>OX104064.1:196834261-196949008 GCA_944474145.2 Dicrocoelium dendriticum | reverse complement strand
CAAGCAGACCGCTTGAAACGCGGCAGCACTGCACCTCAACCCCCAGCCCGCACATAACCAACATAAACCCCACACACAAACCCACGCACCCACACCACCAAAACAAACCAACCACGACATACAACAACACAACTGCGCAAAAACAAACACACCCTACCACACTATAAACACAAACAACACCCCCACCCCCTCTCTGTAGCTTGCACAAAACCAGCGTCCTGCGCAGCACTCGCCACCCCCACCAGCACCAACCAGAAACAAAGCCAATCCCACTGCGCCACCACACCCTAAGCAAACAAATCCTGCGCAACACAACACCCACAACCCCACACGACCAAAATAATTCGAACAAGGCCGCATACAAATCTCACATCCACCAAGTACAACAACCAAACCCCACAACAAAGACCAGCGCACAGCAAAGACCGAACTACCATACCATCATACCCCACCTCAACAGCAATAACCGACTACCACCAAAAAATACACAAAGCACCCACCACACTACAGCGAACCCACCAGACAAGACCCACAATGCACCTCAAAACCCACACAAACCAAACAACAGCGCACACCGCAAACTGCGCACAAACCAACCAGCAACTGCGCACAGAACAGCTAACAAACAGCCACCCCGCAGTAAAACGCAGACATCCCTACGTCCCCTGCGCAGCACACACTCAGAACGCACAACATAACACACCAAACACTCAGAACAAAAGGCACACCCAAACCCCCCACCGTTGCTGGCGTTTCCATGTTATGCGCCTTAAATTCTCCAGCGATAAGAATGTGAGTGTATGAATTGTTTAAAGCAAACAGAAAGACGTGGTTCAGTTTACAGTCCATTTCCGACGTTGAATTTAGTGGGAGGTAAATTTCAGTTAGGACAAAAGTATCCCTTTTCTGCAACCGTAAGTTGTACCAACGCAAAGAGGAGCGCGTAGTACTGGGTGATCCATAACCTCACATCAGAGGTTTGTATTAACATAAAGAATCACACCGCCACCCCTTCCGGTTCTATCGGTCCGAAGAAGCGACATACCGGGTAAACTGATTTCAGATTAGGTTATTTCAAGCTTTAACTGAGTCATTGTATACACGAGGAGATCCCGCTTTTGCGAGTAGTGGTGTTTTATAAGTTCGGCCAACTTCCTTAAAAGACCTTGAGCGTTTGTTTATGTACAAGGTGGTGTTTTTGTTGTTAGGAGTGCGTTGACGGATGTCAACTTTGTCTTAGGTTTTAGCCGGCCGTTAGGTGGCTGGCCATTAATCGTTTTTTGGTTTATGAATTGTAATCAAGTTGTCTGGCATCGTTGAGTGCCACTGAGTGAAATTTTCGCTCGTGCGGCGCTCTGTCCTCTTGTGTGTCGTGGGTGCTCTTATATCCTTCTCTGCGCTCTTCTCTGTAGGCAAAGATTTGACGGCGTTTTCAAGTTCCCTAAAATTGCTGACCACTCGTGGCCGTGCGCCTGCTGCTTTTACCCGGATCTCGGTTAGCAACCTGGCTCAAAACTTTGACCAGTTATCCAAAAGAACTTGCGTCATCCCTTCGGAGTGTAGTGCCACTTTCATTAGTATTGGAGCACAGCCCTTGTAGTTAGGTGGTGACGGTTCTCTTGTCAGGGATTTGGCAATAACATGGTTCAATGAGAGCGCTTCGCGGACGTAGCCTCACTTTTCTCGGTGATATGTTTGCGCTTCATAATCAGGAGAATACATTATCTCGGGAACACCATGAATACACATGGCTGTCTTGTTATCGCGATTGGGAATGCCGCGTTGGTCACCTGCATCCCTTGCGCGATCTTTCTAAGGGACACCGGGTAATATGCGCCCTTCGCTAGGTGAGTTGCGAAAATTAAATGCTGAGAGTGGGACAGCCTCTGTCTCATCCGCTGAATTCAGTGTTATTCGAAGAATTCGCATTTCATCAGCGTGCTCTGAGCTCGGGTGGTGCACTAGGCGTCGCAACATGTTAGGCTTAACCCGAATACGAATCGCACTGCATTTGGAACTCCACCGGTTGCCATCGTCTTGCAACTTGCCTTTTATTGCGCCCGAGTTGGACTCGGGAACATTGATACAGACGAGAGTTAAGGCAGCGTAATTTTGTATAGCGATTTTCGGCTTTAAGGTTGTTGCTGGTAATTTGGGCTGTTAGGCTAAGTTAGCTTAAACTGAAACTAGGTCTTTTAAGCTGGATAAAATTTATTCCGCCTTTTGTTATAGAAGCAAACCTTAGTAGTTTAGGTTGTTCAGTTAGTGGTCTGAGTGTTCGCTGAGCTCGGCAGTTTGGCTGCAAAGGTTTCGTCACCACCCGAGGTGACATCGTCAATGCGCGTTTCTGTAGCAGAGCTGCGCTTCGTACCGCGCCACTCTGCTACATAAACGCGCACTGACGATGTCACCTCGGGTGGTGACGAAACCTTTGCAGCCAAACTGCCGAGCTCAGCGAACACTCAGACCATCATCATTCCACCTTATTTGTTTTGTTCTGACTACCTGAATATTTTTCTATTATCTGGTCACGCTGCTTACGTTGCGTGTCATTATCTTCTTTAACCATCTCGGGTTTGTAGCATTTTTGAATAACTTATGAACATGTTGTACTTATCACGCATTCATTGTTAACCAACGTACTTCTTATGCTAATTTTGCGAGGAGTTATGTCGGAATAGATGTATGCTCTAACAGACATATTTTATTTGAGAGCATCATTTCAATTGATCGGCTGTTGCTTGATATTTTCGGTGTGGCTGCGCTTGATGTGAATGTTGTGAAGGTGCATACCTGTCTATTACCCACCACATCGTCCATGGTGGCTCTAGGAGACAGTTGGTCTTTGTAGGAGAGGACGGGGTGCACGGTCCCTGTAGCCGTGCTAGTCTCGCAGGGTGGTTGCATGCACTCAATGTGGAGCGGACTACGGTCCAGCCACCGCTTTGTATGCGCTTGATTTATAGATGTAGCGTGCTTGTGTTTGTCTGTGAAGAAGTGTGGGCCAGCTCCGTTGCTGAAAATCGTCTCCCATCCACATGCCTCCCGGTCTTATTCCTTCGGGTTTACACTGGATATGAGGTGTATGCTTGGAGAGGTGTGTGGTGCAGCGCAAGCTACGCATGGTTCAGCTGTAGGCGCAGGCGTCCTATTACTGGCCACAGTGACAGACAATTCCGAAACCGGATGCCGTCAACCATATGCACCTGTTTGCTTCCGGTGCTGAACTGTCGGTATCATGACTGGTTGCAGGAGTGAAAGCAGACATGTTTGAGGGTTATCCGCTTATGGAAGTGTGATAACCCAGAGGGTTTAGTGAAGTTGACGTTAAAGTGCAGCTGCATCTACCAGCTATCTTCTTCGGTTTAGAGTCAGAGCTTACGTCGGCTGGTTGAGGTATTAACGTGACCAAAATTACCTCTGAGGGAGCCATCTTAGTATATAAAAAATGCGCGATTATATCAGTCAATCTATCGCACTTCGTCATGAGCAAAGATAAACAGTTAACAACTGGATTTACTTGGCAGGTTGGACGAAACCAAAACGTGACAGCAAATTTATTGGTTTGACTTAATTCTTGCACGGTTTTCCCCAAACACTGCGGATGGTATGACTGCTTCAGCCGTAAAACATATATATATATATATATATATATAGCACGTTTGATAAATGTGCTCCGATGTTTATGACTATCACGTTTAAACTCCGCGCTAGTGCGCCTGTAAACGGTTATGCGAGAAAATTCCATGATTTTTCCAGTTATCCTATAATGAATGTATGGATTCCGACACCGCGCGCACAAACGCACTTGCATATGGCGCGCCTGCGGACCATTCAGGCAGCTCTAACCCTAGGTATGCATGCGTATTAAATGCTGAACAGACCTACGCTGCACTCAGAAAGACGGCATGTAGTGGGACCATCACTAGATAGACAGAGCACACGGTAGTCTTAGTTAGCAAGGAGTGTTACGTGGTCTTTCGGTCGGCATAAGCGGCGCGACTCGCACTGGGACAATCGACAGTTAGCCAACACTTAGTCGGCCTGATAGGCAAGTCAGTTCAATTCTTGTCATTTGGTTATCGGATGACTGTCTCACGAATCGAGGAAGAGCATATACTTACGCAAGGTGCCTGTTTAATAGGCGTGCTCATTCTTCGGCAGTATGTTGAATGCGGGTTAAACGAGAAAAATAAACAATGCGTGTATACAACACTATCAAACCTAAAGTGCGCTTCGTTAACGGCCCGTACATGTTTAGATAGGTGAAACAGTTTTATATAACCGTGAGTGTGTTCAACGCCAAACAAGCCGAGCGGCCCCGAATCACCACGGAAGACTGTGCGGCTTGAGCGCTTATCCGTAAAGTATCCAGTATGAACATTATCAGCATTCCTAGAGTAGCTCAACAACGCGACACTTCACCATGTGCTGCGCAAAGGATTTTAAAGGAACCTTCCGAACTTATGGTGCAGTTCAGTTTCAAGTTTTGAAACCTTGCGTTTCAGGGAAGCGGATTGAAGTTTTCCGCTAGTTATCGCATACCACGCGAATCCATTCCATTATTTTTATTGACGAGACAGCTTTTCATATGCGCGGAGTAGAGAAACAATATTTTTATGCAACAATTAATCCACAACGATACAGAGCTTCTCGTATGCAACATAGTGCAAGGGTTAAGTGGTCGAAAAATCGTAAACTATGTTGCTTTACAAGAAATGTGGCCGGTAGGTTGCTTTTTCACAGTAACAATGCCTTACTTCTCCTAGCATCCTCGTAAAAAGAAGTGCCGCAGACTTGCGTCATTCAACAAGTGGAGGCCGAAGCTCTATGGAACACTAGGGGCAACAGGATGGTGCATCCAAACTGAATACACGAAAGGTACGTGATTTTCACAACCAGACATTCGGGCACTGTTGGGTTGGTAGTGGAGGACCAATCCAGTGGTCTGCTCGGTCACCGGATTTCAACCACGTCGATTTCTTCCTATGGAGCTACTAAAAACGGAGAGTCTACAGAACTAATCCCAATTATATTGACGCACTGAAACATAACATTCAGAAGGAATGTTGCGGGACCATGGCGGAGACTTTGGAAATAGTGCAAACTGCATAACGTGTCATCCACACTGCAAACAAAACGTCGATGAACAATTTGAACATCTACTTCGGTGATATTTATGAACCTTAAACCGATTTTATGTAAATATTTGCTTCCTCCATAACGAATAAATTAACGAGTAAATTGCTGCGCTGGCAAGTAGCGCCAATAATACATCAGAGTAGGCTGAATGCTAATAACATTGTCTAAAGTGAACAAGACGGTAAGGTGAGAAAGCACTACGCTTGGGCGGTTAACTTTTACGGCACCATAGGTTTTCAGGGAAATAAGAGTTGCAGGTAGTAGCCTGCTCTGTTGCAAAGAAAGCAACTTAAGAAAAGCTAATGGTTAGTTACCACCGAGTTTTGAGACTACGACAGTATTGGCCATCATTGTATTTCGTCATTAACTGTGAGAGAAATAAGCGGCCATCTAGCATTCATTGCTCAGGTATAATAAGTTCGTCTGCTGCATACAGACACAGTCATCCGATAACCAAATGACAAGAATTGAACTGACTTGCCTATCAGGCCGACTAAGTGTTGGCTAACTGTCGATTGTCCCAGTGCGAGTCGCGCCGCTTATGCCGACCGAAAGACCACGTAACACTCCTTGCTAACTAAGACTACCGTGTGCTCTGTCTATCTAGTGATGGTCCCACTACATGCCGTCTTTCTGAGTGCAGCGTAGGTCTGTTCAGCATTTAATACGCATGCATACCTAGGGTTAGAGCTGCCTGAATGGTCCGCAGGCGCGCCATATGCAAGTGCGTTTGTGCGCGCGGTGTCGGAATCCATACATTCATTATAGGATAACTGGAAAAATCATGGAATTTTCTCGCATAACCGTTTACAGGCGCACTAGCGCGGAGTTTAAACGTGATAGTCATAAACATCGGAGTATATTTATCAAACGTGCTATGTCGAGTTCGAATTTATTGCTCCAGCATTAGCTCCGAGGTGGACCTTGCCGTTGCATGACATGGAGTGGTTCTGTATACCTCCAAAGCTGATACCAACGCATCATCCTAGGATGCTCACGAAAGCCTAGGGAACAATGAACAATGATTTATAACTGGTAAAATGGCAGGTGCCTGGCATATCCCCTAGGGTGTTTAGAGTGAAAAAAGGTAGCACAAGAGATAATGGCTTCGTTAGTTCGGAAGATTACAGATTTAGCTGAACTGTCGTATAAAGAAGTGAGAAATGAGAATGTACACACACAAAGCAATAAGGGAAGTGTCTGTTGATAGTGTAAAAAGCGAGAAAAAATAAAAAATAGCAAGCACAACGCTTACTCATGTGCAGCTATCTCGGGTCCACGGGACACAGAAATCCAGTTTCTATAGTACTAGCGTTTATCATATTTCGTGTAAGGGGTTTGGGGTGACTCATTCTCGAGTAGGGTTATGACACCATCCACTGTCTGTTTTGCATTGGTGCCGGCATCTGGTGGTCATGGGCTATAACACGTAGTGTAAATGTGACAGGGTATCGTCAAGGCGTTTTTGGAAAGGGATAGGGTGGGTGCATTAATTACATGTGCCGGGAGGGCGTACAAAGGCTGTGACACTCGAAGTTAGAAATAGTTTCGCCGACATTCTAGGCTGCTGTACTGCGTGACTAACCTAAGCTGATGACCTCTTAGAGGGGTGCTTTGGCTGAGTATTAGTAGGGAACGGCATGGGTGGTTGGGGTTTCTCAGGTCTGGTACATCATTATGAGATCGCCCCTTAGACGCCGATAACATCCATTGTATATTTTGTGGTTCCTCAGCCTGAGTGGGTAGGGGGGCTAGTCAAACCTCTGATGCTCTTGGTTGCCCTAAGTTGTGCAGTGTCGAGCGCGGTGGGATGGTGCTTGAGCCAGGGTTGCCACGCTTGAATAGCGTATTCTGCGTACCGCATCACGTACGCACTACGCATTTTTAGAAATACTGAAGGGTCAAACAACCCGAAAGCTCTGCGAAGAAGGCCGAGGTACTGGTTTACTTTCTTGGATGTCTTTTCAGTCTGCCTCAAACAAACGAGGTCATCTTGAACTGTCATGCCGAAAAAGCTCTCGTGAGAAACCCGCTGTAGAAGTTATGGTCCTAGGCGGTACTTGTGCGCACTCTTGGGCCGTATGCTGAGAATTTCGCACTTGGTGACGTTGAAATGCAGCATGTTTCGGTGGACCATGTGTACGCTTTGTCCACCTCCTAGAACACTGCGTGATCCTCCACTGCAGCTATAGTGCGCCATACATTTAGGTCATCAGCAAATAGCAAACAGTTAGAAGATAGCACGCTCGCGAGATCATTTATGAAGACCAGGAACAGGGTGGGTCCAAGTAACAAGCTTTGAGGTACGCCACACTGAACTTCGATGGATTCCGATAGGTTGCTTCTAATCCTCATGTTCAGGTGACGGTGCACGGAAAGTCACCTATCCAGCCCAGAAGAGGATCGCCGATTCCATATTTCTGGAGTTTGTGGAGGAGAATGCGATGGTCTATACGGTCGAATGCCTTTGAGAAATCCAAGTAGGCCGCATCGACTCATACACCAGCGTTGACAGATTCCGTCCAGCTTGCACGAGCAATCAAGAGATTAGTTGTACAGGAGTGTTTTTGGCGAAATCCGTGCTGCTCCGGAACGAGAATTTCGTTGTTCTCTAGGGACCCCATCAAAGCTTCAGCTACAGTGGACTTCATAACCTTGGAGATCACAGGAACTAGTGTTATCGGGCGATAATTTTCTGCTTCAGCACAACTGTCACTTTTGTAGCTTGGCGTGATGATTCGGTACTTTCACATCTTGGGGACGCGCATTTCGTTTAGACATCGTTGAAAGAAAATTGCTAGTAGCGCCGCCATCGGCGGAAGTCAAAACAACTCTGAGTTTGGGTGGCGCGTAAACAGTTTCAAGTTGGCGGGCTTGACTGCAACACCTATGATGTTACATATGGGGATTTAGTTGTTCGCATCATCGAGTTGCTTTGCTTTTAAGGAATTTGACATCGATTCTGGAACGTTGGTACAGATTATCGATGGTACACTAAGTGCAGCTTGGATTGAGATCAACGGCGCAGTTGGTATGCATGCAGCCAATGAGGGCTTTAGAAGTACGGTTTCACCTTCTTAATTTACTTTAAGCCCAGAAGGAGTAACTGAAGGCTTATGTTTCCGGATGACTTCAGCAGCAACCATGTTCTAACCACCACCAGTGTTGATGGCTTTTTGGAATTATGGAACAGTTTGTAGATTGGACAAAGCCCTGGCCGTACTTATTCCAATCTGGCTGGCGATGTTTGCTTTAGACGTATTTGGACAACTGGTGGTAATGACGTCTAAAGCTACTGGTGAAGCATTTTAAAAGCCCTACCAAACATTCTTCAGCTTTGCAGCGGAGCCTAATGGGAAGGACTGGGGTTTGCTCACTGTCACGCTGTCTTCAAATGAAGCAATTTTGGCGTCCCTCATTTGTTCAGTCAATACCGCTAACCTTTCGTGTTTCTGTGATAGTTCATGCACAATGTTTACCAGCGGCATGACACTAAATAGTTCATAGAGGCACAGAGAATCTTGTTTGCTATCGTATTTCTTCAACTGGTTTACTGGAAGCTTAGAACACTTAGAATGAAACTTATTGGAGCGGGTTTCGTATGTCATTCTAACAAGAAGGAGAGCCACATATTACCGTCATTCTGGGTGTGAAGAAAGCGTCGTTATTTGATTGGATCTTACAAACTGGGGACCGATCGATGCCTTACCGCTCAACCGTGTGGTCGCCCGTTTGCCCTCTGCGCGCTGAATGGGCAGTATTTTCAAGGTCGACACGTTCGGTGCGTCCAGGGCTGGCAGAGCAGGTATAAGCCGCTGGATCATTTGGTCGGCAATCTCCCTGAGATGAAAACAAAGTGAAGGAAATATCGGATATCTATTTCACTTAGCGGTCGACAGCAGTGGTTAAAGCCTGGTTGATTAGATCTCGGAGTTGGCTTTCGTTTGAGAACCAAATGTGTCTGTTGCTCGGGATTTGGGGAAATTCTTCGATTGTGTTTCTGCGGGAACGGTGCAAAAACTGTGATGTGGAGATAAAAGGTGACCAACGCAAGCTAGATCCGAAAAATCAATTGCACTAAATAGCTCTGGTCTAGCTGAATGGAATGCGTGTAAGCCCACATGCGTGTGATGAGACGTGTGATAATAAATCAGGTTTGAGTATGAGGCCAAGGATTTTACGTCCGCCGTCTTTGTACAGCTCAGCTGCTGTTCATGTGCAACTCAGCTTCTGTGACACAGAGACGATAAACTGAATGCTGGACTTTGAGATACCCATGGTGCAACTGAATTACGACACGCGATGGCCATTCGAATGATGGTTCACCTCGAAGCAGAGCTCCTGTCGCAATTCATATACACAAAGCGTAACTGCAAAAGCGGTGTTTGTACATTTCGCGAAAGGTTTTCCTGGTGACGCTCGGTGGTGGAGTACTGAAAGGATGTGTTGCGGGTTCCAGCCTAAATTCGACTATCCCTATTCATCCAATTTTTTGGATCTAATCATCAGTCGCTTAAATGCAATGAATAACCCGCAGTGAATTTGAAAATATCGTTGGGTCTGTTAAGTGAGAAGCAATAATACCCGCGACGCGGAACCATGTCTTGACAAAAAGCTGAATTATTTTGCTGTTTTTACTGCTGTTATCTCCACTGGATCCGAAATGGTGGCGCTTACTTGATGTGCAGATGAACGCAGAACGCCCATAAATTGGTTTGTCTATCAAAGTGGTTAACATAATCTAACCCGTTTCAAGTAGCACCGCAGTGGCATTATCTGCTGACATTAGCTGGCATTAGCTGCTGACTGACGGTGCAAGCCGCTGGTGGTCATGGGTTCAAATCCTGATGGATCCGATGGATGCGCACTACTGATGGTGCCCAACAGATTAAAACTGCAGCCCAGTGCTTTTCTGCGTATGTGGACGACCATCTGATTTGGAAGCTGACTGCAAAGAACCTAAATTAATCATAATACAGCACCCTACTCATCAATATATGAAAACAGTAAGTATTTTAATTTTGAAAGAAGGGATTTATCTTTCGTTCTGCTGTGGTTCTGCAATGAACATAGATTCACAGCACCCACAAATGAAAGATAATAAATCCAAAGTATATTCTGTACCTTTTACGACTCAAGCCAATCCATAACGGAATCAAGCTCCTCCTTAAGAATATTCAACCCAATTCATAAGCACATCAAGTTGAATCCAGTGGCGCACACGCACAAATGCGTGCCCATCGTCTTGACCAATTGCAAATCAGTACAAGAATACTCAGAACATCTGCATCGGTTGGTGCAGCGGTTAGACTGCGCTCAGCCAACAAACCACGTGATGCACAGCGGACGTAAAAACAACACGTGAGCTCATTCACTGTAGGATAGGTGCGGACTAGCACGCGGCATCTATGGACGGTTGAGGAAGTACTGTAACTTCCACCCACTCACTTACGCGGCATCAAGACACACAACACAGAAGTGGGCGGCCATCCGCGTTCATAGTGCTCACTGTTACGCGCAGACGACCGGACATGAAATGTACTCTACAATGAGACAGTATCGATTGCCTTCACTGAAACTAGCTGCATGCAAGCTACCAGGCAGGTCCGTTAACCTCACGTGGTGTGACCTAGACTTAGCGGTGTCTACGTGTGATCGGGTGTGGTTAATAGTGGCTAGGTGAAATAATTAATGCGTGCGGTGCTTCACTACGCGCTATCATGGAACAATGCGTTAGTTATCGGTGGGTGTGGCCGAATTACCTGTTAACTGCAGTTGATCGGCCTTAATGATGAGGTTAGCATCAGCATCTGCACAGCAATGCATGATGCACTGCACCGAGCTTTGCGGAAGAGTACCGCGTTAATTGTGATAAGGTTACCGGGTTGGCAAAAGTTCGCATTTACTGGTCTATATGCAATCGTTAGTATAATGTAGCCGTTGACAGGGTGAAGGAATACGTTTGTAAAGAACCGTCATGAGTTCGTGTGAAACGAAGATGAAACGATGATCTATGTTAACGTTAGCGCACTCCTCACCAAGATGCCGAAATGCGACGCACTGGGTATGGTGAAACGCTGTTTGACTGAAGAGATTAACCTAGGGAGTGACCGAAAATTAAGTTGGTTGAAACAACCGAGAGTAAGACATTGCGCGGTATGTTGTTCTAGCTCGGGTTTCAGTCGGAAGTAGGCACTCAAGAACATGGTGTTATCATTAGATCGCCAATGTCCACTATGTTGTACATAGTACTGGCAAACTCCAGTAAATGGCCAAAAGTTGTTGGTATCAAGTGGATGGCACATTTTGAACACAAAAGTGGATAAGAAAAGCTAGTTTGTGAGGAATCTGAAATCGCCCACCATAGAGTAGCACATCGCCATTCCTTGACTGCTCTGTTTGCAAGAATGATTAGCTTCCGAACCGATATTTCGTCAACCGACGGACACAGATGGGACACAGCACTACAATTCCGATCTCTGTGTTTCACAGATAAGGCCATGTGCACAGAGAAGGAAGTAGACAGTAAGGTAATTCCTGAATAGTGGACACCCGAAACCGGTAGTGAAAGACACGTTTCACAATATGCTAAAACCACATTGAAAATATACAGCGGAATGGATTGGGACGATAAGAATATTATAGGTAGAAGGAACTTCCTTTTCCTTTCCGACGGCACTAACCAAGGAATAAAACTCGGGATCTGTTCAACAATGGTGTATCTGAAAGACACACTTTTCGTAGATAAGATGACTAACGGTGTTCACAAATGTATTCACAATAACTGTGAATATGTGTGTATAGGAGATACCGCGAGCGAACTGCACACAACGCTGCTGGAACACCTGAGGCGCATGTCACGGCGACGTCTAAGTATAATGCTCTACTGTGAGATTCAGCGGTGGCGACGCACCTGTTAGGTACGGTGCATGTAAGGTGGCCAGATTATTGATGAGCCAAACCGAGACGCTTCCAGATTTCTTGCACGGCAAACCGAGACACTTAACCTACCCCCGTTTGTTTCTGCATATGCTGATCGTACAATACCTTGAAAAGATAAATATCTACATTTCTTGCATCAATGCAATAATAAAAATACTTGCGTCATTAGTCAGTACAATGGCTACGCTACTGAAGTTTTAAATAAATAAATAAACACCAAGCGTGCCCAATGAGCTTGGTATTGAGCTAGCGCAAAGCACCCAATGACGGTAAACTTAATAACCCTTGCATGAAGGTATGAGTTGGTGGTGTGTGGTGTTCACACGTGGGTGGCCTAGCCTGCATTCAGCAACCGTGCCTAATCTGAAGCTAGCTCTACGCAGATTAGGGGCACAAGGTTATCCAAACACGTGATGCGACTGGGTATAAGTGGACTACCATCTACGTAAAGGCATGCCTTGCGAACGACACCAGTGGGGGCGGGGCTACGAACACGGTAATGTGACACCCATCAGCGATCTTATGGTTAATTATGCGCTGGCGCAGCCCAAGTTTTCGGACGACCTACAAATGCTAGGGCATACGACGATACTGTGTCCGAATAGTGAGGCAGCCAGAGGTGCGTGGCTGCAAATGCCTAGGGGCGGTGTGATGGGCTTGCGAGCGGCGATCTGCTGAGAGGGCTAGCGCCGAAATACAACTGTGGCATTTTTGTTACAAGGCGAATAGACCATGCTTTTTTACAGCAGGCGTCACTTACCGTCATAGTAGATGCAGTCCACCGACTTGCTGGTCCATGAATCAAATGAGATACGGCGACCGGACTTTCGGCAGTTTGCATCGGCTGATCTGTACACACACACACACACACACACACACACACACACACACACACACACACACACACACATAATGCATGAGTGGACTGGCGCAGATCCAAGGTACGGGCAGCTTACACGCATCGACTGAATTCATATCCAGTACGCAGTTGGGTGGTATGTTCGCACATGGGAATCACTGCATCGTTGCTTGGTAGTTTTATCTGACCATTTCACCGGCTATTCTCCAGCAAGCGTACTTGACCGACACAGCATATCGGCGAGCGAAACTTCAGTTCGTTCCTACGGTAGTTGTACATGCAAATCCCATAATTCTGCGAGGTCGATAACACTTAATTCCCTGTCTAACAGTCGGTGAACACCTAGTCCACAAACACACATGGCAGTACAATCATATAACGGGTTAAATAGATAACGTTTCACAGATCCCGTAAAATTATCGTAATAAAGAGAGAAAGATTAAGTAGTGAACGTACAAATGAAACGGAGTGTGCCTCGGTGATATAGCAGAGACATTTGCGTAATAACTTGTAAACATCCATTTAGTTGCAATTAACCGTTCGCCATAGTTTACATCTTCGGCAAGAAGCGGGAAATTCCAGAACATAATTTTATACATGAAACTGTTTTATAATTCCAAAAAAGAACGTCAAAAGACGTAGGTTCCAGGATAACACTATTAAGGCTACCAAGCACCGCTCCGGCAGGCACGGTGTGTCCGGATATCAAGACAGTCACCGGTATATGACTGCAAATGATCGGGGTCTGGGGTGTGAAATGTTATGGTGTGTTGTGGGTTAAGCGACAAAAGTGGCCTGCGCAACTTGCCACTGAACTCTAGGTTGACAGGTGACCACATGGATAAGAGAGAAATATCATGGGCAGCACTCTGCTGAGAGGGCTAATGCCGTGATATGACTGCGACATTCTTCTTTTTATGGCGCGTATGTAGCCAAAGATCTGTGCACCGTAAGCCAAACGCAGTACCTCATACCATCCAGCCCACAATTCATGTGAGACACTGCAGTTGCCATCAGGTGTTCGCACTGGAGCGATGAATGTGATGTTTTGGTGGTTAATTTGTAGGCGATGGCGATGACGGCCACTTGGGTCCCTTGAGTCGTTCCTGTACTCTGAACGCGGAACCAAAAGCAATTGGCAGACGACTCATGATGCACCGCATACATTAGCACAAGTTAGGCGCTGAATCGAACGCAGTCGACCACATAGCCTGCTGAAAGGTAACCATGGTGCATTACGGTTAAACATTAATGCTTTATAAGTCGCGTGACATGGAAATTGATGCGAAAATTAAATGGCATGATAAAATGAAAAAGATTTTGCTGGACTCATCATAGACTTCTGTAGAATAGAGGAGCTTTTCGCTTGTTAGAAGTATAAATCCATAAATACATTGGTGGGAGTTTGGTAAGACACCGTTTGATTGCGTTTTATAGCCCATAACCAACAAGTCATCAAACAAAATGCAAGTGCGACAACGCATCGTCAACTGGTTTTTTAAATAACGCCAGATTGGGAGTAGATGACACAATAAGGGAGGATGTTCGTGTGAAACGAAGATGAAACGATGATCTATGTTAACGTTAGCGCACTTCTCACCAACATGCCGAAATGCGACGCACTGGGTATGGTGAAACGCTGTTTGACTGAAGAGATTAACCTAGGGAGTGACCGAAAATTAAGTTGGTTGAAACAACCGAGAGTAAGACATTGCGCGGTATGTTGTTCTAGCTCAGGTTTCAGTCGGAAGTAGGCACTCAAGAACATGATGTCATCATTAGATCGCCAAAGTCCACTATGTTGTACATAGTACTGGCAAACTCCAGTAAATGGCCAAAAGTTGTTGGTATCAAGTGGATGGCGCATTTTGAACACAAAAGTGGATAAGAAAAGCTAGTTTGTGAGGAATCTGAAATCGCCCACCATAGAGTAGCACATCGCCATTCCTTGACTGCTCTGTTTGCAAGAATGATTAGCTTCCAAACCGATATTTCGTCAACCAACGGACACAGATGGGACACATCACTACAATTCCGATCTCTGTGTTTCACAGATAAGACCATGTGCACAGAGAAGGAAGTAGACAGTAAGGTAATTCCTGAATAGTGGACACTCGAAACCGGTAGTGAGATACACGTTTCGCAATATGCTAAAACCACATTGAAAATATACAGCGGAATGGATTGGGACGATAAGAATATAATAGGTAGAAGGAACTTCCTTTTCCTTTCTGACGGCATTAACCAAGGAATAAAACTCGGGATCTGTTCAACAATGGTGTATCTGAGAGACACACTTTTCGTAGATAAGATGACTAATGGTGTTCACAAATGTATTCACAATAACTGTGAATATGTGTGTATAGGAGATACCGCGAGCGAACTGCACACAATGCTGCTGGAACACCTGAGGCGCATGTCACGGCGACGTCTAAGTATAATGCTCTACTGTGAGATTCAGCGGTGGCGACGCACCTGTTAGGTACAGTGCATGTAAGGTGGCCAGATTATTGATGAGCTAAACCGAGACGCTTCCAGATTCCTTGCACGGCAAACCGAGAAACTTAACCTACCCCCGTTTGTTTCTGCGTATGCTGATCGTACAATACCTTGAAAAGATAAATATCTACATTTCTTGCATCAATGCAATAATAAAAATACTTGCGTCATTAGTCAGTACAATGGCTACGCTACTGAAGTTTTAAATAAATAAATAAATGGTATATTCCCGGTAGAAGGAGGCATACAAGTGAGGGCACGACTAAATATACCTACGAAAATAGCTGCATTGGAACAGCGTACCGTGGCCACAGGTGAACACATGCGAGCGTTTTAACTGGGGCATTACGTGTTGCTGAATTTGGCCGCACAGTATAACTCACGTGTGAACGGATGGTGTGCATCCGTTCACATACTTCGCCAAAGTTCGTTTTGCGTCAGTGGGACACTACAATTGCATGTGTGACCGGCCTCAGGAAATTCATGTCAGCATTGATTTGTGCTATGCCGTCACAGTCTCGCGCACCGCCGAGAAATAAACTGTTCTTTTTACAACAGTTAGTTCCCTCCAATAGTTTGAATAACACAATGAGAAGACGATCACTGATAAATGCACGCATTTCGTATTGCCTCATCAGTACCAATGCAATAACTAGTAATTATCTTATACAGTCCCAAGGGTGTTCCCAATCAGTGAAATGCCGTGAGATGAACGGCGGCAATCTTCCTAAGACCGGGGTATCCGTCGGTCAAAAACTGACTGTCTCTGCACTCACAGGTCAGGTCTTAGCTGGCTTGTCGTCAAGGCTTACGCGAACCGTAAGAAGCGTGGATTAGGATTACGTAATAGTAGCCGAAATGCGGAGCCGGTGTCAAGCAGATAACTAGTCAATAAACATGTTTGCGTTTGCAGGCACACGGAATATTGGGCGAGAGATGGCTGACCTCCCCTTGAACCCATTTGGTCCGGGGTTCATTCACTCTGGAATTCCAAACCCCCCTCATTCTTGCTTATCTAACTAACGCAGCAGGGAAAATCGGGTTAGTGAACATTGTGCGATTTGGCGCTGATATGTTCAACTTCCTATGCTGAAAGTAGCGACAGTTTCCGGATTCTGCTTATCACCACAGCATCAGTAGCACATTAGATTATCTGAGTGACGTAGATGAAGCGTTTGGTTACCCTCGTTGAAGCGGTGTTACCCTTTAATGTGAGCTCGAGGTATACACTTTTTCTTAGGTGTCGTCAACACCGTTCCTTTCGGCGGTCTGACTTAGCTATGCTTCATGATGAGGCGCTTAGGGTCAAAGACTTCCATGAGTGTTCCGGTTATTGTTCTTACCTCCTCAGTCAGACAATCGCTCGAGCAGATACGCCTGGCACGAGTTAACAAGGTTTTCACCATGGTAGACTTGTGGCCCCTTACTATGAAACTGGTAAAGCATAGATATTGACCGGATCATTTTGGTTTCAATAGACTAACCGCAAAACGAGCCCGGTATATCTTCGGCTGCAACCACTTAATTGTGTGAAGCAACACAGTTACGAAGTGGCTAACATTGTTTCAGAATTGAACAGCCCTTGAGGAGACACGTCTCGCGCGACCGTGAGCGAAATGCTAGCTCTGTTATGAATAGTCGCTCCCATAAATCAGACCCCAGCGCACTCAAAAACAAACGGCTTACGCCTGACCTGGATCACGGTTGACATCGATGCGCACGACGATGCTGACGATAAACACTGCTGAAGGTGCAACGTTTAATGTATTATCAGTAAACAACGCCGACTTTAAACTAATTATCCTTAAGACTGACCACGCGCCCCGGAAAGTTGGCTTGTTACGTTAGTGTAAATGATACTGAAGCACAACTTCAGCAAATCGCTCGCCTAGCCTTCACCAGATCTATCCGGTAACCATGCGTCTACCACTTGACACATGATGCCAAACGCTCCGTCCTTCTTTTTGACCACTCCCCGGATAAAGATTTCGCGTCACTTACGATATCGTGTCAACCACATTGTTTTCATGCCTTACTGTAATCCAATTGACTATCGTTGTAAACTAACCGCACGTTCTCGACTGTTTAGTTTATCGTTGCTCGTCAGTTGCCAGCCCTCTAAGTAATATAATAGTTACCCGTTATCACAGCACAACGTAACCTGGTGATGTTTTTGAACAAGAACGCCAGTAAAGGGTATAGACACATATCAGTGAAAGCACAAAAGTTTATAAATCCATGAGGTGTATTGCACGAGCATACTTCGCTCTTACATGTTCTACCATTTGTTTACAATGGTGTTGGGACACGCAGGCTCGTGCTTCTGATACAATACGTTCCAGGAACTGGATTCTCCATTCTGTTTTGCTCAGCACACCAGACGGATCCCCTCGAAGCATTTCGGAGTATCGCTGCTTCATGGCTTTTTTCACATAGGACTTGATGACACTCCATATACCTTCAACTGGGTTCAGTGCAGGCGAATACGGTGCAGGTCGCAGGGGTTTTCCGGATGGGTAAGGCGCTTCCTGGAAAGCGCGTTCCAGATCAGTGTGGCACGGTGCGTTTTCACATATATGCAGACACTTGTTAGTAACAGCTGCGCCGTTGGCATCAAACATTTGACGCAACCACCGACAGCATCTCTGTTTGTTGTAACTGCCTCCTAGTACAGAGTACCCCAGAAGTGCGTCGCCAGTCATTGAAATGACAAGATGTAGATTTTGGCCACCAGCACTCGCGACCGTACACTGCGCACGGCAGCCACGTGCTGAACGCCCTCTTGTGCGAGCACAAAACAGGTTGAAGTTTGTTTCATCAAACCAAACTGCTTTGTAACCTTCGGCTTCCAGATTCATCAGTCGCCTCATCTACGTCACTCAGATAATCTAATGTGCTACTGATGCTGTGGTGATAAGCAGAATCCGGAAACTGTCGCTACTTTCAGCATAGGAAGTTGAACATATCAGCGCCAAATCGCACAATGTTCACTAACCCGATTTTCCCTGCTGCGTTAGTTAGATAAGCAAGAATGAGGGGGTTTGGAATTCCAGAGTGAATGAACCCCGGACCAAATGGGTTCAAGGGGAGGTCAGCCATCTCTCGCCCAATATTCCGTGTGCCTGCAAACGCAAACATGTTTATTGACTAGTTATCTGCTTGACACCGGCTCCGCATTTCGGCTACTATTACGTAATCCTAATCCACGCTTATTACGGTTCGCGTAAGCCTCGACGACAAGCCAGCTAAGACCTGACCTGTGAGTGCAGAGACAGTCAGTTTTTGACCGACGGATACCCCGGTCTTAGGAAGATTGCCGCCGTTCATCTCACGGCATTTCACTGATTGGGAACACCCTTGGGACTGTATAAGATAATTACTAGTTATTGCATTGGTACTGATGAGACAATACGAAATGCGTGCATTTATCAGTGATCGTCTTCTCATTGTGTTATTCAAACTATTGGAGGGAACTAACTGTTGTAAAAAGAACAGTTTATTTCTCGGCAGTGCGCGAGACTGTGATGGCATAGCACAAATCAATGCTGACATGAATTTCCTGAGGCCGGTCACACATGCAATTGTAGTGTCCCACTGACGCAAAACGAACTTTGGCGAAGTATGTGAACGGATGCACACCATCCGTTCACACGTGAGTTATACTGTGCGGCCAAATTCAGCAACACGTAATGCCCCAGTTAAAACGCTCGCATGTGTTCACCTGTGGCCACGGTATGCTGTGCTACGTAAGGACACGCTCTCAGCGGTTGTAGCAAGTGTCCATTCAGTTGCACACTTGGCCACTAGCTCTTTTCGCTACTTAGCCCCTGCTTCAGTCGAGTGGCGGATCAGGTGTCTGTCGCCACCGTGACTGTTTAGTCAACCATTGCTGACCCCGCAAGTACGTCCGGTCTGTGGCTGCGGAGTACGAAGCTTGCATGCATGACCTGCCGTCCGGTTAGATGAACCCGCCTCACCTTAGATAGCTACATCTCATCCAGTCTGATCATATAACCATTGGCTTTTGCGATGCACACTTGATCAGCGATCAAAACTCCGAGGGTTGACCGTAACTCCCGCCTACTTTCCAAGACAATATCCGGGTAAATCACATGCACTCGAGGTAAACTTACATCCCAATTTAGGCGAAATAGTCCCGCATTTAAAGCTGCTGTCCCGCTTTTTTAGAAATGCTGGGCGGGATGTACTAATGTACCGATTTGAGGTCGTAAACCTCAGAATATCCCGCTTTGAGCATGTATAACGCAGGTGAAAAAACCAGAACCAAACAGTGGCGGTGCAGGCACACCATAAGGTAGGGAGGCAGAAGACAGTGGTTGCCCGGAAGACAAAAAGACCACTAAAATGGAGGCGGACGGAAACGGGAACTGGCGCAATCAGGGAGAGCAGGCAGAGCAACATTGGCTTAACGGAACGAGAGGGGAACGGTGCTTGCGTGACGTCCGTTATTGTAACATCCCGGCCCAACCCCAAGCACTGTGTGTTGCTTCCACGTTCACGTAAATTAAGAACTATCGAAAGACACCCGGGGCGGTCAGAATGGGACGCGTAGAAGTGGAGATACAGGAGTGTAATGAGCGGGGAATACCGTTTCACGAGGCCCCCAAAGTGCATGGAGGTGTCGCGAGCGGAAACCCGGAGAGATGGTGCGTCGTGGGAAGGAAAGGTGACTTATCAATGTACGTCTGTGTGTGTGTTCATATAGCTTGTGTTGGCGCCAATCAAATTTGTCCTTCATTGCCGCGCCGTTCTTGTTACACTAAGACCGAAATAAGTAGGCCGGCATGTTTTGCGGGATAACCGACTGCGTGGGTAGAGAACGCGGCAAGGAAACATTTTACTACAATGTGCAATGAGAGAAGAAAAGCGATGATGAGATTCTTGGAACTTTAGTGGGGAATGCCTGCATTTTGTCTAGCTTGGTGGGAAATCCATGTCTAAACAAACGTGTAAGATGACTACTCAATTGGAGAGCGATTTACCATTCATTATGTAGGCCACGCGCGACACCGACTCACAAGTTCGGAGTGACAAATGCAAATCGAAATTTTCTATGGCTCAAGTTGGCATATCAGATCTCATGGAGCACTTAAAATCGGATAGTTCTAAGGCAACGGTGTCTGCGGCAATTTCTTCTGCCCCTGAAATAATTATTTGCGATGAACAACGTTGAAACACGGAAGCCAATTTAGCAGCCGCAGAAGGTGCCTTCTGTTATCACGCTGCATTTCATAACCACGGTTTCCACTCTAGGAATTGTATCAGAAGTTGGTAGAGAAATTGTTTGAGCGGAACTTTGCATGTGTGCGCGCAGAATGTGTGGTGTTGATAATAATAGTAATAATAATAATAATACTAATAATAACTTATGTCCTGTACCTGTTTGCCAGATAAACTTCAAGAGAAACAAGACAGTAAAATTCGTGTCAATGTTCACAGACGCCTCAAGTCTCAGGGAAGTAATAGTGTTCGCACTCCTAGTGAGATTTTTTGCGGTCATTGAGTATTGAGGTCAAGTATTTAGACCTGCAGTCACTTAATAATGTCACGTCGGACACCATTTGTTAATTTATAAAGAATGTGTTTGAACAAAATACTATGAGCTGAAACTTGTGGGATTTTGTGTTGACGACACGAACACACAGTTTGGTCGCTTTCAGAGAAGAGGACAACATCAGCTATTTGCGAAATTGAAATCTCCTAGTAGAGAACCACTTGCGGGATTTGGTTGCGTGGCTCACATTGTCCACAACACACTGCAAACGCCAGGTGACTATCGGCTTATTGACGTTGAAACAGTTGAAGCAAAAATATGGTACTAATTTTACATTTACACTGCTCGTGTTGAAGAACTAAAGGAATTCTTTGACTCTACAATGTCGGAATACCGACTTATTTTAGGATACGGGCAAACCAGATGGCTTTCACTTATGCCAGCAGCGGAGATAATCCAGAAGGTCTTTTCGGTCTTGAACTCTTATTTATGTCTCGACAGAAGTGTCCTACATTAGTACCATATTTCTTTGAAAATCTCTATCCTGAGCTATGACCCATCTTTCTACACAACAACTGTCATTCTCTACTCTACTGTACTTTTGAGGAACAAAATATTTCAGCACTGGAAGTGTCGTCTGCAATGTCCGAACTCCTACAGAGTTGCAGGGACAATGGCAGAAACAGGGTTGTTGCAAACGAGGTAAAGATTCGAATTGGCCAACTCGAACAAGCGGGTCTCGTCATCAAAACAGTTTGATGGATTGGTGGTTCGGTGTTGCTTCTCCCAACCCTGAGACCCCATGACCGGTTTCGTCCTCCTTTGGACTCATCAGATGGAGATACCCTGGGCTGGGGTGGACCTCGAGGTATAGTGTTCAAAGGTTGACGCCCTGACCACTATGGCTCCTAGGTCCGCGAGCAACGTTTGGCACAGCGGTAAAGTGTTCCAAGTGGCATTTGGTGTACTCGCTATGTGGTTGGATTGCGACTCGCAATCTCTATTCAGACCTCGGTCCTAAGTGGACCTCGGTCATTACGATCACAAGGACCGTAACCGAATTGGTGGTTCGGTGTTGCTCCTCCCAACCCTGAGACCCCATGACCGGTTTCGTCCTCCTTTGGACTCATCAGATGGAGATACCTGAGCTGGGTTGGACCTGGAGGTATAGTGTTCAAAGGTTGACGCCCTGACCACTATGGCTCCTAGGTCCGCGAGCAACGTTTGATGAATATTATCACCAGTTTCTACGACAATTGCGTCGATTATCTATAGGAAAGAATGAACCGATTTCAGGAACTGAATGGCTTTAATTGGATGGCATTGAACCAACCACCGTGCTGGGATAAAGTTAAAACAAGCGTCAGTCTTTTTGGATTTACACTCTCAGACCCGGAAATCAAAGACAACGAGCTGGTTGATGAAGATAAAAACATGTGTAGGCTTGCATGGGCGGACAAAAGTTTCAATAAGAACTGTAAACAAACATAAGTTGATGTGCTGTATGTAGAAGTTTTTTCCACTTTTCCATACAAACTCGGTCCCATAAGAAGAAGTTCGATAAGTATTTAATTTATTCTTCGCCTCCCTGGGACTAATGCACTTACTGGATGAATCATCTCACTAATTATCCCTGTGTTGCCAATGGAACAATGGTTCTATACGGATAAAAAAACTAATGCTTAACAGGTCCCGTAGGATGGTTATGGTGAAAATTCGAAACATAAAAAATGGTTAGCAAAAGAGGGTTTACACAGTGAACCCACTGAAGTATACCTAGTATAGACTGTAAATCCAAGGTAAATCCATGCGGAACGACGGCAAATTGGATATTGGTAAACATCGTGTCTCCTTCTGGTGTACACATGCAGGTGAAAAACTTGAAACGAAATCTAGGCTTTGAACACCAGTGAAAACTGTTACAGACACTTGTGTTTATCCATGGGTAATGGGTCATGTAGGATGGTGCAGCAAAGTAACTGCAAGATCAACCCTGGATTTGAACTCCGCCAGCGTGGGAGCACATATGACAGATTCCATTAGGGCATTCCACGTTCTGCAAACTCGTACGGAAAAGCGATTCCGACGGCATTCTAAACGACTTTGCTACTGTGCCAGCTTGATATAGTGGCCTCTCAAATTGCGCTTAGTGAATGAGCTCTAGCAAATGGCGGCACCTGTGGTTGGGATCTCTCAAAATATGGTAAGCCAAAATGAGGTTTCCGCACAATCGCTGATATTGTCCGCTGAAGACCCCAAGCACTCGAAGCCTTCGTTCATACGGCAAATTATACAGACCCTTGACGTCTCTGGTTGCCCGGCGTTGGGGTATCACCAAGACGGTGATATCTCTCCTCATCCATGGCTGCCGAACCTGTACTACGTGTTCCACATGTGGCGGTATGTATGAGCCGAGAAGTTGTGGAGAAATCGAAGGGTCGAATCGTCCGAGTTCATGGTTCAGGAGGCCGTCTCAGTCTGACTCGAACATCCAAGGTCAACCTGGACACAACTCCCACATCCTTCTCGCCAGAAGACGTTTGAAGCTTCTGGTTGCCGATTTTGTGGGAATGAACCAACTTGTGCCTCAGATGCAGCAGTATACATTTTTCCAAACTGAATCGAAGTAGATTCTGGACAACGCAGTTTAGCGTTTAAAAACTGAAAACAGTACGTATGATGAAATGCAGTTCTGAAGACAAAACCGCCGTGTATCCTTGCGAACAACTTCACGACGTGCTAATGCAGCGCCCAGATCTACTACGAAAAACACATTCATCTAGCTAGGCAAACAACCGCTTCGTGATGTAAGCTGGTTGGTTCGGGTTTACCCACTTCCAGCAAATAGTTCTGCGGTAGTGTTTCAGGACATGGTGGGTTTTCGTCTGGCAAGGGTTCTTTTTCTATAAAACGCCACAAATATCCATTTAACAACACTGTGACGTGGCGGATGTGACTCGCCGCTCACTAAAATTACTGTTTCTTACATATCTGGATGATCTAACCCAATCCACGGATGTGGGTCATCCAATACACAGAGTTGATTTCTCTTCTTCCTACACCTGACCGAAAACAATCACAAATTCGACGTCATGTTCACAAATTCAAGCAACACAACAACACAGCACATTCATGCACACTTAACACATGGATCCATATGTTACTTATAAACTCGTGTCGTTTTTACATTAACCAGTCCTTGTTGTGTCTCCATGATCATGAATAAGCAGGCATGTCTCGCACTGTCGAGAATAAAACATTTCGTTTTTTCTTTATTTAAGTATTGCTCGATAACTATGGTTCCAGATAATATTATGTCAAGTAGCACATCAACTTTTAATCGGAAACGCTTGCACCGACATTTTACTTTGGCTCCTGTGCTCATGAAGACATGGATTAAAACATGGCGAAATCATGCCGACCATTGGCTATTGCCACCATGGTAATAACCTTGATTTTATTTGATAACCAGCGCCATAATGTGCTGGGATCCCACTATTAACCCACGAACTTCTCAAGTGAGTAAACTACGAAAATTTTGCTAGTACTTTATTTTAACCACAATTTTACTGTTCCAATGCAGCTGTTTTTGTAGGTATATTTAGTCGTGCCCTCACTTGTATGCCTCCTTCTACCGGGAATATACCATTTATTTATTTATTTAAAACTTCAGTAGCGTAGCCATTGTACTGACTAATGACGCAAGTATTTGTATTATTGCATTGATGCAAGAAATGTAGATATTTATCTTTTCAAGGTATTGTACGATCAGCATATGCAGAAACAAACGGGGGTAGGTTAAGTTTCTCGGTTTGCCGTGCAAGGAATCTGGAAGCGTCTCGGTTTGGCTCATCAATAATCTGGCCACCTTACATGCACTGTACCTAACAGGTGCGTCGCCACCGCTGAATCTCACAGTAGAGCATTATACTTAGACGTCGCCGTGACATGCGCCTCAGGTGTTCCAGCAGTATTGTGTGCAGTTCGCTCGCGGTATCTCCTATACACACATATTCACAGTTATTGTGAATACATTTGTGAACACCATTAGTCATCTTATCTACGAAAAGTGTGTTTTTCATATACACCATTGTTGAACAGAACCCGAGTTTTATTCCTTGGTTAATGCCGTCAGAAAGGAAAAGGAAGTTCCTTCTACCTATTATATTCTTATCGTCCCAATCCATTCCGCTGTATATTTTCAATGTGGTTTTAGCATATTGCGAAACGTGTACCTCACTACCGGTTTCGAGTGTCCACTATTCAGGAATTACCTTACTGTCTACTTCCTTCTCTGTGCACATGGTCTTATCTGTGAAACACAGAGATCGGAATTGTAGTGATGTGTCCCATCTGTGTCCGTTGGTTGACGAAATATCGGTTTGGAAGCTAATCATTCTTGCAAACAGAGCAGTCAAGGAATGGCGATGTGCTACTCTATGGTGGGCGATTTCAGATTCCTCACAAACTAGCTTTTCTTATCCACTTTTGTGTTCAAAATGCGCCATCCACTTGATACCAACAACTTTTGGCCATTTACTGGAGTTTGCCAGTACTATGTACAACATAGTGGACTTTGGCGATCTAATGATGACATCATGTTCTTGAGTGCCTACTTCCGACTGAAACCTGAGCTAGAACAACATACCGCGCAATGTCTTACTCTCGGTTGTTTCAACCAACTTAATTTTCGGTCACTCCCTAGGTTAATCTCTTCAGTCAAACAGCGTTTCACCATACCCAGTGCGTCGCATTTCGGCATCTTGGTGAGAAGTGCGCTAACGTTAACATAGATCATCGTTTCATCTTCGTTTCACACGAACATCCTCCCATATTATGTCGTCTACTCCCAATCTGGCGTTATTTAAAAAACGAGTTGACGATGCGTTGTCGCACTTGCATTTTGTTTGATGACTTGTTGGTTATGGGCTATAAAACGCAATCAAACGGTGTCTTACCAAACTCCCAACCAATGTATTTATGGATTTATACTTCTAACAAGCGAAAAGCTCCTCTATTCTGCAGAAGTCTATGATGAGTCCACCAAAACCTTTTTCATTTTATCATGCCATTTAATTTTCGCATCAATTTCCATGCCACGCGACTTATAAAGCATTAATGTTTAACCGTAATGCACCATTGTTACCTTTCAGCAGGCTATGTGGTCGACTGCGTTCGATTCAGCGCCTAACTTGTGCCAATGTATGCGGTGCATCATGAGTCGTCTGCCAATTGCTTTTGGTTCCGCGTTCAGAGTACAGGAACGACTCAAGGGACCCAAGTGGCCGTCATCGCCATCGCCTACAAATTAACCACCAAAACATCACATTCATCGCTCCAGTGCGAACACCTGATGGCAACTGCAGTGTCTCACATGAATTGTGGGCTGGATGGTATGAGGTACTGCGTTTGGCTTACGGTGCACAGATCTTTGGCTACATACGCGCCATAAAAAGAAGAATGTCGCAGTCATATCACGGCATTAGCCCTCTCAGCAGAGTGCTGCCCATGATATTTCTCTCTTATCCATGTGGTCACCTGTCAACCTAGAGTTCAGTGGCAAGTTGCGCAGGCCACTTTTGTCGCTTAACCCACAAGCACACCATAACATTTCACACCCCAGACCCCGATCATTTGCAGTCATATACCTGTGACTGTCTTGATATCCGGACACACCGTGCCTGCCGGAGCGGTGCTTGGTCGCCTTAATAGTGTCATCCTGGAACCTACGTCTTTTGACGTTCTTTTTTGGAATTATAAAACAGATTTCATGTATAAAATTATGTTCTCGAATTTCCCGCTTCTTGCCGAAGATGTAAACTATGGCGAACGGTTAATTGCAACTAAATGGATGTTTACAAGTTATTATGCAAATGTCTCTGCTATATCACCGAGGCACACTCCGTTTCATTTGTACGTTCACTACTTAATCTTTCTCTCTTTATTACGATAATTTTACGGGATCTGTGAAACGTTATCTATTTAACCCGTTATATGATTGTACTGCCATGTGTGTTTGTGGACTACGTGTTCACCGACTGTTAGATAGGGAATTAAGTGTTATCGACCTCGCAGAATTATGGGATTTGCATGTAAAACTACCGTAGGAACGAACTGAAGTTTCGCTCGCCGATATGCTGTGTCGGTCAAGTACGCTTGCTGGAGAATAGCCGGTGAAATGGTCAGGTAAAACTACCAAGCAACGATGCAGTGATTCCCATGTGCGAACATACCACCCAACTGCGTACTGGATATGAATTCAGTCGATGCGTGTAAGCTGCCCGTACCTTGGATCTGCGCCAGTCCACTCATGCATTATGTGTGTGTGTGTGTGTGTGTGTGCGTGTGTGTGTGTACAGATCAGCCGATGCAAACTGCCGAAAGTCCGGTCGCCGTATCTCATTTGATTCATAGACCAGCAAGTCGGTGAACTGCATCTACTATGACGGTAAGTGACGCCTGCTGTAAAAAAGCATGGTCTATTCGCCTTGTAACAAAAATGCCACAGTCGTATTTCGGCGCTAGCCCTCTCAGCAGATCGCCGCTCGCAAGCCCATCACACCGCCCCTAGGCATTTGCAGCCACGCACCTCTGGCTGCCTCACTATTCGGACACAGTATCGTCGTATGCCCTAGCATTTGTAGGTCGTCCGAAAACTTGGGCTGCGCCAGCGCATAATTAACCATGAGATCGCTGATGGGTGTCACATTACCGTGTTCGTAGCCCCGCCCCCACTGGTGTCGTTCGCAAGGCATGCCTTTACGTAGATGGTAGTCCACTTATACCCAGTCGCATCACGTGTTTGGACAACCTTGTGCCCCTAACCTGCGTAGAGCTAGCTTCAGATTAGGCACGGTTGCTGAATGCAGGCTAGGCCACCCACGTGTGAACACCACACACCACCAACTCATACCTTCATGCAAGGGTTATTAAGTTTACCGTCATTGGGTGCTTTGCGCTAGCTCAATACCAAGCTCATTGGGCACGCTTGGTGCGTAGAAATGACAACGGATGCAATTCAACTGCACTAAGCAGCATGTTCAATCGGCTTAAAGATGCAAATCGAAGCGTTAGGGAGCAATTCAATTGTACTATATGTGCGATCAGTTGGGAAATTCGTTGAATGTATGACGAACGCTGGCCGAATGGCTGGAAAAAATTGCCTTTGGCTGCCGCATATCTGACAAGTTCTAACCAAAAATTAAGAAGAGAGGAGATTAAGCGCGACCCACAATGTCCGCTTTCGTAGTAGAACTAGTGATTGTTGAAGTAAATTGAAGCTGCACGACTAAAGATAATTAATTACCAACCTAATAATAATCCTATTGAATTTCCGGGAAACATAGGACCAGTGGTCATTTGTGGAACTGGGGTTCACCAGAGGTACACGTCGGGTTAATTAGTGCTTTCAGTACTGGAATAGTATATTGAATATTGCTACATTTATGCATATATGGTGACGCCCTTGGAAGACTTGAGCAAGGAGTTTCCACCAGAGCCAAATCGACAAACTGGTATTACCTACAACGTTGCTCGACAATTTACGATTCTAACGTTATTCGTTTAAAATGGTGAGAACGTATTTCTTCCAAATCATACACGCATAAACTAACGGCGTCTTACTAAGCTGAGTTTATTTAACCCGTGCTGCAATGGGTTTTACCCGATCAAATGTGCGGGTAAACAACAACACATTAGGCTACATGGGTGAGTGGGTTTCATTCACTGATAGTACGGTTTTACGGTGTCACATGTAACAACCATGAGCAGGCTTACGCCAGTGTTCAAACGGTATTTGGTAACGGACAACAAAACATCCAATGTCAAATGTAAGTTGCGTTCCAACGTCTCAAGCTCCATACGCTTTATTAGACAACTTCGGCGGGTCGGATGCGATGAGCGGGCCGTAGTTTTGTGACCCCTGGACTAGAGCGACGCATATTCACGTAACACATACGGGCTCTTAAGAGCCACACAGGAGCAAAGATAGAAGGCAAGGCAGCATTTTGGGAGTATTGTTACGACCCGCAAAGATCAAACAAGGTTAGCAAATCGGTTCCTTTTTGTGGGAGAAATAAAGCACCACGCCGAATGTGTGGTTTACAAAAGACCACTGTTCAATTTGTTACGGCTGCGCGCCGACTTCAACGGTATTGCAGGCGGTTGCGTTGTGCGTTGGAAATGGATACCGTATGGCGTAGCCCGCGTATTGGAGTACGCGGCGCAGTTGTGTATTTTCGCGAAATCACTTGACTTTCCCGCAACGTAATCTAACAATAATAAACTGTGAGGATGAGTGACCACTAGGTACGTCTTTAGGTATCCTATCCAGGATCACCCGGTGGGTAGATGGTAACGGATGTATCTGGATCATTGAAAATAAGCTGCGTGGGCGGTTGGTATACGTGAACAGCTTTTTACATCACAGTGGAAGAGGACATGAATAGTTTAGGAGCGATACGTAGTCACATCCATCGTGCAGAGCCGATACATTAAAGAAGGCAGCAATTTCCGTGTTAATTTGCATCCCTGAACAATAGGGGAAGTATTGCCGCCAACATGATAAGGTCGTTTCCCATAGATAATGGACGAGATGATAATAATAATATTTGGTGTATTCGCAACTACATGAGACACGGCCCAGCAAAGCTGACCCGATCACAAGTACAGGGAAATTCAAGCTGAAATTACTGGACTGCTAAACAAGACCAAATGCAAATCCTTTCCTTTGATTCCCGTACCATAACTTTCATTTCACAAAGCTAAAAACCGGACGATGGTTGCAGATACCTCAGATACGTTTAGATGCAATGTTAAAAAACGGCGAAAATAACGATTGGAGAGTTAAGGGAAAGATGCGTACATGAAAAGATTGTTCAAAAGCATTCATAACTGGTATGCAACACATTATAAAAATAGAGATCAGGCAGGACAATAATTTAACGGTAAACAGTTAAGCTGAGAAACTTCTCCCTTATGAAATATTTGGATAAGCTAGAAAGAACGACGTGCCTCACACAGATAACAAGATATGATAACAGAAGTCAATTGGAATTATGTACATAAATTGGGTGGCTTAGTGAGACGAAATGAATAATCCGACTTTTCGGCTGCTCCACGTCTTGAAGGCTCCCATATTTCTTTCATCTGACTGGATACGGGGAAGAAGCACTGCAGAATAGCCAAGGATAAGACTAATTTATTCAACTCATTGATGTGCGAATATTATTTTACAACCTATCAGTGGGTCTTCAGCTAAAGGACAACAGAGTACAAAGCAGTGTATAACAAAAGTTAAGGAAAAATCTCATTTATGCGACATATCGACGCGTTCATGTTTTCACGGGCTACCAATGGGCCAACAGTGTGAATAACACAATAAACGAAGCAGTGTAGAAAATAAAAACAGATAGATCTCATGGGTAAAATAGTTACGTCCAAAAATCACCGTATGTACGCGGCCAATGGACTACTAAAGGTTTTAATCAGTTCCGTCGCATATATTCCTTAAAACGAGTGATTATATTCTCCATCCGTAGAAGGACTACGAACCTTGAGTATTCAGCATCCGGTCCAGCGTCCCTCAGTACTCGTCCAGGCGTACCGTATTTCGGCGTTTCTAAACAATTGTCGATGTGTGCTGATGCGTTCCCGACAAGGTATATTAAAGCGCTAACGTATCACTGCACTTGAGCTTACCTTCTTCCAAGTCTACCAGGAAGGTTGGTCATTTCGATTTCAAATTCAAGAAGCCGCCTTTGCGTTTCCGCCTCGAAGCCCCAATATTTACAGTATTTTCATAAGCTCAGATGTGCTTCATCCGTCGGACAAACAACAGGAAATATAATAAGGAGTACGCTCATGATTAAGATAAGAAACAGAGCATGAAGCATCAACATCATCATGCTAATCGCTAGTCAGTTACTTGCCTGGAGCGTTCACTTCCCACGGACTTTCAGAGGCGATTTTATTACGATGCATGGTCCAGCGTGGCCACGCGAAGCAAAATTGTCGCGCCTTGTGCTCTAAATTTCAAACTTTACACCAAAGCAAGGAAGCGTTCTTTCAGGGTACTGTCAGCGACCCAACGCTTGGTAGTTTTGATTCTCTCGTACCCACGGCACTCAAAACAACTAGGCCAGACCTGGAAGCATACTCAATAATTTGTGATCCCAGCACAGATCCGCAACAATAACTCGATTCACTCCAACTACTCAGCCCATTGGCTTCAAATTGTACACATGCAAACATGCCTAATGCGGAAAGGCCGTAGATGGACTAAGTATTCACCATGCGATGCACCTCTCAAAGCGTCATGCGAAAACTGGACAGCCGGTCGAGATAAGGGCAAGTTATCTACAAGAGAATTTCAAGAAACGAAATTTACGTAGAAAACGTTATGGAGGCCGCCTCGTGTTGTCTGGCGAACAAAGCCCTGAAGCTTACATAGTGGTGTACACCACGAACGAATACGAAAAAGTAGAAGATGCCGTAGTTCACTAACTCGGCATGTCACCGCACTAGAAAACACTTGTGAAGGTAGCAACAGTGACATAGTCACGAAACGTACAGGACTGTGGTGAAGAAAACGTGGAGCAATCGTAAAATACAACCTTGGTTAGTAAGCCCACGTGATACTTACGTACCAAACGGGCGTACCACAGCTACCGCATGGCAACGAGTTAGTAAGTATTCATATTAGAGTGAAGATTTAACCAGGCAACCTGCTCAAGCGATAGAATGACCAAGACGCAAGATTGTACACTGCAAATCATCGAGCTGATGCTGCCACGTCGTATGGTGGCGCAAGTATGCAACCAGATGGCCAAGGTCGGGGAACAAATGAATAGAATGATCAACTTTGCTTTGGATAGCGAGGTAATGGGCATACTTAAGTACAATGAGTGATGATTTATCACTGGATAAAAAGAAGCGCTTGACAGGTCCCGTAGGATGGTTTGCGTGAATGTGGTGAAATCAAAATATATGTGAGTCACATACCGAGTTTCTACCGAGATATATGCGTTGATAAACAACGTAGGCATGTAGATTGTGAACTACTGGGAGGAATATCATAAAATGTTAAGAGTGACCTAAAATAACGTCAGTGTAATATATGAATCGAGTGAAAGCATGCAGAAGTACACGGGGTGCAGTGGTTGTTGGTGCAAAGCGTGAGTGTCGCTCACTTATGCGCCGTCTTCTTGGGTCCATATGACACATAAATCCTGTAACACGGCATGATTGGCGTAATCCAAAATGGCATAATTTAGGTAACAAATCTTGGCAGCTAAAAGAAACATCCAGGTTTTGTAAATATCCAAAGTAGGGGAGGATACAACTGAGTCTGGGAGTGCGTTCCAGGATGGGCAAAACCGAAGGGAAAGTATTTCCGTCAACACTCTAGACGGATATATTGTTCCTTCAATTTTAAGCAGTTACCCCTGAGCTGCGTGTTGTGGCTAAGTTTTAGCAAGTGGCGGCATACGTGCTTGGGGTCACTCAATATCTGATACGCTAATATGAGATCTCCGCACAGCCTTCGGGATCGTCCGCTGTAAATTGCCAGCAACTTCAGCCTTCAGTGGTAAGTGTGATAGAGCAGGCCCTTTACATTCTTTGTTGCTCTCCGTTGTGGTGCCCCTATCACTTCTAGGTCGCGCTTCAACCAAGATTGCCAAACTTGGATAACGTATACAACATGCGGGCGCATGTAGGAATTGTGCGTCATAAGGAAGAGTGATGGGTCAAATCTCCCGAATGCACTCCGCAGCATGTCGACGTGCTGGTTGCCTCTTTTCGCAGCTACCTCAGCCTGCTTTGAACCGTTGAGTTTATTCTTTACGAGCACACAACGATCACGTCTCTGGGAGCTGGTCTGCACTCCGTGTGACCCAAGCAAATACCTGTAGTCATGTCTATGGCGTAATTGCACAGTACGAAATTTGTCTACGTTGAATGGTAAGGTGTTTTGAACTGACCAGTTTGACACCGTGTTAAAATCGCACTGAAGCCGTTCGTGATTGTTCGGTTTTCTGATCATTTACTATATCTTGATATCAACCGCGAAAAATAGGAAATCGGAAGTAATTGATCTCGCCAAATCGTTAATGAACACCGAGAATAGACGAGGCCCAAGCACTGATCCTTGCGGTACACCACACTCCACATCACTTGCATCGGACAGGAATTCCCGGACTATAACCTCCAACCGACGTTTGTGAAGGACATTGGTTATCCAACTCAGGATTTGTTCGTCAATACCGTAGTTCCGAAGCTTGTGAAGGAGAATGCGATGGTCTAAGCGATCAAACGCTTTTGAATAGTCCAGGTAGATGACATAGACTCCTGCTCCATCATCCACGGCTTCAGCCCAGCTATTACGTGCAATTAATAGGTTAGTAGTATATGAACGCTTTTGAGGGAAGCCATGTTACACTGGGGTTATAAAGTTGTCGCTCTCCAGATATTGAAACAACGAATCCGCGAGGCTTGATTTCATAACCTTGGATAGTATGGGAAGTACTGTAATTGAACGGTAGTTGGTAAGCTAACTGCGGCTACTAGCTTTATGTATAGGAGTGATGACCCCACACTTCCGTACTGGTGGAATGTGGTTCTCCTCTAGACATCGCTGACAGAAAATATTCAGTGGTTCTGCTAGATCACAAACAACTGCATACAGAGCCTTCGGTCGAATGTTGTCGACTCCAGGAGAACTGTGGGTACGCAAGGATAACAACTTCTTCAACACAGCTTCCGAAGTGAGGGTGATGTTGTCTAAACCAAATGGTGGAATATTTGAAATAAGGAGAATGTTTGAGATCGTTACCTGCTGGAAATTTTGGGAGTAATGAAGCCGTAAGAGATCGGCGGCTTCTAGTACTGACCACGTGCATCCACCAGCCGTGACCAGTTATGGAATCCCCCGCTCCACCTTTCGAAGACCGTTAAGGTGCCTGTACAGAAGTTTGCGGTTCGTACAGAATCGCTTCATTGACTCCTTCTGGTGAGTGATCTTGTCTTCGCGGATCAGTTTCACACAAAAGTTACGATGTGTCACGTATGCAATCCAGGTTTCGGCATTCGAGCAGTCCTTGTGAGCTCGCCACGCCAAATCCCTCCGGGACATACATTTACGTGTTCTGCTCCTCAGAAATGACTTATGCTTGTTTCTACGTTGGAAAGACTTCTGTTCCGATGCATGCGCTACCAGTGTGCTAACGTTCTTGTAAATGTTTCCAAGGCAGTATCTGGGGGGCATTCGGTTAAGAAAGTCCAAGATATATCATTAACAAGCGTAGATAACACATTGTAATGCGTGACAGTACGCACTTTAGCGTCCACCTTTTCAGGATATTCCTCATAACATATATAGTCAAATGGAGTAACATGGTCACTATGACTCGTTTGTGTGTTTGTAACTATTCCGTCAACCATGAGTTCTTCGTTAGTGGGCACAGGATTCAGTATCGATGGTTTGTTAGCAGTTCGAAATCTGGTGGGAGAAGCTACGTGGTTGTATAGTGGGTGGCTAGCAATTAGCTCTTGCAATCAGGCCTTAAACTGCGCACCAACGGTTGCTGGCGTTTCCATGTTATGCGCCTTAAAGTCTCCAGCGTTAAGAATGTGGGTGTAGGACTTGTTCAAAGCAAACTGAAAGACGTGGTTCAGTTTGGAGTCCATTTCCGATGTTGAGTTTGGTGGGAGGTCAATTTTAGCTAGAATACCCGTGTCCTTTTCTACAACCGTAAACGGCACCAAAGAAAATCAGGAGCGCGTAGTTCCGCATGATCAATAATTTCACATCGGTGTTTTGTATTATAATAAAGAATCACACCACCACCCCCTCCATTTCTATCATTCCGAAGCAGAGACATACCGGTAAATTGATCTCATAATCTGTTATCTCAAGCTTTAACTAGGTCTCTGTAAACATGACTAGATCCCGCGGTTGCGAGTAGTGGAGTTTTATAAGTTCAGCCAACGTATTTAAAAGGCCTTGGGCGTTTGTGTATGTACAATATGGTGTTTTCGTTATTAGAAGTGCGCTGGTGAATGTCCAATTTAGATTTGTTTTTAAGCCGACCGTTAGGTGACCGGCCTTTAATCGTTTTTTTGTTTCCTGAATTTCAGTCAACTTGCATGGCATCGTTGAGTGTCGCTGAATGGAATTTTCACTCGTGCTGCGCTCTGTCATCTTGTGTGTAGTGGGTGCTGTTGTGTCGGTCTCTCCGCAAGACTGTGTAGGCCAAGAATTGACGGCGATTGCAAGTTCCATAGAATTGCTGACCACTCGTGGCCATTCGCCTGCTGCTTTTACCCGGAATCTCGGTTGGCAACCTGGCTCAAAACTTTGACCAGTTATCCAACAGAACTTGCGTCATCCCTTCGGAGTGTAGTACTACTTTCATTAGTCTTGGAGCACAGCCCTTGTAGTTAGGTGGTGACGGTACTGTTGTCAAGGTTACGGTAATAACCTGGTCCAACGAGAGTGTTTCGCGGACGTAGCCCCCTTGTTCTTGGTCAAGTGTTTGCGCATCGTGATCAGTAGAATCCATAAGCTCCGGAGCACCATGAATACACGTGGCTGTCTTGCTATCGGCATTGGGAATGCCGCGTTGGTCACCTGCTTCCTTTGGGCAATCTTTCCAAGGGACATCGGGTAATATGCACACCCCGCTAGGTGAGTTGTGAAGACGAAATGAAGAGAGCAGGACAGCCTGTGTCTCATCCACTGAATTCAGTGTTATTCGAAGAATTCAAGGTTCACCAGCGTGCACTGAGCTCGGCTGGCGCACTAGGCGTCTCAACATATTAGGCTTAATCCGAATACCAATCGCATCACGGATGGAACTCCACTGGCTGCGATCGTCTAGCAACTTGCCTATTATTGTCCCCGATTTAGACTCGGGAATAGTAGAACAGAGGAGACTTAAAGCAGCGTGATTATGTACAGCGAGTGTCGGCTTTAAAGTTGTTGCTGATAACTTGGTCTTTTGGGCTAAGTCAACTTACACTGAAACTAGGTCATTTTAAGCTGGAGGAAATTTATTCCACCTTGTGATGTAGAAGCAAACCTTACTAGCTCAGGTTTTTCATTTGTTGGTCTGAGCGTTCGTTGAGCTCGGCAGTTTGGCTGCAGGCCTTTCGTCACCACCCGAGTTGACATAGTCAGTGCGCGTTTATGTAGCAGTACGAAACGCAGCTCTGCTACATAAACGCGGATTGACGATGTCATCTCGGGTAGTGACGAAACGTGTGCAGCCAAACTGCCGAGCTCAGCGAACACAAACCATCATCATTTCACTTTATTTGGTTTGTTCTGACTATCTGAATAATTTTCTATTATATGGCCATGCTGCTTACGCTGTGTGTCATTATCTTCTTTAACCTTACCCCATTTGTAGCATTTTAAGTAACTTCTGAACATGTTGTACTTATCGCGGATTCATTGCTAACCAACGTACTTCCTACGCTACTTTAGCGAGGAGTAAGGTGGGAATAGCCGTACCCTCTAACAGATATAGTTTATTTAAGAGTATCATTTCAATTGCTCGGCAGTTGTTTGACATTTTCAGAGTGGCTGCGCTTGATGTGAATGTTGACAATGTGCCCACCTGTCTATTACCCACCACCTCGTTCATGTTAGCTCTAGGAGACAGTTGATCGTTGCAAGAGGGGACGGGGTGCAATAACCTTGTGGCCGTGTTTGGATCAAAGATTGGTTCCATGCACTCAGTGTGGAGCGGACTGTGGTCCAGCCACCGTCCTGTGTGCGATTGATTCCCCAAATACAACGCGCGAGTGTTTGCCGGTGAAGGAGTGTGGGCCGGCTCAGTTGATGAAACGTGGCTCCCACCCACATGCCTCCCGGTCTTATTCCTTTGGGTTTGCACTGGATATGGGGTGTGTGCTTGGAGCTGTGGGTGATGCAGCGCAAGCTACGCATAGTTCATCTGTAGGTGCAGGCGTCCTGTGGTTGTCCTACGGCGACCACAGTGACAGGCAAATTGGGATACGGATGGCGCCAACCATCTTGATATAGTTGACATGCGCGCGTACTTTCCGAGCGAATTGTGTTTTTGATACTGATCGATGCTAAGGTGGCAAAACATTGGGTATGTTTCTAATTCGTTAGATACGCATGAATCATAAGTTTGCCAGCGCCCGGCCGCTTAAAGCACGCATACATTGTAAAGTGGGGCATTTGGAACACTGCTCAAAGACGGTCCCTTGTGCGACCACGTTGGACTATGCAACCGAATAAAATTCCCTGGGAAATCCGTGGCAAGTAAACAATCCCGACAATTAACCGACTAGCGATTATGGACAGTTCATGCTCCGTTCCACAGATTAGTGATGAGATTGAGCAAAGCTATATTACTTGTTGTTCATCTGCCATACTGAATTTACCGGGGCTTATGAAAACGCAAGTACTAGGCGGATTGAAGGCGGAAGCGCAGAGACACCAACTAGAAGTTGGATTAGATATGGCTGTTGTATCCCGAAAAAGCAGCAGACCAGGGCAGCACCGGAACGTATGTATGGAGGAAACTGTCCGCACACACGCAGTACAATTAAATCGTCAGAGGTTCGCACTGCAGCCAATCAAGTGCAAGCTCACATGATAGGCCAGCGAGTGCTAAATAGAAGTGTGAGTAGGATAAGCAAATCGAGGGCAAAAACATAGCAAAGTATTTGAACACGACATTGTTTCCTCCTCTGTTCGTAAAAATATAGGCATTACATATCAATGAACGATCTAATTGAATATCACCACCCTGAAGAATTGTCATGTGGTGTTATTCATCAAAGCGTATCGATAGACAGGGCGGCGTATCCGACCGGAACGTCGTAAGTTTGTATTAGTTTGTACCCAGCGCTGTGTCGGAGGTGTGTTCCTCTGTTCAATAGCACATTGGGAAAGCGCAGTATGGAGCCGTCTTGTATTCACCTTTGTTCCATCAGCCAGTTTGCAACTTCCTGGCGTGGACACAAATTCCACACGGGTCGGCGGTCCGAATACATTACCTCCTTTCCGGGAATTGGGTAGTCTCACGAACAAAATATCCCTGGAGGATACGCTTTTCCAACGCGTCTATATTTAGCCTGGTAAACAGCCTGTCTTTCGTATTCTCTGTGATCGGCGGTTTCTTCGGATGTAAAGACTGCATTTAATCGAGTTCGAATTGTTCGCCCCAGCATTAGCTCCGAGGGGGTCCTTGCCGTTGCAGTATGTGGAGTGGTTCTGTATACCTCCAATGCAGATACCAACGCATCATCCCAGGATTCTCCCGAAAGCCGAAGGACTTGTAGAGATTCTTTCAAAGTACGATTAAGTCGTTCGACGAGTCCATTCGCTGCAGGATTATAAGGTACAGTCCTCGTGTGTCTGATACCATTGCGCCTTAGGAATTCAGCATAGTCGTTACTTCGAAACTGTGGGCCGTTATCAGTGACTATTTCTTCTGGCAAACCGTACCTTGCAAACAAACAACGGAGCCACTTTATGATGACGGCTGTAGTTACGTCCCCGCATAGAATAGCCTCTGGCCATTTGCTGTAGAAACATGTAGCCACTAGCACGTTTCGCTTCTGCGGAGGTGCATTCGCAAACGGGCCCATAATATCGATGGCAATTTTTGCCCATGGCGCCCTTTGGGTACACGATAGGTTTGACTGGAGCATTCAGGGGCCTCGCACTGTTATCGGATTGTTGGCAGGCGTAACATTCCCGAATAACCGCTTCGACGCTGGAATTCAACTTCGGCCACCAATAGTATTGTCGTATCCGAGCTTTTGTTCGCACAATCCCTGGATGACCTTCATGCGCACATGCAAACAGCAGAGGAATAAGGGTTGCAGGGACCACAAACTGCTCGCCTCTGATAATGCAGTTGCTCACAGTAAAAAGCTCGTTCCGTAGGGTATAGTATGGAAGTAACTCAGGTTGGATCTTGGTACGACTGGGCCATGAAGTGGAGATGTACTCCCGAAGCTTCGCTAGGACAGGGTCTTTGTCAGTGTGCTCTCGTATCATGTCAAATGTTATTGTAGGTGTTCCGTCTGAGAGCTGCGATATCAGTTTTACCTTCATTAAGGCCTCGTTTTCCCCTTCGTTGAGCAGTGGGAGTCTCGACAAGGCATCCGCAAGTTGGTTAAAGCACCCTGGCACTATTTTATTTCATAATCATAGTACAATAAACGTGAGTACCAGCGACTCAAGCGTACCGGCTTTTGGCCTTTGTTACCGCGACTTAGTAAATTTGTAGGAGCAGAATGATCGGTACGCAAAGTGAATCGACGTCCGAATAATTAAAGGTACCATTTTTCACATGCCCAGACGCATGCGAGAGCCCCCTCGCCGGTGAAATAATTTCTTTTAGTATCAGACAAGGCACGTGATGCGTACACAATCACTTTCTCCTCGACATCGCGCAGCTGGGACAGAACTGCACCCAAGCCAACATCTGAAGCATCCGTTGAAACAAACGTTGGACAGTGCTCATTGAAGATCGCTACCTTGGGAGTGGATTCAATCATCGATCGTATGGTCATGTAAGCATTGTCTTGTTCAGTGGCCCAACGAAACTCCTGCTTTTGGCGCGTTAACCTTCGTAACGGCTCAGCAATAGTCGCAAAATTCGGTAAATGTCGTATGTAATAAGAACACAAACCCAAGAAATGTTTCATCTGTGTAACGTTGCATGGTTTTGGACAATCGAGAATGGCTCTGGTGTTCTGCACATTAGGCTTAATACCCGAGGTAGAAATAACATGTCCAATAAACTCGATCTCCGTTACAGCGAATTGGCATTTGCTGGTATTCAGGCGGAGATTTAGTTCATTCAGTCTATGCAGCACGTTATGAAGGTTTTCCTGATGTTCGGTGGGGTTACTACCAAAGACACAAATATCATCCATATACACAACACATTCTTTGAGATCTGATAGTGATAGAGTAATAAATTTCTGCCAAGCTGTTGGGGCACTACTAAGGCCCATTGGTAGCACTTTGTATTGATACAAACCGTCTTGCGTAAGGAAAGCAGTCAAATGTCGGCAATCTGGAGTCAGTGGCATGTGGTAGTATGCACTGCGAATATCCAGCTTTGAGAAAAGTTTGGCTTTTGATTGCTTAACCATCAACTCGTCGATAGAAAGCAGAGGGAACTTGTCCACAAGTATATCGATTAAGCGCTCGAACCTCGGTGCATACACGAATAGAGCCATGTTTCTTTTGAAAGAAAACTAGTAGATGAAACCATTCAGAACACTGTATAGGTTCTATTAAGTCTTCCGTAACCATATTTTCATAGCTTGCGACAACGCTTCTCGCTTGGCCAGAGGTACAGGCCTAGGTTGAGAAATGCTGAACGGTTTGTAATCCGCGCTCAACCGAATGCGGTGCATTGCTTTTGGGACTCTACCAATATCCGAAAGAAAGAGAACTGGGTAAATGGAACTTAACAAGTGAAGCTTGACACTGTCAGCGGTCATAAGGCTGACGTATGGTGATAAATTCAATAAGGCCATGGCATTACGCCCCAATATAGGCTTACTATCAGTTTTAGCGAGATAAACTTCAACTACACGCTTCCTGCTGTTTATAAGAAACAATGAAACCGTAACAAAACCGAGTATGCAGACATCATCATTGGAGTAGCTGCTGAAAGTGTAAACGGAAGGATGAACAGTTAGTTGAGCAAAATACTGCTTGTAAAAATAATATGCCACAACTGAGATGGTGACGCGGAATCTATTTCCATGCCTAGACAAATGATTTTGTTTTTAACTTCAAAAAACAAGACGAATATCTGGCGAAGGCAGTTTGGGCTCTTGAGTTGGAGACGAAAGTGGACGTTCGCATTCCTTAACAACATATATAGATTGTTCAGTGGTGACCGGAGAAGCTCTGGAGTGCTTTTCAGAATCAACTAAAGACATGGCGCGGGAAAGACAAACCCGAGCAAAACGACCGGTCTTACCGCAATTCCGGTAGATTTCACTCTTTGCAGGACTTGACTTATCATTTGCACGATGTTCAGCATTTCCGCAACGGTAACACTTATTTCTAACTGAGGACCGCGTCAGAGAGCGTGTAGAATCCAAACGCTCAATTTCAGTAGCTCCTCTGTTAGCGAGGAAAATTTTGTTTTGCTCCGTGACTGCGACCTTCGCACGAGCCAAGTCACAGGCCCTGCCCATGTGAGCTTTTCTGCGTTCTCCACTAAGAGATTCTCTCTGATCCGAGAACCCATGAAACCAGAAACCAATTGTTGTATTAGCACGGTTTCTTCCATTTTTCATGGGAATATTATTGTACTCACGCTTTCGAACAGAACAAACAAGACGGGAAATGAATGCATCCACTGATTCACCAGATGCTTGTTTCAGCTACGAAAAACTGTACCGAGAAATGAAGAGGTTCACTCGAACACCCCAATGTTTATCGAAGGCCGATAACACCTCTGTCAAAGTGCGTTTCTCCCGCAAGGTTAGAGCATCAAATATACGTCAACCCTCTGAGCCGAGGTGCAAGTGCAAAAGCTTTAAAGTATCCTCCGTTTTCAGCGTCACGGATAGATTGAGAACTGTTAGCACAGAAATATACTGAAAAGCTAATTTTCCAGTCTTCCCAGCTTTCTGCATTTGGGGTAACCGCAGAGTCAGTCCAGAACGGTGTTGGGGCAGTAGCATGCAAAGACATCCGTAAGACGCGACGCCATTTTGTCGTATCCAAAAATGTAACAGACCAGATCAGCATCGGAACGTATGTATGGAGGAAACTAACCGCACACATACTCAGTACAATTAACTCTATGGAGTTTCGCATTGCAACCAATCGAATGCAAAATCATATGATAGGTCAGTCAGTGATAAATAGAAGTGTGAGTAGGACAAGCGAATCGAGGGCAAAAGCAAAGCAAAGGATTTGAACACGACAATGACCAATCTTCTGGATAGACTAAGAAAAAGGTAATACTGACGGTAATTGTACGTCAGTGTCTTAGTAGTTTGCATCGGACGGGAATCGGCGCATAGTGACAATTGGTTTTGGAGCACCAAATGTCTGCATGCAAGACCTAGGATTCAGATCGTTGCCGGAAGTCTTCTGACCACAGCAGAGTACACAGCAGTCTGTACAACCGATTGATTACTTGTAAAACAGTGCGAGCACTGAAACACCGCATGTTTGACAGTGGGCAGCGGGACTTAGTTGATGTAGTACTGCGGTTGTTGTGCTAAGGAGGCCGTAAGCAGCGGACATGTGGTATTTCCACCTGCAAATGCTTAAGATTGGGCAAAATTCGTTCTTTAAAAATCCACACGTTTCGTTCAAATATTGACGCCCAAGATTTAAGGATGTCATTCATGTTTACGTCTAAATGTTAATGAACAATGAACAATGATATATTACAGGTAAAAAAGCGATTGCTTTACAAGTCCCGTAGGATGGTGGAAGTGAAAGTAAACATAAGTGTAAATCGTCAATTTAAGCGTCTAGCGATTCAGGTGCCCTTTATTCATATAAACCTTTTAGTATGTGTACTGCATTGTTACTGTAGAGCATTTTGGGAAGTAATCTGGGGAAGGTATGTTTTAATAACAAAAGAAACGACAAAGCTTACTCGTGCGCCTCTTTGTTGGACTGAGGTAATTGATGAAGGCTGTTGTGATTTATCCGAAAATACACTCCACAACAGCAGTGTGTAAGTAGTAAAGCACAAAAGCTGAGAATGAGCCCCGTTTGTTCGCGTTTGGTTGATGTAGACATCACTGACTATATAGCGTAATGTAAGTGGATAAGCGAATCATTCAGACGTCTTTTGAATACCGTTAGCGTGGGGGAAGAAACAACGTATGTGGGAAGAGCGTTCCAGTTTTGACACACACGAAAAGAAAATAAATTCCGGCGGCATTCCAACCGGCTGTATTGTGTGTCCAGCTTTAGATGGTGTCCTCTGAGTATGGTATTGCTTTTCAGCTTTAGTAGGTGACGATAAGAATGGTTTCTCTTCCTGTGGATCATACAAGTCATTATCAAGTCGCCACGCAGGCGTCGATATTGTCCACTGTAGACCCCGAGGGTTTTCAGCCTCAGTCGGTAAGGGAGATGAAACAGGCCCTTTACGTTCTTGATCGCCCTTCGTTGTGGCAGTTCAAGAACGGTAAGGTCTTGCTTTTGCCATGGCTGCCTGGCGTGGATGCAGTACTCAGAATGAGGCCGAATGTAGGCGTTGAGCATCTGAGAAAAGATGGAAGGATCGAAGCGCCCGAATGTCCTCCGCGAAAGGCCAAGATTTTGGTTAGCTTTTTTGGAGGCTTTCTCGGCCTGACGGGAACAGCCCAAATCTTCCTGCACTATCAGGCTTAGATCGCATTCCGTTGTTGTGCGCTGCAATATTTGATCACCCAGTCTGTATTCGCAAGTAGTTTTATGGCGTATGCTCAAGACCTTGCACTTTGTAGCTTTGCACTGAAGCAGATTCTGAGTCGACCATTCGTAGACCCTGTCAAGATCATCTTGAAGTGCTGTAGTGTCGCTGGTTGTTCTAATGACTCGCAATATCTTGAGATCATCAGCGAAGAGTAAGGAGTTGGAGATGATAACTGTCGCGAGATCGTTGACGTAAATCAGGAATAGTCGTGGATTAAGTGCTGAGCCCTGGGGCACTCCGCACTTAACGTCGATTGGGTCAGAGATGACGCCGCGAACTCTTACATTCAGATGTCCTTGAAGCAAGAAGTTGGCTATCCAACCGAGGATTGGGTCACCAATTCCACAACACTGCAGCTTGTGAAGGAGGATACGGTGGTTCAGACGGTCGAAAGTCTTTGAGAAGTCCAGATATACTGCACCAACACCGCCGCTGTCAACGGTCTCAGTCCAGCTGGATCTACCCAGTAGCAAGTTTGAAGTGCAAGATCGGTTCTTTCGAAATCCATGTTGTTCTTGTGCTATGATATTGTGTGCTTCCAAATAGTTCATGAGCGCTTCTGCAACAATCGCTTCCATGATTTTGGAGAGCACCGGAAGTAGTGTTATCGGGCGATACTTGGCCGGATCTGTACGACTTCTTCCCTTATGGATGGGAGTGAGGATGCCCTGCTTCCACATTGTTGGCACGCGCATCTCATCGAGGCACCGTGGGAAGAACTTGAAGAATGGGTCCGCCAGGTTTACTGTAGCCAATTTCAACGCTTCTGGACGAATATTATCAACGCAGGGAGAGGTATGCTCACGCAGGGGAATTAGCCATTTCATAACATCCGCACTCGTAAACACAAGGTGGCTAAGTCCTGGTGGTGGTACAACTATCGAAAACAGTGTGCGCGGCGATTTCTTGCTCTGAAAGTTCGGGGCGAATTGTTGACCTAGAGCGTTGGCCGCCTGGGTTGCGGTTTGTGAGAGTCCACATAACGTGTGAGGCAGGAATTCCTCGCTGCACTTTACGGAGGTTGTTTATGTGTCTGTACAGGAGCTTGGAGTTAGAAAGGAATTTCTCAGCTAGATTCTGTTGGTGCTGCATTTTATCTTCGCGTACCAGGTTTACGCAGTGATTCCTTTGGATAGTGTAGGCTTCCCAGGTTTCGGCACTCGATGACTCCTTGTATCTTCGCCAGAGTAAATTCTTCTTAACGATACACTTGCGTGTCTTGCGGCGTATGGATGATTTTACTGTCTTTGCCCGCGTAGGTCTTTTACTAGAAGCACTAGTTACTAACATGTTGAACTGGTGAGCAAATTCAGACCAGGCGACATCGGGGGATCCTTCTGCTAGAAATGCCCAGTTTGCAGCATTTATAAGTTTGAGTAGAGTGCCGTAATCCGTATTGAGATGACATTCCTCGATGTTTTCTGAGGAATACTCTGCATAACAGATGTACTTGAACGTGAGGGTTGCATGGTCGCTACTGCCTAAAGGATTCTCTATCGATACTGTTTCGATCATATGCTCTTCATTGGTGAATACGAGATCCAGAACACCCGGTTTGTTACCCGTCCTGAATCTTGTGGGAGATGTGATGTGATTGTAGAGTGGCAATCCACTAATTATCTCCTGTACTTCCATTTTGTGGTGTTCGTTGATACAGGCTGGTGTCTCTATGGTATGAATATTGAAGTCACCAACCAGGAGAATATGGATGTATGACTGCGAGAGAATGGTCTTCATTGTGGAGGCTAGGCGGTTGTCCATTCCCAAAGTAGCCGACGGAGGGCGATACACCACACCCAACAAACGTGCGTCCCCACGGCTTAGGTGAAGACGATACCAAAGCGCATCGACAATCTTGACCTCTGGGTCATCGATGAGATCAATGTGTAGTTCGCCGCGATAATAAAGTAGTACTCCACCTTCACTACTTGGGCGATCGCTGCGTATAATAGACATCGCAGGTAGTGCGATTTCTGCATCAGTGATCGTTTCATTCAACCATGTCTCGGTTATTCTAACGAGAGCCCTTGACATCGAGGCCTGACGCAGGCGAAGCTCCATCAGTCTGCTTAAAAGACCGTATACGTTGGTATAAAAACAGGAGAGTGATTCATAGGTTAGAAGTTTTGCGACTTGGCCGACCCTCTTGAGGTCGACTGCTACTAGTTTTTTGAATTGTCTTAGGCTCGCGAGAATGAGTTGGAATAACTCTCTGCACCATGGAATCAGGTTTATGATGATCCTGATGGTCACTCACCTCCTGAAGTGCCTCGCCGGATGCTATGACGGCAGTCAGATCAGTCACTGTGGTGGACTCTGCAACAACGGTTGTTCCCACTGAGTTGGTTCTCTCCATTGAGTACCTAGTAGTCACTTGTCGTAAACCGGCTGCTTTTAGTCGAATTTCTGTTGGTAGCATGTTCCGCAAGTTACCCAGTTCTCTAGAACTGTCTGTAAAGTTAGCTCAGACGGTAGGACCAACTTCAGCAACCTAGGACCATACCCTTTGTAATTTAGTGACACGGTAATCCTGGTCAGGGAGGTAGCAATGACATTTTCTAAAGACAGCTCCTCACGAACGTATCGCCATTGCTCCAGGTCACGGACAGGAACTGCTTTAGAAGATGAAGCTTGAGACTCAGGGACGTCATGAACAATGACTGTTTTCAGCGCGTGTTTTCTACTTCCCTGTTGATTGTTCTAATCCTTTGAACGTTCTTTCCACGGAATATCCGGTAAGATACATACTCCGTTCGACGCTCTGTGGTGTCGATTTGCAGCGATCGGAATAAATTCCGTTTCTTCCGCGGAATGTAGTGTTACTCGAAGTACTCGAGGCTCAACATAGTGTAAGGAATTTGGGTATCGTGCGATGCGACTCAGCGTAGTGGGTTCAGCGCGCATGCTGATGGCACTACTGATGGAATCCCACTGACTATAATCGTCTATCAATTTGCCCCCTTTCGCGTTGGATTTGGATTCAGGAACATTAGTGCACACAAGACTTAAGGCACCATGATTCCGCCTTGTGGTTCGCGACTTAAGAGCACTAGGTTCTTTTGTTTTTTGTGGATTTGTGAACCGCACTGGCGATAGTGATCCATGTTGAGGCACAGTTTTGACCTCTCCGGTAAGTGGAGTCCCAGGTGTTTTTGACGGGGTTTTCCCAGAAGCAACCACTGCGTAGGATGTCCAGTTATATTTTACCTTGGGCTTGCTGGGGTTTTGTGTTTCGAGTATGTCAACTGAATTACTAGTTATTACACCCATGGAGAACGTAGAAGCAAGAGGGTTGTAAAAATGTTTTTCACTTGGTGAAGTCATGTGGCTAGGGGCCGTTGGAGACTGAGACGCAATGATGAGGTTGGGACGCCTCGCCCTCTTTTTCGGCCTAAACGGGGAGTTTGTAGGTGTCCGTTCAGTTTCAAGTATAGCATTGTTTACTTTCACAGATGCGTTGCTAGCTTTCACCAGTTGCTCAACTGTTTCCGCCAACTTTTCACACTTTTGCATTAGGACAGTTACGCAGCTAACAACAGGGATAGATTTGCACACCTGACAGAACCAGTAGGTATTAATCGGTACTTATTCTCATGCGTTCACACATGGCTGTTAGCCTGATCTCCAAACGAAACTCATGCATGGTTGTAGTACTATAGTTCATGTTTAATGCGTCTTTATCCAGTTTTGTGGTAGTTTATACTTAAGTTTGGACAAACCCATGTGGATATGTCTTATTCGAACTGCCATTGCACACGGATGACGACACTCCATGTACATATGGATACCGAATGAATTCGACGAGGATACCCATACAGCTTTTGTACGCCTAAGTTAGTGCAGGGAAGCAGCACTCGGACCAACCGAAATTAACATTCCCAGAGCATGAAGAAGTGAGTTTATGACGAACTCATGTTAATTTCAGGTGTTGCAAATCAAAGGCAATGTCGATCGCTGCGAATTTTGGGAACTGATCAGGAGGACGGTTAACCAGGTGCAGGCGAACGCACTATTGCACGTAGAAGAGAAGCAGGATGCGTACGCTACCGTTCGATTTACTAATCCAGGTCAATAAGGAGGCGGATGTGGTACGTTTGCGTTGTGTGTTGAGTATTGTTGCAGTTCAGAAATTAGATGTTTGACATCACGGTGTGGCTGCAACTGATGTGAATATTGACAAGGTGCCTACCTGTCTAATACCATCCATCTTGAGTGCTAGCTACAGGAGACTATTGGTCGTTTCTGGAGGGGATGAGGTGCACCGTTCTCGTGACAGTGCTAGGTTCAAGGGTGCTTTCATGCATCTGTGTGGAACGGGCTACGGCCCAGTCCCGTCTTGTGTACGTCCGGTGTGCATGCTTCCCCAATTAGGCCGGAATGCTTCAGTTCTGCTTGTTGCAGGAGTGTGGGCCGGCTCCGTTGAAGAAAGGTGGCTCCCATCTACCTGCCTCCCGGTCTTATTACTTCGGGTCTACATTGGACATGGGGCGTGTGGTTGGAGTTGTGGGTGGCCAAGCGCAAGCACTCTATGGTCCCTCTGTAGGCATAGGCGTCCTGTGGCTGTCCCATTGGAGGCCAGAGAGACAGGCAAATCCGGATACGGATACTGCCAGTCCATGCGCGCATTCATATATGGTTGGCGGCATCCGCTTTCGGATTTGCCTGTCACTGTGGCAAGCCACAGGACGCCTGCGTTTACAGAGGGACCATGGGTGGCTTGCGCTGCACCACCCACAGCTCCACCCACACCCCCCATATCCAGTGTAAACCCGAAGTAATAAGACCGGGAGGCAGGTGGATGCGAGCCACGTCTCATCAACTGAGCCGGCCCACACTCCTTCATAGGTAAACACAAGCACGCTGTATTTGGGGAATCAATCGCACCCAAGACGGTGGCTGGACCGTAGTCCACTCCACACTGAGTGCATGGGACCAATCTTTGATCCTAACACGGCCACAAGGACCGTGCACCCCGTCCCCTTCAGCAACTACCAACTGTCTCCTAGAGCCAGTAGGGACGAGGTAGTGAGTAATATACAGCTAGGTACCTTGTCAACATGCACATCAAGCGCAGCAGCACCGGGGATATCAAACAGCAGCCAATCACTTGAGAGAAATATAACAAAGAAAATAAATCGAGTGATGCATAAGGAAACGAGACAAAAATCTAAAATTAATGGGCATGTGAAATAAGTTGTTAACAAAGGATCCGGGATAAGTCCAGGGGGTCAGAAAGTATATTTTACGGAAATGACACAAACGAGAAAATTTTTTCGAAATTTACCACCATTGGCTTAAGCGAGTTGTGCAGGTTTATAGACGAGCGTGCAGGTAGACATTTATTTGAGAAAGAAAAGCATTAGGACAAAATTGAAAACCCATCACCTGAAATAAATAGACTTAGCATGCAAGCACGCGGTTAGTAAATCGAATGCAGCGTACCCACAAACGCTGCGCCGGTTCTGTCTACCTTCTCTGCAGGACCCGTCGTCGCTTCGGTAGTGGTCCCGAGTGGCCTCGCTCATCGCTCACTAAGCCTGCCTGACTCAGGCACTCGCGACCGCATGTGCTACAGCACCATGCGCTTGATGTCGATGGAGAACAACCCATCGGTGCTTGCCGCATCACCCACTCATATATATATATATATATATATATATATATATATATATATATATATACATATATATATATACATATATATATATATATAGGACGGCGGATTTATCTCTGTATTGCTAAATACCGATCAATTTTGCTAACAGGAGCATCTGTGGCGTCATCGTGACGTTTCACTCTTGATAATGGCTTGGTTTAAAATGCATGTGTTCGCGCGGTACTCACATGCGAAACAAGTCATGGCCGATTTGTATTAATGACTTGAGCAAAATGTCGGCCTTTGACAGCGGCCGTCTGTGAAGGATAGGTCGTTTGTGGTGGGAACAATATGCTTATGACGACGATGTTAGAAGCAGATATCGCTGCGCCAACTGAGGTGTCAAAATCATGTACTACGCATGCCGTGTGAGAGTTTACTACGGCGCGCACAATTCGCTCTTACAGGGACGCATTGGAAGCCATCGCGCAGTGGCCAACCAATCACATGGTAACGAAACCTAAAGGCATGGACTTCCGTTGTTTCTGTTGTCAGTTCCGTACGTTTTTCGCGCTATGGAGACGAAGATAAAGAACGTCGTTGGTTGGAGATCATCCGTCGTCCCCTTCCTTAACTGCACCTATGTCTTCCCCGGCCACTGTCAACAACAGCCCACTAGTCGCATCTGACAGCGTTCTGAGTCAAAGTTTTGGTGTTCGTTGTGCGGTGGTCACAGCATTCTCACATTCCACCGAAGCCCAAGCTTTTCTTCGACCTGGTTCTCCATTCGGCCTTGCAGCGCTCAATGTGCGCACTCTGATGCAGCTCGGACGACAAGCTTGCCTGAACTGCACCCCTGAGACACGCTCCGCGGACATCTGTTGCCTTTCCGAAGCCAGGTTGCAAGCCGCCAATACGTCGTCATAATAACCTCTCCTGCAAACCCGGACGTCGAATACCACTTTCGCCTTTCCGTAGACACTCACCTTTCCGCTTCTAGCCAACCTAGTGTTGCAATAAGTGACATGGCTGAGGCCGCTTTGCTTGACAGTCGGCTAGGTGAAGTCAGACTACGAGGTTCATGTAAGTTAAGTAAGCGTCAAGATGTTACACGTGCCTTGTTTGTCATCTCCGCCTACGCTCATACAAACTGCAGCCCAGATGCAGCCACGGATTGCTTTACACACAGTTATATGACCTACTGCGTTCCTCAAAAGTCTGACATCGTCATTCTTGCCGGAGATTTTAACGCATGAGTGGGTCGCCTGTCGCCAAGCGAGCACCATCTTGGGGGTAGCTTTGGCCTTTGTAGCAGCCGATCACACAATGGTGACAGACTGCTGACTCTTTGTTCTAATCATCGTGTGTTTCTTTCGAGTACAAGTATTCGTCATTCGAAAAGGCAGACTACTACTTGGCGTCCGCCTTCTCAAACACAAGAATGGTCCCATCTTGAACACATAGCCATAAGTTCCAGACGACGCGGAGGCGTAACAGACTGCCGATCGTACTGGTCAAACTGTCTGGACTCCGATCACTCACTGGTTCGCGCCAAGGTTTGCATGCGTTTCGGTGGATACTCCAGACGTACGCACTATCGATCGAATGTCGAAAATCTGCAGCATCCTGCGATGTTTGCCAGGCACCAGCTTCTCTGTCAACACTGATTGGTTCATCCTCTGTTGACGGTCTGAATACGCAATGGATGCGCATTAAAGACGCTTTAATTCCTGCCAGTACTGGCAGTTGTGGAGTTGTTTGTCACCAGACGAAAATCTGGATCACCACTGCCTCCTTGTCGCTGATAGACAGACGTCGCATGATCCTAGCTGGTACCAGCTGTAGTGAGGAACGCCGATCCCTGGATCGAGCGTTGCGTAGGAGCTAACGGAAGGATCGTCAGACCTTGTGATATTAAGGGGCTAAAGAGCTAAAACTTGCTAATCTCTCTGATAATACCAAAAAACTGTTTCGCCTCATCCGAGTCACCAAAACTTTCCGATCTGGAGTAAGGGAAACAATCTGCGAAGATTATGGCTCCCTAACCACTAACCTTCAACGACGGTTGGAGCGATGGGTCGAACATTTTCGCTCGCAGTTTTACTGGGGACGCACTGGTGATGAGTGGACTATCCTCACTGATCCTCCTTCTCACCGGGCAATCTGGCGGGAACTCTGCTACTTAATGCGTTATAAGGCATCCGACCGTGATGGCCTACCTCCTGCTCTGTTTAAAGATGGGGGCACTTCGCTGGTTCGAGAACTCACCGCTTTGTTCTCTGAACTCTTGGAGAAAGAGGATGTTCCATGATTTTGAAGTAAGTCCACAGTCGTCCCCATGTTCAAGAAGTGCCTGCGTACACATTGCTCCAATTACAGGAGCATAAACATGGTTCCCGTTGTTTGCAAGATTCTAGTGCCCATCATTCTTCTCAAGCGATCTCCAAAGCGTGGATAACTACATCGAGAAGAACAGGCTGGGTTACTCCCTGGTCTCGGCTACATCGATCAGATTGTCACATTCCGCCAGATTCTAGAGCTCCGACATGTGTATCAAAGGCCAACGAGTGTTGCGGTAATGGATATCCGTGATGCCTTCGATTCTGTCGACAGGACTGAATTGTGGTACTGTCTGTAGAGGAATGGCATTCCCGGGAAGTTCGTTTTCGTATTGCGTGCTCTATATAGACTGACCTCAGTCGTAAAATCAATACCGAGAGGTGGTGACCCAAGCAAAGTGAAAAACTACCGGCCGATCTGCTTGACCGTTGTTTTCGCAAAAGACGCATGGGTCGGAAAGCCTCTTGAAGCCCACACAGCAGGGTTTCGTGAAAGTTCGCTGCCGTATCAGAAGAACGTAGATTTAGTGGAAGTATATCGTATAAGTGCGTAGAACGGACCCCCGCTCAGAACGAGATGGGGATCAACGTAAAAGTCATTCAATGGATTACTCGGCATTAAGCGATTTTCAACCACTCAGGATAAGTCCGGGGTAACGAATCACAACACTGCTCCCATCGTCGAAAAACTTGCTTCAGGAAGGTTGGTATCGATCGGCTGGTTTTGGTTTACGTCTGGACTTGCGTAGTTCACGGAACGGTTGGGCCGGCCACATCTGCTTTGCACACGTGTCTTTTCTAAACTGCAAGGCCAATCCAGTTGTACCGTAAAGCCGAAGGGCGTTGACTGTCAAGCCATTTTCCAATCGGTATGTGCCAGGCCCAGATTCATGTGTGATTTTCAACGGTGCAGAAAGTGTTGGGTGACACTTTACGGTACTCCTATTTTGATCCGAACAAATGATCCCGGCTGCAGTGGAATTGAGATTTAGGCATAAGTTGTTATGCGGTTTGGCACTTCAGGATTTACAGAAAAGGATACGTTGTGTGAAGCATTAAGTTTGGTGCATAAGGGTCTTCCTAGCATCAGTTCAGTAAGCATTTTCCCTGTGGCTCTGTGTTAATACGCTCTGTATGATAGCAGCACCGTTTAGACAGCATCTTCCCACTCTACTCTCTAGTTGGATAGTCCATTTTTCCTCCTTGAGAGACCGGTTAAAACACTCCACCATGCCATTTGCTGAAGGGTTGTAGGGTGCTGTCCGATAATGTTTTAGGTTGTGGCGATGAAGGAAGGTTTCGAAATCTACACTCCAGAATTGCGGACCATTATCCGTAACCACATCCTCTAACAATCTGAAGCGACTGAACCGATGTAAACGCCATCACAGCACTACGGAAGAGGTCACTTGGTCGCATATATGAACCCCAAGCCATCTGCTGTTAAAGCATGTTGCAACAAGTATACTTCGCTTATTTAATAAAGCAGTGCCGCCGGGGTCTGTTACTGACAAAACGGTAGTGGATTCGAGCAACACGTAAAATTCCTGCGTCCAATAAAATGTCAAACCTGGAAATCCGTTACGACGCTACTGTCACAAAGGGTTATGGCAACAAGTGTAAACTGACCTTGATAACACCAACCCCGAACTATACAAACTTGTTCTCAAAATGCAACCGGCCGCCAAACAAAGCAAGAAGGAAGCTACAGACAACTGCATTCCAACAAGTCACACGGCCGCGTGAGCAATCCAAACGGACACGATTCAAATTGAGAGGATCGATATGCTAATTGATGAATTTGCAGTCGTATGAATGAGCCAAATGAGGGAGATAGGTGGTGCGTACATACACGAGGGTATGAACAAGTATCAACCTTCTAGTTCGAGCTGGGAGAATGTCAGTGAATGAAGATAAACATGTACTGAGGGATAACAAGTAAATCCGGGGTCAAAATGTGTTGCACGTATGTGGTATAGATTTTTAAAAAGAACCTTGGGTTATGAAACCAAACCAAGCTACAAAGCGTAAAGGGAACAAGTTTGAACAGATAAAAGCTCGGTAACACTCGCCGCAAAATTCCATTCCGGAATTTCTCCTTGCTTGACTATTCTCCGCTCTAGTTGACTTTGCCCTACTCCGTCCTACCTTTACTGTCAAATAATTAAAATCTTCCTCACTACACTCGCTCAACCCTTCTTTCGGGATATCTCACTTAAGCAATCTATCCTTCGTATTTACAACCAAATTTCTGTCCAAAGCATCTTCGGATGTCATACGGTCTTCGATTACTCCAATCGGAACAGTATCCTCTTGGTAGCACCTCGGACGCAACCAATACAACGTCACCGCGTTTGAAGATCCGTTCTGCTTTCAGCCGCATTCTTTTTCTTATGCAGCAGTGTTAAGTATTTATTGGTCCATCTCTTCCATAATATTGTTGTTAGATAGTTCCCCTGTTTCCAGCGTCGTCTGTAACTTTCTGTTAGTATCGGGGCTATCCACTGGTCTGTATACGACTGCAACACTAAGAGTTCATTTGGAGTATTGAGACCGCGCTTACTCCTGGTGTTTATCATCGACCTGGAAACAGTCATCTCCTCAAAGTTCCTGCTTTTCGCCGATGACGTCAAGATATGGCGGGCGATTAGTAACAAGCCAGATCACGATCTACTCCAACATGACCTAGATTGCATTTACGAATGGTCAAAGAGGAACATGCTTCAACTGAACATAGCTAAGTGCAAGGTGATCCATCTGCGTCACCAGCCGGTGAGGGCTTAAAAGCTTGGAGACCACACCATAGAGGTCTCTCAGGAGCGTGACTTGGGTGTGTTGGTACAGGAAGGTCTCGGGTGTTCAAAACAAGCAGAGAAGGCGACGAGAACCGGCAATCAACACTTCGGCCTTCTTCGCAGAACCTTCGGTCGGTTTGAACCCTCAATATTTCCCCAAATGCCTAACGCCTACGTGCGACCTCACGTGGGATATGCCATTCAGGCGTGGCAGCCTTGGCAGAAACAGGATCTCGTTGCTCTCGAGACTCCTCAACGAAGGACAACCAAGAACCTCAAGGGCCTCTTTCATCTGCCCTATCAGCTTAGACTGAAATCTCTAAGAATGTACAGCAGTTGATATCGGCGTTTCCGGAAGGATCTCATAATAGTTTACCAGATTCTGAAGAACCCAAACCACATTTGCCGTCCGCTGCTGGAATTGAACCCCAACCCTAAACTAAGAGGTCACCCTCTGAAACTGACAATTCAGTATAGCCGGCTTGAATGAAGTGGAAATTTCTTTTTCCTCCGCGTGTGCCAGCCTTGAAACCTCCTCCCTAATTATGTCGTCTCTGCTCCCAGTCTAGCGATATTTAAAAAACGTGTTGACGATGCTTTGTCTCATTTGCATTTTATTTGATGACTTGTTAACTAGGGGCTACAAAACGCAATCAAACTGTGTCTTACCAAACTCCCAACCAATGGATTTATGGATTTATACTTTTAACAGACGAAAAGCTCTGCTATTCTACATAAGTTTATGGTAAGTCCACCAAAACGCTTTTCATTTTATCATGCCATTTAATTTTTGCAATAATTTCCATGCCACGGGACTTGTAAATCATTACTTTTTTAACCGTAATAAATCATTGTTCCATTGTACATTCACTTTTGTCTGCCGTTTTAAGGGATGCAGCTCCAAGCTGTTTGGCTCGCACAACAACCAGAATTTTCGTAAACAACATCGAACTGCATGCCTTAATTGATACTGGCAGTTCAATCCGTCGTTCAGTCCCACCACCGGAAAATCTATCCCTGTGACTCAAAAATCACTATGGCTTCCACCTCTCTGTCATGCACCGTTACAAGATATCGTGATGTTCGGACTCGCTACCAAAACGTTGTATGCAATGACATTCTGCGTACTCTATGCGCTGATGTGTTACTCGGCCACGACGTTTTGGTTAGCTTAATGAAGCTGAACTATCATTCGTTGGGGGGGGGGGCGGGAGCGCGGCGATTTCTTGCTATGTGGACTAACAGCAGTCAAGATCAAATCACCTGCACTATTCTTCAACCTGTCTTCTGACTACAAACCATTCGCTACAAAGTCTCGTCGACACTCATTTTATGGAAGCCGAAATACAACGATTATTAAACGACGACATTATTGAATCAGCAAGCTCTCCCTGGAGAGCACAGGTACTGGTTATTAAAAATACCAATCATAAAAGAAGAATGGTTGTTGATTAGAGCCAAATGAGCAACCGTTTCACATTGCTGGACGCCTAGACGTTGCCACGAATTGACAACATAATAGTAACGATTCCTTATTATTCCGTATACAGTACACTGGATCTGAAAATGCCTATCATCAGATTCAGATCGTTGAGCACGACAAGCCGTACACCGCCTTTGAAGCATGCGGTAACCTTTTCCAGTTTTGTCGTATCCCATTTGGAGTCAATAATGGTGTGGTTTGTTGCTAGCGTACTATCGACAGGATACTAAAAAACGGAAGGTCTCAGTGATACATTTGCTTGTATAGTCAACGTTACTGCGTGTGGTTTAACTATGGACGATCATAATCAAAACCACTAAAAGTTCTTGACAGCTGTTGCTAAATATGGCATAACGTTGAACGACGCTAAAATCGTCACCGTCCGTGAGGAAATTCATCATCTCGTGTACCATATCTCTAAGGGCGAAATCAGGAACGATCCAGAGCCCCTGAAACCACTGCGCCAACTTCCCTCTCGAACTGATCTGAAATCTCAACAGACGGCCGTTTCGCCCTATTGGGGCCCAATAGGACGAAACGGCCGTCTGGTGCTTTTCCGGACAGCTGGTCGACATAACTGAATTGTCGGCTGATTGCGACGAACGAAAAAAGCTTACAATTGCATTGGAAAATGCTATGGTCGTGACAGTTGATTACCGAATTCCATTGTTTGTCGAAACAGACGCCTCCGGCATAGCTAGAGCTGTCTTGCTTATTCAGAACAATCGCGCAGTCGCCTTTTGCTCAAGCACCTTATCCCCAAGTGAGAAACATCATGCAGCTGTTGAAAAAGTGGCGTACGCTATTTTGGAAGCTGTCAGAAAGTGGCGACACTATATTCTTGGGACGCATTTAAAACTCATCACTGATCAGCAATCCATAGCCTTCATGTACGGCAATGGACAAACAATCAGAATTAAGAACGACAAAATCCAGAGGTGGCTACTGGAACTGTCTGCATACCAATACGGCATAAGTTACAGATCTAGTAAAAATAATCAGGTTCCAGACGCACCTTCTCGTATCACGTGTGCTTCAAATTTTAACGGCAAGAAGCTGCAAGACCTTCACAACTCATTGTGTCACCCAACGGTAACCAGAATGGTTCATTTCATTCGTTCTAAAAACTTACCTTACTCCGTTGAAGAAGTCAAAAGCATGATTTCAAAATGCACTGTTTGTGCAGCTTTAAACCTCGATTCTACAAGCCACCCACAGGCCGACTCCTCAAAGCTACGCAGCCGTACGAACGACTCAGTATGGATTGCAAAGGGCCTTTACCTACAACGACTCGCAAGTGATAGTTACTAACGGTCTTCGATGAATACTGAAGATATTTTCGCCTTTTCATGCCCGGATATGCTTGCTTCAACCAACGTCAACTGCCTCTGCTAATTGTTTGCTGTGTTTGGTATGTCGGCGTACATACACACTGACCGAGGGTCTTCATTCATGTATGCAGAGCTTACCAAATTCCTACTGGACGAAGGAGTGGAAAATAATCACACAACACCCTACAAACCACAAGTTAATGGTCAAGTGGAACGTTTTAACGGCACCCTTTGGAATCTCATCTCAATCGGTCTACGAGCCAGAAACCTGGCACATTCGCAGTGGGAGTTTATCCTTCATGATACGCTACATTCCATCTGTGCGTTCTTTTGTACTGTTACAAACACTACTCTTCATGAACGTCTTTTTTGTTTTGATCGACGCTCAACTAACGGAACTGCCATGCCCTCCTGGTTGACGGTCCATGGCCGGGTCTTAAACAAATAAACAGGTCTTCAAAATACGAACCTTTGATGGAGGAAGTCAGCCTCATCAGTTAGGTAGTCCCTCTAGGCCATCTCCCGTGTTACCAACTGTAACTCAGGTGTCACCGGATACCCCTTAACTACTCAAACCGGCAATCCACCAACCCCAACGCCAGATCTCTCAGAGAATGGCTACCCGTGTGATGTCGACCGCACTTCCCCTCGTCCATCATGCCATCCCGATATTCTAAGCTAGCAACAGAGAACACGTCCTTTTTATTTACGAAATAGGAAGGCTTAGTTTGCGGGTTTTCCCATTGTAACGCCAATTTTAAATATACTCCATTTCCGGCTGGGGTAAATGTGGTAGGTATGCACTTGCCCCCTTGTACATGTCACACGATAATCAACTCTTACCTTTCAGCAGATGCATCTTCGTTGTTAGACCAGTAAAGCGCATACTTGCCACTCCACAAAAGGGATGTTGGTAAAATTCGTGTCTCATCCTGGTGTACACAAGGAGGAGGTGAAAAACGTGGAAGGAAACCTGTGCTGTGACCGCCAGTGAAGTCTCTTACAGACACTTGTGTATATCCATGGGTAGTAGGTCATGTGAAATGGCGCAGCGAAACAAGTGAACGGTCAAATCGGGTTTTAAACTATGCCAGCAAGGCAACACATACGACAGATTCCGGTATGGCATTCCTAACACAGAAAAGAAATTCCGACGGCACTCCAAACGACTGTGCTGCTCTCACAGATGTTGCCCTCTCAAATCGCTTCCGTGACTGGGCTCTAGTAAGTAGCGCCACGCGTGGTTGGGATTTCTCAAAAGCTGGTAAGTCAAAATGATGTCCCCGCGCAATCGCCAATACTGTCCGCTGAAGACCCCGAGCATTTGTAGCCTTCGTTCACACGGCAAATTACACAGACCCTGGATATTTTTGTTTGCTGGACGTTGAGGTATCTCCAAGGCGCTGAGCCAAAAAGTTGTGGAAATATTGAAGGATCGAATCGTCCGAATGCACGCTTCAGGAGGCCCACGTGTTGGATACATCTGCCAGACGCCGTTTCAGCCTGCTGCGAACATCTTAGATCGACTTGGACAAAAACTCCCAGATCACTCGCGCCAAAAGAGGTCTGTAGCTCCCGGTTACCGAGTTGGTAAGAGTGTACCAACTTGTGCTGTAGGTGCAGCATTCTACATCTGTCCACAAAAAATCTAAGTAGATTCTGTGTTGACCATGCGTATGCCCTGTCCAGATCAGCTTGAAGTACTGTGATATCATATGGTTTATTAATCTCCCTCCACACCTTGACGTCCTCGGCATAAAGCAGCCAGTTCAACCTTATGAGGCGTGTAATATCGTTGATCTACATCAAAAATAATGGCGGTCCTAGTACCGATCCTTGCAGTACTCCGCATTCAACTCGGATGGGATCTGACAGCGATTCACGCACTCGTACTTCCAAGCGCCGGTGTAGAAGAAAGCTTCTGATCCATCCTAGGAGAAAATCACCAATATCAAAAGTCTGGAGTTTGAAGAGCAGAGTGTTATAATCTAACCGGTCGAACGAATTGGAGAAGTCGAGATAGACTACATCAACTCCTGTGCCAGAATACACTGCTTCAGTCCAGCTGGATCGTGTTAGTAGTATTTTCGTAGTGCACAATCGGTTTCGCCTGAAAGCCTGCTGTTCCGGTGCGATGTAGTTAAATTCTTCCATGTAGGCCGTTAGCGTATAAGAAATAACGGCTTCCATGAAACATTGATAAAAAAACGGTAGGAAGATTATGGGACGGTAGTTGGCTGGATTGGTACGACTACCTTGTGAATAGGAGTAATCATCTCGTGTTGCCACACGTCAGGCACGTACATCGCGTCAAAACTGAGTTGGAAGAATCGAGCCAAAAGCTCAACTGAACTCGCTCCTACCACAGCTAGCGAATTTGTGTGCAAATTATCAGCTTCAGGAGAGCTGTGCTTGTGCATACATAACCGCAATTTTAGTACAGCTTCTGCCGTGAAGCATATGTGAGTGAGTTTTGGCGGTTATGTGGCCGGTGATCGCACTGAAATGTTGCAGCATATTGTAGGCGCAGAGTATTCGCCGCCTCCTTCGGTGTCCGTGTGGGCCTATCCGCAGTTTGAAGTGGAGGAATTCTCCGTTTCACCTTACGTAAACTGTTGACATGTTGATATACAAGCTTGTGGTATGAGGCGATACGCGCTGCCAACTTCTGCCGGTACACCATTTCATGCTCACGACCAAGCAGAGTACAGTGAGTAGGTTGGGTCGCATAGGCCATCCAGTTCCCGGTGCTCGAAGTGAAGTTGTAGATGTGCCAGGCTGTTTCGCACCGCTATATACTTGCGTGTCCTGCTTCGCAGAAACGAACGAGATCAACTTTCTCGGGAGGAAGGTCTTAGTCGCAGATGCTTCGGCAACCAGATAGTTAAACGGACAGACGAAATGTTCCCATGCACAAACTGGTGCGTCGTCTGCCAGAAGTGTGATAAACAGCATTGAAAACAGGTCGATTGAAATGTCTCCCAAGTCTCACGTAGTGCTCCAAAGCATGCAGAGTTGCGCACAAATTACACGATCACCTCCGTCACTAGCGGGGCAACAACACTTGACTTCTACAGATGGTGCAACTAACGGCGTTGCACGCAAAAATGTCTTGCTGTAACCATGGCCTGTCATCCAAGGAAGATAAGCCAGACACTCCCATTCGACAAACTTACGCTCACAAGGAACTGCAGAACAAGCAATTACTACATAACCAAAAGGCGTTGACAGTGCTATGTTTAAACGTCCCAGAACCTACTGGTGTATCGCTGAAAGATTGACAAGCCGAGGAGCAAAACCGCTGGGCTGAAATAACGTGCGCACTCGGACTGAAAGTTCTCCCAACTAGTTTTACACGCCTTTCACGAAATCCATCATCTCCACACGTGGGGGAACCTCGGTTACTGCGAGTAAAGTTTGACAACACACGCGACCTGTTAGATGTTATCTTAGCAAGCCACATCCTAGTGAAAACTTCTGTCAGTGCCCGCATTTTTCCTGACAGGTCATGGGCAGAAAGACAGGAGCAGAAATCCAACCTTAGTGTGTCACATAAAAATGAGATGAAGAAAGTGGCACCAGTTCATAGTGTGCAAGATTTGAAGTATGATGATAACAGTGAACGACAGGAGCACGACATCGAAGAACGGAGATACATCACAGAGCTCTACGACGTGCAAAATATCGTGGCTTTTGACGTCATCCGTCTAGTTACCTCCACAAACTACCAAGGCAGTGGGCAATGAAAGCTGAAAGTTACATGGCTGCGGCCTAAATGGTATCAATGGCGATATAAGCGTGGCATGACAACAGGAAACTTGGGCCACCAGAAGTAAGGTTAAGACCATTCTTTCTATTAGTACAGACCTCAGATACAGATGAACCAGCCACAATTGTACGTATCTCAAATAAGCCCGCCGTGCAAATAACCTTTACAAAAAGCTTCACCAGACCGTCACTATTTGTGCCGGTCTCACACAGCGAAGCATATTCCTAGTACGTTAATAAATTACATGCTGCTATACCTACGGTCAGAGGTTGTAATCTAAGCTTACGGAACGACACCGTCTACCTGAAACAACAACTTGGGATCTCATATCAGTTACTGAAACTTGGCATTCAAACGACATACTTGATCCCGAGATTGAAATCGGTGAGATGTCAGCCATTCGAAATGATCGTCCATCTCGCGGCGGCGGTGTTGCTCTCTACTATCGAGATTATTTGAAATGTGAGGCTTTTACCGAAAATTCTCTTATTATTCTCGACGCACTATTTTGCCGACTGCACCTAGCGGGTCGAGATGTTGGTTCACAAAAAGCGCGTGATGCTTGCCTCAGCAGTTATCTATAGACCTCCGAACTCGTCAACAGACAGCGATAACATTCTGTTAAACGCCCTCCGCTATGCTGTTTCAATAAAGTACTCTCACTATCTGATAATGGGCGACTTTAATGTTCCTTCAAGAGCATCAATGTCCCCTAATGAGCCGTCAGTTAAATCGAAACTCCTCGAATTCATGGATATGGCAGTTTGGTATAACCATATGCATCGACCAACCAGATATCGACGTTCAAACAAGCCATTACTCCTGGACTTAATCCTGACTAATGAAGAGTTGATGGTTGAGTCAGTAGCATAAGATTCTCGACTGGGCCGTAGCGACTATTCAGTCCTAACATTTGGTTATGTGTTATGCCAGTATTGGTGCTAAAGAGACACTCAACGAACTATTACGGACTATTATAAGCAGCGCAGCTCAGCAGCAACCGTTGACTGAGACCTACAGACGCACAGCGCAGCGAATGACGTTTGAAATGAACTGAAAGACAAAATTAACTGGATCATACAATCAGCATCAAAGGTTGTACCATTACGAGCATCGCGCAGGACCAATACGTGGATCCGGAGAAGAATACGTGAATGGATCAACAGAAGAAATGAAATCTGGAGACAACATTAGCGAAGCCCATGTGATATCACATCGCAGAATTACAAAGCCATCAGAAACTACCGCACATCACTCATTAGAGTCGATAAGTAGGAATGGCAGGAGAACATGGTGCTGAAATTTACGAGTAACACTAAAATACTACACAGATTTGTGAATGGCAAAAGAAAGGTTAAGCCCGGAACACCACCACTCAGGACGGCCAGTGGCCTAACAACTACTGCTGTGGATGCCGCGAATGCTCTACTCTTGCAGTTTGGCTCGGTAGCTACAAATGTCATGGAACCATCGCCCTATCAACTCCCAACAAATACCATTGGCTTATCCAGCGTCATCTTTACCCCAGCAGCTGTTGCAAGCAAATTACAGTCTCTCCGGGACTACAGCGCCCCTGGAATCGACATGATCTCCCGAAAAGTACTGAAAACCCTTGCTCCCACCATAGCAGCACCATTTGCAACCTTTTTCCAGGGTCTGCTTAACTCCCATCTGAGTGGAAAAATGGAATTATCAATTCAATATACAAAGGAGGTAAGCGATCGGATCCTGCCAACTACCGACTTATTACCCTCCTTCCTGTTTTATCAAAGGTAATGGGATCGATAATCGCGGATAGAAAGACGCGATGCTTTGAAAGTCGACAAATGATTGCTAATGCCCAATATGGTTTCAGACGCAGACGATCTTGTCTCACCAAATTTGCTGATTACTCGGGACTCATGGACCAGGGCGGCTGATGAAGGAGTGCCCATAGATGTGATATACCTGGATTTTTCTAAAGCATTCGACAGGGTCAATCACTTCTTTCTCCTCCAAAAGCTTGCTGCCGACGGTATCAACGGTTCCCTGCTCACCTGTTTGGAGGACTACTTACCCGACAGAGAAATCAAGGTAAGAGTAGCCGACACCTATTCTGAAAGCCTTTACGTCTCCAGTGGTGTACCACAAGGATCCCTCCTCGGCCCGCTACTTTTTTTAGTCTATATGATTGACTTTCGAGCAAACATTCTATCCCCGATGCAAATATTTGCAGACGATGCTAAAATATGGAGAGCAATTCGCTCAGCATCCGACCGTGTCTACCTCCAGAAACATGTGACCTGGATTAAGGAATGGGCAGAAAAGAACCAGCTCCCACTGAAGCCTGCAAAGTGCCACCTGATGACGGTGCGCAGCAGCTTCGCCAACCCATAACTTTTGGGGCAACACGTCATGCAACACGTGACTAGTGAGCGCGACTTAGGTATAATCGTGTTTTGAAGCCTTGGAAATTCGCTCCAATGTTCGAAAGCAGCAAGTGTGGTGAACGAACTTGAGACTTTTGAGGCGAGCTCTCGACACTTTTGAGCGACGGCTAGTACCACTGCTGATTAACTCCTACATTCGTCCTCATGTTGAATATGCAATTCAGGCCTGGTATCCATGGTTAAAACGAGACATCCGCCAATGGGACAGCCTCAAAGAAGAGTCACAAAGGCAACGCGTGGACTATCCGGTATAAGTTACGAACTGCGTCTTCGTGTACTCGGTGTGTTCTCATTAGAATACCGATGGCTTCGCGGAGATCTTACTCTCACATACGGGATACTAAGTGAAAGCGAGCATCCGTGTACATCACTGTTGACTCTAGCCCCCTACAAACAAAGCCGAGGCAACCACCTGAAACTGATGACGCAACAGCCCTCTGAATTGCAGAAAGTATTTTTACTCACTTAGAATCTGTTCTCACTGGAATGCATTACTAAACTATGTGGTGAACGCACCAGACATGACGACATTCGAAAGACGCTTAGACTTTCATCTTAGTGCTAAACGCTACACAACCGTTTGATAAAGTGCAATGCTTTAACCAGTGATGCTTCACGTTCCAAGTTGGAATACTTTGATTTTAAATTTTATATTGTCTATCTCTCCTTTGGGTCCTGCGAATTTATGCTTTTTTCATCATACTATTGAACTCTATTGAACTATTGGTTGTAAATTGAAATTCTTAATGCAATATGAATGCGGAATATGTTCCACATCATCACCAATCATTGAACTCAACGTCCTGATTTCTGTCGACTATGAGAACGACCCCATTCCAACGTCATATAGCAAACCTTCTTGTATCAAGGTTATATTGGACACGCTGTCCAGCAACGCGTAAGTATCAACACACCCACCCCTCCCTTGTAGACGTGCAGGTTTTATGCCCAGTCGTTTTGTCTTGATCGGGGAGAATTAAAACAGGTGCTGGTTTGTCACCGCGGCCTACTTTGCGCTCCAAATGCAGTAGTGGGTGATGGCGACTACTTCAAGCCGACAGGTTGCACCTGCCATTCGATGTGCAAGAGACTGCTACCGAGATATTTGTAATATCCTTTCGTCTGTCTTATTAATTCCCTCTATCAGGCACACTTGAAGTTAAAACTCTCGACGCATCACAATGTCGTGCTGTCCAGTACAAACTAAGCAAGCTAGTTTCGGTTCTACCCTGGGAGGTGCACAGTGATTTGTATCATATCTTATATTTGCTGGGATAGACCAATCTTGGAAATCAGATGACCTCACCTCAGACACCGGTGTTATCTGTTCGGAGCTACTGCGCATAATGTGAGTTTCAAAGGAGACAAACTCAGACAAGTTCTTGAACGTGATTTCATTACATTCTTGTAGGATGACATCCACTGTGCGCTCCTACCTGGTTTTCATACTCGCATGCAAGACCGGTGTTGTGTACGAAAAGTCGCCAGCAGGAGCCGAAGGAAGGTCCACGCCGGTAAACTGAAATGTATCTAACTGTGTGAGTACATAAGGAGGCAAATAGAATGAACCCATAGGGAAGCAGATAAATATGAACTTATGTATGCGTCTGGGGTTGTGTGTACATGCGTATCCGGACCATCCCCACGCATGCTGACCGCATACACAACAACCCGTACAATCCCTTCAGTCGTTGCAGTTGAAGCAATCTCAGGCAGAAACTACCTCTGAGTAAACGATGTGACAATTCTCCATATTTAACACGAACACCCGAAGCGGTTATTTTGACCGCTCGGCGTTGTTAACTGCGCTTAGTTTCTACAATTTAAACACTTTTCAATGATGTGACTTATTTTTAGACGCAGTTCATAACTGTGAAGCTTCAATTTCATATCTGTTATGATCTTCGAGAAAAGAAGTAGTTGGTTTCGCAACTCCGAGAAAGCCCGTTAGCCGTCATTCTGACCGCTTTCTTCTAATCCGGTTCACTTTTTCCTTCTCAGCCGCCACTATTACTTCTGATAAAGTTGCATGCAAAATCAAAAAACAGGAGAAGATTCATGATTTCCTAGTGAGATTATGCGCTCGGTCTACTAAATTTCCTTGCCATTAATACACAATGGCTCGTAGAAGGAAAATAGCTTTTGTGGTTTTACGAGAACTTACAGCTATCGATTACAAGTCTGAAGAGGAGAATGAATACCATGATGGAGACTTCATTTTCCAGAAGTCGACAGAAGAGCACAGCATCCGTGATAGTTATATTTCTGCCAATGACACTCCTCATGAGGACCGTAATGAGTGTTTCAGCTGATTCTGCATATTCCAGTGAAGTTCACATATCGTGGTAGGATGCCGTCACAGAATATTTTCGAAGCTAGACCAGAACCAACGGTCTACGCTAAGAAATGTGTGAAATATGGTGAGTTCTCGAGCGCTTTTGACATCATACTCACGTCACAGATGCTGAAACAGATTCAAGTATGTACTGCAGCTGAGGTCAAGTGAGTTTTGGATGTCAGTTGTCAGTAGAATATAATTACTTCTGAGCTACGTGCACTTGTTGGGCTATTTTACGTCAGAGGCTTTTTGGACTTGAAGAACAGGCCAATGAATGTGCTGTGGTGCGATAAATATGGATTGCATGTTTTTAGGAAGACAAGTGGCAAGAACGAATACAAGGAAATAATGAGGTTCCTTAATTTTGACATGCGAAATACCAGAGGTGAAAGACAGCAAAATGACAAGTTTACTTTGATTTCTGAATTCTGGAATGCATTCATTCGCAACTCCCAGTAGTGCTATGTAACAGCTCAGAAAGTCACCGTCGACAAGCAATCCTTTACTATCAAAACCCCTTGTTGCTTCCTTCAGTTCATGGCCACCAAATCTGCTAAGTTCGGTAACAAGTTTTGGATTTTGGCGGAAGTGGATAGCAAATATCTCGTGAATGGATTTCCATGCTTCGAAAAGACGTACCTCAGACACAGGGAGAAAGTGTTCCAGGGAGCGTGATATTGAACCTTACGTTGACTTATTGGGAAAGCGTTACAATGTAAACACTCTGTAAAGAAGAAGCTCAAGACTGTATGTTATACTACTCCACGAATTATGAAGTAGATGTACTCGACCAAACAGCAGCAACAGCACGCATTGTCAAGTCATTATCTCGACGATGGCCAATCCAACTATTATTCAACGTGCTGGAATTGGCTGACTTGAATCTCTGGATAATTTATAATAGTGTCTCTGGAAAAGAAAATATCCCGTCGGTCGTATCTGATGCGACTTGCGGAAGAACTGCGTGGATCCAAAACATCATACAAGTTAAGTCGCAACTGGACTTACGCCGAACAACTCACTGCAGTTGGAAAGTTCCGAGACAAGTAAACGTTGGCTGTGTCAGACTGGTTATTGCAAGGCAAAAAGTCAAAGAGCAAATGCTCTGCATGTGAAAAACTAGTTCGTGGCTCATGTGGACAGATTGGGAGAGTCATCACCTGTTTTAAATGTAAATCTGAATGAAAGTACAATTATTTTCAGGTTTCGAAAAAAATTTCATACGCAGACGTTCTCATACTGCTTTTAATAACTATATTGACAAAATAAGTAGATGAAAGTTAGGATAAAGAAATACAGTAATGCGGTCATTTGGACCGGTCCCGGGCGTTCTAGGTACATCGGCGGAGCGATCTTTCTAATGTTGAAGAAAGATGTGAGATGGCTTCGGAATCATGTGCAATTGGCCTTAGATCTGTCAACAACCATCAGTAAGCGATCAGGTAATCAGATAATTCCGACCACCTAAATCTTGAAGGATTGTTCTGGCTTGGACGCATGCCTGGTATGGGGGCAACAAAACGCACACGCTGATAGCTTCATTCGCCCGATTTCGACAGTAGCACAACAAATACAAGTGTCGCCGACCACTATCATGCACCCGTTTCTCGAAAAGTACTCAAACTGCTTCATGAACTTAAAATAATTAGCACGATTACCATCAAAATACGCAAGTTCCACCCTAGGTAGTACCATTTAGCAATGTTCACTAAAAAGCTGATCGGCGACAATAGACAATGGTTTGTGCTCGTCTGGGGACGCCCGTTGTTCTTCAACAACATTACTTTGCCATTCCCGAGACTTTTGCCATCATCATACGTTTGACAATCTGTTAACCGACCATATCTTTCCCAACAGCAAATGACCATAACGCTGCACTTGCGCTTCAGCTATCAACTGTTTATCCACCACTGCAAATGTCAACAAAATACTCGAGACATCTGATCAATACAAACCCTGATACTGTCTCCAGTCAAAAGAATAACTGACAAGCTAGAGCGGTAAGCAACATCATCTGCGACAACAGCAAAGGGTTCAACTTGTCGAACTATATCAATCTTCCCAGCATTTTTCCGTACCGGCAGTCTTCATGATGGCACTGTTCAAGATTTGATAATAGAATAAATATTCGCGGGTTATCGAACAATGTTACGACAAATCAACAGTGGATTCGAGCAACACGTAGAATTCCCGCGTCAAATTAAATGTCAGAGCCAGAAATCCGTTACGGTGCTACTGTTACCTAGGATTATAGCAACAAATGTAAACCGACCTCGATAACACCCATCCTGAACTTTACAATCCGGTGCTCAAATTGCCACCGACCGTCAAACAAAACAAAAAAGGTTACAGAAAACTGAATTCCAATTAGTCACCCAGCCGAGTAAGCAATCTAAGCAGACATGATTCAAATTGAGAGGATCGATAGACTAACCAACGTCTTTTATAAAGAACGATTTTATACGGGTTAAGAAGTACCGCCTTACAAGCCCTGTTGGGTAGTCAGGTGAGTTATCGAAAAAGGTTAATAAAATATGCAATTTAGGAGTTCTACTGTCAAAAGAATGGACTTATCATATGTAACGCAGTAGCCCTGCACTCCGAGTGCTTCCATAGCTTCAGTAGTCGAAAAACGTTAATCCAAGGTATTTCCCGGGAGTAGGATGGAGAGAAGCGTTAAGTAACCAAATGTAAGTGGCGGAGTGCGTCATCCAACCGACTTTAAAATAGGGATGGCGTAGGCCTAGAAACAACCGATTCCGCGGGGTGCGTTCCATGTTTGACACACACGAAAGGAAGAGAAATTTCTACGGCGCGCCAGACGGCTGTACACTTCTGCTAATTTCAATGTGTGGTATCTATGTTTGATGTTACTGCTAAATTGCAGTAAACTGCGCATTCCATTGATGCATTTAGATGCCCGATTTTGTGGTTGGACTAGTGCAATAAGTTTGTGTTTCAGCCAAGGCCGCCAGGCTTGGAGTGTTGCGCCAAAACAGTGATGGAGTTTACCACAAGTGGGGCACTCGTGGGCTACCTCGAAATGTCCAACATCATAGTGCCGAAGCCACACAGATTCTGTCAACATCGATCATGTACTACCAAACTGCTGATTGTGCGTGGCAGTTGGACCGAACTACCCGAAATTGGGACCGGCACTGATGTGGCTCACTCCGACTTTTCTAAAGCCTTCGACCGCATAGAGCACCACATACTTCTGCAAAAGCTGCAAACGTACAGAACTTGGGATCCTGCTTTTTCGTGGATCAGAAATTTCCTCCTACAGCAGCGCCTTCGGGTTCGGGTTCAGGGATAACTTCTGATCCTATTGAGGTGGACTGCAGTGTTCCACAGGGATCAGTGTTACGGCCGCACACATTTTTGGTCTCCATCCGTGACCTTGAGGATGCCATAGAGTCAAACTTCTCACTTTGTGCCCATGACATCAAGATGTGGCGTGTGATCGGCTGTCAGCGAAATCACGATAAGCTGCAAAGAAAAATAGACTGTCTTTGGATACTCGAAGGCTCAAACAACAACACAGAAAGGAAGAGATTTCCTAGAAGCATGGTACTCCTCTAATAATGCGATCAACATGCGCATCGACATCGACCCCGTGTACCATCAACTCAGAAAGAAAGGTCTCCGGCGAATCGCAAGACGTGGTTCAGCCGTGGAAGCAAATGGGCAGAGATCACGTGGCGTAAACTGAAATTGCCACCTTCAAAAGTCACCTGCCCGTGGATGACGGACTGACAATTCAATAAGCAGCATTATACACTACCTATTACCGCACTGAAGATGCAACCTTGCATGGTAATGAAAAGTATGCGATCTCCTTACCAACTCTGAAAAGCGGTCAACAGGTGAGCAACCAAGCCGGGCCACCAGTGTTCCAAATTATTTCAAATCTACTTCTGTTTAACGCGGACAAGTGTAAGACTGTAAATGGACATCGTAAGCCCGCTTATACATATAAGCTCGGAGAGCACATTTAGAAAACCACCTCACAACTGAGGGATCTTGAGGTGGTGATACAAGGCAACCTCGGATGTTCGGCGCAGTTCTTAAAGACGTCCAAAACCGCTAACCAACGCGTCGGTCTCTTATGGAGGACGTTTAGGCGTTTCTTCCTTGCATCTTCTCCCACATGCTTACTGCGAATGTGAAGCGCAACGTAGAGTACCAGATTCAGGTCTGGCAATCCTGGTTACAAAGAGATCTGGTTTCACTGGAGACCGCACAACGACGGGTAACCAAAAATGTAGGAACTGTTCAACTTGCGATATCATTTGCGACTAAAAGCCTTGGAAGTGTACAGCGGAAGTTATTGCCGTTTTCGGGGCTACCTCATTCTGGCGTACCAGCTATTAAAAAATCCCTGTCACGCATGCCGCCACCTCCTGAAACTTAGCCGTAGCACACAACTGTGATGTCATAAGCTGAACCTGCCTACGCAATACAGTCGGCTTGAATGCCGCCGGAACTACATTTCTCTTTGATTTTGTCACTTCTGGAACGCTGTTTTGAACTTTGTGGTTACTGCACTCAAGATACCCATTGTTAAAGAGCAACTCGATTATGCTTTACACCACCTTCACTACTTGATCTGATTTTTGTTCATTAAGTGAAGACAAAATGCAGGCAGAGATTGTAATCATCCACCTGCACGAAATCGGGGTAAACGTATATATACCTATCTGTTAACGTGAATAATATGATGTGTCCACGGATGTGCGTCTCACTTGAATGTGACTTCTTTGTTGAGCTTACATGATTCGCAAAAACCATCCCACGAGACCTGTCAATCCTTAGCTATTTTATCCGTCTTATACCATTGTTCCGTGGTTCAATGGACTTCGGTAGAATAGTGAGCAAGGCGTCGGCCTTTACTCACTACATCCTAGGTTCCATTCCAAGCTCCGACTAACTCTATCTGATGACTGCACATGAAGACAGAACCGGTAGTTTATCAACTGGTTCTCGGTGTGCGGTATCATCTTTACTTGTCCGCTGCCACTCTGCGCACCCGTTCCTTATTCACTTCTCAGCTGTTATGGACCTCGCATCGTTCCACCGGGCTTTCACGTAATGCCTGAACCGTCCATGCGAAGACGCCGGTTGCGCTGATGATCGCTGAGCTCACCTCACGGACACTGCTGTCTCAAGATAACTCTCATAGGTGCTACCCAAGCTCTCCTCGGTGATACTACTCTAGCTGCCTTGTCAAGCCACACTGACACAAATGTGCTCTCCCAAGAAAATTGCTGTATTTACCGTCCTAATCAACGCCGAGCACAACTGTGTCTTCCGCAATACATTGTAGATACGTGGTAACTTGTGTGTCTTATCTACATTCGTCTTTCCCCATGGTTTATGCCTTGGTTTCGGTTCACTCGTGCGAGCCTGCGCCTTTTATCTCCAGTCTCAGTCCGCGTGTGCACACGTCTGGCTCTTCTGAACGTGAGGCACCATCGGTGAAGTGGGTTCCATCCGTTTAGTTTAAAAGTCGAAACAAAAGGGTTTCTAAAAGAAATCTGCTAGTCTACCGGCCGCCACGCATTATCCATGCTTCCTTTGATATTGTCATCAGTAATGAATTATTTTGATTCGCCACATTTCGCCGCCGTTTTTTTGCTTGCTTCCGCGGGTGGTATCATTTTCATCTTCATGCTTCCGTCTTTTACATGACTGGGGCACTTTTCAGTTTGCTATGATCCGGAGAACGAACGCAAGAACATTAGATACACGTGAAATGCGGAGTGATTTAAGTGGTATTGGAGATTCAGATACAGGACTCTCATATTGACAAGTACGCAATTCAAAGAACCGCTCAAGGAACTGTTCGTTATGAACAATGAACAATGATTTATAACGGGTAAGAGGCATGTGCTTGACATGTCCCTTTAGTTGTTTAACGTGAAGAAAGATAGTTCAAGGAATAATGCAGTTGTTAGTTCGGGAGATTACGGATGTAACTGCACTGTCGTATAAGCGGAGTTCGATGTGAGAATGTACGCACACAAAGCAATAAGGGGAGTGGTTATTGATCACATACTAGGTGAGAAAACGTTAAAGGAAAATAGCAAGGACAACTCTTACTCGTGTGTAGCTATCTCGGGTCCGCGGGATACAGAAATCCAGCATCAATAGTAGTAGCGTCTATCAGATTTCGTGCAAGGCGTTTGGAGTGACTCATTCTCGAGTAGGATTATGGCACTGTCCACTGTCTGTTGTGCATTAGTACCAGCATCTGGTGGTCATGATCTATAACACGTAGTGTAAATGTGACAGAGTATCGTCAAGGCGTTTTTTGAAAAGAATTAGGCTGGGTGCATTGATTACATGTTCCGGGAGGGCGTTCCAAGGCTGTGACACTCTAAGGGAGAAATAGTTTCGCCGACATTCCAGGCGGCTGTACTGCGTGACCACCTTAAACTGGTGACCTCTTAGCGGGATGTTTTGACTGAGTATTAGCAGGGAACGGCATGGGTGGTTGGGGTTTCTCAGGATCAGGTACACCATTATGACATCGCCCCTTAGACGCCGATAACGTCCACTGTATATTTTGAGGGTCTTCAGCCTGAGTGGGTAGGGGAGGCTAGTCAAACCTCTGACGCTCTTCGTTGCCGCACGTTGTGCAGTATCGAGCGCGGTGAGATGGTGCTTGAGCCAGGGTTGCCACGTTTGAATAGCGTATTCCGCGTGCGACCTCACGTACGCAGTAAGCATTTTTGGAAAGACTGAAGGGTCAAACATCCCGAAAGCTCTGCAAAGAAGGCCGAGGTCCTGGTTTGCTTTCTTAGATGCCTTTTCAGTCTGCCCCGAACAACTGAAGTCATCTTGAACTATCACTCCGAGAGCGCTCTCGTGAGAAGCCCGCTGTAGAATTAGTGGTCTTAGGCGGTAGTTATGCGCACACTTGTGCTGTATACTGAGAACTTTGCACTCGGTGACGTTGAAATGCAGCATGTTCTCGATGGACCATGTGTACGCTTTGTCCACGTCCTCCTGTAACACTGCGTGATCTTCCATTGCACCTAAATTACGCCATACCTTTATATCATCGGCAAATGACAAACATTTAGAAGATAGCACGCTCGCGAGATCATTTATGAAGACCAGGAACAGGCGGGGTCCAAGTACCCAGCCTTGAGGTACGCCACACTGAACTTCGATGGATTCCGACAGGTTGCTTCTAACCATCACATTCAGGTGACGGTGTACGAGAAAGTCTCCTATCCAGCCCAGCCCAGGATCGCCGATTCCATATTTCTGGAGTTTGTGGAGGAGAATGCGATGGTCTATACGGTCGAATGCCTTTGAGAAATCCAAGTAGGCCGCGTCGACTCCTACACCAGCGTTGACAGATTCCGTCCAGCTTGCACGAGCAATCAACAGATTAGTGGTACAGGAGTGTTTTTGGCGAAATCCGTGCTGCTCCGGAACGAGAATTTCGTTGTTCTCCAGGTACCCCATCAAAGCCTCAGCTACAATGGACTCCATAAGCTTGGAGGTCACAGGAACTAGTGTTATCGGACGACAATTTGCTGGTTCAGCACGACTGCCACTTTTGTAGATTTGCGTGATTATTCCGTGCTTTCACATCGTACAGAAGCGCATCTCGTTCAGAAATCGTTGAAAGAAAACTGTTAGTGGAGCCGCCAAACTCATGGTAGCCGCTTTCAACGCCTGCGAGCGAATGCCGTCTTCACTCGGGGAGCTGAACTCGCGCAGAGACATCCGCCCCTTCAGTACAGCTGCGGAGGTGAATGATATGTGATTTAGCCCTGATGGCGGCGTTATCTGCTTAGGCAGGATGTATGATGATTGCACGCTTTGGAAGGTACAGCCAAATTGTTGTCCAATAACGTTGGCCACCTCTTGTTTGACTTAGAGTATGCTGATGATATTGCCATAATCTGTGACAACTCCCAGACGTGCCAAGCGGTACTGGACAGATTAGGACTGGCTGTCCGTCTCTTCGAGCTTTGCTTCGCACCCATGAAGGGCAAAGCGTTCCTCCAAGATTGTATCAAATGGACCTAAGTGAGCCACCATATTTTACTTTTCTCACTCCTTACATCAACGATCACTGCACCCCAGTGTCTTTCTGAACGTTTACGCTCGATAAATTTTTTAATTTTTAACTAATGTTAATTATCAATGTATTCATCTGGGCAGACGTTCGGTGGATGACCCAGATATATTTTGATTTCATCATATTCACTTCAACCATCCCACGGGACGTGTCAAGCACTCGCATTTATCCCGTAATAAATCATTGTTCATTGTTTATAGTTCATTGTATTGCGTATGCCACATATGGCTGAATGTATAAACCGAGAATTTTTGGAAAAAGCGAAGGATCGAATCGTCCGAATGCACGATTCAGGATGCATCTATCAGACGCCGCTTCAGCCTGCTTCGAACATCTTAGATCGACTTGGACAAAAACTCCCAGATCATTCGCGCCAAAAGAGGTCTGAAGCTCCTGGTTACCGAGTTGGTAAGAGTGCACCAACTTGTGCTGTAGGTGCAGCATTCTACATCTGTCCACAAAGAATCTAAGTAGATTCTGGATTGACCATGCGTATGCCTTGTCCAGATCAGCTTGAAGTACTGTGATATCATCCGGTTTATTAATCTCCCTCCACACCTTGATGTCTTCCGCATAAAGCAGACAGTTTGAGCTTATGACGCGTGCAATATCGTTGATCTACATCAAAAATAATCGCGGTCCTAGTAACGATCCTTGTGTAGTATACAAGCTTGGAAGAACTCCGGAGATTGGAACTGGAGATTTATTAAGCAACACGTAGCACAAGTCAAGCTTCTTCTGCTTGCACTTCTTCCGTTAAAGCCCACGACCAGTTTCCTGCAAGGCGAATGAGAGCGCAGCGTAAGCACCAGTTCAAAGTCAAGCAGCGCGCCAGGATAGTTTCCGTTCCACACTACACTACACCCTCCCTCCTTCGAGCGCCGTCCCCGGTGCTACCCCGTAGCCCCCCTCAGCTGGTACTCCAAGTTCACGAGCGACCACTGGTGGTGAATCTGCCCTCTCTGACTCAAATGACTCAACTTCTCGTCTACAGGGGTTGAGGCGATTAAAATGGACAACTATAGGTTGACTATTAGGGTTGTTACGATCCTTTATCATGCAGGTGGCCTCAGAGAGTACTCGTTCTACCGTATATGGACCCGTCCACTCTCTGTGAAACTTTGCCGGCACTCCTGATGCTTGAGGTTGGTGTAACCAAACTAAATCACCAACTTTCAGGGGTACGCCGAATACCTTCTTGTCGTAATATTCCTTCTGACGCCGGTGTGCATTCCCTAAATTCACTCGTGCTGACTGATGAGACTGCCACAGGGAGTCTAACAACTTGCTAACATATTCCATAACCAACGACTGTAGCGGTTACGTCATCGGTAGACGTAGATCCGAAGATAATCGTGCTTCTCTTCCCGTCCAGATAAGGAATGATGTCTGTCCCGTCGATGAATGTACTGTGCTCCTGTATGCAAGTAGGCATCTGGGCAATTCATTGTCCCACTCATTGATATTCCTGTCCGCGAAGGCATTCAGCAACGATTTAAGAGAACGATTTGTTCTTTCCACTTGCCCATTTACTTGAGGATGATACGTTGGGGTTTCGAGTTTTGTCTATCCCAAGTAACCGACAAACTTCAATTACCAGTGAGCTCTCAAAGCACGATCCTTTATCCGAGTGTAGCTGCCCTGGTGCACCCCAGTGGCAGACCCAATGATTTACCAAAGCTGTTGCCACAGTAGACGTATCCGCCTGTCTTATCGGTATAGCCTCGCACCATTTAGTAAAGTAATCGATCATGACCAAAATAAAGCGATTACCTCGTGGCGTCTCAGGTAAAGTGCCTATGAGATCCACTCCTACTATCTCGTTAGGATAGCCGGCCACCATGGGCTGCAAGGGTGCACGATGAACGATAAGAGGGCTTTTAAAGGCACCACATTTTTCGCACGCTTGACAGTAGTTGATCACATCTCTCCGTTGATGGGGCCACCAGAAACGTCGTCGAACCGCTTCGTCCATTTTATTGATCCCTGCGTGTCCCATTTCCTTGTGTAAATCGCTCAGTACTTCCCTAACCATAGAATGCGGGACGATGATTCTTCTCGTGTACGTCGGTCCGAAATTGAAAACCAAAACTCCTTCTTCGGTGGCCAGGTAATCCCACATGGCCCAAAGGCAACGAGCTTCGTAACTTTTCCCTTCCATCTCTTTACTCGTTGGTTTGTCGCCGCCATCAAGACGCCTCTCGTAGATCAATGCGGTATCGGGATCGTTCGCCTGTGCCGTTTGCCACCGACCATACTCTGCTCCTTGAAGATTGACGATTGCTACGTGTTGCGTATTACACGAAGGGCACTCTCCATGGTTGCGAGGGGGAATTCGTGACAATGCATCAGCGTTAGCGTGTTGTTTACCGGGGCGATGTCTGCACTCAAAGTCATATTCCTGCACGGATTTTGTTCTGTTCTCCGCGCTGAACAGTTTCGTTGCAGACGTTTCATCACCAGTCGTGGTGACTTCCTCAGTGCGTTATAAGCAAACTGATTTGTTTTGTCGATTCTTACCGGTGAGCGAGTGACATTTGAACCTGTTCAGTTCGATTCAGGTCCCGTGATCATTGCTAGTTCCCAGTGTGGGCGCCGCCTCTTTCGACTCATTTGCCAGATGATCCAAGTAAAATCTTTTCTCGCAGCTGCTTGTATAAAGGATCTAAATCGACGCGTTAGTTTATTGAACTGACTGTAGAAAACCAGGCTTCAAGGAATTCGCTTCCTTTTTTGGTCTCTTTTTGCGCTAGTATCTCTGTTTTCTCCCAATCAAATGCGTGCCCTTCTTCATCAACGTGTGTCGAGACAAAGGATGATGGGTAATGGTTTCGACAGGCTCGCTTGTGTTCTTGTAGCCTTGTAGACAATTTTCTTCCCGTTTGACCCACATAGTTCTTACCACAATTTTTACACTGTATATTGTAAATGACGTTCCGGCGTTCTTGTACTCTCGTCTTCCGATTTATTGCTCATATTCCTGCAATTGCTCTTGCCAACGCGCGATTTGGCCTTCGGGGTCTTTAAAATTCTGCAGCCACCGAAGTGATTGGTGGTCTGTGCGGACCAGAAACTTTCGGCCTAATAGATAATGTCGGTTTTGTTTGATGAAATATACCAATGCCAACATCTCTTTCCTAGTCGTGCAGTAATTTCGCTCCCTCGGGCTAAGACTGCGACTACAATATGCCACGACTCGTTCGACACCAGCCGATCCCAGTTGTGATAACACCGCTCCAATCGCCTTATCACTCCCATCAGTGTCCAAGATAAACTGGCCAGCAGACGGGGACAAATCGGGAAATTTTAGCAAAAGGGCGTAGGGGTGGGCGTCCTCGCGGTATACTCAGCCCGCGCGCGACTGGTGGTGGTTGCGCGGCAGCGAAGCGCCGTTACGGCGTATAAGCTGACACATTTCATTTCATTTCAGCAAAGGGGACGTACATAGAGATTCACGTAGGTGATTGAAAGCTTCTGCGCACTGCTTCGACCATTCGACCCTTCTCTAACAATGAGTGTAATGGGGCTACAATGGATGAGAAGTTTCGAATAAATCGCCGGTAATATGACGCCAAGCATGCCTTCAACAGGATTTATGTATCAAATGGACCTAAGTGAGCCACCATATTTTACTTTTCTCACTCCTTACATCAACGATCACTGCACCCCAGTGTCTTTCTGAACGTTTACGCTCGATAATTTTTTTAATTTTAACTAATGTTAATTATCAAAGTATTCATCTGGGCAGACGTTCGGTGGGTGACCCAGATATATTTTGATTTCATCATATTCACTTCAACCATCCCACGGGACGTGTCAAGCACTCGCATTTATCCCGTAATAAATCATTGTTCATTGTTTATAGTTCATTGTATTGCGTATGCCACATATGGCTGAATGTATAAACCGAGAATTTTTGGAAAAAGCGAAGGATCGAATCGTCCGAATGCACGATTCAGGATGCATCTATCAGACGCCGCTTCAGCCTGCTTCGAACATCTTAGATCGACTTGGACAAAAACTCCCAGATCATTCGCGCCAAAAGAGGTCTGAAGCTCCTGGTTACCGAGTTGGTAAGAGTGCACCAACTTGTGCTGTAGGTGCAGCATTCTACATCTGTCCACAAAGAATCTAAGTAGATTCTGGATTGACCATGCGTATGCCTTGTCCAGATCAGCTTGAAGTACTGTGATATCATCCGGTTTATTAATCTCCCTCCACACCTTGATGTCTTCCGCATAAAGCAGACAGTTTGAGCTTATGACGCGTGCAATATCGTTGATCTACATCAAAAATAATCGCGGTCCTAGTAACGATCCTTGTGTAGTATACAAGCTTGGAAGAACTCCGGAGATTGGAACTGGAGATTTATTAAGCAACACGTAGCACAAGTCAAGCTTCTTCTGCTTGCACTTCTTCCGTTAAAGCCCACGACCAGTTTCCTGCAAGGCGAATGAGAGCGCAGCGTAAGCACCAGTTCAAAGTCAAGCAGCGCGCCAGGATAGTTTCCGTTCCACACTACACTTGTAGTACACCGCATTCAACTCGGATTGGATCTGAGAGCGGTTCATGCACTCGTACTTCCTAGCGCCGGTGTAGAAGAAAGCTTCTGATCCATCCTAGGAGATAATCACCAATATCAAAAGTCTGGAGTTTGAAGAGCAGAATGTTATAATCTAACCGGTCGAACGAATTGGAGAAGTCGAGATAGACTAAATCAACTCCTGTGCCAGAGTACACTGCTTCAGTCCAGCTGGATCGTGTTAGTAGTATTTTCGTAGTGCACAATCGATTTCGCCTGAAGGCCTGCTGTTCCGGTGCGATGTAGTTTAGTTCTTCCATGTAGGCCGTTAGCGTATAAGAAATAACGGCTTCCATGACCATTGATAAAAGAACGGTAGGAAGATTAGGGGACGGTAGTTGGCTGGATTGGTATGACTACCTTGTGAATAGGAGTAATCATCTCGTGTTGCCACACGTCAGGCACGTACATCGCGTCAAAACAGAGTTGGAATAATCGAGCCAAAAGCTCAACTGAACTCGCTCCTACCACAGCTAGCGAATTTGTGTGCAAATTATCAGCTTCAGGAGAGCTGTGCTTGTGCATACATAACCGCAATTTTAGTACAGCTTCTGTCGTGAAGCATATGTGAGTGAGTTTTAGGGTTATGTGGCCGGTGATCGCACTGAAATGTTGCAGCATATTGTAGGCGCAGAGTATTCGCCGCCTCCTTCGGTGTCCGTGTGGGCCTATCCGCAGTTTGAAGAGGAGGAATTCTCCGTTTCACCTTACGTAAACTGTTGACATGTTGATACAGAAGCTTGTGGTATGAGGCGATACGCGCTGCCAACTTCTGCCGGTACACCATTTCATCCTCACGACCAAGCAGAATACAGTGGTTACGTTGGGTCGCATAGGCCATCCAGTTCCCGGTGCTCGAGGTGAAGTTGTAGATGTCCCAGGCTGTTTCGCACCTCTATATACTTGCGTGTCCTGCTTCGCAGAAACGAACGAGACCACCTTTCTCGGGAGGAAGGTCTTAGTCGCTGATGCTTCGGCAACCAGATAGTTAAACGGGCAGACGAAATGTTCCCATGCACAAACTGGTGCCTCGTCTGCCAGAAATGTGATAAACAGCATTGAAAACAGGTCGATTGAAAGGTCTCCCAAGTCTCACGTAGTGCTCCAAAGCATGCAGAGTTACGCACAAATTGCACGATCACCTCCGTCAGTAGCTGGGCAACAACACTTGACTCCTACAGATGGTGCAGCTAACGGCGTTGAACGTAAAAATGTCTTGCTGTAGCCTTGGCCTGTCATCCAAGGAAGATAAGCCAGACACTTCCATTCGACAAACCTACGCTCACAAGGAACTGCCGAACAAACAATTACTACACAACCAAAAGGCGTTGACAGTGCTATGTTTAAACGTCCCAGAACCCACTAGTGACCGGTCTCCACAATATGGGCCAGTATGGTGCTACTGATGGTCCCGGTGCCTCCTCGACGCAGCCATCGAGGGGAAGGTTCATTCACGCGTTTTATAAATCACACGCCGTTCAATGAATACGCATTGCGCCACAGGCGCACTCAAACTGATAAACCACCATTGAGATGTTCAGCATCGGCACCTTGTTCTTGCTTTGTGAACGAGTGAGTGATTCCGTTGAATACACACGCTTTAGCGAGGCTGTTGGGATGGTCGTCTTTATCGCGGCCGAAAGTCCTCTAGTTAGACGCTCCGTAGTCGCGTCCCCGTTGAAAAGTAATCGAGCAAATAGATTTCCTTTGCCGTTAGACGCGTCTAGCGAATGCGTCTGTGGCGCAACGCGTATTGATCGAACGGCGCGTGATTTATCCAAACCTGTGAACGAATCCTGCCCTTGTTGGTTGTGTTGAGGAAGCACCGGAACCATCAGTAGCACCATACTGGCCCATATTGTAGAGACCGGCTATGAGATGGATCTGAAACGCGCCTTCCGAATAGTTTACAAGGTTCCACCGCACCGATCGAAGAGTCACCGCCGTCGTACATTTGCGACAGCCGATGCAATTTGCATTAGATTGTTTCAGCCGATTTTATGCTCGCAGAAGCTGGTTCAGGCTTTCCAGCTTCTTTGGCCAGCGAAAACGGAAGACGCCCATGTCGACCGCCTTCGGTCAAACGCGGTAGCAAACAACCCACTAAAACCTAGTTCGTTTTCTCGTCTCTGACACTGACCCTCATGTGCTCAATCCGATTTTTTATTTTTAGCTCCCCTGTGTTTGTAATGGTCTGATGCTGAATCATTGAAAGCAATTACTGTTATACGTTTTTTTCTGTGTGAATTGTGCACCAATATTTTTGGTGTATTTTTCAATCTGTGCAAATTTTGTGGATATTCTCTGGCTAATTTCGGAGATCTCATTGATTGGCCCAACTGCTGTCTATGTCCACCAACTTGGATTTGTCCTACAGTAATCTAACCTGTGTGGAACAGTAATCTAACACAAAGTAGCATGAGCCAATCATTTGGGCTTGACCTGACGACTGGTGACAAAACGCTAGCCGACGATAACGCGACAAGTAACCGCAAAAGGAGCAGCGGTCATTCGACCATCAGGACCACAACACTGGTAACCCGAAACGAAGTATTTTGTGCTAATCAAACTTGTGTTAAGGTAGTAAAAGTAGGGTTGACTTTTACAAATTGCATTGGCCGGTGTCATTCGAAATGCGCCAAGACCTGTAGAACCGACATAAAGAAATATAATACGTTAGGTTCACTTTGGTTCTCTCCGAATTGAACGACGGTTCCACCAGTAAAATGCATACTAGCGTTAACATAAAAGTACGACAGCCTAGTCACCGAAACTGTACATCGTTTGAATGCAAAAATTGCTTCGCTCGAAACGGCAATGGCGCATCCTGAATCTCATCCGTCTCTCAATTTCTGTATCGAAACCAAGGAAAAGGGTCAGGCCTGCGCACAGCCATGAAGTACTAGAAACCATGGGAACCACGAATCAGGTCATCGTCGCGACAGATAGAAGCATGCCTAGCCCTACCGCCCACATTATCTTATCCAAAGTTTCGACTGATGCAACATCGGTAATACCCTTTTTCCGATTGACCAACCTCAACCGAAACGCTCTAAATATCGATCCACCTATGCAACCATTGCCGCTCGATGTAATCTAAGTGCGACCTCAGTAACCTCACTCAGTACAACCGCAAAACGGATAAAGGACCAGGTGCAACCTGCAGACATCACAAAAGCTCTTCTTAAGCGTGCTTCCGACATCACCGAGGACTAGGCGGAACTACTTATATGCACAAACGTTCCTGAGTCCAAGCCAAACTCCTTAAGGGGAAAACAGCTGGATGATTTAAAGAAATGGAATTTTCTTTGTGATAGAATCGGAGTTCAAGCCAGTCCTACTAATTTAGTGCGCACCACTAGACATCCAGCCTCGATTCATTACGGGGAGTCCCGGCTAATGTGAATAACATTGGGGCCAACGGATGATGTCGAGACGGTGTTGTTGCTGGCATACCGCCTGCGGACTGAAAACAGTGAGATACGCATAGTTCCGGATGTTCCATGGAGCGAACGTCAGCGGCATAAAAATAATTCAAACGAGCACTAGACGGACTAACTTTTAATGGGCCCGGGGGCACCACCCAGTATAGTTCAATGGTCTATGTGTTATGCAAACCGTCGAACTACTTTAAGGTCTAGTCTCGTTGCGGCGGACTTTGTGGATATGGAATATCACGAATGCTCTCCAACACAACAGGTGGTTTTACATGAGGGATTTTAGATGCAGCTCAACGGAGGCATCTCCTCTTGCTGCTTCCATCTAGTATTCAGTATGAATATGGCGCTTCGTCTTCGGCGAAGCTCTGGATCAAGAAAAGTGGACCAGATGGATCTGCAACCCTTTAGACTAAGCCGCCATCTGAAACTGATTGCGATATGATCAAGCTGAGACCATGATTGAGACGCAGAAGGGGGGTCGCAGGTAGCGGATCGTCTCCTCGAATGCGGAAAGGTTGTGCTCGAGAGAAACAGATGATTATCTTCGCACATTGTATGAAGTCTCACTCCATTATCTCTGTGGCTCTCATGGAGCGTATGGTGACCACCGACGTGACTTCCGCAAGTTAAAAGGCAACCGATTTGTGCGTTGAGATACCCAGAAAGGACAACAATATAGGGTTTTCAAGTTCTGCTCAAGAGCTGGTGAAGTTCACGGTAGAAATAGGAAATGCGGCCAGTTTGAGAGTAAGCTGAAATCACGAACAAGTTGCGCCTCACATCACGACATCAGTTGATCCTACATGATCCATGAAACCGAAATGAACACAGTCGGCTTTTAATCAGGGCCAATGCAGCAGTGCAGTCTCGGCTTTGTTACTTAGTGCTATACCAATGCCAGCTAAGTCTGTCACGCCTGTTTGTATGTCGCCAGATAGAGGTATCTGAAATGTGGCCCCGTAGTCGGGGGGAGATGGTAATTCATTCAGAATACTGGGATATTACAAATGCGTTTCGGAAAGACAGCAAACATCGTAGGCGAGGGATTCCGAAGTGCGCGCGAGACCAGCCTGCTGCTCGACCTGTATGAGTGTACGTACGTTAAAGCATTTCAGACGGAACGAAGATCGAGGCCGAAGGATGGCAACCGGGCGAGCTATGTGGTCGTCAACGAAACTATCGGGAGTAGAATCAAGAAAACAGGAATCGGCTTGGAAAAGGATAAAAAATAGTCGGTAACAAATGAACGGGTGGAGTGTGAGCAGCGGAAGCAAATGCAGTTAAGCGCGGAATAGCAGAACGATCCGTGGTTTTGGAATTTGGCATGATACTACCCGGGTGCCAAAGTCGATATTGGGCATTGTATTTGAGGACACCACCCTGAGTATTTGGTTAAATAACCTATCCGCAAGACAGATGAACGAATTCAGAGAATCGTACCCTTTAAGTGGTGGTGACTGATTACTCAGTTCAAACACCTGTGGTTTGTTCGGTTACCAAACAGGAGCCTAATACTCCTGTCCTTAACGCTCCATGTCGTAACACTGGCCTGTCTTTGTGCACTGCCCTGTGTCGCGTTCAATCCAGTCAGGAAAAATCAGAACTTGGCTGACCAGAGAGGATTTATAAGAATCATTCATTGCTATATTCATACGTCAAACAAGCACTCATATAACGACATTTTGGCCGCAAACTTCTTCCCCTGTGGTAATAGACGCCATAACGATTTTCTTGCATGCTGCGGCTCAGCTGTCTTCGCCAGGTTCACACAACTGGGTATTTCGTACGGCTACATCCCGAAAGATTTTCTCACGTGTCACGGCTCAGCAATCTTGGCACGGGTTACACAACGCCCACGAGTATGACTGGGTTTTCGGTTCGACCACTAACGTGGGCGAGATTTCATTTAGTTAACCGACTTGTTCACAGGCCCTTGCCTCGTGCCGAGAATGTGCACCCAAGATTCAGGCTGTTTTGCCTCGCTAACAATTCCACATGATGTCAGCAGATACGTACTGCAGTACAATGCTTCACCAAGATGAAGCAAGCGTTATTGACTTTATCTAGTGCGAGTAACATCCGCCAAGTGGATTTTTACGGTGAGAATGCCTGTCAGACGAAAAGCCGTCAAGTTCTGGAACATTGCCGCCGAACAGTTCGTTGGAGCGAGTAAACCCGAACCACCCAGCTGGCATCACGAGGAGGTAGTTCGGTAAGCCATACTTAGAGGTCACAATCGCCAAACGGTCTAAAATGGTTTGCATAGTCTGCAATTCGTCACCAAGTATGGTGGTCATCGGAATAATCTAAGTCGGTTGCTTGCTTACCCTCATTCACTAAGCCTATATGTACGTAGGACGGACATGTCTGGTACAACAATCCCAGCATCAGTGATTTCGTTGTTCAGCCAGATTTCAGTTATCCTGATCATGTCCAAAGATGTCGACATTGGACGAAATTAAAACCCATTTAATTTACTGAAAAGGCCATGTGTATAAACAGGAGGGTGGGTCGAGTGTCAGAAGGACATCTGAGGGTGCGAGTGACAAGCGAGAGCTTTAGCCGACAAGATTGAGATAAAATGCTGAAAAAGAACTTCGGTCCTCTTTATATTGGTGTATAGAAGGTTCACAGAGTGAAGTTCTGGTTCCCGTGAGTATTGAAGATATTGCTGCTCCTTTGACGGATGCTGCGCCCCAGAGTAACCGGTTTCGAAAGTTATAGTTACTGGGACCGCTGTACAACCCTGGTGAATTTTCGACCTCGGTCGAATGGGGCCCGGTATTGGACATCTTTAGGCGGAACCCTGAGGCTTGCCTAGTACGTAACTTGTTTCACTTTTAAAGAGCCTTCTCACGTGCTAATGTATGTGAACAAAACAGGAAAGATCAGCTCTGAATAAGGTTATAGCGGAAAAGTGTGGATTGTGGACCACTTTGGAGACAAACTTCCCCAGTTATTAAAGCTAGCTCTTCTCATTGAAGCAGTAAACGCAAGAGGATACACAGTAACTGTAGCGGGCCACAGAATGGTGTGAGATGACTGGGGGATAGTAACACAATATTCATCAGCGTAGAGTAACGAAAGAGGAAGCGCGTTAATAATTATAATATTGCACTACTGTAACGTTAGAGTAGGCTACCGATGGTGCACAAGTGACACGACAGTTCTGCAGCTGTCCATAACAACAGCGATAAGCGAATCTGGTAACGGATGTCGCCAATTGCATCAACCGGCAAGGCTATGATGCGTGGAAGCCATAAGGAAGCCAGCTCATCGGTGCATCCTCGAGCCACCCATTGGTGACTGTGTGGGATTGCTCATATGTACGTGCTTGGGGAGGTTAAGCCAATCCGAATGTGTGATGGCCGTTTTACTGAGTCTGACTGCTACGAAACCTATAAAACTTTAACTGCTCTCCAACAATCAGTACACCCCAGAGTTGGTTAATAATGCAGCTGAACGACAGAAGTCGTAACCATGTGCATATATGCTGTGGGGAGAGATAATGCATAAACCCACAGGAATACTTCTTGAAATGTGACTGGATCTGTTCGCCAATGGCCCTGTGGAACACAACAATGCTACGTTAGTTTTTGCAAACACTCGGTTATACCGCAGCTGATGGACATCATGCCAGAAGCCGAGTCTCGCGTAGCGTCAGAGATAATAAAAGTAGAGGGAAGGGGGGATATTGGTCAGAACTGGAACTACCACGGACAGACTCATCGTACCTCCATGATAAGGAGTTATCGCCATTTGACCGCATGTGTATGCGGAGAAACGCCGTAATGAAAGGCACATCAGATGAGATCCAACGATTAGTTGATGGAGCAGAATCGACGGTCTTGCCTTAGAAGGCTCGATAGTCTCGAACTATTTGTACTGGTCAGGTCGAACCGTTCGAGTACACGTTGGTCTATAATCACGAGATTTGATAATGATGGGAAATTCATTAGGCCGGACAGACCATCAGAGTGCCCCTATGAAAGCGCGACAAACCGTGAATCAGTGCATTGAAAGATCAGGACACGCTGATTAGACTTGGCCAGAAGACAGCGTGGTTCTCACTGAAAATGAAATCCAGCGCGGCATTGTCGAAGCATTGGCTATTTAATCGCACGAAGTCCCCTATCAGTAAAACGCGCAGTCTATAAACAGACATTGGTGCTGCACTTACATGTGCTACCTGGTCAAAACTATTTTGGTAAGTGGATTTCATGCAAAAATTAAAACAGAGCAACGGGTAAACTCACCTTCCGCTTTGGTAGCACTGCGGGTCGTCGTCGACAGCACTTAAAGTAACATCTCAACAGACAAATAAGCGGCTAGAAGTTGTTCTCATTCGGTGCAACATATGCGTCGCAGTACTCGATGCTTCAGGGACAAACGGTTTATTCGACAAAACAATCTCAGTATAACTGGCTTGTAGAAGACTTGATGTATATAACCAGCTAACTTCCATAACCAAAGACACTTATGCTTTCATGAAATTCTTCCTTGGAATCAGTCAAATTAAATCCCGCGCAGTATAATGTTAACCAATCAGCGTATAGGCGAAGATGCGTAGGCGTCCAATCATCTGCTCAGTTCGCTTGTGGCAATCTAGCCGCAAGCCTCATCATATAAATCCCTCTCGTTCCTCCGACTGCACAATCTCATCACAATAGCCTTTTGCAGGGGATTCAGTGTAGCTAAGATAAAACACCACTTAGTGGAAAATAGCAAAAAGAGTATCCGTTCGATGTCTACAGCATGATTCCGTGGTCAAATCTTTCCACCTTATGGACTGCGCCAGCGCTTATTAGTCGTAGCATCTTCACGAAAAGTGCGCACATGGTAACCGACGCAACCAATAACAGGAGAATGAGAGGCTAAGAGAAATGCCTATTAGTGTATTCGGTGTTAAGGGAATGTCATTTTCATTGACACTGCTTTCGAAGAAACGCTATGCTACATTAGAGATGCTACAATCTACAGGGCAAGGTGAGAAAATGAGTCCTTCGAGCAAGCAGAAGCTGTCAACTATCCCGTATATACCACTGCATACGCAATGCTTCGGAAAAGCACGGCAAATGCTTGCTCACAAGCACCGATGTAAGTGTAATATTCCTTCGGTCCGGCGTTCTGGACTCTTCCTTGTCCAAGTAGTGTGACAAGCTGCAATGCAAAATAAATACCTCGTAGACGGCTGTACGCTCGAGCCGCCTAGTAAGAGGCCGATGTAAAGGAAGCAGCTAAGGAAGCACGAAAGAGGGAAGGAAGAGTGCCGGAGAGGAATAGGAGAGCAATGATAACAGGAAGCAAAACCGACCGACCTCTTACCTGTTAACGTGTTACCGTGACGCCCGCGGACCGGATACATAAGAACAACTTGTGTCCAAAGCAGACGCCTCGCAGAACGCCAAAGTGCGTGTCGAGTTTCGTCAATGCTATGGACATCAAACATGAGCGAAATGGTGCAGAACGGGATCAGTGTTATGGGAAACGGCGATGCACTTGTGCAACAAGGTATTTGCAAGTGCCTGAAGAAGGGCACCATGGCTATTTGCCCCACTGGCATAAGATGATGCACAGCGCGAAAATAGCGCCCTGGTGTTGTGGTTAGCGGAAGAAAAGAATGGGATATTCTCGCCGGACATCTAAACTAAAAAGATGATTATACCTAAGTATCTAGCAGAGAGGAAAGCTAATGCAACGAAACGCAGAAGGGGAGAAAATGAAAGATGAGAGCAAGGCACGGTCAGGTTTAGGAAGTGGAAGCTCACAGATGCTGAATCGATGTAGTTGAGTGTACACACCGCGGTACCGTTGCACACACAGAGAAGTCATCTTATAAATTTTATTTTTAAGTACAGCGTTCTACTGCGACTAAGGCAGTTAAAATCATCATGATAGCAGTGTCAGCTGACTCGATTTCAATTTTTGTAGCTGCGTCCGCAAACGATCGATAAGTGCTGGAAAGGCCGTGGAGAGCTGGGTGTCGATGCAGTTCCGTGTGCACTCGAAGGCCTGCTGCTGAGCTGCTTTCACCTGAGCATCCGTTGAATCGTCTTTCAACCCGTCCCTTGCACGATTGGAACATTCAGCAGCGCATTGCTGGACTCTAGACTGGAAACGAAGAACAGTAGAACGTGTAGCGTGAAAGAAGTTAGACACAACACGGAGCGATACAGAATGAGAAATGAAATCAAACAAAAACTTTTGGAGTTTTCAACAAATCACTACATTTAATGGTCCCAAATCGACAAAATGGATAAAGACAACAACCATGGGTTAAAAGCTGGGCCAAGGCTGTTGAAATGAAACAGCGCTTGGAGTGGGGAGACAGCCAAATGATTAATGCACGCAGGAGAACGTTGTGCACACATGTTTAACTGGATAAACTCAAAGGGCTCCAATGAGAAGGTACACGGATGGAGACTAAACTAAAGGTATGGAAAACCACCAGATCGATGCCCAGGAGATGTGAAATGAACAGAACGAACTACTTGTCGGTGCAAAAGAGGACGATAAATGCGTGGCAATCACTGGTGTGCGGTTCATCAGCATCACTGTTACAGACAAACATCTGCGTTAATTTATGACGTCGGGTGAATCAACGGCAAAAACGGTAAAATATGGACGATTAGGGCCGAAACGCTTCGACCGTTCAGGAATGTCATATAAATCATTGGGGTTTGGGAAAAAAGTCACCAAAAGGAACGAAGTACGAATCGGACGGAGCCAACGTCGGACAGCATCTAAAAACCAGCGACAATATGTGCAAAATCCAAAATGTCTGGGGCATAGGCAATGTCAGCATGAATCCAGGGAGGAATGCACCTTTCTACAGTAGCAAAATTAGCGGTGCGGGGAACCATACGTGATAAAATAGAGGGAAGTGACTGCAAACACCGATTTGGTAAATCCAAAAAAATCTCATCTTTCAGGGGCGGTGAGAAATGAGTTAAAAAAAGTGGAATATGCGACAAACGAGTGAAGTGGTAAAAATAGGAACCAAAAGTGGGCCTCCAGTAAATTAATCACTACATCTAAGTAGTGACATAAGGTGAGAAGCGAATTAAGCGATACGTTGTGTAACTGCTATCTAATGTAACAAGACTCAGTTCGGTTCCACTGAACAAATATTATCCGAGCACTGAAGTGAGGTGCATCCAGTTGTCACGACTCACATAGCAAGAACAACAATAAATAACAACGACAAGATAGTGGGGTTGAATGTAAATAGAGTGTAAAGTACATGGAAGCAAGAAGGAGGTGCGTTAGACTAAGCATGGTGGAACAACTTAAGGTAAGAAGACGAATGCAGGAACGCCACTGACTGCGCCATGGCAGTTACGGTCCCTAACCATTGGGGTGGACCATCCCGAAGCCGCTATCAACGAAGACGGCATGCACCAACCTGACCAAGTCTCTCAGTCAATTTCTTCATGCCACTATGCTACGTCATGGACTGGCCATCTCGCGGTTTCACCCGAACTGGTGCAGCCACAGCGTACAATGCACGCCGAGGAAGCCGGCCAAAGGGCATACGAAGGACATGGCCTAGCCAACGTGAGCGATTAAGATTCAGCAAGCACTCCAGTAAGGCACCAGAAGGCTTCTTGCCGAAAACCAACCGGCTGGCCTCAGTATTGCTTACCCGGTGTTCCCATCAGTCGTGAGCAACACTACACAAGCACCAGTGGTCAACCACCGTCAAGGGTTCAATGTCTTCGCCGCGAACTGGCCATACAGTAAGACCGGTCTTACCGCAGTGTTATACACCCTACCTTTCATTGACAGGCTGATATACCGCCGTCTAAAGAGACGGCTGAGTCTCTGGAAAGCCACAAGCGTCCTGCTGATACGCGAAGTAACCTCTTCAGTGATGTGACCACCATAGGTGATATAGCTAAAAGTTAAGTGAACCGATCCACCACTTCCAGTGGCTGTTCCCTGATAGATAAAACAGGTGGTGTGTCGGTGCACTCCTGCAAAGTACATTGCAATTGGAAGAGGTAAAGCACATGCTGAAGCACGCAGTGCCACGAACCAGTCAAGTTGGTAATTCTTGAATAGCCACTGTGCCAGACCCAAGAAGAGCTATCGTCGCATACTCAAGATTTGTCAGTCGGTCGCCTGGAAGAACTTCCACTCCAGAATAGTCTGAAGGAACCGAGTCATTCATGATCATTTTACTCACAAAGCTGAAGAGGAGAGGAGATATAGCACAAGCCCGGCGAACCCCATTTGTTGTGGGGAATTCACGTGACAGTTTCCCGTAGACCCTTACATGGCCTCGGGAATCACGATTGACTTCAGAATGTAAACGTGTTTACCTGGAACGCCTTTCACGGATAGGCAGTGTCAAAAACTAGCTTGATCAAGAAGTCAAGTCAAAATACGCTTTATACACCCGAATCGGTGCATTCTTAGCAGTTGCACGACTATTACGGGTACACTGAATGATGGTATCCCTCTGAGTCTAGTACGGTCACGATGACCATGCACCCCGTCCCCCCAGAAATGATCCAGTCTTCTGGAGCCAGTAATGAGGTGGAGGGTGTTAGACAGATAGGCACCTTATCAACATGCACATCAAGCGCAACCAGACCGGTGATGTCAAGCGACAGCCAGACAAATGAAGTGACATTATCAAATAAAATAAATCGAATAAAGCATACGAATATGTCGACATAACTCTTTGCTAAATTAGCATTTGGAATAATAAGGGTTACCAAAAAGTCTGCAATATATCCAAGATGCTAGGAAAAGAGATAAAAAACACAGGAAACGCGAAAAAACGCGAAAGCCGCCTTTCTTTTAAGCGATGTGTGTGAATAAGTAGGAGATTAATCAGGACGAGATTAAAATGAGGCAACAAAATAAGCATTAAGACAATGTAGCAAATCAAACCAAACACCTAAAATAAATAAACTCAGCAAGCAAGCGCGCGGTTAATAAATCGAAAGGAAGTGCATGCAGCGTACCTACCAACACTTCGCCGGTTCTGCCAAAGTTCTCAGCAGGACCCGTCGACGTTTAGATGCTAGTCCCGAGTGGCCTTACTCGTGGCTCATTATGCCTGCCTGAATCAGGCAATCGCGACCGCAAGTGCTACAGCACTACGCCCTGGACTTCGATGGAGCGTACCCCATCGGCGCCTGTCGCTTCTTCTCCGCATAAACGATGGCTTTCTCCTACACCTCGGCAACTGCCTTTATGATCAGATCGCGCCATGCAAGTTGATCAACCGCCAGCGATTCCCAAAACCTGAAATAAATATTAGAACGTGATAAGCTCACCTTGATGATGTCCTTGTAACGAAGCTTCGCTTTCCTCACATGCCGCTTTCCCGCACTCAGCTGACCATAAAACAGCTGCTTCGGTATCCGCGTCGAATCCATAAGGCACACATGACCAAGCCATATCAGGTGTCTCCGCAAAAGTATGCAGTCCATTGCATACATTCCACTTCGGCGCAACACTTCCGTGTCCGAAACTCTATCGCACCAATCGATGTGCAGAATCCGTCGCAAACACTGTTGATGGAACCGCCCGAGATATCTCACATCTTGCCGGTACATCGTCCACGTTTAGTTGCCGGATAGAAGAACGGACAGCACCATGGACTTGTAGACCATCAGCTTCGTTCCACCGGTAAGTTGGTGGTTGTTCTACACTCAGAACTCAAGCTTCACGAATGCTGCCGCTGCCTTCGATACTCAGATACGCAGCTCACTGTGTAGCTGCTGGTCGGTCACATCACACTCCCAAGGTAGCAGAAGCGGGAGGTGGTTAAAAATACTTTAGCATCAATGCTAATTTGCGGCAACATTGCAGATTTCACCACTGGTGAAGGCTAAAATAGACAGACAGTTTTGCTTGTGTTGGTGGTGAGCCCGAATTTGGCCGCTGTCGAAGCCAGAGCACTAGTCATGTGATGCAACTCATCCGCGCTGTGTGCAAACAACGCACAGTCGTCAGCAAACAGCAACATACGGATAGTAGTCTCACAGACTAGAGTTCTCGCACCGAAACCACGACGGTTCAGCAAACCCACCATCAATACGGTGCTCCACACCGACACCGTAAGCACAAGCCGCATCAAAAGCACAAGACATCATGGCATGAAGATAAATAGTAAGCAGAGCGGGAGCTAAGACACAGCCTTGTTTCACGACAGAGACAACTGCAAACTCATCCGAGGTCTGTCCACTCAGTTGCACCCTCGCCCGCATACCAATGGGAAGATATCCAATTAAGATAAAGTTACTCGGACAATGAAACTCGCAAAGAGCTCCTGGCAAAACTTCGTGCTAGCCTGAAGAGAGACCGTGAATCTTAGTGGTCTCTTCGTGTGTCAGAGATGGAAGTGGATGCTGCCCTTGGTTATCATCGAAAGTTACTCAGTCTGATAAGGGAAACGGGTAGCAGGAGATCTGATGTTAGTGAACCACTTTATGACGAGAGTGTACAAACTATCCACAACTTCTCAAAAAGTTTGGAGCGTGGGGCTGAGCACTTTGAAAAGTAATTTAATCGGCCGATTGTTAGATCCCTCACCGACCAGTGAGCACACTGCTCCCTGGGCTGTCCCTTTGGATCCGCCCACTCGCTCAGAAGTTGAACGTGAGATCGGACTGTTGAAGTTGAACAAGGCGGCGGGACAATATGATCTACATCCAACCTTCTTTAAGTTCGGGGGCAATGCTTTTGTTGATGATTTACATGAATTACTAGTGAAAGTGTAGGAGCAGGAAATTGTCCCGATCGACTGAAGCCGCTCCGTTATAGTTCTGATCTTTAAAGAAGGCTCGCGTTCGGAATGCGGTAACCATAGAGGAATCAGTCTGATCCCCATCGTGTCCAAATTACTTGCCTCTGTAATCCTTCACAGACTGACTGGCACTCGTGAAAGCCAGATTCGTGAGATGCAAGCCGGGTTTCGTAGGGGCAGTGGCTGCATCGACCACATCTCCACTTTGCGTCAATTGTTGGAGCACCGTCACATATATTGTAGACGCACCGAAGTCGTGTTCCACGACATCAAAGGTTTATTCGATTCTGTTGATCGATGTGCGCTTTGGAACTGTATACTCAGGAAAGGTGTGCCCAAGAAATATGTAAATATTATCCGCGCACTGTATGTGCGTAGCACGAGTAGGGTGAGGGCTTACGGCAAGCTGTCGTCGCCCTTTACTATCTCCAACGGTGTGAGACAAGGATGCCCGCTGTCACCTTTCCTCTTCAACTTCGCTATTGACGAAGTCATGGAAATCGTATTCACAGAACAAGAGTTAGGTGTGCATCTGCTCCCAGGAGAATAACTTCTTAACTTGGAGTATGCGCACGACATTGCCCTCATCTGTGACAGCTCCAAGACGTTCCAAGTTGCACTGGACAGATTAGCACTAGCTGTCAGCTGCTTCGGGCTTTGCTTTGCACCATCGAAGTGCAAAACTTTCTTCCAAGGTTGGCAGGGATCGCCTCCTGCGCTGACCCTTGGTGGGAATCAGCTAGAAGTCGTTCAGAAATTCAACTATCTGGGAAGTTGTATCAGCGCCCTTGAGGTCGAAAATGAGATCATGAACCGCATCGCAAAAGTTCGAGGTGGTTTTGCTAGCCTTCTCTACCTATGGCGCCGGTGCGACATCACTCTCGCCCTGAATGGTAGAGTGTACAATGCAGTGGTACGTTCGACCCTACCGTACGATTGCAAAACCTGACCCCTTAGATCAGCGGACATAAAGAGGCTAGTTACGTTTGACCATCGGTGCCTTCGCAGTTTGGCTCACATCTGGTTGGAACACTGCGTGAGTAACGTGCGTCTTCGACGCCTTGTTTACGGTACAGGAAAAGGAACTAAACCGCTCAGCACCGCCATTTCACGCACCAGGCTCCGATGGCTGGGGCACATGTTAAGTATGCCAGACAACCGGCTCCCGCGACGTCCGTTGTTTGCTTGCCGGGGGTGTGGATGGAAGAGGATAGGTGGCCAAGCGATGACTTGGTCGAGAGGAATGAAGGCCCTCACTTCGAAGCTGACCTTGGTTGGAGCGTCACGGCTCCCTAGTTGGGATCTAAAAGACGATGAACACGCTTGGCTAGATACACTTGCTGATATGGCTAGGTGCCGGCCTCAGTGACGTTATTGCTGTGAGTTTCTTTGTCCTCCCCCATCCCTTTTAGCCTTCCCCTCTAACAACGAGCTCATTTATTAGGTATAACATAATTTTGCATAATAATCTTTCTTATTACCTAGTAGTCGGCTGGTAGCTTTCCGGAACAATACCCATCCGTTGCTGGTAGAGCAGCTGGCATGCAACTGTTGCATTTCTTTTCTTTTTTCTTTTATGTATTACGGCACAGTAGTTGAGGTGTTTTACACCTCTAGCTAACGTGTATAATGATGATGACTCGGACAACCAAACTTATCCAACACCAGCCACATTGTCTCGCGTTTCATCGTGTCAGATGCCATATTGAAATCAACAAAAAGTGAGTACAACTGTCGATATTGTTCCTTGCACTTCTTAGGCAACTGACGAGCCGCAAACACCATAACGATGGGGCTGCGACCCGGAGGGAATCCATATTGCTCTCCCGAAAAGGTTGGCTTGCCGAACCACCTCCTCTTGGTGCCGGCTGGGTGGATCGGATTTGCCCCGTTCCAGCAGAAAGTTCGGCGGCAGTGTTCCAGAAGGTGGTAGGATTTCACCTGGCAAGCGCTCCCCCTACAAAAAGTCACATATGTTCGTTTAACAACACTGTGACGGCGGATGCGACTCAGCACTAAATAAAGTCACCACCCCTTGCTTTGCTTCCGCAAAGCATTGCGATTCTTCAAATGGAATCTGAATCATTGCGTGGACTGGGTGCCAGTTTGGTAGATCGTCAAGCAAAAGACGTATGAACCGCGTGATCTGTCACCGCCTGACAGCGTACGCGAGCTCCTGAGTTCGACCCGTAGCCTTGCGGGTAGGTGGTTGAGCCAAAGGCTCGGGGCAGAGTCTCCTAAGTCAACTCTCTACCTCGGCCTGGGCAACCGAGTACTATCATGCTCGTTGATAAAAAGCATTGATTTATCTTCCTTATACCCTTCCGCTACTACTGCTTTTGTTGTTCGCTAGGTTTCACCACACGCCAACATTACATTTGTTATCAATCCTACCTCAGTTGATCCTGCTCCGATCTCGGTTTTGCGGACACCCGAAAACCTCAATCGACAGCTATAGTTCAATCATTTGCAGGGTCAGCCGAAGTCCTCAGAAAGAATCAGTTCATGTGAGTTCACCACATTCTAAACCCTCTTCTGCTTGTTGGTTTTGCAGGGAATGGCACTTTGGTCGAAACTGCCCGTTCCGAAATCACATTTGCAATCGTTGTGATAAGCGAGGACAAAAAGAGTCGTGTTGTCTTGTGAAGAGATCAACAATGAGCGGAATACGCCGCCGAATCCCGGTGCGCTTCCGATGTCACAACGAGGTCAAAACTGTGAAGGTGACTTTCAAGGTTGACGGTGTCAGCAGGCGTAAGTTTACAATGAAGAAGATCAATGATAAAAATGCAAAGCTGCAGCTGGATACTGTGTCAGACATAACTTTGATTTGTCGAGACACATGGTGTATGCTGGGACGACCAACGCTTGTCCACACAGCACGAAACGCATCCGGCGGTATTTTAAAACTTCTCGGAGAGTTGCATTGCCAGGTCAGTTCCCATGATCAGCGCATTTGTACAACCTATTTTGTGACAGATCAACCAGGATTGAATTTGCTGGGTCTCGATTGGATGGAGGAATTGAAATTACTTAACCAGTCAGTTAACAGTATATGCCAGAAACTACAAGTCGAGAAGCCCGCAGAGACGCAAAATATGAACCTCGAACTTTACAGTCAAATTGCAGAACTGAAGCGACGTCACGAAAGTTTGTACTAATCCGATCTTGGATGCTGCCGGATAGGCAGAGCTGAGCTGAACCTCAAACCAGACGTCAGACCAGTCTTTAGACCAAAACGTCCAGTGCCGTACGCAACACAACCAATAGTGGAGTCTGAGTTAAATCGGTTGCAGTCGGAAGGCATAATCGAGCGGGTACATTACTCCGAATGGGCCGCACCCATCGTTTTGATAAAGAAAGGAAACGGCAAGGTACGTATTTGTGCTGACTTGTCAACCGGCTTAAATTCCATGTTGGAGAACCAACAGTACCATTTGCCTATACCTGAAGAATTGTTCACCAAGCTTAACGGCGGAAAATGGTTTGCGAAACTCGATCTAGCTGATGCTTACTTACAAGTTCCAGTAGCCGAGAACTGCAGAACACTACTGACGGTCAACACGCATCTGGGTCTTTTCCAGTACAATCGATTGCCATTCGGAGTGAAAACTGACCCAGTCACTTTTCTACAAATCATGGATACGCTGCTGAACGATATCCCTGGGATCGCAGTATACTTGGATGACGCATTGATTATGGGGTCTGACCCACAAGCATTGTTGTCCACCTTAGAGAGTGTTCATTCGTCTAGAGGAAGCTGGCTTCCGGTTCCGAGCGGAAAAATGCAATTTCCTGATGGAAAGTATCAAGTTTCTCGGGTTCATCATTGACAAACATGGCCGACGTCCGGATCCCGCTAATATAGAAGCCGTCAAGCAAATGCCACTACCAAGGGATGTTGTCGAACTTCGTTCATTTCTCGGTCTTATAAGTCATTAGAGTGCCTTTTTGCCAAGTCTACATCAGACTAGAGTTCCTCTGAACCAGTTGCTGATGAAAGGGAAAGAATGGCGATGAACAAAGGAGTGCCAATAATCCTTTGATACAGTTAATGCAGCGCTCAGTTCTGGTTTACTTTTGACCCACTTCAACCCAAATTTGGAGATTGTTGTTGCTTCGGACACCTTCAATTTTGGGGTAGGTGCTGTCATTTCTCACGTGTTCCCAGGAGGAGAAGAGAAGGCCATTGCGCACGCAGCACGGTCGCTGACAGTGGTGGAGAAAAATTACAGCCAGATTGAGAAGGAAGCACTGGCAATTGTTTTCGCAGTGAAACGGTTTCATAAAATGCTGTATGGTAGACATTTCAAATTGATTACGGACCATAAACCTCTACTCTCGATATTAGGATCAAAGAGGGGTATCCCTGTTTTCACAGCAAGTCGGTTACAGTGATGGGCAACCGTACTGCTGGCTTAAGATTTCAACATACAATACCGACCTACACCAGAACTCGGCCAAGCTGACGCTCTATCTGGTCTCCTCAGTTCCCACTTGAAGGAAAACGATGACTGCGTGATTGCGTCTATCAAATTCGAGTCGGAAGTTCAGCGCATCCTGGTTGACAGTGTAAGGGAGTTGCCAGTAACGTCGGACACAATTCCTGCAGAGACGGCTCAAGAAGATATCGTGCTGAAAGTGATAGGGTTTGTGCAGTCCAGTTGGCTTAATGCCAGAAATTCGAATGAGTTACAACCTTTCTTTAATCGACGCGGATCCCTTTCGGTCGTTGACAATTGTCTAATGTTTGGAGACCGAGTCGCGATACCAAGTAAGTTGCGGAAGCGAATATTACAGCAGTTTCATTCAGGACATCCGGGAACCAGCCGAATGAAGGCACTGGCGCGAAGTTTTGTGTATTGGTTTCAAATGGATGCCGAAATCGAGCAGTTCTGCCAAAGTTGTGAATCTTGTCAACAAGCGACAAAGGCACCTCCGAGATGTTCGTGGCACCCTTGGCCCGAGTCGGAAGAGCCCTGGTAGAGAATCCACTTGGATTATGCGGGATCAATCAACGGTCAATCTTATTCGATTTTTGTTGATTCCTATACAAAATGGCCCGACGTGTTTCCGATGCAAAATCCCACCGCCCAGCACACTAGCAATGAGCTGAACAAACTGTCCCAGCATTTTGGCACCCCGGAGATGCTGGTTACAGACAACGGAACCCAATTCACCTCAACGCTGTTTCGAGAATTTTGCATGCAAAACGGAATCCAGCACAAGTTTTCGCCGCCGTACCATCCACAATCGAATGGGCAAGCCGAACGGCTTGTAGATAACTTTAAACGTGCTCTTCTCAAAGCGGAAGGAACGAGGGTGTCATGAGATGCAAGCCAGCCGTTTTGGAGAATGTATCGAAACACTCCGAATCCAAACATACCGGAGGGTAAATCTCCTTCTGATTGTCTATTTGGACGAAAAATTAGAACGACATTTGATAGCCTGATTCCCAGAAATGTTGGAAAACGCAACGGACAACCGAGAGAGGGGCAGGATAACAGGCTTTGCACGTTCAAGATTGGCGACTTGGCGTATGCACGAAACTTCCAGACCCCGGAAAGATGGGTTAGCGGAACGGTTAGTGGAAAGAGGGGTAAAGTTACTTATAATGGTTGGAAAGGACAAGTGGACCAGACACATCAATCATCTACGACAGCGGCATGGCAAAACACAAAAATATCAAGAACCAGCGACATTATAGTGGGATATACTACTGGATACCTTTGGTTTAGAAAACAGAACTGATCTCCAAAGCAGAACACAGCCGGTCGCACAGACGCCACACGACGTGTCATGCAGGCCAAGTCGAAGAAGAAGGCAACCGCGATGGCTACAAGTGGAACCCAGGGTAAAAATCTACGACCAAGCCCAAGCGCGAAAAATAGGTAGGAGCAATCAATTCAAAGGGGCAGGTACTAGAGAGGTAAGCGGAGCCAATGTCCAGATACGAAGTCGCATACAGGCGTACTGAGGAGCACGTGAGCTGTCTGCTGCATGCGAAGGTCACTAGCACGAGCGTGGAACGACCTTCGACCGTTTTGCCAAATTTGGGAATCGGGTGCAAACTGATTGATCAGCAAATACAAGCCCGAGTCAACGGAGGCGAACCATTCTGCCAAATATGGAAAATCCGTGGAACGGAATTAACTCACATTGGCTGAGAGCCAAACGCTTCCAAAATTAGTATGTTTCGTTCACCAATAAATAGAACTGACCTATCGTGTAGAATAGACTCCTTGTTTACCGAGCCTTGGTCTTCTGTATCCCGTCGGTTGGTTGGGCGCGTGACTGAGCAATCCGGCGGTCGCGGTCTCGCAGGCGCAGAATAGCAGCAGTGCAGCAGTACGAGGGCAGCTTTACAACACAAATGCACCGTAAGATTGACGCAAACAGGTTAGTTGACACCTCTGTGTAACTGAGCTATCAAGCTGCACTGTCGGATGCTCTCACCACCCCAGGATGTTGAGCAACACTGGGCTTGTTTGCACGAAGTGATGCTTTCCTCTGGTCAATCGCTTTGTGGTCTCACCCAACACCCTTTGAAAAGTTGGATTTCCGCTCGCTCGCTAGAACTGTTTGACCGCCGTCGAAACGTGACACCAGAGTCAGCTCATAATCTTATGCGCCAGAATCTAAACCTGCAACTCAAACAAAGCTTGCGTAATGACCACGAGACCTGGTGGTTTTAACGTGCCTTGGAGATGGAGACCGCTGCTCTCTCCAGCGATTTCCGCAAGCTCTTCCAGCTCATTCGGTTCACCGGCCCAAGAAGGCTTGGTGTCAGCAAAACCATCTATGAAGGGAATGTGTCAAGAATCACTAACCTGCGAAGATGCGTACACCGTTGGGCCGAACATTTTCACTCCCAATTCAATCCCCATCCATTGTTCGCTAGTATGCCAAGTACACCCAATTGCATACTCTGGGCTATTTTATTGGAGCCACCTAATGAAGCGGAGGTTTTCGTCGAGATTAGACACCTTAAAAGATTCAAGTCTCCCGGCTCGGACAAACTCTCTCCGGAGATGTTCAAGTTTGGCGGCCCAGCACTTATCAAGCAGTTGACATCGCTGTTTTACAAGATATGGCACGAAAAGAAGATTCCATCCTCCTGGAGTGAGTCAGTAAATGTCCCTATTTTTAAGAAAGGTGCTCGCACATCCTGTGCCAATCACGGGGGAAGCAGTCTCATGCTAATTGCTTTCAAACTGTTGGCATCCATTCTACTCCGCAGACTATCTCCGAGTTGTTTTACCGAGAACAAGCGGGCTTTCGCCCCAGTAGAAGATACGTGGACCAGATCTTCATGCTACGTCAAATCCTTGAACACCGCCATCTCTACCACCAGCCAACCATTGTCGTGTTTCTGGACATTCGAGCTGTATGTGACGCGATTGATCGGCCTCATTTATGGCACTGTCAGCAAAGAAATGGAGTCTTCTGAAAGTACATTTCTATCATCCGGGTGCTTTACTTCTAAGTGTCAGCTAGAGTGAGGGTCTATAGCAAACTTTCCTCACCGTTCGCTATCACTAGTGGTGTGCCCCAAGGGTGCCCTTTGTCTCCATTCCTCTTCAACTTTTCAATTGAGGACGTACTGTTGCGATCTCTGGAAGGCTACAAAAATCTTGGTGTGACCGACTTACATTATGCTGATGATATCGCTCTGCTCGGTGACGATTCACAGAGTGTACAGCTCATTTTGAACCGCACGGAAGTGAATCCCGGCCGATTCGTGTGGATGACATGCATGGACTTTCGGTCATTGAAAACACATAAATGCGGCGGATAGCCCGTGTGGTGGCGGCACCAGGTCCGAAACGATGAAGTCGGGTGTCGCGTCGTGGGAAACATGAGCCCTTCACCAAATCGACTTATCGCAATGCGTCAATTGAGGTGACTTGGCCACGTCCTACGTATGTCATGCGAGCGCTTACCACGCAAAACCTTATTTGCCGGCACTGGATTGAGTTTTAAATCCCGTTTCGGATTTGATTGTCACTGTGGCAAGCCACACGACACCTGCGCTTACAGAGTGACAATGGTTGGCTTGCGCTGCGCCACCCACAGCTCCAACCACATACTCCATATCCAGTGTAAACTCGAAGGAATGAGACCGGGAGGCATGTGGGTCGGAGCCACGTTTCATCAACGGAGCCGGCCCACACTCCTTCACAGGCAAACACAAGCACACTGTATTTGGGGAATCAACCGCACACAAGGCAGTGGCTGGGCCGTAGTCCGCTCCACACTGAATGCATGGAACCAGTCTTCGAGCCTACCACGACCACAAGAATCGTGTACCCCGTCCCCTCCAGCAACGACCGTCTCCTGGAGCCAGATGGACGAGGTAGTGGGTGATAGACAGGTAGGCACCTTGTCAACATGCGCATCAAGCGCAGCTACACCTGGGATGTCAAACAACAGCCAATCATACAAAATGCCGATATCGAATAAAGTAAACGCATATGAGGACATAAATACTCTCTAAATGAGCATATGGAAGAAATTGGTTAAATGTGAATACGCGATAAGCACAACATGTCCGAAAGTCATTTAAAAAATACCACGCGATAAAATTACGCAAGTTTACCACAATTTGCATGAGCGACGTGTGTAAGTTGGGAGAAGATTATCAAGTAGGCGGAACAAAAATAAAATAATAGGTAATGAATGTTATCCACATTAAAAAGACCTAGTTTAAGTGTAAGTTGGTTTAGCCCAACTGCGGTGAAGAAGCATCATGAATGCGACATCAGCCTCAGCATGGGGCACACATACATACATGGTTGGCGGCATCCGGTGTCGGATTTGCCTGTCACTGTGGTAAGACACAGGACGCCTGCGCCTACAGAGGGACCATGGAAGGTTTGCGCTGCACCACCCACAGCTCCATCCACATACCCCATATCCAGTGTAAACTCGAAGGAATGAGACCGGGAGGCATGTGGATCGGAACCACGTTTCATCAACGGAGCCGGCCCACACTCCTTCACAGGCAAACACAAGCACGCTGTATTTGGGGAATCAACCGCACACAAGGCGGGCAATAGCAAATCACTCCCACCATCAGAGACAATGCGCGGCGCTCTTGCTTTGCACCAATTGAGTTGTGAGCTTATAACCCGTAGATCTGTTATCTCCCATGGGTGTTTTAAAGGAAGAGGGTCATCAACCTCTCCCTAACATCTGAAGGGGATTGGATTACGTGACTGAGTTAGTCTGATCCCTAACCATTGACCTGTCTGCTATGAGTGGCTCTGAAAGCACTTAAAAAGTGTCACCAGGCGTAACCCAATAATTCGTGTGTGACTGCGGTATCAGTTACATCGGCAGGACCGGACGGGTTTTAGATTCCCGAGTGAAGGAACACCTACCAAACTGGGTTCAGCGCGAAGTTACCCAATCCACCTCCGAAGATACGTGTTCGCGTAAGCCACCAGCGTCCTCCATAGGCAGGCACATCTTGGCGACTCGTCACCGGGTCAATCTTATCAGCTTTCCGGATCTTGTTACGTCATACTAATGCACGCCTTTTACGATTTGCCGAGGCCGTCGCGATAAGCCGAATTAGACCAGCTTTGTGTGTCCAAAAGCAATTAGTTGTCAACCTGCGATTGCCGTGGACCTAATCTGACAACAATGACCATAACAATAAATTTGATTGGTTTGACTGTGCCCTGTAAGACATATAAAAGGATTTCCCTGTTATTGTATTAGTACTGACGAGATAATAAGAAATGCTAGCATCTGCCAATATTCGTCTTCTCATTTCGTTGTAACCCAATGGGTCAAGGTGGTGTGCAAACCAACGCACCACGCTAAGGTTCAACAAGCCTACTGCAAAAAGGTGCGAGTAAACGAGATACCGGGGTTGTAGATCACAGTGACCTAAGAAGATTGCCCGTATGACAAATTTCAAACGTAAGAACACAGACACAGTATACTGAAACGGGTCAGTAGAGACACAAGTCCGACTTCGTTCTTTCTCTGGGAGGGTGGGAGGTCGTTGGTTTCTTTCTAGTAAAATTTAGTCGTGGGAGATACCTGTCTACTTGTCACAAATGCAAAGCAACTGAGTGAGCGAAAGGGTTCAGTAGTCAGAGAAATACGCACGCCAGTCACCCAAAGAACTACCGTAGCTCGCCTCAGTCAAAGCCAAGCAGGAAGCAAGCTACGAACCCATTAAAGCAAAAGATTGAATTGTCTTTGAACGCCCACGAAGTATGTGCGGGTAGCGTATAGTATGTAACAAGAAGTAAGTGCAGACCCGTTACAGTATGGAACAAAACATTGAGGAAAATTGCGTGTTTTGGAGCATCGCCGCCAAAGCTTATTGAAACACCCACAACTCCTAGTACCAATCGCTCCCTGTTCTCATGAGCCTCATGTATAGTCTAAGGTCAATGCTGAAGGGATTACCAATCAAGTGCATTTCCTTCGTTTCAGCGCGATTTGAGTAAAATCTAGACAGATCAACTAGTAACCCACAAAAAAACCGGAGGGCAGTTTCGCCCATGTGGGATTTGTCAGTGGAGCGTATTCCGTCGGTCACCTTCAGGTAATCAAACACATGACAAGTAGCGGCTTGAAACACTAGTCAGGATGGGTAGGGTTACATCGCAATCTATGGTAGTCAGCTATTGCCCCCCAGGTTCCGCGGCATAAGCTGTAAACCATTAGCGATCACGAGTTCAGTCCCCTAAACGGGCCCACTGACGACTCTCAAGATGTTGAAAAGACCACCTGATGATTCCTCGGATTGATAGTTGAGCTAACTGGCTTGCGATGTGATAAATAAGTTTCGCCAAGTCTTTATTCATGAATAATCTTATTCCACCCCGTTTTATAAATAATTCAGTTGGATGAAGGTGATGTGAGAGCATTTGGGGATCGCTTTCTAGAGTTAACCACGAAGAACGCAGTGGAACAGGACTGTGCAGATTTATTTCACCTCGAATTTCAGCCCGAAACGACGATACGTTACTTGGTTAACCCGGAACGCAAGTTATCCCTGGCAAACAATTGATAAACCGAAAGTACAGAGATAAGATGGATTACTTAGACACAGTCTATGCATTCGCTTCCAGACAGACTGAATGAACACGACATTATATAACCTCGACCAAAAAGAATGACGCATAATGCTGTACGCTCAGGTGCGTGTTGCGTCTTACAAATGTGACGATGATTTGCAGGACTGAGCCACCGATTCTCGGCATTATCGAACAGCCATTGCAACCGGCTAGTCGATATGCTTGCATTAGGGGGCCAAACAGAGCTAATGAGCCCGTACCGACAGTATTGAACGAGCGTCATACCAGCCTCGCGGAGGGCCGACCAACCATGGAATCCAGGGGCGACATGAGCGGCTGGCGAACTCATGTGGATGTTGATCATGTGATGGGGTTTGCACCCTGGCGCGAGTACAACAGGCCAAATATGCGCGATTTGTATGACTGGTAAACTCGGGCAAATGATGACGGAGTGAACGAGGGCCGTGCTCTGACGCGAACGGCCAAATATGGCAAACTAGGTCAGGGGAACGCAATCACATTGGTTAAAGTAAGGGCGCTGAAGATAAAATGATTACTGTTTCTATAATTAGAATAGATGATTGGCCAATAAATAGTACGGTCTTTTCATAGTATATACCCCGTCTACCTAGCCATGACCTTTGATTTTCGTGGATGGATCGGGTGCCACGCAAAGCGGACTGTGGACAGCAGTTACCGCAGGCAAAGCAGTATAACATCTTGTAGCCGTACCATCTCTGGCAGAATTGACTCCACATATCAGTAAAACTCAAGTGGCTCTTCAAGCCGAAACGATCTACGGATACAGCGGAATAGAGGCTTGTCTATCGACGACAGGATGCGTGCAATACCAGTGCGGCAGCTGATTTAGGGGGCTGAAGATATGATAAGTGTGCTCCCATAAGAAAAAGAGAAATTTCATACTAAAATAGGTGATCAAATATGACCAATACGCACGAATGGTGGTAAATCCAACCACTTGATTTACATCAAAACATCAGTGAAAATGATAGCAGTAGGACTGAAGAAAGTGCAAGAATGAATAAAAATAAGTGAACGAATGCAACAATGACAATGGTCGCACTACTGCATATTCATCCATTCATTAGACAAGTTAGACGAAGGTGAGGAACACCTCGGTTATTTTGCCGCACTGCAATCAGACTGAATGGCGACAAAAAAGGCGAAAGGAAGACAACAACAAAAGCAAGACGAAACAAAAAATACATTCTGTAGCGCAAGTGAGATGGCCGTTGGAGGGGAGGCTAAACGGAAGGGGGCTATAAAGAAAACCCACAAAACGAGCGCAACTGTGATCCGTTCTTCGACATTTTAACAAATGTATCTATCAAAACGTGTTCACCATTTATGGGACCCAACCAAGGTCAAATTAGAAACGAATGGAAGGAAATTCCTCCTGACCAGGTTATCGCTCGGCCTCCCCTTCTTCCATCCACATCCTGATCGCGCAAACAATGCACGTCACTGAAGTCGGTGTGGTGGCGTGCACAACATGTGGCCCAGCATGGTATGTGAAATAATGGTCCTGAGTGATTCACTCGCTCTTCCTGCACCAGATACACAACGCTCAATTCTTATGCGTCGTTCTTATGTTGCCATCATATGTGATCTATGGTGCGAATAGACCGAAAGTCTAACGTAAGTAGCCTCTTTATTCCGTCGATTTGATGGGCCAGGTATCGCAAACGTACATGGGTAGAACGGAGGACTGCATTGTAAACTCTGCGTTTCGGGACGCGAATGTCACGCAGATGCCCCAAGTGGCGAAGATTGGCAAAAGTGCTTCGAGTTTCTGTTATACGGTTCGTGACCTCATCGCCTATTCCACAAACGTTAATACAGCTGCCTAGGTAGTTAAATTTTTGAATGACTTCTAGCTGACCACTCCCATGGGTCAGCGCAGGAGTGGGTCTTTGACAACCATAGAGTAGGACTTTGCATCTTGTGGGTGCAAAGCATAGCCCGAAACGATTGACAATCAGTGCTTCTTGGCAAGTTTGGGAGCTGTCGGAGATCAAAGCAATGTAGCCGACACACCATTTCCAAAAGTCGGTCGCCTGCGAGCAGGTCCACACCTTCCTAGCCGTTCCCAGTGAACTCCATTTCCATGACTTCATCGATGGTGAAATTAAAGAAGAACGGTGACGGGGGGTAACCTTGTCTCATATCGCTGAAGATAATGATGGGCGGCGATATCCTGCTATAAGCTCACGCTCCGTGCGAACTAATCATCATCATAATCATGTGTCAGCTGTACGCCTTAACGGCGCTTCGCTGCCGCGCAACCACCACCAGTCACGCGCGGGATGAGTATACCGCAAGGAAGCCCACTCCTACGCGGATTCGAACCGGTGACCTTGTGGTTGCGAACTAGGCGCGTATATTGCATTTATGACAGTTACATATTTCCGGGTGCACCTCTCTTGAGCATACGGTCCTAAAGGAGATATAGATCCAAAGAATCAAAGGCATATTTGCTGTCGATAAACCCGAATAGGGTGACAGCGAGGTAACAACTGACGTAAAGTTAAGGTGTGTTCAATGCACGTCGATTGCGACGAAACCCGACCTGCTACTCACAAATTTGGTTTTCACAAGCCTCAGTCAAACTTGAAGAATGACAGAGTTAGTGACAACTGGAACTAGACTGGGGTCGCTATGATCGCCACATTCTGAACGTGACCTCCTTTGAAGACCCGGACAATAACGCAGCTGCTCCAGTCGTTTGGGGCAGTTGCCTACTCCTCCGCATATTCAAGGGCAAATCATGTAAAACAAACCATCGCACCAAGATAATGTTCGACATCCTTGCGTATAAGTTATCTAACTGTTAGTCATCAGCACCACCAAATCTGCGATGAGTGTCATCCCGCTCTATTGCTAGGTTATCGGCTGACTACCTAAGAGTTTCGTGTAATCGGGAGAAATAATTACTGAACAATACATGACGAGACAGCGGGTTCGCGGGAGTGCGGGGCACAACGGCGACAGGAAATGGAGTTCGCTTCAACTAGACAACGCTGGTCAGAGTGTCGACGTGCGTGCCAGGACTGGTGTCGCTACAAGAATTGATAATCACAGGGAAATGTAAGAGGTAAAGGCGGAAATAAGGATACGGGAAAAATCAATCAGAGTGTAATGTTAACAGCCAGACACAAGGAGTCGAATGCAGCGGCACCACTGCACCAAGTCAGACAAAGCCTCCAACCGGTGATGTAGCGCATCCCCCTCCACAAAAACGGTCCGTACCAGCCTGATCAAGTCCATCGACCGATTTGTGGTTGGCAGCATCCAGTTTCGGATTTGCATGTCACTGTGGCCAGCCACAGGACGCCTGCGCCTACAGAGGGACCATGGGTGGCTTGCGCTGCACCACTCACAGCTTCATCCACACACCCCATATCCAGTGTAAACCCGAAGGAATAAGACCGGGAAGCATCTGGATCGGAGCCAGGTTTCATCAACGGAGCCAGCCTACACTCCTTCAAAGGCAAACACAAGCACGCTGCATTTATAAATCAATCGGATACAAGGCAGTGGCTGGACCGCAGCCCGCTCCACACTGAGTGCATGGAATCACTCTTTGATCCTAACACGGCCACCAAGACCGTGCACCCCGTCCCCTCCAGCAACGACCAACTGTCTCCTAGAGACAGTATGGACGAGATAGTGGGTAATAGACAGGTAGGCACCTTGTCAACATGCACATCAAGCGCAGCCACACCGGGGATATCAAACAACAGCCAATCACTTGAGAGAAATATAACAAAGAAAATAAATCGAGTAATGCAAAAGGAAACGGTGACATAAATCTCAAATTAATGTGCATATAAAATAAGTTGTTTACAAATGAATCCGAGATAAGTTCACTAGGTCGGAAAGGATATTTTACGGAAATGTCACAAACACGAAAATGCTATCGAAATTAACTACAATTGGCTTAATCGACGTGTACAAGTTTATAGAAGAGAGTATAGGTAGACATTTATATAAGAAAGAAAAGCATTAGGACAAAATTGAAAACCCACCACCTGAAATAAAGAGACTTAGCATGCAAGCACGCGATTAGTAAATCGAATGCAGCGTATCTAAAAAAGCTGCGCTGGTTCGGCCTACGTTCTCTACAGGACCCGTCGTCGCTTCGGTAGTGGTCCAGAGTGGCCTCACTCATGGCTCACTAGACCTGCCTGACTCAGGCACTCGCGACCGCATGTGCTACACCACCATGCGCTCGATGTCGATGGAGTACAACCCATCGGTGCTTGCCGCTTCTTCTCTGCATGCATGAGGGCTTTCCCCTGCACCTCGGCAATTGCCTTCGTGATCAGATCGCGCCATGCACGCCGCTCAACCTCCTTCGATTCCCATGATCTGCAATAAAGATTAAAACGTGAGAGGCTCACTTTGATCATGTCCTGGTAACGCAACTTTAGTTTCCCCACATGCAACTTCCCAATACTCAACTGACCGTACAACACTTGTTTCAGTATCCGCATTGAATCCATCAAGCTCACATGACCGATCCACCTCAGGTGTCTAAGTAAAATTATGCAGTCCACTGCGTACATTCCACTTCGACGCAACACTTCCGTGTCTGCAACTCTGTCGTCCCAACTGATGCGCAAAATTCGTCGCAAACACTGCTGATGGAACCGCTCGATATATCGCACATCCCGACGGTACATCGTCCACGTTTCACTGCCGTATAGAGGAACGGACAACACCATGGATTTGTACACCATCAACTTCATGCCAATGGTAAGCTCATGAATGTTCCATACTAGGTACTCTAGCTTCCCGAATGACGCCGCTGCCTTCGATAAGCGGATACGCAGCTCACTGTGAATCTCCTGATCAGTCGACATCACAGTCCCAATGTAGCAGAAGCAAGGTGGTTTCCAATAATCATCATCATCATACACGTTAGCCAGAGGTGGGGAACACCTCAGCTACTGTGCCGCAATACATAGGAAAAAGAAGAAAAAAAGCAACTGGTGCAAGCCGGCTGAGCTCACGGTAACGGATGGGCATCGTTCCGATAAGCTACCAGCCGGCTGCTGTGCATAAAAAAAACTGCTATGCAAAATTATATAAGACTAAACAATGAGATCGTGATTGAAGGGGGAGGCTAAGAGGGATGGGGTGGGACAAAGAAACTCACAGCACGAACGCCACTGAGGTCGGCTCCTAGCCATATCAGCAAGTGTGTCCACCCAAACGTGTTCATCATCTTTCGGACCCCAACCAGGGAGCCGAGATGCTCCAACCGAGGCCAGCTCAGAAGTGAGAGCCTTCATTCCTCTGGACCAAGTCATCGCTTGGCCACCCCTCCTCTTATTCCATTCACATCCCCGGCGCGCAAACCACACACGTCGCGGGAGTCGGTGGGCTGGCATGCGTAACACGTGGCCGAGCCATCGGAGCCTGGTGCATGAAATAACGGTGCTGAGCGGTTCATTTCCTTTTCCTGTGCCATAAACAAGGCGTCGAACACGCTCGTTACTCACGCGGTGTTCCCACCAGATGTGAGCTAAATTACGAAGACACCGGTGGTCGAACGTAACTAGCCTCTTCAGGTTCGCTGCTTTAAGCTGCCAAGTTTCACAGCCGTACAGTAGGGTCGAACGTACTGCTGCATTGTACACTCTACCCTTCAGGGCAAGAGTGATGTCGCGCCGGCGCCATAAGTAGTGAAGATTAGCAAAAGCGCCCCGAACTTTTGCTATACGATTCGTGATCTCATCTTCAATCCCACGGGCGCTGATACAACTTCCCAGGTAGTTGAATTTTTGAACGACTTCTAGCTGATCCCCACCAAGGGTCAGCGCAGGAGGCGATCCCTGCCAACCTTGGAGGAAAGTTTTGCACTTCGATGGTGCGAAGCAAAGCCCGAAGTGACGGACAGCTAGTGCTAATCTGTCCAGTGCCGCTTGGCACGTTTGTGAGCTGTCACAGATCAGGGCAATATCATCAGCATACTCTAAGTCAAAAAGTCGCTCTCCTGGAAGTAGCTTCACACCTTCTAAGTCGTGTCCTGTGAACGCGATTTCCATGACTTCGTTAACAGCGAAGTTGAAGAGGAAAGGTGACAGCGGGCATCCTTGTCTCACGCCGCTGGAGATAATAAAGGGCGACAACAACTTGCCGTAAGCCCTCACTCTGCCCGAGCTACGCGCGTATAATGCTCGGATAATATTGACATATTTCTCGGGTACGCCTTTCCTGAATAGGCAGTCCCAAAGTGCATGTCTATCCACCGAATCGAATACATCTTTGATATCGAGGAACACGACAACGGTGGGCCGCCAATGTATGTGACGGTGCTCCAACAACTAACGCAAGGTGAAGCTGTGGTCAATGTAGCCACGACCTTGACGAAATCGAGCTTGCTCTTCACGAATCTGGCTTTCACGAGTGCCAGTCAGTCTGTGAAGGATGACAGAGGCAAGCAATTTGGAGGCCATGGGGATCAGACTGATTCCTCTATGGCTGCCGCATTCCGATCGTGAGCCTAGCTGGAAAATTGGGACTATGACGGAGCGGCTCCAATCGGTTGGGACAGTTTCCTGCACCCACAGTTTGACTAGTGACTCTTGTAAATCATCCACAAGAGCAGATCCCGCGAATTTGAAGAGGGCTGGAGAAAGGTCATCAGGTCCTGCGGCTTTATTTAACTTCAACAGTTCGAGCTCGCGTTCGACTTCTGAGCGAGAGGGTGGATCCAAAGGGACAGCCCAGGGAGCGGGGCGATCAGTGGCCGGCGAGAAATCTAACCATTCCGACCGATTAAATTGCCTTTTAAAGTGCTCAGCCCAACGCTCTAAGCGTTTTGATAAGTTGTGGATAGGCTGTCCACTCTCGTCATGTATAGTTTCACTAACGCCAGGTTTCCTGCTGCCCGATTCCCGTATCAAACGGAATAACTCACGATGGTTACCAAGGGCAGCGGCCATTTCCATCTCTGATGCCAGATGAGACCACCAGGATTCGCGGTCTCTCTTCAGGCTAGCACGGAGTTTTGCCCGGAGCTCTTTGAGAGTTTCGTTGTGTTCGCTTTCAGCCGGAATATGCCGGCGAGCATCTATAAGTTCCAGAGACTGTGAAGAGACCCAATGTCCATGTTGGCGATTAGACATACCACATGAGGATTTTCCTGCTGCTAATAACGTCTGGTGACCAGTGAGCTTCAATTACATCCAGTGAGCGTTTATCCAACTCGCATGACAGCGTACTTTGATAGGCATTCAGAACAGCTGGCTTCGCCAGTTGGCCGGTGTCAATGTGCTCACAACGTCGTCTTAGGCGTCCGCCAAAGCGCATCCGCAGGTCAGCACACACAAGTGCATGGTCGGTGTCAACACCTGTGCTCCAAATCGAGCGACAGTTCTGGACGCAGCCTCTCATCATCATCATCATCATTACACGTTAGCTGGAGGTGGAAAACACCTCAGCTATTGTGCCGCAATACAAAAGGCAAGAAAAGAAGAAAAAAACAAACAAACAAACAGTGGCACGCCCGCTGAGTCCCCAGTAACGGATGGACATCGTTCCGGAGAGCTAACAGCTGGCTGCCGTAAAAGAAAGTCATATTATGCCTAACGATTGAGATCGTGATTGGAGGGAGATGCTAAACAGGAGGGGGATGGACAAAGGAACTCACAACACAAACGCCATTGGGGCCGGCTCCTAGCCATATCAGCAAGTGTGTCCAGCCAAACGTGTTCACCGTCCTTAGGACCCCAGCCAGGCAGTCGGGATGCACCAACCGACGCCAACTTCGAAGTGAGGGTTTTCATTTCTCACGACCAAGTCATCACTTGGCCTCCCCTCCTCCTCTTCCAACCGCACCCACAACGCGCAAACAATGCACGTCGTGGGAGTCGGTGTGCTGGCATGCGCAAGACGTGGCCCAGCCATCGGAGCCTGGTGCGTGATATAATCGTGCTGAGCGGTTCACTCGCTCTTCCTGCACCAAATACGCGACGTCGAACACGCTCATTGCTCACGCGGTGTTCCCACCAGACATGAGCTAAGCTGCGAAGGCAGCGATGATCGAACGTGACGAGTCTCTTCATGTCTGTCGACCTGATGGGCCAGGTTTCACAGCCATATAGGAGAGTTGAACGGACGGCTGCGTTGTAAACTCTGCCCTTGAGGGCGAGAGTAATGTCGCGTCTGCGCCACAGGTGGCGGAGATTGGCAAAAGCACCTCGAGCTTTTACTATACGGTTCGTAACCTCATCTTCAATCCCACGGGTGCTAATATAGCTGCCCAGGTACTTGAATTCCTGAACGACTTCTAGCAGATCACCACCAAGCGTTAGCGCAGGATTGGGTCCCTGCCAATCTTGGAGAAGTACTTTGCATTTTGATGGAGCAAAGCATAGCCCAAAACGACTGACAGCCAGTGCTAATCGGTTCAGTGCTGTTTGGCATGTTTGGGAGCCGTCACAGATTAGGGCAATATCGTCTGCATACTCCAAGTCAAGAAGTCGCTCACCAGGGAGTAGCTCCACACCTTCTAGGTCGTGTCCAGCGAACGCTGTTTCCATGACTTCATCAATAGCGAAGTTGAAGAGGAAAGGTGACAGCGGGCATCCTTGTCTCACACCGCTGGTGATACTGAAGGGTGGCGAGAGTTTGCCATAAACCCTCACCCTGCCCGAACTATGTGCGTACAGCGCTTTGATAATGTTTACATATTTATCAGGCACACCTTTCCTCAACAGACAGTCCCAAAGGGCACATCGATCGACTGAGTCGAAGGCACCTTTTATGTCAAGAAACACGACAACGGTGGGTCGCCAATAAACATGGCGGTGCTCCAACACTTGACGCAGTGTGAAGATGTGGTCGATGCAGCCCCGACCTCGACGAAATCCGGCTTGCTCTTCACGAATTTGGCTTTCACGAGTGCCAGTCAGTCTGTGGAGAATGAGAGAGGAAAGCAATTTAGAGGCAATCGAAATCAGACTGATCCCTCTATGATTGCCACATACCAAACGGGAGCCTCCCTTGAAAATTGGGACAATGACGGAGCGGTTCCAGTCTGTCGGGACTGTCTCCTGCTCCCAAAGTTTTACTAGCAACTCGTGTAGATCACCTATTAGAGCAGGTCCACCGAACTTGAAGAGGGCTGGAGGAATAGTATCTGCTCCTGCGGCCTTATGCAATTTCAACAGCCTGATCTCACGTTCGACTTCTGCGCGTGAGGGCGGATCCAGGGAGACGGCCCAAGGAGAAGGGCGCTCAATGCCCGAAGAAAGTGATAACTCAGGTTGGTTAAATTGCATAGCAAAGTGTTCAGCCCAACGCTCCAAGCGTTTTGACAGGCTGTGGATCATCTGCCCACTCTCGTCGCGTATGGTCTCGCTAACACCAGGTCTCCTGCTGCCTGTTGCCCGTATCAGACGGTATAACTTACGATGATTACCAATGGCAGCGGCTGTTTCCATCTCAGATGCACGATGAGACCACCAGGTTTCGCGGTCCTTCTTTAGGCTAGCACGTAGTTTCGCCCTGAGATTTTTGCGAGATTCATTGTATTCGCTTCCAGCCGGAATACGTCGGCGAGCATCCATAAGTTCCAGAGACTGTGTAGAGACCCAATGTCCGGTTTGGCAATTTGTTTTGCCACATGAAGACATGCCTGCTAATAGCAACGCTTGACGAGTGTGCGACCAGTGATCTTCAACGGTGTTTAGTGGGCGCTTACTCAGCCCAGATGTCAGCGCATCTTGGTACACATTCAGAACATCTGGCTTCGCCAGCTGGCTAGTGTCAATCCGTTCACATCGACGTTGCGGACGTCCACCGAAGCGCATCAGGAGGTCGGCACAGACAAGTGCGTGGTCAGAGTCCACGCTCGTGCTCCAAATCGAGCGACAGTTTTGGACACAGCCTCTCCAGCGGTAACTGATCGCGATATGATCGATTTGCGTCCATGACTGGCCCGAGGCTGGTGGCCGCCAAGTCACACTTCTGCGGGTGCTGTGTCGAAAATTAGTGCTCGCGAGAAACAGGCGAGCATCTTCACACAGCTGGAGCAATCGCTCACCATTATCATTACGGGAGCCTACACCATGTTGGCCGCCCAGATGAAGCTCATCAGAGGACAATTTTCCGACTTGGGCGTTTAGATCGCCAGCCAGCACCACAGTATCCGTGCTTCTTCTGTAACGAAGGAGCTCGTGAAGTTGCTGGTAGAAATCATCTTTTACCGAATCAGTGCTACAGTTTGTAGGGGCGTAGGCCGCAATGACAAACAGGCACCGTTTGTCCCCGCGCCACTTCGAAGCACGGAACGAGCCAGCTAATCTAACGGCGCACATCCTACTGTTTACTGGGATCCAATCAAGCAGGGCAGCTTCAGCCCGTGGACTCAAAACAATGCCGACGCCGGCTTGACCGGCATTTGAAGCTGCATCATCGCCAGATAGGCGCAATGAGAATGTGCCGCCAGTGTCGCATGTGGGGGATCTCAGGGTAAGCACGGAGCTCGAATCTTGCAGGCGGGTTTCTGATAAACAGCAAATATCGATCGATAGGGTCTCTAGTGTGCGGGCAAGTGCTGCCTGTTGGCCAATCTGCAGCAAAGTGCGCACGTTGAGGCATGCCAATCTTAGCGAGACACGAGGACTCAAAAGGGAAACGGATGAACTGACGTTGTCCGCTTGGTTGAACATGGACTTATCGACTGGATTGGAGCGAGGCCCTGCGATTGTGTGTGAGTTGAAATTAGAAGACAAGCGACTATTGAAGTAAGCTGGGGTAGGGCCAAGAATTGGGGGATTGAAAATGGGGGGGATATAAGTAAAGTTGGAGCGGGACAATAAGGATGCAGAAGCGCAAGAAGGGGGATAACAGGACGGGAAAGCTTGAGCAGTAGCATCCAAACCCCTATCCACCCTGCTAGATGCAGCAGATAGGGCGCCGTTTATTATCCTCTGCGACGGCCAGAGCATCAAGAAATTGTTGTAGGAAAGGTTCATTGTATTGCGTGGGCAGAATACTGTCAGGTTGCCCAGGCCTAGACAGGAGAACGATTAGGGTTCTCAACCAAAGCCTTTGGTTCAAAAACCTTACCGCAAGGCAGCCGGTTTTGGCACTGGACTACAGAGCCCGTTTTATGAAATGAGGAGCCACCCCCATTCCAACCCCCAACCTGGAGGACCAGGAGGCTGAGTTTGTCTGGCCTCTAACCATTGACCAATCTGGTATGAGTGGCTCTAAAGGTGCAAAAAAAGCACCACCCAGCATAGCTCAATGGATCTCTGAGGCACGCAAACCATCGCACCACGGTAAGGTCCAGACC
>OX104064.1:196806011-196833766 GCA_944474145.2 Dicrocoelium dendriticum | reverse complement strand
TAGGTAACTGTTCTAGCGGTTGGTCATCGCGCAAACGTGATAACATGCAGCTCTTGCAGCGTAAATTTCAATATTTCGTGCATCAGTGTGTCCGTTGACCAATTTACACTTTGCGTGACATTCAGCATGATTTTGTCGAAATAGTGTGTAAAATTTGCCAGACTAAAGTGCGATCATCTGCAGTCGAGAAAACTTGCGAGCCAGCAAAACGGAATAAAAGTTCCACAGTGGGGAGCTTTGTTGGTCCATCCCATCTACCGGAAACTGAACAACCCTTATGTCGGAACTAGCCCACTTGCTCGCCGGCTGCTAGCTCTCCGGAGCGACGTCCATCTGTTTCTGGAGGCTCAGCTGGTGCGTCTGTGTTGCGTCCTAAAAGCACTATCGTTCCTCCGTGCGATAGCGTGATTGATGAAGGCCAGTGAGAAGTGCAAGGAAGGAAGTAGGAAAAACTGCCAACGATCAGCGGCGTTGCAACCCCGTGATATTTCACGCCCCTGAGTCAACTGATGCAAATGCAAGGACACGCTATGATTACGATGTGGATTTGCTGCAGAGTCAGACAGACTTTCTGACATGGTGAGCAGGAGCTGAGCCGTCTTGGAACAAAAAGTGAGGATAAGACTCAAGCTCTGCGAGCCAGTTTAGTTGATGAAGTCAGCCTTCGGCTGATACTATCAAGCCTCGGAAGACTAAGAGGTCTTAGGATCCATATTCGCTCAGATATGGACCCATTTGACCAGGAAAAAATCAAATCCGCGATCATACAACTTAATCGGCGTACTGATGCTGGGGAAACTAATATCCACATCGTAAATTTTCGGGTAGTTCCTGGGTTCGTCAAACCCGGATCAACAGGTTGATGACTCAACATGCGCGGCCAAGCAATTCTAATTGTGAGCTGCACATAGCCTTCATTAATGTTAGCAATTTAATGAACATCCGATTCCCGTTGTGAGACTGATAAGCACCTACCGAAGTGAGGATGGTATTTGCGAGCAACTGTAGTGCCCAATCCACCATCCCATGGAGCTCTCTTACAACTAATGGAAGACTAACATTGATGATCTCACTCGGTTCACTAGTCAAGTGGACTGGGCGCTATTGCAGGGTTCATCTGTTGAAGACAGTTGGTCTGTTATAAAAGAGATTGTGAAATCGTGCGCCAGATTTTACTCCGCAAGTATGGAAGGCTGGACCAATGAAAGCACACTGGTTCGACAAAGAGTACTGACTATTTGGCTGGACGGTGACGTGTGTTGTGGAGTAAATTCCTCCAGTCTGGCTCTACCGACGATTACGAGCTGTACAATAAGCAGCGAAATCTATGCAACAGCCCAAAAGTGCAGACGCGTCGGAAGTTTGAAAAGCACCTTGCAACCGCCCCAAGCGAATTTCCGCTTAAGTGAAGCAGGACCGGAGACCGGCAGGAGACGTAGCAGTGTCAGAAGGCTTTGACAGACAGTCTCCGATTTCCAGCACTGAACGTGCATCCGCCCTACGCTTCTGTATGTACAAGTGGGCAGGCGAATATAAGAGACCCCACGTATGCAGCCCATACAGAACTCGAGAGCCAGTATTGCTACGTGGAAGAAGTGCGCAAGCTATTTCCAGTCCTGAAAGCGTGAAGCCCACCGGCCTAGATAGGCTCCACCCGCTGATTCTCAAGTCACTGTAAACCATAACTGTAACACCCGTGACTGACCACTTCAACAGATCAGTATCCGAAGGCGTGTTGCCCAGCGACCGGAAACGCTTGGTAGTGAAGTCGATTCCGAACGGCGGTGACCCAACCAAAGTGGACAATTATCGACCGATTTACATGACCTCTGTTTTGGCCAAAGTACTCGAGAAGATCGTGAAAAAGAATTCTATTGCATTTGCTGCAGTCGAAAAACCTAACCACCGCACAGTAAGGCTTCATAAAAAACCGCTCCAGTATCAACAACCTGCTGTTGATGCGACATAAATGGCTGCAGGTGTTGAACAGAGGGGAGTCGGTGCATGTGGTCTACATTGATTTCAGCAAAGCGTTCGACAAAGTGAATCATCAGTTCCTCCTCAACAAGCTGAGGACGTGTGGTGTTGGTGGCTCATTACACAAGTAGATCAGTGACTGCCTTATCGGACGGAAATGGAAGATACAAGTGGATGACCATTTAACAGACTGGTATCTTCCAACAATGGTGCACCCCAAGGTAAAGTACTAGGATCCATTTTGTTCCTGATCCACATCAACGAAGTACCTCAGCTTCTCCGTCGCCCTGCGCATTGTTTGCAGACGACCTGAAGATTTGGAGGGTTATTGATTCGCCCGAAGACTGTGACGTCTTTCAGCATGACCTCGACCTGTCCAGTTGGTCTACAGATAGCAATCTGCCGGTCAACCCAGTCAAGTCATTATATATGAACCTGGGGAAGCTTGCTGATGGGCGTACGTACACGCTGGCCGGGCAGCCGCCACATCACACACCTTCGTGAAGGATCTCGGAGTACTCTCACGCTGCGATTTGAAGTCCGTAGACAACACGAACAAGCTATATGGAAATGGACTGCGCATGCTTTGGGCGCCCAAACGCAGCTGCTGCATGTGGTCTGAAGAGACTGCCACGCGCCTCTTCACTTCCATCATAAAACCGATGCTGGAGTACAGATCATACACTTATAGTCCGATCACCCGTAGCAAGGTGCAACGACTGGAACGTGCTTAACATGTGGCTCCCAGGCTCATCCCCAGTTTAGGAGGTATGCCACACGAAAACCGAGGTAGATGAGTAGGGCTGTACACATTGTCGTATTGTTGGTCTCCTTATGACGCATTGCATACTGCATCTGGGTCGTTTCCCAATGTTGAGGTCACTGCTTCATGTGCACGCACCAAGCCGTACTTTCGGCCACCGCTACAAGCTAGTGGTACCGGACCTAAAGCGCATAGCGCACCCAGTATGCTTCGAGAACCGAGTGGTGAAATTTCGTAACAGTTTACTTGCGAAAACTGTTAAGGCGAAATCGGTGTCCGAATTCAGGCAATTCCTGGACACTCACTTTGCGGATTTCAGATATAGGGAGACTCACACCCGAATAGAATGCGGCGCTGCTGCAATAGCAGCAGACGCACAGACTTCAGTGACGTGAATCCGAGCACATGCCCGAACTGATTACGATGGAGAAACACAGACGCAAGTCTACGAGCTCTCTATCTTCAGAAGTTCAGTTATCTACTAAACGCAGCTAAAGAAACTAAAATGAACCCTGCTACGCTACAGTCAGGTTGTTGTAACAAAATCTTTAATGGAGAACTCTAAACGTCCTAGTGTCTAGGCCGGCCCGGGGAGAAAATGAAAAGACAGCAGTACGCTGGCACGCAGTATCGTAGCTTCGTTGCCGCGCAATCACCTCCAGTTGCGCAGCAGCGAAGCTACGGTACTGTGTACCGGATGTACTGTTGAGGATGCCTGTCAAGGGGCTTAGGCAACCTGGCAGTACTATGCCCACGCAATACAATGTCTCCCTCTTAAAACAATTGCTTGGTACTCTGGCTATCGCAGAGGATAATCAATGGCGCCTTATCTGCTGGGTCGAGCAGGATGCATAGGGATGAGGATGCGAGTGCTCAGGCCTTTTTCATCCATATCTCCCGCCTCCAACTTCGCTTTCATCCCCTCTGTTAGCACCCGTTGAACTCTCGGACCTCCCACACCTTGCTTCGATAGCCACTTGTCTTCTAGTTACAACTCACACGCAATTGCAGAGCGTCGCTCCGGTCCACGCGACAAATCCATGTCCAACCAAACTGACGTCAATTCATCCATTTTTATTTGGATCCCTCAATGGTACATAAGACTTGCATGCCTCAACGTATGCACTTTGCTGCAACTGGACCAACAGACAACACTTGCCAGAACACTGGAGACCTTATATCGACATCTGCGGTTTATCATAATCCCGCCTGCAAAATTCGAGATCGGTGGTTGCACTGCGATCCCAAACATACGACATTGGCGGTAGTTTCTCAATGCGTCTGTCCGGAGATGACCCAACTTCAAATGCCAATCAAAATGGTATGGGTATTGCCCTGGGTCCCCAGGCTGAAGCTGATCTGGTTGTATGGACCCCGATCAGTAGCCGGATGTGTGCTGTCTGGCTCGTTCAAGGCTTTGAAGTCGCGAGCAGACAAACGGTGTCTGTTTGGCATTGCTGCACACACCCCCGCACAAACTGTAGCGCCGATTCAGTAAGAGATGAGTTCGATCACCAACTGAGCAACCTCCATCGTAATAAAAGCCCGGACACTGTAACTTTGGTTTGCGATTTGAAGGCTCGAGTAGGAAAATTGTCAACGGATGAGCTGCATTTGGGTGGCCAACACGGGGTAAGCTCCCTCAATGATAACGGTGACTGATTACTTAATCTGTGTGAAGATGCTCATCTATTTGTTGCGAGCACTAATTTCAGACACAGCAACCGCATAAGAGTGACTTGGCGCCCACCAGCCTCGGACCAGCCCTGGACGCGAATCGATCACATTGCTTTCAGATTGCACTAAAGATGCTGCGTCGACAAATGTCGATCAATTTGGAGCACGAGCGTGAAACCCGACCATGCTGTTGTATGTGCGGGTGTGCTACGGCGGATGTCCGCAACAGACGTGCCAGCCAGATAATCTGAATGTGTATCAATGTACACTACAGCGGAATCGATAGACAGACGTTATATGTGCACAATCGACCAACGGAGAGTGAAAAGACAAGTAAAAATAGAGCGAGGTATACGGTTGTTGCAGAAACGTACAGGCTCGCTGAGCTAAAAAAGGCACCCAACGAAGTTAGCTAGGGAGATGAAAGAAGGGGGGTTCCGGCAGCGCAGGAGATTGATTCCGGAAGTGTGTAGATACAAACAAAAGTGGTCAACAAGTGACAGACGCATCGTTTAATTTCCTTGTGTACAGATGAAACTATATCTTGGTAATATTTTACACATCATATAGGGAAATCTCCAGGTCTCTACAACGATGGCATTCGGGTTGAGTAGGCGCTCACTGAACATAGTTGAAGATCACTGGTCGCGTAGCGACCAGAAGTTATCAACAGCAGACGAGTCTTCAAGTGGCAAATCAAATTGTCAACCAGGACATCGGGACAACACGCGGTCCCTGGGACTTATGGATGTTCGCTGACGTGTTCCAGCTGGGATGGAACACAAAGATATTTGCAAAGATCTCAGGGTGAAACTGCGTGCTAGCCTGAAGAGAGACCGGAAACCCTGGTGGTTTCATCGTGCATCGGAGATGGAAACAGCTGTTTCCCTTAGTTGCCATCGGAAGTTATTCCGTCTAATAGGGGAAACGGACAGCAGGAGACCCAATGTTAGAGATAGCATACGCGATGAGAGTGGACAACCGATGCACACCTTGTCAAACCGCTTGGAGGGTTCGGCCGGACACTTTTTGAGAAGCAGTTTGATCAATGAGAGTTGCCGGTTTCTCTATCGACCAGTGATCGCTCTGCTGTCTGAGCGCTCTCCAAGGATCTGGCCTCACGCACAGATATCAAACGTGAGATCAGACTATTGCAATTGAGCAAGGCCGAAGGATGAGATAATTTTCCTCCAGCCCTCTACAAATTCGTGTGATCAGCTGTGGGAGTAGGAGACTGTTCCAGCAGACTGAAGGCGCTCTGTTATAGTCACAATTGTCAAGGGAATCTCTCGTTCAGAATGCAGATCATAGAAGAATCAGTCAGATCTAAATTGCTTCTCTTGTTTTCCACAGATTGGCTGGCATTCGTAGAAGTCTTATTCCTGAGGAGCGAGCCGTATATCCTCGAAGTCGGAGTTGCATTTATCATATCTTTATATTACGTCAATTATTGGAGCACTGCCATAGCTATCGGCGAGCCGCCGTAGTCGCCTTCATCAACATCAAAGGTGCCCTCGATTCGGTCGATCGATGTGCCCTCTGGGACTGCCTGCACAGGAAAGGTGTGCCCGAAAAATACCTAAACATCAGCAGGGCGTTTTACGCGCGCAGTTTGCACAGAATGAGATCTTACGACAAGCTATCGCCGCCCACCTATATCTCCAACGGTTAGAGACATAGATGTCCGCTGTCACCTTTCCTCTTCAACTTTTCTATTGACGTAGTCATGGAAACGGAAATGATTAAGCACGGCTAGGAAGGTGACCGACATTTTCACACAGAATACGCCGACGATATTAACTTTACCTGTGAATTCTTAGACGTGCCATGAAGCACTGGATAGAGTAGATCTGGTTGTCAATCGCTTTGGGTTATGCTTTGCACCCACAAAATTCCCCAAAACTGGCAATCACGCCTTCACTGACCCTCGGTGGTGACCAGCTAGAAGCGGTCCAGGAATTTGAATATATCGGCAGCTACGTTAGCGCCAGTGTGATCGAAGATGAAGTTATCAACCGAATAGCAAACGTTCGAGGTAATTTTGTGAATCACCGCCACCTGTGGCGCTGGCGTACTAGTCCTAAGGTGAAGGGCAGAGTCCACAATGCAACCTGGATCATCAAATAGTCTGATGTCAAGGCTAATTACGTTCGGCAATCGCTGCCTTCGCAGCATAGCTCACTTATGATAGAAACACAGCATGAGAACTGAGCGTACTGGACGTCGTGCATTAGGTGCAGGAAGAACGAGTGAATCGCTCAGCACGCACCAGGCTCCGATGGCTGGGCCACCTGTTGCGTAAGCCAGCACACCGACCCTCGCGAAGTGCGTTGTTTGCGCGCCGGGGGTGTGGATGGAAAGAGAGGAGAGAGCAAGTGACGACTTGGTCAAGACGAATGAAAACCCTCAGTTTGAAGTTGGTGTCCGTTGGTGTATCCCGACTGCCGGGCTGGGGTCTTAACACGTGTGGTTGAATACACTTGTTAACATGACGAAGAGCCGCCATTCGTGTTGAGTTTCTTTGACCCACCCCTTCCCGCTTATCGTCTACCTCCAACCACGTTCTGATACGTGCTCCGTAATATGGTGCTGAGCATCATATTGCTTCATTGTTTTTTTAATAATGCATTCTGCAATGTTTAGTACCTTGCTCTTCGTGTGTCTTATCTTTCTGTATTGCGGTATATTGGCGGAAAATTTGTTTCTCGCCTGCAGTTAACGTGTAATGCATGTATGTATGCACGCAGCAAGTCAAGAACTTATCTAAGGATGCAAGCCGAAATCCTGGGTCAAAAGCCTGGTAAGAAGGCAGAGATAACATGAGGTCTACGGTTCTTAGAGAAGAAAAACCCTAAAAGATTCTAATTTGCTACTAGTTAACTGGATGAGTGAATTTATAGGGTAGCAAGTAAGTTACCAACCATTCAATAGAAATGTTAAAAGAGCAAACAAAGTTATATTTGTTACACTAAAGGTGCGCAACAATTAAGCATTTTGGAGACGGTATTCAGATTAGACATTTACCGTATATTCTGACAAGCAACCGATGGACAATCAATGTTTTTAAGTAACAGCAGTAGTATTAGCCAGTCTTACAGATAGATGTAGGGCCAAACAAAGCCATGGCAATCATAGGAAAAAGACAGGTTGAATCACCGCAGTATCATCATGGCACATCAGTTGAAGGTGAGTAACACCCATTAGCTTTCGATTGGAGCTAAACAATGAGGTACATAGGCCCTCCACTGGTTTCGATTGTGTGCCATATGCTGAGTTGTTTCCAAGATCGGCACTCCTCGTTCTTTGGTCCCCAACCAGGCAGACGAGTGGATCCAACGGCATCAAGAGGTGAAGTCAAAGATTTCATATTCTGTCTGCAGGTGGACGTTTGGTCACCCGTGGTTTCTTCCAGCCAAGTCCTGCATGAGCGAAAAGGGTGTAATGGGGCAGACTCGGTTGACATACACAGGACGTGATCGAGCCATCTTAAGTGGTGCAGCAAAACCAGCCTGTTGCAGGGTGTACGCATTCCCTAAGACGCGACGCTGACTTCACCGATACAGATGTGTTGCTGTGAACACACACGAGGAATTCCCTTTCAAGCACCCATTATCGAAGACAGAGAGCCGGCGCATGTATCCACGCGAACCGGTCACGACTCGCTTCTACGCAATAATTCGATCGTTCGAGAATAAACATTTATTTAAGTATAGCAACACCGCCCAAACGGTGCCATTGTAAACGCGACCCTTTACCGAGAGGAAGACATACCGACGGCGTCACAAGTGTTGCAGGTTGACAAACGTCGAACGAGCTTTGGCGATGCGGAGGGAAACATCCATCTCAATGGTATTACCAGCAGATATACAGCTGCCCAGGTATCCAAAGCTATCAACGTCTTAAAGCAGTGCAGCTTCAAAATTGCGCATGCGAACGAGCGAGTGCTAATCCTGGAGCAGCACTGCATTTCGGCGGGGCGAAGCACATTCTGTACTTAAATGCCTCAATCGTTAAACCGATCAGAATGGTTTGCATACTCCGTGAGCCGTCAACAAGTAGGGCAATGTCATTGGCATAGCTTACGTCGGTTGATCGCTCGCTTGTCTATTAGTAGCTGCAGCTGGTAACGGATACCAATGGTTGGAATAAATGAACAAGCGACGTATGAACGTGTATGAGTAGCGGAAGCAAAAGCAACTGAGCGCGATATAGCAGATGAACAATCCAAAGCTTTATGAGTAGGCATAATACTACCCGGTTGCCCAAACCGAAGCAGGGAGATGTCTTAGGGGACACCACCCCGAGCCTTTGGCCAAATAGCTTGTCCACAAGGCAACGGAGCATGTTTTTAAGTGGGTGATAAAATACACTATGAGTAAAGACCTCAGTTTCAAGTGATTCCGCGGAACGTAGAAAAATCTCGGAAGTTAATAACTGTTGAGGAAAAGGAAAACTTTCGCGAAATTGCGGAAAAAATAAGAAATTCATAAAGGCCACTTTGAGTTAGTTTTTGTTGTAATCAATATATTTGTAAACGGAAGAAATATAAAATCAGCCAGCTGGCTACCGGAACATTATTTTGCAGTATTATAGGCTCCATCTGCTACCTAAATCTTCTTGTCTACCCATTCAAAGCTGCGGCCGCGGTTTTATCCTGACTCCAGTGTCACCCATGCATCTATCCATTACGCAGCCATGTCCCATTTGTCTGCTCACGCTGTGCACTCACTCTATTACCCACTATACGAACACCCTATGCCTACATATACATTACATATGCACTAAATCAGTTCGTTCAAACCATTTGCATACACCTTGCCGGCGCACAAGCCCCCCATCAAGGTCACTCGCAAAGTTGATGCACTGCCGGCTCTTAGGCGTTGAACGGAGACCACGTTATTGCATTGGGCTTGGTGGCCCAATATAAGCGGCCGTGTGAATTCGACGACCGACTGAAGCTGTCGTGACCTGTCAGTACAGTGGCAAGAACGGCTTTTTGTACCCGTTTTGAGTACTTCCTGAAGACGCTGTAGTTTCAATACTGAGCAGTTACTGCTGAGGTTAGTCATCATTGAATTTTCATGGTCTTTTGAATAGTACCGTAGTTCAGTTTCGGTTTTATTTTGGTTTGACCCGGTATTTCTACGCGTTACTTGAGAACCAAGCGAATCTGTCGCTTACAAATAATCAGCTTTTATCTTACGAAGACGTTATTGCAGAAAAGGAAATAGCATTTGGGGGGAAATGCTTTGGACAGAGTGAAGGAGTTTTCTGGAGCGTACTGAGTTAATAACATGGATAAAAGATTACGGTTTTGTCCATCGTGTTAATTGACTGTGGATCCGTCTCGAAAATCAACCGTGGTTGACTACGTTCGCGGCCAGAAGTATCTCCAGAAGAAAGCTCACAAAGAGGAGTAATCGGCTAAACTTGTTTCCAGGGGTGAATCAATACCAAAGAATGTTCGACAGACAAGCATGGTTAGTTCCCAAGAAGCCCGTGACAGTTGTTTCTGACTTTCAACTTACTATAGTATCTGCGAATATTCTTCTAGAGAAAGCCGACAATTCCCAGTCGAGGGAATTTCTTCACAGACGAATATGAAATAACGGAAGTATTGCCGGATCGAACGCACCTCTGAAAATTCACCAGCTCTAAGGGAAACACAGATATTGAATGAGATATTCCGTGATACCTTTGTAAGCGTCATAATAGACGAGACAACTGATGATCATGAGATGGAACTGCATATTCTGTTATGTTCTGCATTGAAGTTCGACGAGGAAGCGAGCATACCTCATCGACACGGGCAATATGGAGAGCTTATTCTGCAACAGTTGGAGACATTCTGCGCAGCTTGCTAATTGTGGGTGTAGAGTTTATTTATGTGACGGCTCTCGTGTCCGACGGCGCAAAACACATGACAGCATGCTACTGAGATGTCATTAAGCCTGCTGGTTAGGATTTAGCTCACAGTAAATGTATTGCCCATTGCAGCAAGTTGGTTAAAGAGAGCACTCGCAAATTCACTCCGAAAGTCGACGGATTCGTTGCAAAAATGAAGTGTTTTTCGTCTTTTGGGAAGAAAGAGGCGTGTCCATATTGAGTAGTGGACTTAGAAAGACTTGACAACCAGACCGGCACATCTGCAAAGGTCATCACCCGCTGGAACTCTTGGCTGGAAGCTGTCGCACATCACAGCAAACATTTCTATCATTACTCAGACATGTTTCGAGCTATACAACATGAGTTTGGAGACAGCTGTGTTTGTGAACTTGTGTATATCCTAACCAAGAAAACAACACATAAAGATTTGAAGTAACCAACTGAGTTGCATTGCGACCGTTGGTAAGAACATCCGTCAGTTAGAAACTGCCGAATCACAGTCTCCGGTAACTTATAAGATTTACTACGACCTCTTCGCTTTATTCATGTCGCAGAAAAGTGCCACTGTGAAAAACTGGCTGCGGCATCTGCAAGCAGAGAGATTGACCTTTGACGCATCTAGCAAAAGTCAAACCGACATTTAATTCTGCTTCTCCCGACCTGCCATAAAAGCCCAGGAGTTGCTGATATCCCAGGCCAGATGGCAGTTTTTGAAAGCCATTAGACTTCTCGACCCTAACCAGCTCATCATTTTGTCCAAGGATCCATGCAGCTATACTGACGTTCCAGGCTTCGTTGGCTCCCCAGCTCTGGCAGCCGAATGGTTTGTGTATCTAAAAATGGCGGAAAAATTGCATGGAGAAAAGTTTGAAGACACGCTGGGTTTCTGGCGCATGATGAATGAAAAGACTCCAAAACTGGTAGACTGACGGTCATCATCTATACATTTCTGTGAATTCGGCAGACGCTGAACGGAGCTTCAGTGCCTAAAAATGTTGTCTGGCAAGCGTCACAACCTTACAGACAATAGCACGAAGTACCTTTTTGGGTTTTATTTTAATTCCACTGTTTTGTATCATGACTGACCTCAATATAGTGGGTGTGTGCCTCGATTTCTGTTTATTTTAGTCTTGGCCGTGAAATCACGGAAATTTATGCCATCGACGCAGAAGTTTCTAAGAATTTTCGATTATGATCGCGGGAAAAATGTTTCGCCATGGCGAAAAACGCTGCGGTAGAAGTTAGGTTTTCGGCAACATTTAAGTGTAACAAACGATGACAGTCATATATCAAGGAGTTGATACACCCAGCACAAGAAAACGCGATCAACTGGAGAGCGTAGCAATTAAGCTGTACAAAGCCGAAATGTTAAGAGTAGAATTGGATCAAGTTCACTTCATTGCAAGCAATCGATTGTGATGGGTGTTACAGCTGCTCAAGGCTCAAAGTCATCACCGACCGGAACAAGAGACAACTAGTAACCAAAGGCGATTAAATAGTAGAAAAACAGTGATCAATCCAATCGACCAAAGCCAGGGTTAAGATCAATTACTACCCGCAAAAAACGGGTTAAAACAGACAAAAAGGGTAGCGGTTAATCGATGTATTTTCTTGTATGTACATGATATGCAAACAAACTACGTCGTAAGCATTCCGGTGATGAAATTCAGATATTTCCGAATAGGGATATTAAGCGCGAGATGGACTGCAGGCGGGCTCAACAATGGAGTCCGTTAGACCTTCTATAACAGGAAGTTGTGGTTCAAGTCCAGGCCAAGGGTGAGGGCGGCCACCATGGAACGAACAGGGTACTTGCCTATAAATCTCACAAATACACTGGCGTGAACAGCTGAATAGGTTAGTATGTGAATTTATAACTTACTTCGTGCCGAAATTGGCTGGGTTGTCTAGGTATTCTTCATTGGGTGTCGGTGTGGCAGTTGACACCTGTGTTTTGCTTAAGATGGACTTTAAATGGTCATATATTTCTGTGCTCTTTCGGAATGAACAGTCGACCATTAGCTCCTCCTTGTTTTCCATAAAGACTTGGATGAAAGGAGTTGGACAAATGTTCTTGAATGTCAAAATCTAGAAAAACGCCTGATAAAAGATAGAGGAATAAATACTTGAACATTTGGGTTCTTGAATTGCAGTGGCGGTAGAAACCACTTTATAAACTCCATGCAGCCTGACGATATGTTTTCGTCAGAAACATGGTGTATAGCGATTATTTTGACAGCGTCATTGAGAATAATGCGGCCAGAGTCTAAATACTTCTTTGTTCTGGTTATAGCCAAGCGGCCACCTTTCAAGAAGGGCATTCAGTTAGGCCAATATTTTTAGCTGTACAAATAGAACAGGGTCATTCAGTGGACAATCAGATAGGGGGTAGGAAAATATCGGTCAGAGTGCAACATAAAAAAACCATTTACTTATGGAAAGCTTTTAACAGAGTAAAAGAGTGTACAGTTGTGAAAAGAGTTGATTGAGGTGATGGAGCAATAACTTGCTCCTGACGCAAGACATCAAATAACTAGCGCGGTATCTCATAAAAAACTAAGGCAAGGATCGCACCGAACGTGTTCATCAGTAATCAAAGTTGGTTACATCGTAATGAACAAAGTACAATGATCTATCTTGGATAAAAAAGCAGGTGCCTAACAAGTTCCGTAGGATCGTAAAGGTGGAAAAAATTTAAAGATACGTGTGCTATCAAGTTGGGGGCTTGTCCCTTTAAATGTGGTGCTCTAAACCAACCGTGAGATATTGAACGCTAGCATATGAAACGATGTGGGGAGCAGTTACAGTTAAAGTTTTTGTGAGAAAAGAAAGAAACACCCTATCATGTACCGTTTCTTGGCTCCCATGTGATGTATAAATCTGATAAGAGAACAATGCAAGGATGTTCCACAATAGCAGTTTATGTAACGAAGTGATGGGAGCTAAGAGTAGTATCCAAGCGCTTTTTTGAAGATATAAAGGGGAGGGGAGAAAAAGGGCAAGTTTGGGAGTTCTAGAGTAGATAAATCCGAAGAACGCGTATGATTCACAAATTTTAAGGCAATAATCTCTGCGGTTGGTATTGTGGCTTAAATTTAGCAAATGGCGGCATATGTCATTGAGGTCTCACGGTTTTTGGTAAACTAATAATAGATTTCTTAGTAGCTATCACTAGCGTCTAATGAAAAGTCCCAGCACCCTTAGCCTGTGTTGGTAAAATGGCTTGCGTAGACATTTGACATTCTTTGTTGTCATGTGCTGTGGTGTTTTTAGCACCTCGAGGTCGCGCTTCAAGCAACGTTGCCAAGCTGGGGTAGTAGGTTCGACGAAGGCGATTGTAAGAGTTATGCATCATTAAGAAGATTGGTGGGTCAAATCTCTCGAGAGCCCTTTTGCAGCAAACCGATGTGCTGGCTGTGTTATGGAGACCACACCCTAAGGAATGCATCAGTGAACCATACATGGACAAAAGTTCAACATTTCCCACGATTCCGGTATATTAATCGTACTGGTCAATCAAAAGAATATTCCCAAAGGTATCTGTTCTAAAGTGGTTAGTCACCGCGCAAACGCGGTTATGTATGTATGTAATCTTAACAATCCATCAACTAGACATAGAGCCAACAAAGCCATGGAGATCAGTGGATAGGAGATAGTCATTGCGTCATAATCATCGTGGCATGCTAGTTGAAGGAGAGCAAAACACTTCAGCTAATATGCCGCAAGAAGAATGGAACTTTGTGACAAAAAATACAGAACCTTTTTAGTTTGTTTGTCACACGCCGATTTTGCTCTTTTGTCATTTTTAATGTTTGTGGTATTAAACATGTGGATCAATACAATGCTGTACACAATTCTTCCAATGATTCTGGTCGCGGGCCATGTCTTCAAGAGTCCTAAGCCATTGGCACTCCTCATCTTTGGGTCCCCATCTTGGAAGACGTACGGATCCAACAGCGGCTAGACACGACGTCAGCGATTTCATGTGCTGCCGCCAAGTGGAAGGCTGACCACCATGCGGTCGCTTCCAGCCAGGTCCTTGACGAGCGAATAGAGCGCGACGCGGTAGACGCTCAGGTGCCATGCGTAGGACATGACCGAGCCATCTCAACTGGCGCAGCAAAACCAGTTTGTTGAAGGAGATACTCGCATTTCCCAAGATGCGACATCGAACGTCATTACTATTAACTCGATGTTGCCACCAAACACGAGCGATCCTCCTTAAGTAACCGTTATCGAACGCAGAAAAGACGCATGTCTTCTACGCGAATCGGCCAGGACTCGCATCCATAGAACAATACTGAGCGAACTGATGCTCTGTAAATGTGGCCCTTTAGTGAGAATGAGACGTCGCGACGACGCCACAAGTGCTTCAGATTGACAAATGCTGATCGAGCTTTAGCGATACGAAGAGAAACTTCTTTGTTGATAGTGCCGTCAGCAGAAACACAGCTTCCAAGGTAGACGAGACTATCTACCAGTTCAAGTTGTGCACCTTCGAGAGTGAGCACGGGAGCAGGTGAAAGCCAATCCCTGAGCAGTACTTTACACTTTGATGGGACGAAGCTCATGCCATACTTAGATGCTTCAACCGCCAAACGATCCAGAATGAGTTGCATACCCTGAGGATCGTCACCAAGTAAGGCGATATCATCAGCATTATCTAAGTCGGTCGCGCGCTCACCCGGTAGAAGTTCTAAGACAAAATGTTGGAAACCTTCTAGGGCATTCGACAGAACGTCTTCGATTGCGAAGTTGAACAGGAATGGGGACATAGGGCAGTCCTGACGCACACAGCTATTGACAGCGAATTGCGAGGAAAGCTTGCCATAGAACCTTACACTGCCGGATGTATGAAGGTAAAGTGCTCGTAAGATGGCGGTATATTTCTCTGGCACCCTCTTCTTTAGCAAGCAACGTCATAAAGCAGGTCGATCAACGGAGTCAAAAGCGGCACGTATGTCTAGAAATGCAATGATAGTGGGCCTGTGATAGATGGCTCGCTCAGAAGCAGTATGTACGTTGAAAAGGTTCCTCAGAAGTTGCTCGTCAACTGACCAATGTTATACACGGGTCACAGTGAAAGTAGACGCCTTTAAATGCAGTGGTGTGCTGAAGACATTGGTAAACACCATTATCAAGGTTACAGCAAATTATATGCATCCATTTGTCGCAGACCGCGCATTGGACGGCCTTTGAACGTGAAGTGACACCCTTCCCACAGTCCAAGTTCAAGTTCGGGTGAGATTGGAACGATGGGAGAATCCTGTGAGCGTTCCATCTTGAGTGGATCGTTGAGCCAGGAATTGATGAAGTGCGCAGAGTTCTTGATGGATCTAAAACGGAAAATCCGTATCGCACCTTGGCCAACCGGTTAATGGCCGTTTCCTGCCCTAGCAGTCCCTGCTGTTGCAGTCACGTGAAGTAAGAAGAGGATAGGAAGTGAAATCGAATGTACAGAATAAGGAAGTGCACTTGAAATAAGAAAATAATACTAATGCATGAAGAAAAGTAAAGAAAAGCGAGGTATGGAAATGTGAGTTACTCAAGAAAAGGGAAAGGTTTCGTGTTGTCAACCAAGAGCGTCAAGTTGCCGCTCAAACCCCTTAACCGTAGATTCAAGTTCAAGTTCAGGCGGGATTGGAACGATGGGATTATCCCGTGAGTGTTCCTTCTTCAGCGGGTCGTTGAACCAGCAGTTGGCAGACTGTGCAATATTGATGAACCTAAAACGAAGAGCGCATCACATCCTGTCCAACCAATTAGTGCCCACGTATCCTACCCTAGCAGTCCCTGCTGGGCCGGTTACGTGAAGTAAGAAAGAGAAAAAAGCAAACTCAGAAGGCAAAAAGAGAAAGTGGAAAGAGCTAAGCAAGTAGAATACCAAGATATTTGGGTCATTAAAAAAGAACTGGAAAGTGAAGGTGAGTCAGTTAGGTAAAAGGAAAGGTTTGGTGTTGCCACCCAAGAGCATCGAGCTGGCGCGCAAAACCCTTAACCGTAAGTTCCCTAACGACTTGATTAGGAAGCGAATTCCAGTAATCTATAACTCGGCGCGACAGACGAGTTTCCGTCCTAATCTTATCAGACCGCGGTTTATGCAGTTTCAGTGGGTGACCGCGGAGATTAGGTAACGTAGCGGGACTAAATAGCCCTGACAAGTCCGGGCTGATCTTACCCGTCAAAATACGATAAGTGAGAATCAAGTCCCCTCTTATCCTTCGGTAGTGCATTGCGTACATCCCCAAACTGAGCAGGCGTTCAGAATACGTCTGTCCCCGTAGACCCTGCACTAACCGAGTGCCCACTCGTAACATCCTTTCCAAGTCCATTTTGTCTCGGATAAGACATGGTGGACAAGCCTGCATACAATAGTCCAGGTGGGGTCGGACGAATGCCGAGAATAGCTTCACAAGAAATTGGTCGTTAGGATTCCAAAAGAGCGGCGGATAATGCACATCATACGGAACCCCCAATAAGCAGTCTTCTTCCAATTGTCGCCAGAATGAAGTGCTGATGATTGTACGACCCCTATATCAACCTGTTGAGTGAAAACAAGGAGTTCACCACCGCCGACAACATATCATGTGGGAGGATTAACAGCTCCGATTCAGAGAACAGAGCGCTTGGCCCTATTTATGGGCTTCAATCATAAGGTAGACCATTTCCAGAGCCTATCCAAGGCATGCCGAATTGCCTCTGGACCCCCCGGGATATCCACAATATTCCAGAGTTCAAGGTCGTCAGCAAACATTAGTGATGACACCCCTAGCCCTCCCGGCAAGTCATTTACACAGCTCGCGAACTACAATAGCCCCAATACCAAGCTTTCCGGGACGCCACTAAAGACAGCATGCTTGAGCGAAAGGCTACATCCCACCCGTACGCACTGTTCCCTCCGCTCAAGGAAAGTAGACATCCATTGAAGAGCGCGACCAGCTACACCATATGAGCACAACTTTAGTGAGAGTCGAAGATAAGGAACAGTGTCAAAAGCATTCGAAAAGTCCACAAATAGCACGTCTATAGCGTGGCCACTGTCTACCGCTTCGGTCCAGCTTTCACGAGCTACAAGCAGATTAGTCTGAGATGAAAATCCCTTGCGGATACCATGTTGAGAAACACTGAGAATGTTGAATCTATTCAATGGTTCTTTACTGAATCCCTTATCAGCTTTCCAAACAACTTGACTACTACGCTTGTCAAACTGACAGACCGGTAGTTCGCGGGCAGAGCGTTGTCACCGCCCTTAGAAATCGGACGGATGATTGCCTCCTTCCATTCCGAAGGTAAGATGCAGCTGTCAATCGATATTGAAAACACGCATGTGAGGGGACCAAACAGCTCAGTGGCCAATTCATGCAACAGCTTCGGATGAATTGAATCAGGACCGGAAGCTTTAGAGGGAGTAATGCCTTGCAGTAGCTCGAAGACCTGAATCACTGTTACGTTGAACTCAGCTAAGCAAGAATGCTCTGGAACACTTGAAACCAACTCAACCTCTGGTAAAGAGGTCTCCCGAGCAAAGACCCCAGTATACTGATCACTAAGTATACAAGCCTTGTCATAGACAGTTTGCGCACGGGTCCCGTCTGCTCGCAATAACGCTTGTATAGGCAGTTTTGCTCCTGTGCATCTTTTAACGTAAGCAAAAAACTTCTTGGGATTAGCTGCAGCCGAATTCGCTAAACCCTGCTCGTACTGGAGACGAACCGTCCTGAGATGTTGCTTACATTTATCTCTAGTTCCTCGATAACTATCATAGGTACTGGCTGATGGAACTGCTTGGTAGGTTCGCCATCATCTAGACCGTTTCTTGCGCAGGTACTTGCCTGTGGTATCTCTCCATGGAGGCTATGCCCGTAACGCTCTGTTCCTCATGAGTGAAATATAAGAAGTGGAAACTTCCGTAAAGTATGCCGCAAATTTATATCACGCTAACTGAACACAGTCAGCCATCGAGACCTCACAGTTCAGAACTGAAGTCTTAGCTCGCATTGCACTAAAGTCCGCCCGCCAAATATTCGGAAGTAATTCAACAGAGGTCTGTTGGTGTCTTGAAAGAGCACATCGAAAGGATATGCATGCGTGATCGCTGGACCCGAGAAGTGCACTGTATGAAACGTCAGTCGCGTATTCGAGAAACTTAGCAAAAACCAGATCTAAAGCAGATGGTACTTGGTTGTCCATATACCTAGTGGGGAAGTCCACGAACTGGTGCAAAGGCATTTGGAGAGTCAGCTCAAGAAAGTCTGTACCGAATGTTCCTGATGCCGAATTGCAAGAAAGATCGGCCCAACAGACTTCCGGGAGGTTGAAATCCCCTAGAACTAACACTTATTCGCGGACTGAGTGGAATAAAGTCAAGTATCCCCCTGGAAAAGGTTATAGGACTCTTGTATATCACTGCAACTGTAAACTGGGTAGAGGAAGTGTACAAAACAGCCGATAGAGATTCAACAGTCTGATCCGACGACTGAGATGTGCAGGTCCTCAACACCTCTAAGTTACAGCTCACATACAGTACGCCTCCGTCTTGGCGACCAACGGAGCGATCGGTTCTAAGCAGCGCGCAGCCAGGTAAACATACCTCACCGTCCGTGATATCCGGAGACAACCACGTTTCAGTGAAAAGCAAGTATGTCGGGACGAGATATGTCTACAAGTAGACCCAATTCGTGCACCTTGTTCCTTAGGCTACGCACGTTGCTAAGTACTACCTCAAGGAAGTCGGCACGACTATCCCTGGGTCGTGTGCCATCAGGATGAGTTCTGATAAGGCGGAAAACAACTTCCGGCTGCCCACCTGAAAACCCACCAGAAAGGGGGGCCTTGCTCACTATCCGCCCGTATAGTTTTGAGGTTTTTGATAGCATCTTTTAACTTCAATCTATCTGTCAGTGGAAGATCCGGTTGAACGCTGAAACCACTACCCTTGCTTGAATATAAACCGCAGTAATGATTTACGTTCCTCCGGGGTAGAAAGGACCACGCGAAGTAGTCGGAGTCGCGGATTTAGCGTACCAATTGGGACGTTCCCCAATCCGGTCAGCTTTCTGACAGTGACACCAAGTAAGCCAGGTGGAAGCTGTTTGCTGACGCACAGTTTGAGTCAATTGATGTCATCCAAAATGCATTCTCTTGAAAGAGCAGCCGCAGATTCAGTAACGTTATGGAATATAACGCTACTATCCGTGAAAGAGTCGGCACGACGGGGAGTGTTTACCCTACGTGCCTTGGATTCGACACTTATACCGCCTGTTTTCACCGCTGGCGGTGGGACTATCCTGTCTTTGCAAACGTCGAAGCAACGGTAGCGTAGATTTTCCGCTCTATTGCCGGCGTCTTACTAGTTCTTGGGTCCCCAAGCCCCTACGAAGTTTTACCGGCAGCTCTAGTGCGTCTCTTCTTTTGGCTCACGGAAGTAGGGGCCGTTGGTCTTGTATCGCATTGTGCAGTTACCAACATTTCGTCAGAACAGGCTGGTTCAGTGACAGTCGAGACGGTCAGCATCTTCAGAATATTCTCCTGTGCACAACCGCCAGATGACTTTGCGACTGTCAAAGAGGGCATCATTTTCGATGCCAGGGCAACTAATTCTCTGGGTTTAGCAGAGGGTTTCTAGTATTTCTGCACCTTATTTTTTCACTTTGACCGGCTCATGAGGATAGTCAGCAATACTACCTTGAGTGTAAGGTAGGATGTGCGACTTCTTGACCGAGTGACAAACCCCAGATGATGGATCGTCGGCAACGTTGCCGTCTATTGCAGTGTCCTCAATCGGAATATTCAGGGATCTTTAAATCAAATCCATTTTCGCATTGAGCGAGGCAATAGAGGCGAGTTTGGCTATCATCTTTGCAACACTTGCCAAGATTGAAGTCAGCACTGGAAGTTTAGCATCGGTGATAGACGGGCACACGATCTCTGAGCGCAGCATTCAGCCAAGTTGAAAAGGGAGTCAACGCTGGAAGATAGTACTGGTCTGCTTGTAGGCCGGTACAGCTTTCGTGATACCAGCGGCAGCAAACACCACACTGCATACCGCCAGATAAATCTGTTCCCCGCTCTGAACGGTTAGACAGTCCGCAAGCTGCACTAGACTCCTCAAAAGAGGACCCCAGGGGGTCCACCTGTCTCTGTGTTTATCGAAATAGTCATGTTCATGTGGGAAACAGAGCAGGATTATAGCATGTATACGACCGCAAAACGACCGCAATAAAAAAGGTAAAATCGGGGTGCAAAAGGGAATTGAAACTGGGAACAACCGGGAAAATTAACAGTAATCGCCAAAGTCGCTTTGGCCAGTACCACTTTAATCGATCCAAGATCAGAGGAAATATGAAAATAGCCAAATTCCGTTTTAAGTGTTAATTCAAATACTGTTTTCCCCGTAATCTCAGCTAAAATGCTCGATCAGTATGGCACGCCAAAAACTCCGAGTTACCCCGTAGTACTTGCAGGTCAGGTCAAACGGACGATAGATGCTTCCGCCTAACGAGCGTCCAGTTCTTATGCAGGTAAGTGAAGTGGCCCCAGGCAATTCGACGCTGGATTGTCTCTTTTTGCTTCTGCAAAGGAATGAAGCAAGAACAAGTGCAATCTTTGCACTTCCATGTGTCAGCATCAAAATACACTACATATTCCAGTACAACTACAATATCTCTGAAAAAGGATAGACCAACAATCATCTAAGCTCCTTTTGAAGGCATCTACAGTCTCAGACTCCACTAAATCAGAAGGAAGTTTATCCCAGAAGTTAACTACTCGGTTCGCAAAAAACTTTGTCCTGATGTCCAAACCAGCTCTATGATGTTTGAGCTTCAGGCGATGTCCGCGCAGATTGTCTGACAGCCAACTCAAACAAATGGGTGGGAGTAATACCACTAAGTCCCTTAATGATCTTAAACGTCTCTAACAAATCCCCTTCCAATCTACGCCGTTCCAAGGAAAATAATCCCAAGCTACTAAGACGATCTTTGTACGGCTTCCCTCGTTGACCTTCGATCATCCTGGTCGCAGTTTTCTGAATGTTTTCTATACAAATGACGTCACTCCGGTGCCCAGGCCTGAACACAATACTCCAGATGTGGCCTAACCACTGCTTTATATAACGGCAAAAATACTTCTGCTTTAGTGTCGCTCAGCGCTCTCCTGAGACGAAACAACTCTTGTCGCGCTTTATTGGCAGCAAGGCGACACTGTGCCGAAGGCTTAAAATTGTTCGCTACGATGACACCTAGATCGCGGGCTTCATCAGTACACCGCAATGATAGAGATCCTGCAGGAGACTGAACTGCAATTCCGCTGCCAGTACTGGTCAATAGTTGACACTTATTGACATTCAGAGGTAGATCCCATTGACTTGACCAATTCACCACAGTGATGACGTCCTTGGCCAATGTCGCTCGGTTTCTCGTATTGACTAGCTACAAGTCATCTGCGAAGATATAGCAGGGATCCTCAAGAAGAGGAGCCAGGTCAGTTATAAACATAAGAAACAACAATGCACCCAGTACCGAATCTTGAGGGATACCGCTGTAGGCATGCCCAACACTAGAACTCGCTTCAACTTCAAGTTCAAGTGGGATTGGAACGATAGGATGAATCCCGTAAGTGTTCCTTCTTGAGCGGGTCGTCGATCTAGGAGTTGATAGAGGTGCTTCGACTCCTTGAAGGGTCTAAAAGGAAAACACCCGAAAAACACCCTGGTTCACCAATTTAATGCCCACGTTCCTCACATTAGCTGTCCCTGCTATGTCAGTTACGTGAATTAAGAAAGAGAGGAAGAAAAATCGAAGGTAAGGAGGTAAGGGAAATCAGTTAAAAGATGAGAATAATACCAACGGCGAGGAAAAGTAAAAAAATAGAATCGAAGTATGAAGATGGGAATTAGTCAGGAAAAAGGAAAGGTTTCGTGTTGCCACCCAAGAGCGCCTAGTTGACGCTCAAACCCCTTAACCGTAGCTTCCTTGACAACCTTTTCTGGAAGCAGGTTCCAGCGCTCGATGACTCGACGCGATAACCGTGTCTCCGCTCTAACTCGATCGGACCGCGGTTTGTCCAGCTCCATACAATGTCCGCGGAAACCAGATAATCTAGCAGGACTAAATAGCCAAGAAAAATCAGGGCCAACCTTCCCAGTCAAAATACGGTGGGTTAGGATTAGGTCCCCTCTAATCCTTCGATAGTGCACTGACTGCATCCTCAAACTGAGTAGGCGTTCGGGGTACGTTTGTCCTCGTAATCCCTTGACCAACCTAGTGCCGACACGCAACACCCTTTCTAGAGCTTTGCGGAACGCCGCTAAGTACAGCTTGTAGAAACGAAAGACTGCTTCCCGCAAGAATACACTGTTCCCGTCCATCCAGAAAAGCTGACACCCACTGGAAAGCGCAACCAGATATTCCATACGACCTCAACCTCAATCAGAATCGCGAATGGGGGACAGTGTCAAAGGCCTTGGCGAGGTCAATGAACACCACATTCACTGCATGTCCACTGTCTACGGCTTCAGCCCAGCTCTCACGAGCTACCAGCAAGTTCGTCTGACACGAAAATCCTTTGCGAAAACCATGTTGCTCGACGCTAAGCAAGTTAAACATATTTAAATGGTTCTTCACTATATCTCGTACTAATTTTTCAAGTAACTTAACGACCACGCTAGTCAAGCTGACCGGCCTGTAATGGGCCGGTAGGTCTTTGTCACCGCACTTGAAAATCGGGCAGACAACAGCCTCCTTCCATTCGGTAGGCAATACACAGCTGTTGTATGACTTCTGAAACACACAAGTCAGAGGTCCATGGAGTTCCACTGCCAATTGGTGTAACAATTTTGGGTGAACAGAATCTGGCTCGAAAGCCTTAGTTAGGTATACCTCCCTTAGCAACCGGAGAACTTGGGACTCAGTTCATCATCATCATTACAAGTTAGCTGGAGGTGGAAAACACCTCAGCTATTGTGCCGCAATAAAAAAGAAAAGAAAAGGAACACAGTGGCAAACAGTGGCACGCCCGCTTAGTCCCCAGTAACGGATGGACATCGTTCCGGAGAGTTAACAGCTGGTTGCCGTAAGAGATTCTTGAAGCCAACTTTTTCCAAGGCGTATTTGTTTCACGGACAGAGACGATTGAATACTGCTCACCAAGCACGCATGCCTTGTCATAGTCGCTATAGGCATGCGTCCCATCTCCTCGAAGCAATGGTGGTATGGGCGAGTTTGCATCACAGCGTCGTTTAAGGTAAGCGAAAAATTGCTTGGGATTTTTCGAGGCAGTATCAGCTAAGCCCTTTTCATACTGAAGCCGGGCCAACCTAAGATGAAGCTTGCAGTCATTTCGAACCAACCGATACTTGTCAAACATGCTGTTCGACGGAGCGGTTCGGTACGCTCGCCAGCATCTAGACCGCTTCCTCAGCAGGCCCTTTCCCGCGGAATCTATCCACGGAGGCTGCGCTCTCGATTCCCTTCTTTTTACCAGTGGGATGTGAAGTGCAGAAATGTCGACGAGGTGAGCCTTAAGTTTTTCCCAGGCTAGGTAGACAGTGTCGGTCTCAGATATCACACAAGGCGATGACCTAGCCTTATCCCGCACCGCTTGGAAGTCCGCGGCCCAAATGTTGGATACCAACTGGCAGTAGCTTGGCAAGGCCTGATAAGGGTACACTGGAAAGACAAGCAAACGCAGTAGCTAGCGCCAAGAGGCGAATCGTATTTAATGTCATTTACAAAATCAAGTGACTTGAGCAAAAGCAAGATCTAAATTGGATCGGCGGCTGCTGATTGCTTCATGTACCTAGGTGGGGCAAGGTCCCCGAATGGGGCTAGTGGGGAGGGTCCACTACCTGCTGTAGAGGTACTCAACGCGTTAAGAGAAGAGCCTGCAATTCCTGGTAACCAGAACCGAAAACCATCCCAGAGAGCCCGAACTGCAAGATAGAGTCATCATCATATAATGCCCAATCATGAACAACCCAACCCCAACAAATCACTATCCCTTCAGTCACTCACACACTTCACTGGGAGGTTGAAGTCTCATCCTACGCACACAGACGCCTACACACTTGTCACGCACAGAGTGAGTTGCGTAATAAACTCAATGCATGCCAATCGAGGTGGCTAACCTAGGGCTTTTCTATAACGCTAAACTACAAGACGAAACGTACGACACGGTAACCCCTGAACCGAGGAAGCGCATACCTCAAAGACTGTGACTCTTTTTGCGAGAGCCTCAACCAGGTTTGTCCGGAGAGAGACTGAAAAAAAAAAACAACACAAATCGCTGGGTTCCCTCAATACGAACGGTCGGGGAACGTGGAGGCTCACGAAGCGCTACAAAAAAACAACAATCACCACCCCTTATTGGATAAATAAATAAATAAATAAAAAAATTTTTATAGTTTTCGACAAATCGAGAAATGAGCGAGTGAAATGCGAAGGGCAGACAAACAAAACAGAAAACACCTTTAACAGACCTTACAGAAGGCATGATCATACTTAAGGCAAAACATATGTGAAACAAATTGGTACAAAAGATGACATGTGTAGCATAACAGTAGTATGTAAGTAATATGGGTGGAGTATATACTATGAAAATTTTGTAGGAATGTAGCTGGGCTTGCGTATTTTGGAATGAATATGAATGCTTGCGCCGCAGAGCAGAATATTTTTGTTGACTGTTTTTGTGAGACGTCAAGGAATGGTGGGGGGGAATAAGGCGATTGATTTTTCGTCGTGGATTAGATAAGCATTTATTTTTTTATTTTTTTTTTCATTTTCCCCCTTCTTTTATATATTCTCCCCCTTTTTCCCATTTTATCCCTAAAGCATTTATTTCTCCACCTCCGAATGTCCAAACCCGCGGGCCCAGTGACTTTAGAGTTTGTGGGTGGGCGAGGGAGGTGGCGAGAAAGAGTCACACAACAAACAAAACATCCCCTCAACATTCCGCCACGGTCGGCTGACAGAGGCAGCGCACCGCAGTGATGTTAAGCAAAAGAAGCAGAATTGGTGTTTTGTAGTGTGTTGTGGCTTTTTTAATATTAATAGGGAGAAGTGCTTTCTTGCCCGGCAAGGGCGAAAACCCCCCGCACTTTCTGAACTTGAACACATTACAGCTGCCGTGGGTAAAACAACCTGCCCCTCCACTGCCCCCTGGGGCGCCCGCCGAAACCACCGATACTGCTGGAGAACGAACGAGGTTAATAAAAAAAGGATCACAATAATAAACATAAAAATACCGAAAAAAAAAACCACCCCAATTGGCAACCAACGAGGAAGGATTGTATCGGCAAGAAAAAAAGAAAGCCAAGCCAATGGTGCTGTCAGGGGCGGCGGGGTCAGAAGAGAGGAGAGCGCGGAAACAGTGCGTAGCCTAGGCAGATATACTAAAACTTTTACACATCGTAATATACAAATACTTCTCCTTAATTGTCTACTTCGCCACCCTGTGATATTGTTTACCATTCCTATTTTTCTTTTTCCTCACACACAACAACCAAACCCCCGACGATTCCATGCCAAGTGAAGTAAGTAATATGCTTGATCGAGATATTGATCCTAATACGAGCAGATAAAGACCCCCACAACAAGCAGGCATAACACGGGTCAGAAAACGGAGGCTGATGAGGACCCACCCCTGGCCCAATCTATGATTGTTCCCTTCCCCCCACAGAAGCCGAGGGGGCCGTGGGTATCCTTTGAGCTTGAAAAATGCAAATCTCAGAAAGGGGCCCTTGCCCTGCGCTCTTTCTGGGTGTAAGAGAGGGAGACCACCACCTCCTTAGCAAGACTGGTCTTTTGATTTGGTTTGACCCACCGGAAACACCCATCTCCAATCCTGATGAGCTTCCTTGACAATAACGGCCCCTGGAAGCCCCTTGTGTAAAGAGCCTGTCACCCAAACTTTAAGAAGCCCACCACAAGATCATCAGCATCAAGGCATCCTATGCGCCATCGGTTGGAAGAGCGTTGGTGCGGGGCAGTGGATAAGTGAAGTATCCTGAAACCCAACAAAAACACCACCACACAATGCTAACCTGTGTAAGAAAATTAATCTCCTCGACGGAGGTGTAATTACTTTCCACAATTCACTAAACCATCCCACCCAACCACACAACCACATGTCAGTTGCACATGGGTTATATTAACATAAAACAGGAAACCGGAGGGACCCCCGCAGTTGCCAACTACCCCTTGAACCCAACAGCACCTGTCTCATCAACAGTCCTCCCCCAGAGGGAAATGCAAAACACCAGGTTAGTAGTTTCTCCCCAACACAGGCAGAGCGAACTCAGTGGGCGGCGGGGGTTGTTTTTTTATCTTGAAACATTGTATTTAACATACATACAAACAAAAACAACACAAATACCAGAACACAACGGTTACCGGGTCTCGGGGGCGGATGTTGCGGGCGTGCGGGGCGGCGTTTCTCCCCTCCTTTGTGCCCTCGCCCACCACCAAACGCCTCGACGCTATTATTCTTTCAATGGCCCACCAGGAGCCGTGACTCGTCCTTCCATTTGGGGTTGGGCGGGTCAACAATCGATGGGCCGATGCGAGAGGCAGATCTCTCGGAAGGTTTCGAAGGCATTTGTGTCCCGTTATATCAAAATCAACAAAACCCACGTGAACAGGAGCGTATGGGATATCTCCGGTGGGAATAAAGACGACTCAACTCTTCAAAGCAAGAAAAAACGGCTTAACAAAAAACAATCATCAGGGAGCAGCTTATTAGCGTCCGGTGGGATAAACGCGGAAACGACTCCACTCACAGCAAACGGCTGGGCTGCTCGGCAGAAAGGGCAGTCTATTATGCAATAAACGACCACGTTCGCAAATACCAGAGAGAGTTCATGGGACTTTAATCAATTATATTTACATAATCACATGCCTTTTAAGTTAGACTTACAATGCAAAGAGCTGAGCAAACTCGTTCGGGGCTAAATTGATTGAAATAAAGCCTTCTAATCAAAACAACAAACTGTGAAGCTGGAAGCTAGGTTAGCAGTAGTATTCTGCTTAGAATTCACCAGCACCGGGTGAAGCCGGGCCGGGAGTTTCGTTTTCTTTCCCTTCTTTTCCCTGAGTCACAAACAATCCAGCACAACATGGTAGCAAACAATCTAAGCAAAGAGGTTTCCACCGGATGATAGAATATTTGAATTGGTTTTCGGAGGCCGGTAAAAACATTGAAAACATTGATGATACTAGACGAGGAAGCAAAACCCTCCCACATCCACACCGTACAATCGCACAAACAACTGCATAACCAAATTCCCGAGCCACAATCAATCCGTAAAACAGCTACAAGGACTAGCCGAACCTACCGTAACTACTTAACTCTGGCCTGGAAACAAAACATAAAGCTGCAAGCTTAAGTATGCCAATTAAACGAGGATCGCAAGGGGTTCATCGCCTCGGTTTTTTCCGCGGAGCGCGACCATGTTAAG
>OX104064.1:196704574-196805511 GCA_944474145.2 Dicrocoelium dendriticum | reverse complement strand
GCACCAAGCGAATTTTCAAAGTAGGTAAATCGTCAGTTGGCTTAAGCTTGCGCTTGATGTATGCAAAAACCTTGTTGGGTGCCTCCTTCGCATTTGCCGACAAGCGTGTTTCATAAGCCCCACGCTTCTGTAGTTTCATTGAATTGAAACAGTTTCTATGTGTCTTGTAAGCTGTGTAATCTTCGGCATTATGAGTTTGTTTGAACCTCTTCCACAATTCTGCACGTCGCCTCGACTTGACAACATATTCGCTATCCATCCATGGCGGCCTCTTCCAACATTTTATTGGTGTTAAAGGAGCAACCTAATCTAGTAACTGAACAACTTTTTACTTCAGCACCTCCCAACACACTTCAACACCGTCATTTAAAGTTAATGAACGGTCCATGTGTTCCGCAATACTCATCAACCGATCCCAGTTTGCTTTCCAAATGTTACGACGGGGTATTGGTAATGATACAACAGATAAAAAAATAAATAAATAGTATACTCTCGATAAAACGAGACACACCTGTAAAGGCGTGATCAAATATGCATACAAGCATGGCTTCTTTGGAACGTTAAAACCTTGCGTTTTAATGAAAGGTATAAGAGAAACGATGTAGTCCATATGAGTGAGCATATTGTCAGGTAATAGTCAGACCAAGGGACATTATGGCGCTGTGGCGCGCAAAAATCCGTCAAAACACAAGTTGGAGGTAATTTCGCCAGGTAGTGATCCGTGAGCACAGCAGTGTAAACAAGGTTTGGTTGCAACCAACATCCATTACGAGATAGGCATGATCTGTGCTCCAACAAAGCATTCTTCATAGTAGAATTAGTTGCACAGGTTGGATGTAGAAGGCTGAGTACTGCGTCAGTGTGAACTGCTTAGCTGTGACTGTATTTAGTAGCGTGTCACATCCGCCACGTTGCAGTGTTGTTAAGCGGACATTTGTGGCTTTTTATAGGGAGAACGCTTGCCAGGCGAAAACCCACCATGTACTGGAACACTGCCGCAGGACGGCTGAAATAGTGGAGTGATCGCTGGACCCAATGAGTTCAAATACTTTAGCGGATTCGACATGTTGCTCCTTGTTCGTAAAAAGGAGATCAAGACAGCTTTCAAGTTGGCCAGCAAGCTGCCTTGTTGGTTGCAGGATATATTGCACAGCGTGCATTTCCGCATTCGAGATTGTTACTGCCAGGTAGAGCTTTATAATGCGGCCAATCAACGTGTAGAAAGTTAATTCACCAAGCAACAGAAAATTTCGGCAGTTCAAGCGCTGCTGCACTACGTCGATCCAATCACGGGAAGTGTTTGCAGGACTCCGATAAATGGCTCCCACTCTCAGTTCATTCGGCCCAACAGTAACTCTGCACCAAAGTTGTTCGCATAGGCCGTCGACACTATAATGTGTAGATATGAGTCCCCATCTCATGCTGGACTTTATATATAACAATACACCGCCATGAGCGCCCTTGGGTCGTTCGCACCGAAATGCCGTGTATCCATCGATGTGAATCTTAGAATCAGTAATATCACCGTAAAGCCATGTTTCAGTCAGACAAAATAAATCTGGGCAATGTTGCTCTACCCAGAGATGTACCTTATCAAATTTATTGGTGAGGCTGCGAACGTTCGTAAGCGCCACAGGGAGACCGGCAACTAGCTTGGGGCGCGCCATCAGCAAGACCGGCTTGTTTATCAGCTGGCGCTTCTGCAATACTCAAAAATTTACTATATGTATGTTGCTCTCGCCTTGTTGAGTTCGCCGTTTTAGTTCAATCGTAGCAGTTTGAAGGCGATTACGTTCTTCCAAAGCGAGGTCGGCACGCACATGGATTTGCAGGCCGTTTAGACGCCAAAGTCGGTACAAAAGACGCGCTGGGGTGACGTCATTTTCAAAAACAATTCGCAACGGACGAGGCATGTTTGCTGTTCGTTTTCCCACGCGTACTACTCGTTTTATAGCAATACCTAGCTCATCGGGGTCCAGGAGTTTATCAAACAAATTTTGTAAGAACGCGACATAATGCTCATAACGAATTCGCGGGTCAGCACTCTCTGACTCCGGGGCATGAAAGATCATCAGACAATGGTTACGAGGATGGATCAGACCAGTTTCGGACAATACGGCCGGCCGCGTAACGATGCTCGGAGTCAAAACTGGAGGTATCTTTCCCGCAACAATCCATGATGACTCGTTTCTGGTTCCATGATCGGCGACTGTAGCAGGAGGTGACTCATCAGAGATCCGTAGTGTTTGCTCCGGTTTACCAGTTGATAAAATCCAGCTGCATGGAGGAACTGTGGGCAACGTAATCAGGTTGTCGGGGGGGACAGGTGCGACACAGGTCTTCTGCTTGGTTGGTCGTATTCTTTGGATGTTCGTCGTTTTGGTGACTCATCTGATTACTATTTGAACCTGTAGCAATTGCAAATAATTTGCTTATTTTTCATTTTTACGTTTACCTATTTCGCTGTGGTTGTTGTACAGCTTTGTTTTAATCAACTATATATACATACTCTTGGTTTCGAGCTCGTCTTCCGTGGTTCTACCTTGGTTGCCACTGGATTATTGTGATTGTGCGCGTCGCTACCTGCTCTATTCACGATCGGACTCTACGTAAACGTGCACTTTCGACATACCTCTCGGTATACGATCTTCCGACGCTTAGGCGCATCACAGTATACACACCCCGGTAGTGGCCATTGCACACTCAATGCTATTAAATGCACCTTTGCTTCGAAGTGCATCCAGTTACTCGGGTATCAAATTTCCTTGGACCTGGTTAAGCTTGATCCTGCACGATTCGCAGCGCTTCTAGAAATGCAGCCCCCGCACGACTTAAAAGCCCAGCAGCACATTGTGGGTACGTTTGCCTACTACTCAATGGATTTCTCATTTTTCTGATAAAATTTAGCTTTTGATCCACAACAGATCTTTCCCATCCCCGGATGGAGTGGTTAATACATTCCAAAATTTGATGGAGTTAAAGGATACAGCAGTGGTTACAATTGCTCCAAAAGAACCATTTGTCCACGAAACGGATGCGCCGGACATCGCCATTGCCGCCAAACGATGACTTGATCGATAGGAATGAAGGTCCTCATTTCTAAGCTGGCCTCAATTGGAGCGTCTCTGCTCCCTTGTTGGGGTCCGAAGGACAATGAATACGTTTGGTTGGATACACTTGTTGATATGGGTTTCTCGGTGTTACTTTCAGGAAACTGACTAGATTGGGTAACGTCCCAGTTAACGCCCCAAACCCTCGACCGCGCTTACTTCAGGTAGTCCTATCCACTCCGGATGAACGCAACGCGCTGTTGCGGTTTGCCTTCAAGTTAAAGTGTAATAATGTTAAGGTTTAGCCAGACCTCCCATTAGCGGATAGGCTGAAGCTAAAAGAGACCATTAAGGACCTCAAAACCAGGCAACCGGCCGGTGAATAACGTCTCCGGTTGGTGGGTATTCGGATGGTCAGCCGGCGTCTCTTTCCGCCCTACCAGTGCCAGTACTGTGAGCGCAAGACCCAGGGCTGGACATTACGAGTACTTTCCGGCAGTGCTAAGCAATGTGCGCAGCCTAAGGAATAAGATGTGCGAGATAGGTCTGCTTGTAGATGAGTCACATCCCGATATACTTGCGTTCACTGAAACGTGGCTGTCTCGGGACATCACGGACGGTAGTACATCTGTCGGACTACGCACTATTTAGATGTGACCGCTTCGTTGATCGACAAAGTGGGGGCGTTGCGCTTTACGTTACCTGTGGACTTGACGTTTCACGTACCTACGTTTTTCAGTCGGTAGATAAAACTGTCGAAGCTCTGTCGGTAGTGATTAACACTTCCTCAGCTCAACTTAAAGATGTACTTGTGTATAGAGGCCCTTGGAATGCGTCCAAAGAGGTGCTTGATTTTATTCGCTCCCAAGCCGCAAACAGGTGTTTGATACTGGGGGATTTCAATCTACCAGAAGTTTGCTGGGCAGATCTTGCTTGCAACTCGGCAGAACATAATTTCGAGGCAGATCTACTTGAGCTTACGCTACAAGCACCGTTGCATAAGTTCATGGACCTCCCTGCTAGTTACATGGACACCCAACTCCCGTCTATCTTGCATCTAGTGTTTGCCAAGCAACTAGAATCCGTACGTGACATCACTTACAGCTCTCCCTTAGGTGTCATTGATCATGTTTGTTTATCGTTCAGGTGTAGTCTGACCAGGCGTCACCAGAGCATTGCTAAGCCATTTCCAAAAATATGGCGTAGTAACTATTAGGTAATGTGTAGCGACTTGAAGATTCCCCCGTATGACTGTGGAAACTATTCTAAAATATTCAAATTATAGCTTTCTTATGTATTAGGGAACTATTCGGTTTGCCTGTTGGAACGTTGTTCCCGTTTGTTGGAAACACGAACTCGAGCTCCGCCTTTGGCGCGCGACTCGACTGCGAACGACGCTCTGTCGACGCACTCGACGCCAACGACATTCTCCCTAGCTAGCTCTCTCCGGGTTCCCTATTTTTAACATCAGCTAATGCTCCTCCCGTCCAATAAACTTTCCCTAGCTTACTCTTGTGTCTTCTACCCAGTGCTTTTGGTTGGCTGTATAGTCGCGTACCGGATATATTCAGATTCAGATGGACTGGAATGATAGGAAAATCCCTTGAGTGTTCCCTCTTGAGCAAATCGTTGAGCCAGGAAATGATAAGATGCTAGGTCTTGATAGATCTAAAACGAAACACCCGAAACACACCCTGATCAACCAATTACAGCCCACGTTCACTGCACTAGCGGACCCCGCAGTGTAGGTCACGTGAAGTAAGAAAGAAGTAGAAAGAAAATGGAAGATAAAGGAGAATGAAAGTCATTAAAATGAAGGATAATACCAAAGCGTGAGGAGAAGGACAGAATATGAACTCAAACTTAGAAGGTGAATATGAACAGGAGAAGGGAAAGGCTTACAACTACTGGAAAACTGATTTCGATGGATTAAATCGAGCAGCGAGCCAAATGGATTGGTCTCTACCGCATGTTACATCTGTGGAGGACGGTTGGACAGTAATAAAGGAAGGATTGGCTTTGCTTTGTTCTCAGTTTGTGCCGTTGAAATTTCAGAAAGTCGGGCCAATCAAACCACACTGGTTCGACAAGGAATATGGTAGGCTGGCTCGGTTACGACGAAGAATGTGGGACGCATTTCGCCTCTCTGGCTCCGCCACTGATTACGAAGCATATAAAAGACAGCGAAATATTTGCAACAAAGTGAAATTGATAAAGCGCCGGAAGTTCGAAGAAAAGCTTGCAACTGACGCGAGGATGGCCCCAAAGAAGATCTTTGCTTACGTGAAACGCCGTTTGAAGCCAAAAGGTGACGTGTCATGTCTGGAAGACGCGGACGGACACCTGCTAACTTCCAGTTCCGATCGCGCGTCCGCACTGGCCGCTCACTTCGCTTCCGTGTTTGCAAACGACGCGGCGTCCGTACCCATCTCAGCGAGTAACATTCCTGTAGAACTCAACAGTTTGGTTTGTGATGTCGACGAGGTGCGCCTGCTACTTGCGAACCTTGACGGTACCAAGCCTGCAGGGCCTGACGGGCTTCATCCGCTAATTATCAAATCACTAGCTGCCATTATCTCGCCTGTGGTTACGGATCTATTCAACAAATCATTGTCTGAGGGCTCATTGCCAAACGACTGGAAGCGCTCGGTGGTGAGGCCGATCCCGAAAGGTGGCGACCCCAGTAAGGTGGATAACTACAGGCCAATTTGTCTTACACCCGTTTTGGCCAAAGTGATCGAGAAGATAGTAAAAAAGCGTCTAATACATCTGTTACAATCGAAAGAACTTCTGACACCGGCACAACACGGATTCAGGATGGGATATTCTTGTGTTACAAACTTACTTGTGACGAGACAGGAATGGTTGCAAGCACTGAACCGGGGAAAGTCCGTCGACGTAATCTACATCGACTTCAGCAAAGCATTCGACAAAGTCAATCATGAATTGCTTCTAGACAGATTAAGGTCGTGTGGTGTCGGAGGATCGTTACATCGATGGATCCATGAATTTCTCGTTGGAAGAAAGTGGAGGGTACAGGTGGACGGCCATCTAACCGATTGGTATCCCTCGACCAGTGGTGTACCTCAAGGTACGGTACTGGGACCCACTCTGTTTCTCATCCACATCAACGAGCTGCCCCAGCTTCTACGGTCGCCGTGTGCACTGTTTGCGGATGACCTCAAAATTTGGCGAGAAATTAATACTCTCGATGACTGTGACATTCTCCAACAAGACCTCGACCGCCTCGCAGTATGGTCTGCTGAAGTCCACCTACCGGTCAACCCGGTCAAGTCCCTATTCATGAGTCTCGGGAAGGCTGTTCACGGACGAACGTACACCCTAGACGGCCAACCACTGCATCCCACACCTTCCGTGAAAGACCTAGGTGTACTCTCACGCTGCGACTTGAAGTCCGTCGACAACACCAACAAACTGTATCGAAACGGACTGCGCATGCTCTGGGCGCTGAAACGCAGCTTCTGCACTTGGTCTGAGGACGTCGCCACTCGCCTCTTCTCTTCCATCGTCAGACCAATGGTAGAGTACGGCTCGCCTGCATATTGTCCGATCACTCGCGGCGAAGCGCAAAAGATCGAACGAGTACAACACATCGCCACCAAGTTGATCCCCAGCTTGAGAGGCTTATCGTATGAAGACCGGTGCATGAAACTTGGGCTCTACACCTTGTCATATCGCCGTGTTCGAGTGGATCTTATCATGACCTACCGTATTGTACATCTCGGTCATTTCCCCATGCTAAGGTCGTTACTCCACTTGCGAGTACCATGCACCACACGTGGGCACAGGTACAAACTCGTGGTACCTGATCTGAAGAAAATCCCACACCCCCTGTGTTTCGAGCGGAGGGTTGTGCACGCCTGGAACAGTCTGCCAGAACACGTCGTCGAGGCCGAATCTGTGCAGAAATTCAAATCTTTGTTGGATGTACACTTCGCTAACATACGTTTCAGAGAACGGTTGCCACTTGACAACGATATCACCCACTTGTGACTCACTGTGTAAACAAGCATTTTGTGTGCTACAGAAGGAGTTGCTGAACCATCTCAGGATAAACACCGGACGTGTTTATTTATTTTTTTTAATGTTTTTTGATTATCACCCGATGGAGTTGTACAGAATTATTTTCTACTTGCTCCAAAATACAGTATTCAGTATTCAGCTCGATAACTCTGCGATAACCGAGTATCCGTCCTGATCCGGTCAGAACGCGGCTTGTGTAGGTGCATGGAATGACCGGGAAGACAAGGCAACCCAGTCGGGCTAAATAGCCAGCTCAAGTCCGGTCCAACCTTCCCTGTTAAAATGCGGTAAGTAAGGATTAGGTCTCCTCGAAGCCGTCGGTAGTGCATTGAATACATACCCAAGCTAAGTAGACGCTCGGGGTACGATTGCCCCCGTAACCCCTCGACAAACTTGGTACCTACTCTCAAAACCCTCTCGAGCTCCATTTTGTTCCGAACAAGGCAGGGCGGTCAAGCCTGGACGCAGTATTACAGATGGGGCAGGACGAAAGCTGAGAACAACTTCACAAATATGTCGGAAGTTAAGACCCCGAAAGAACGGCGTATTAACCACAACATTCTGAAACCCCTACTTGCGGCCTTCTTCCAGTTGTCACCAGAATGCAGACGAGGAATGGCCCACGCCTAGGCCTATCTGGTTGGAGACAATGGGGAGTTCGACCCCACCGAATACGTAGCTCGAAGGCGGGAAAGTTGCTCCTATACGAAGGACGGAACACTTAGCCTGATTTATGGGCAGTAGCCACAAAGTAGACCAGTCCCAGAGTCTGCCAAGTGCATGCTGTATGGCATCAGAAAGCCCAGGAACATTTACAACATTCCATAGCTCAAGGTCATCAGCAAACAATAGGGATGATACCCCAACCTCTCCAGGGAGATCGTTTACGTAGATGGAGAACAGCATCGGTCCAAGGACCGAGCCATGTGGGACACCGCTAAGGACCGCTTGCCTAAAGGATAAGCTGCGACCCACACGTACACACTGCTCTCTTCCCTGCAAGAAGGCAGATACCCAGTGAAGGGCGCGGCCAGATACGTCGTGGGAGCTCAGCTTTTGTGATAGCCTCAAGTGGAGCACCTTATCAAATGCTTTCGAGAAGGCTACGAAAAGCACATCCACCATGTGGCCATTGTCCACTGCCACGGCCCAAGCTTCACGAGTAACCAACAAATTCGTCAAGCACGAAAACCCCTTCCGGAATCCATGTTGTGCACTACTGAGTATGTTAAGTCTATTCAGGTGACATTCCAACGAATCTCTCACCAGCTTTTCAATCAGTTTGACCACGACGCTAGTCAGTCTGACTGGCCTATAATTGGCTGACAGACTCCTGTCGCCATTAGGAATCCGTGAGAAAATTTGTAGCTCGGGATGTGGATGCGGGTATGCGGGTGTTCTCCGAGCTGGTTGATTTGGCTGCAGACGTTTCGTCGTCAGACTAGACGACATCATCAGTGCGATTTATGCGGGCCACTTACAGAACCAAGTGATTATTGATCACTTAATTCGAACGTCAGGAGTCGATTGATCCACGTGAACTGACCGTGTAGTCAGCTCTCTCGTACTGTTGGCTAGAGTCCGCCTCAATGAGGTTCCTTCGTCCAGTTGATCTTGGGCGGACTATTCTTTTGACCCTCAGTGTCTCATAGGCAGTGTCTAAATATAAGTGGCCCGCATAAATCGCACTGATGATGTCGTCTAGTCTGACGACGAAACGTCTGCAGCAAAATCAACCAGCTCGGAGAACACCCGCATCCTGTCACCATTTTTGAACATAGGACAGATGACAGCCTCCTTCCATTCAGAAGTCAATGTATAGCTCTCAAGTGACTTTTGAAACACCACCGTCAGCGGTCCACTTAGCTCCACACCCAACTCATGCAGAAACTTCGGGTGAATTGAATCAGATCCAGCTGCTTTGGAAAGGTTCAGTTCTTGCAGCAGTTTAAGGACTTGCGTTTCCACCACAGTAAACTCAGCTAAATAAGAACCCTCAGGTATTCTGGGGACAAGTTCAAGGCTAGTTAACGCGGCCTCACGTACAAAAGCCCCTGCATACTGCTCCCCAAGTACACAAGCCTTATCTGAGTCTGCATACGCACGAGCTCCAACGGCCAGCGTCTCTTAACATAAGCGAAGAATGTCTTCGGATTTTCCGAAGCTCCATCAGCCAATTCCTTTTCGTACACAAACCGAGCTTTCCTTAAGTGTTGTTTACACCTATTTCTAGCCTCGCGGTATCTATCATAGGTGCTAGTTGATGGAGCCGCACGGTAGGTCCTCCAACACCTAGAACACTTCTGGAACAGATACTTGCCAGTGGTATCAATCAACGGCGGCCGCACTCGTGTCTCCTTTCTCCTGGCAAGCGGGATGTAGGGAGTAGACACTTCCGTGAGATAAGACTTAAATTTATCCCAGGATGCCTGAACCGTATCAACCACCGAGATTTCGCAACGCATCCCAGCAGCCTTGGTACGCATTGAATGATAGTTAGCACGCCATATGTTTGGAAATGGCTTAGCAATGTTCTGGTGACGCCTGGTCAGACTACACCTGAACGATAAACAAACATGATCACCAGCACATAAGGGAGAGCTGTAAGTGATGTCCCCTACGAAGTCTAGTGACTTGGCAAACACTAGATGCAAGATAGACGGGAGTTGGGTGTCCATGTAACTAGCAGGGAGGTCCATGAACTTATGCAACGGTGCTTGTAGAGTAAGCTCAAGTAGATCTGCCTCGAAATTATGTTCTGCCGAGTTGCAAGCAAGATCTGCCCAGCAAAATTCTGGTAGATTGAAATCCCCCAGTATCAAACAACTGTTTGCGGCTTGGGAGCGAATAAAATCAAGCACCTCTTTGGACGCACTCTCAGAACTTCTATACACAAGTCGGCCTCTGCGCATCGCGTTCGCCGACGAAACTGCCCCAAGGTTAGTACTGTCCCGCCTCGGTCGCCTAAAGGGGATGAAAATTCATGTCCGGCCAGACCTTGATCCCGCAGAACGAGAGCAGCTGAAGTCTGCCGTGATCGAACTGAAACGACGCACGGACGCCGGTGAAACTAACCTGCGTATCGTAAATTTTCGCACAGTTGCCCGGAAACCCCGAATCCGGGTAAACAGAGCAATGACGCTTCAAGCTCGCCCAGCGGTTCCTACCGCGGATTGCGTGTAGCGTTCATTAATGTATGCAGCTCAATGAACAAGCACGATGATCTGATCCGCTTCATTGCTTCACGTCGGCCAGATGTGGTTAGTTTGGCTGAGACGTGGTTGACATCTGAAGTGACAAGCGAAGAAATTGCGATCACGAACTATTCGTGCTTCCGCTGTGAGCGACAGTCGAATAGCCGCGGTGGCGTCTTACTTTACCTCCGGTCTACCCTGTGCGGGAGACTCGTGAGCACCTACCGAAGCATTGACGGTCTATGTGAGCAGCTGTGGTGTTCGATCCACCTACGACGCGGCGAACTGCTTGTGGGTGTGGCATATCGTAGCCCACTGAGTAACGGATTGGATTGGCTCACACACGTCCAAAACCAAATGAGTCGCCCGCAGTTCCTGCTCACTGGCGACTTTAACCTTCCTCGAATCTTATGGCCTGAAGTTCAGCTTCTCCCTGGCCATAATGAAGTGGAGACAAGATTCGCCGAACTGGTACTGGAAACCGGAACGGTGCAGCACATCACGCAACCCACCCGCATAACCCCGCGCTCAATGCCATCATGCCTGGACCTGCTGCTAACCAGCTGCGAACAAACAGTGCATGACATAGAAGTTCTTGAGCCCATGGCGGCCAGTGATCACTCGACAATTATGGCCACTATAGACCTGCAGCTTCCATGTGTGCGTCCAGTGGCGCCAACATACAACTATTGGAAAGCTGACTTCGATGGCCTCATTCTAGCTGCCAATCAGCTTGATTGGTCTATGCCACAGGATTCATCAGTTGAAACTTGCTGGGCAAACATTAAAGGGGCAGTGCACTCATTGTGTGCGCAATTTGTACCCCTCAAGACTAGGAAAGTTGGACCAATGAAACCCCATTGGTTTGACAAAGAGTATAACCGACTGTCTCGACAACGGCGTCGACTATGGAATGCGTTCCTCCTGTCTGGCTCTGCCGATGACTACGAGGCATACAAGCGACAACGAAACTTGTGCAACAGCACAAAGACGCGAAAACGCCGTCAGTTTGAGGAGCAGCTTGCTTGCTCAGCTAAAACTGCCCCGAAGCGCATATTTGCGTACGTGAAGCGACGCCTGAAGTCTGCAGGTGATGTGCCGGTGCTAGTGGGTTCGGACGGACAACCACTAAGTTCAAGCACCGAGCGTGCGTCCGCATTAGCGGCGCACTTCGCTTCTGTATTCGCAACTAACCAAACCTGCGCGCCAAGCTCTGCCGTCGCCGCACCGACTGAGCTAACCGACTTGATCTGCGACATCGCGGAGGTACATGGGCTAGTCAGCTGCCTAGACAGCACGAAGCCAGCTGGACCGGATGGTCTCCATCCGCTAATACTCAAGTCCTTGTCAGCTGTGATCTCACCTGCTGTAACCGACCTGTTCAACCGATCCCTGTCCATAGGCTGCGTGCCTTGTGACTGGAAATGCGCCGTTGTCAAACCGATTCCAAAAGGCGGTGACACACGCGAAGTGGAGAATTACCGCCCTATTTGTTTGACCGCAGTATTGTCGAAAGTTCTGGAGAAGATTGTGAAGAAGAGACTGCTCCAGCTACTGGAGACCAACTCTCTCCTGACGAATGCACAGCATGGTTTTGTGAGAGGCCGCTCGTGCATCACTAACCTGCTGCTAACATGGCATGAATGGTTGCAAGCAGTAAACCAACGTAAGTCAGTCGACGTGGTATACGTCGATTTCAGTAACGCCTTCGACAGAGTGAATCACGAGATCCTCCTCCAGAAACTGAGGGAGTGCGGAGTCGGAGGCTCGCTGCACCAATGGATCCGTGACTTCTTAGTTGGACGGAAGTGGAGGGTGCAAGTCGACAGCCACCTGACCGACTGGTACCCGTCGACGAGCGGCGTTCCTCAGGGGACGGTGCTTGGCCCCATTCTCTTCCTGATTCACATCAACGACGTGCCCAATCTCCTTCGGTCGCCGTGTGCCTTGTTCGCGGATGACCTGAAGCTATGGAGGGTGATCCATACGTCGGACGACTTTGACATACTTCAGCAGGACCTCGACCGCCTCTCCATGTGGTCCGCCGAAGTAAGTTTGCCTATCAACTCGGCAAAATCGCTACTTCTGTGCCTCGGTAAAGGTGGAGCGGGCCGATCGTACACTCTCGACGGCCAAGTTCTACACCCGGCGCATTGCGTCAGAGACCTTGGCGTTATACAACGTTACGACATGAAGTCACTGGACAACACGGACAATATGTATCGCACAACATTGCGTTCGCTGTGGGCGCTGAAACTTAGCTTCTGCACCTGGTCGAAAGAGATTGCCACTCGTCTCTTCACATCCATTGTACGACCGGTGCTAGAATACGGCTCACCCGCCTACTGTCCGTTGACGAAAGGCGAGATACACAAGCTCGAAAGAGTACAACACATAGCCACACGGCTCATTCCCGGTCTTCAGGGTGTGCCGTATGAAGAAAGATGCAGACAATTGGGTCTGTATACTCTAGCCTACCGCCGCGTGCGAGTGGACCTCATCATGACCCATCGGGTATTGCATCTGGGTGCTTATCCGATGCTGAGGCCACTGCTCCATGTCCGTGCGTCAAGCAGCACACGAGGTCACCAGTACAAACTGGTAGTCCCTGACCTCAAGTGGGTAGCTCATCCCTTGCGTCTTGAGCGGCGAGTGGTGAACATGTGGAACCGTTTGCCCTCGCGGATAGTAGAAGCGAACTCGGTGTCGGAATTCAAACGATTCCTGGACGCGCACTTTGCGGATGCCAGATTCGACGAAGCCTTCACAGGAAACTGACGAAGGAATCGTTCAATGATTATAACCCATGGAGCCCGTTAATCCACCAACTGCAGCTTCCGAAACGATGCCCATCCGTAATAGGCGGCGGAGCTGGTGAAGGACTCCATGTGGTTCATCCAAAAATATATCGTAAGTACATGGAGATTTTTTCTATGCTTGTAAATATTTTACCTTTTTCACCTGGGCTAGCTCACTTCTACAGGTAACACTGTGTCAGTGGGACATGTCCTACATTGAGATATAGCTACATAGATGTTCAACATCTTTCTCGCTATCATGACAGTAAAGTAAAGTAAAGTAGAAGTGTGAGCTGAGCTGAGGAAGTGTTAATCACTACCGACAGAGCTTCGACAGTTTTATCTGCCGACTGAAACACGTAGGTACGTGAAACGTCAAGTTCACAGGTAACGTAAATAACAACGCCCTCGCATTGTCGATCAACGAAGCGGACACATCTAAATAGTGCGTAGTCCGACAGATGTACTTCACCGTCCGTGATGTCCCGAGACAGCCACGTTTCAGTGAACGCAAGTATATCGGGATGAGACTCATCTACAAGCAGACCTATCTCGCACACCTTGTTCCTTAGGCTGCGCACATTGCTTAGCACTATCTGAATGTACTCGTAATGTAGAGCCCTGGATCGTGCCCTACCAGTACTGGCACTGGTAGGGCGGAAAGAGACGCCGGCTGACCAGCCGAAAACCCACCAACCGGAGACCTTATTCACCGGCCGGTTGCCTGGTTTTGAGGTCCTTAATGGCCTCTTTTAGCTTCAGCCTATCCGCTAATGGGAGGTCTGGCTAAACCTTAACATTATTACACTTTAACTTGAAGGCAAACCGCAACAGCGCGTTGCGTTCATCCGGGGTGGATAGGACTACCCGAAGTAAGCGCGGTTGAGGGTTTGGGGCGTTAACTGGGACGTTACCCAATCTAGTCAGTTTCCTGACAGTAACACCGGGAAACGCAGGCGGAAGAACCTTCGTTACGCACCTCTTAAACCACTGTGGGTCGTCCAATGTACGTTCGGCAAGTAGTGCAGCAGTGGATTCCACTGCGTTACGGAATATCACGCTGCTTTTCATGAAAGAATCACCTCGACGGGATGTATTTACCCCACGGGTTTTGGAATTTACATGAACCGCAACCGGCTTAGCCTCAGGCAATTAGACAGAGCTCAAGTTATCAGACGACGTTGAAGCAACTGTAACGTACGTCTTACGCTCCAGCTTGTTTGTCCCGTCATTCTTGAAGCTTTTCGTACCTGCCTGAAGAGTACGGGCAGTTCTGTTCCGATTTCTCTTTCGTCCTGCAGGTGAAAAAGCCCGTGGTTCAACGTCCATGCCCGCCTCCACGACCTGCCCTACTGGAATACAGCAGGATGTGTTTGGAGTAGGCACTGCAGTTTGAGTAGCACGCGATATGGACATCTTGGGTTTTTACCCCCTGCCTGCACAATCTTAGGTGAAACTGAGGGAGTCGCATCACCAAGAAGTGTTTCCCGCTCAGGCAGTTACTTATTGAGCGCCTTTTCACCTCTAGGTTTTGGTGCAGAGAGTTTGCGCACTTTTCTTGCCCTCTTTCGCCTATTCTTTTCTGGCCCAGGAGCCCGTTACTCGCCCCCCATTTGTGGAGCGTCAACAATGCCATCCGAGGCATGAGTCATTTATCTCAATGTGTACTGGAGCGTCCGTTAAGATGAACGCCCCATCAAGGGATGGACTGTCAGCAGGGGGACAGTCCGCTACAGCGTCCTCCTTTCCAATACTCAGGTAATTCATAGTCAAATCCACTTTAGATTTGATCAAGGCAAGCCCGACTAACTCTTCAACCACTGTGAACCTGGATGCCAGTGCCTTAAATGCAGCACAGATGATAGCCGGGCACTTCGCTTTCTGAGTGCAGCAATCAGCACATCTAAACAGGTTTTCATTGGATGATAGCATAGTGTACTGGTTCGCTCAGAGACCAGTGCAATCTTTGTGATACCAGCGGAAGCAAACAACACACTGCATACCACCAGATGAATCCGTAACTGGTGTCGAGCAGGCAGAAGTGCCGCAAACTGCATTGGACACATCAATCGAGGACCCAAAGATTTCATCCGCATCGGGTTTTAGCGAGACAACCATGTTTAAGGTGGAAAACAGAGCAGAATTGAAAAACACGTATAAAATCGTAAAACGACCACAGAAAGGCAAAACAAGGTGTGAAAGGGGATTAACAAGAGGAACAACCGCAAAAATTACAAGTAAGCGTCAAGGAGACGATATGTCCAGTAGCACTTTCATCCATCCAAGGTATCTTGGTTCAGAAATAATTTGACAATAGTCAAATTTCGTTTCACGCGCTTATTCAAACACCGTTTTTCTCAACAATTCAGCTAGAAAACTCGAGCAGTATGGCACGTCAAAAACCGAGTTAGCGCGTATAACTCACAGCGCACGATCAACGGGCTATAATTGGTGACCCCGAAAACGAATTTTCTTTTCGTGTGCTTGATACTAATAATGCCTTTTAGATCCGGTAACTTATTCTGCCTACCTTTCTACTTTTACTCTTTACTACTTGCGTTTACATTCACACGCTGCGGCATTTTTTCACCACGAAGGTCATTCACCCAGATTCTGACGATCAGGTTATGGATTTCCGTTCCCCTATTCCGCCTTTCCGAGAGACTAATCCTAAGACCTGGTTTAACCAGCTAGAATCTATTTTTTCATTACATGGTGTTAAGTCTGACAGCGTAAAATTTCACTGCGTTGTTGCAGCACCTCCTCCGCAAGTAGTCGATGACCTCGACGACATCGTGGACCTTCCCGAATGTCAGAAAAGTTACGATGAGTTTAAGGCCGTCGTGTTAAAGCGATTTGGCGTATCAGACCATGCCATCAGACCATGCAAACGATGAGCATCTTTCTCAGCTCGCCGACATTGCCGACCGTATTTGGGAATCCAACAAGCAAGTATCTCCGTCTCAGACTACTTTCAGTACGGAGGTAACAGAAGTAAGAGCGCAAGTAGCGGCACTTAGCAACCGACTGGAGAACCTAACACAGTCCGGATCCAACCGTCGAAGTCGTTCCAGCAGTCGCGGGAAATCCACGGGAAATCATTAAGTCTTTGTGCTTTTGCGGAAATAGGGTTGCAAAGCAGAAACTTAAAGGAATTAACGGGAGGGCGCCACCAGGAGTGGAGACTGCGGCTTAATTCGACTCAACGCGCGAAATCTCATCCGGCCCGGACACCGCGAGGATGGACAAATTGAAAGCTCTTTCTTGATTCGGTTGTTGGTTGTGCATGGCGTACCCATACCTGCATTCCAACCAGCACGTCGTAAATGACGCTTCCGCGTTTGCGCTGGATCGTGCCTGACGTCTCTTTCGCTTGTCCACCCCGATAAGTACGCACAAGTACTGGCTGACCCGGTCTAAACGAACGTTGCTTGGCACCAAAACGCCGATTAAAATCACGTTCCATCTTGAGGTTCCTTTCACTTGCTATGGACCCTGAGGACGGCCGAACTGCATCATATGGCATGCGAAGTTTTCTCTTCATCATTGCCTCTGCTGGTGATATTCCACCCGGTGTTTTAAATTTTGTGTAGATCGATACTTGAAAAACAAGCTGTTGACAAACTCATCTAGGTCAAATCAAATAAAATCATAAGAGAAAAAAGGAAAGTATATAATGGTGATTGAAAGCTGAGCTGAAGCGAATCGCCTACCCCGTGCTTTCGATCAGGCAATCGATCGAGCGGACGAATGCGTTTTCAAACACCCAGCTAATTGTACCGTTGCCTCAGAGTTGAGAGGGCAGTGTTTTCGGCGGCATTATCTGGCTACGTTAGCAGAGCTTTTGCTAACACGTTTTTCGTGGCCAAGACTGTTGAAATTTTGATTTTTCTTCGGCTGGGCTAGAATTTCGGCGGAGGAATTTTTGGGTGGTTAATTCGGAATAGCGAAAAAAGTGAGGATCTAACAATGGCGACGGACAAGCACGGAAATGTTACAAATTTTTCTGCCGAACATTTTCAAAAGCTGCTTCTTCAGCAACAATCCCAGATGGAAGCACAAATGAAACTGATTGAAACTTTAACGCAGTGCTTAAACGTACAATCAAATGGAGCAGCTACACGGGACATGCAGGCTATTTCACTTGATCTTCTTACGAATTCACTCGCTGAATTTATTATGATGCTGATTCCGAATGCACTTTCGAGGCGTGGTTCAAACGTTGGGAGGATATGTTCCAGACAGTTTTCAGCCGTCAAGATGATTCATGGAAAGTGCGTCTTTTGCTTCGCAAGCTCGGTATTAATGAACATACAAGATTCCTTGACCACATATTGCCCAAAGTGCCGAAGGACAACACTTTCAACGAAGCAGTGGCAACACTCAAAGAAATTTTTGGTGAATCGACATCTTTGTTTAGCCCTTGCTTTCAATGTCTACAAATTGTAAAGCGTGATACAGACGATTATGGGGCACTAGCAGACCTGGTTAACCGTGAATGTGAAAGTTTCAAGTTACGCTGTTTGACGGATGACCAGTATAAGTGTCTTATATTTGTCAGTGCTTTACAGTCTCCATGCGACGCGGAAATCCGCACTCGGCTCCTTGCTAAGTTTGGTCAAGACCCAGATTTGACATTGAAGTCTCTTGTAGGAGAATGCAAACGGTTAATTACCTTGAAACACGACACGGCTATGATTGAGCAGAGTCGCTCCACCATTGCCGATACTGCTCATGCTGCGCAAAAAGCAAGAAAGCCTGGTTCGAACAAGTCGTTCAACAGCAAGCCGAACAAGCCGCCTACAACTTGTTGGTCATGTGGTGAATGGCATTTCGCACGACACTGTCCATTCAAGCGTCACCTTTGTGATAAGTACCATAAACGCGTCCACAAGGAAGACTTTTGCCATCAGTCCCGGCCAAGAATTGTGAAGCAGTCTTACCGAAGGAAGAACTTTAGAAAACCTGACGCAGAGGCACTATCGGTGATTGCTACGTTTCACAGCGATTCTATAACACGACGCCGATTTATCACTGTGCTTAGCAACGGAATCCCAACCCGGCTGCAGTTCGATACGGCATCTGATATAACGATCATTTCCAAGAACACTTGGAAGCACATAAAGGAGCCGAAGTTGATGGATTCTAACAAAGTCGCTCACAATGCATCCGGTGGAGTGCTGAAGTTGGTCGGAGAAATAAATTGCAAAATTGCATTCAACGGAGTGGAAAAGGCCGAAACCTGCTACTTGTCTGATCGACCAAACTTGAACCTCCTTGGACTTGACTGGATGGAAAAATTACAACTGTTTGATGTTCCAATGAGTCAGATTTGCAATAGAGTAGAAACCGACCCAGTACATTCATCATTGTCGATAGAAGAGATGACCGGAAGGCTAAAGCAGCCGTTTGTCGCCCTGTTTGAAGATGGTCTCGGCCACTACACTAAGTTCAAAGCAAAGTTGTGTCTTCGTGAAGGAATCAAGCCAGTCTTTAGAGCAAAGAGACCGGTACCGTATGCAGCCATGACAGCAGTTGCTCAGGAGCTCGACCGACGAGGACGAGCCGGTGTCATCACATCAGTGAACTATTCTTCATGGGCTGCGCCGATTGTTGCTGTGCGAAAGCCGAACGGTAAAGTGCGAGTCTGCGCCGATTTTTCGACTGGCCTGAACGCCGCATTGGACGACCATCAATACCCCCTCCCGATACCAGAGGATATCTTTGCCAAGCTGAATGGTGGGAAGTGTTTCGCCAAGCTCGACGTGTCCGTTGCCTACCTCCAGGATGAGGTTGATGAAAGCTCGAGAGCATTGCTGACCATCCACACTCACCGTGGCTTGTACCAGTACAATCGCCTCCATTTTGGCGTGAAAACAGCACCAGCCATCTGCCAGCAGCTGATGGACACCATGCACGCGGGAGTTTCTGGAGCCGCGGCGTACCTGGATGCTATCATTTTAATGGGTCGGATGGCGAAAGAACTATTACAGCGGCTTGCTGAAGTGCTTGTATTTATCCAGTCATATGATTTTCATATCCGCGAAGACAACTGTACCAAATTTACACCAGCCATCGACTTCGAGGTTTTATTTTCTCAAAAGACGGTCGCCGCCCGGATCCAGAAAATATCCGAGCTATTCAAAAGATGGCTCCACCTGTGGACTTGCAGCCGCAGCGTTCATTCTGTGGCCTAATCAGTTAGTACAGCGCTTTTCTGCCCGAACTACATCGCCTGCGTGCTCCGTAGAATAAGACGCTGAGCGAGGGCCAAACCCGGAATTGGACGCCAGAATGTCAGACTGCGTTTGAGTGGGTCAAGTCATTGTTAGCTTCAGACTTGCTCCTAACTCATTTTTATCCTTCCCGGGAAATCGCCCTTGCCACAGACACAGCGGTGCCGTAGTATCCCACACGTTCCCAGATGGATCTCAGAAGGCGATTGCACATGCCGCCAGGACGGTACCGAAAGCTGAAACTACAGTCAGATCGAGAAGGAGGCATTGGCCATGGTGTTTGCTGTGAAGAAATTTCACAAGATGCTGTATGGTCGCCGCTTCAAGCTCTTGACGGATCACAAGCCGCAGCTGGCCATTTTCGGCTCGAAGAAGGCAATTCCTGCCTAAACAGCCAATCGACTCCAAGGATGGGCACTCACCTTGCTGGGCTATGGTTTTGAAAACCGTTATAAGTCAATGAATTCGCTGGGCCAAGCAGATGCTTTGTCATGCCTCATTGATTCCAAGCAGTGAGAACACCAGGACACCATCACGTCCTCAGTTGAGATCGAACCTGTTGTCAAATTCCTGGTGAACGAGACATTACATGGTATGCCAGTTACGGCCGATGCTGTGCGGGCCGAAACGCTTCGAGACCTAATCCTGAAAAAGGCGACATACTTCCACAGAACCAGCTGGCCACGTTCGTGTTCATCTGCCAAAATACAGCAGTTCTATCAGCGAAGACGTTCGCTTCCCATTGTGGACGATTGCATCATGTTCTCATCAGAGTAGTCATCCCGCAGACGTTGCAAGAAAGAGTGCTGCGACAGTTCCATACAGGACATACAGGGCTCAACCGAATGAAAGCGCTTGCCAGAAGTAATGTGTATTGGCCGTTTATGAACAGACAGCTGGAGCAGCTAGCTAGAAGTTGTGGCAACTGCGCTACCGCCTCAAGGGCACTGCCAAAGACTGAACACCACTCATGGCTTAGACAGACTAAACTTTGGAGACAGGTTCATGTGGACGTTGCAGGACAAATCAATGGCCAGAGCTTTCTCGTAGTGGTCTACGCTTTTAGCAAGTGGCCCGCAGTATTCCACATAAGAAGCAGGAAAACCAGCGCAACCGCCTCTAGGTTGCGACAAATCTTCAGCGGGTTCGGCTGGCCTGTAACACGGGTGACGGACAATGAAGCACATTTTACTTCGGCCACATTCACGGAATTCTGCCAACGTTGCGCCATCAAGCATATGCGGTCCCCACCATTCCACTCACATACGAATGGCCAAGCGGAGAGGTTTGTGTATACATTCAAACGCGCTCTCCGCAAATCAAGGAGAAGGGGAGACATAGAAGCGCCGATCGACCGCTTGGTTTTTAAGTATCGATCTACACAAAATTTAAAACACCGGGTGGAATATCACCAGCAGAGGCAATGATGAAGAGAAATCTTCGCATGCCATATGATACAGTTCGGCCGTCCTCAGGGTCCATAGCAAGTGAGAGGAACCTCAAGGTGGAAAGTGATTTTAATCGGCGTTTTGGTGCCAAGCAACATTCGTTTAGACCGGGTCAGCCAGTACTTGTGCGTACTTATCGGAGTGGACAAGCGAAAGAGACGTTAGGCACGATCCAGTGCAAACGCGGAAGCGTCATTTATGACGTGCTGGTTGGAATGCAGGTACTGGTACGCCATGCAAACCAACTGCGAACAACAATGTGTCAGCCACAAGCAACAGATCCGCAAAGCTGCAATTTCACCTGTTGACAGACAGCTTCAACTTGCCTACAGAGCTAGTAGAAGAATCCTGTCATCAGACGAATGGTACCGGACCGCAGAGCACGGAATCTGAAACCAGGACACTACAGCCAGGGCGATGCACCGGTAGGCGAAAAACCCCTTCTAGGAGGCTTTAGGTTAATCCCAGGCTAGCATCATACACAACGGCAGCAACTTCAGGAAGGGAGGTATACCGGAATCAGATAAAATCATAAAAGAAAAAAGGAAAGTATATAATGGTGATTGAAAGCTGAGCTGAAGTAAATCGCCTACCCCGTGCTTTCGATCAGGCAATCGATCGAGCGGACGAATGCGTTTTCAAACACCCAGCTAATTGTACCGTTGCCTCAGAGTTGAGAGGGCAGTGTTTTCGGCGGCATTATCTGGCTACGTTGGCAGAGCTTTTGCTAACACGTTTTTCGTGGTCACGACTGTTGAACTTCTGATTTTTCTTCGGCTGGGCTAGAATTTCGGCGGAGGAATTTTTGGGTGGTTAATTAGGAATAGCGGACTATTTGAAGATCTAACAGTAGCAGAAGTAATAGCGCAAATAACAGCACTCACCAACCGACTAGAAGACATAAAACCGTGAGTATCCGGCCGTCGATGTCGTTCCATCAGTCGCACTCATCTTAAACCTTATCCGAAATCTTACCCTAAGTCAAGCTATTGTCTGTACCACGAGCGATTTGGTCAGCAGGCCAGGTCATGTCGCCCGCCCTTTTCGTTCAAGCGCAACACACTGGGAAACGTGTATGCCAGCACGTATGGGCGACGGACGTTGCTGGCTGCTCCAGTCGGCTTTTCTTTGTCGCTGATGACAGTACGGGAGGATGCTATGTAGTTGACACCGGCGCAGAAATCAGCATTATCCCCCGTGATTCTAATGGTGTTCTCGAAGAGGCAACTAGTTCATTGCGCGCAGCAAACGGCATACCATTCAAGTATGTGGTCAACACTCGCGCACGCTTAATATAAGCCTACGATGTTCATTTAAATGGATCTTTCTCGTCGCAGGTGTCCAGACGCCAATTCTTGGCCTTGACTTTCTGCAGCACTTCAATTTGCTTGTTGACGTGAAGCAACGTCATCTGATCGATCGTCAAACAAATCTGGAAGTTATAGGTACTTTGGCCGACATAAAGTCAATTAGTCCGGTATACTCCAAACAGTCAAGCTCACATATCGGTCAGATGCTTAATACCAAGTTCCCGCAAATCTTTCGTGCAATGGCATCCTTTCCATCTGCCAGTGATGCTGCAAAACATCATATCGTTACCAAAGTTCCGCCGGTTTTCGCCAAAGGCAGGAGAATGATCCCTGACAAGCTAAAAATTGCTCGCGCAGAATTCGAGCATATGCATGAACTAGGCATCGTTCGCCCGTCTAAAAGTCCTTGGGCGTCGCCGCTCCACATGGTGCTCAAAAAGTCAGTAGACCGGCGTCTATGTGGCGATTACTGCGCGCTCAATAGCGTTACTGTTCCCGACCGGTATTCGATTCCTCACATTCAGAACATCGCGGCGAGCTCTGTGTTCTCGAACGTTGAGCTGGTTCGCGCGTATCACCAGATTCCAGTCGCTGAGGAAGACATACCGAAGGCCGCCGTAATCACGCCGTTTGGGCAGTTCGACTATTTGCGTATGCAGTTCGGTCTTCGCAACGCAGCCCAGACTTTTCAACGACTCATCGATTCAGTCGCCGGCGGTTCAAATGTCGTCTAGCCATACATCAACGATATCCTCGTTGCCAGGGCTTCTAAAGGACAGCACGCAGAACATCTCAAAATACTTTTCCAATTGCAGGCATTAAGGCTACTGGTAGGCTTGATTCTGAGAGATACGTTTGGCCGGGGATGCAACGCGATCTTACACGTTAAGCAAGCAGCTTTCTCACCTGCCAGCAAGCCAAGATTCGGCGGCATGTGCCCGCTACGCTTGGTCGCCTTCCGTCTTCTTCAGCGCGATTTGCTCATGTTCATCTCCACATAGTGGGACCTCTGGCGCCGAGGAATGGTCTACATTTTTACCATGATCGATCATTGCACCCGTTGGCCCGAAGCCGTTCCCATTCCTGACGTAGCTGCGGAAACCGTAACGTGCGCTTTCGTCGAGCGCTGGTCGCTTCACACGGCTGTCAAGCCACAGTGACTACAGATCGCAATCTGCAATTCGAATCTTCGACCTACAAAGATTTGCTTAAACCCACTGGATGCCGACGCGTTCACACGACCGCCTATCGTCCGCAGGCGAACGGCATGGTGTAACGTTTCCCCCGACAGATAAAAGCCTCACTTAGCGCCGACAACGCGCTGGGTTGGACTGAGGTACTGCCCATTGTCCTCCTTGGGATCGGATCAGACCTAAATGCTGATCTACGTACGTCTAGCGCCGAGTTAGTATATGGACCACCGCTGCGTTTACCTGGCGATTTCTTTTCCAATAGTCCTAGAATTCCCCGTTACGACGCTACTTATGCAGTTAGCTAGCCACGAGCATGCGTCACTACATGCTTTCCGACGTTAGAGAACAACGAGGTAAATCTTTTGTTCCACAAGACCTGCAGCGTAGTCCGTTCGTTTTCCTCCGCCTCGATGGTCTACGCAGACCACTGGAGCGACCTTACGAAGGTCCTATCAAGGTTCTGCAGCGTAAGGACCGCGTCTTTATCATCGACCGTCAAGGTAAACAAGAAGCCGTTACGATTGACCGTTTCAAGGTTACCCACGTGGAACCTGAGCTCGAGGAAGACCCTTGCGCGTCTTCTGACGAACCAACTCAGCCTATGATGGAAGACCCGCCTGCTTCCAACATCCCTGACCTAAAGCATCGCCCTCCATCTAATCCTTCCACTTCAGCTCCGCCGTTTCCCATCGAACTAACCGCCATATCCTCAGCAGTTTCTCCAATTTTGCGATCCGGTAGGACGTCTAAGACGACGCATTCCTCTGATTCGCATAAGTCGACTAGGTCAGGCAGGCGCGTTCATTGGCCAGCGCGATTAAGGAATTAGTGTTCCTTTCACTTTTCTTTTTGCTTCCCTTTTCCCTTTTGGCCAACAACGTACGGAAACCCCAAAAATCGGCAAAAGCTTTTGAAAACGCCAAAAACCGTCAAAAACCTTTTTTGAAAACCTATAAAGCGCAAAACGTTTTGAAAACCAAAATGAAAAGGCGTTTTGAAAACACATAAAAGGAGTTGCGTTTCGCTTGACGCCTACCTCATCCGGTAAGTGTCACTCCTATTTTTGCCCTCGCCTTCACCTTCACTACCCTTGTTTCCGTTTATCTTCCATGCATGAATCGGAGGAGATGACGAGTCTGAAGCGCACATTTGACCTTCACGAACTCGCGAACATTTAATGCTTACGAACTTCCCCATTTTGTGTTTTTGGCACCGTAATGCAGGACACGGGTGGGAGCCCGCTAGAGTCCGATCGCCTGGTTCTCCCCTAGTAGCTGTATCAGGTTTCACTACGCGGTCCCGCAGAAGGCTGGCTCGCGACGGACAGTCCTCACGTAGATCGAAGAGTCACCCGCGGTTTCTGTTCTAGGACGGGGCTGTGTAGCGACCTGGAGATTCCCCCATATGGCTGTGTAAACTATTCTAAGTATTCAAATTATAGCTTTCTTATGTATTAGGGAACTATTCGGTTTGCCTGTTGGACCGTTGTTCCCGTTATTTGGAAACACGAACACGATCTCCGCCTATGGCGCGCGACTCGACTGCGAACGACGCTCTGTCGACGCACTCGACGCCAACGACATTCTCCCTAGCTAGCTCTCTCCGGGTGCCCTATTTTTAGCGTTGGCTAACAAATAAATAATTAAATATTATATTCTTGGCTATGCGATAACGGCGGTGGAATCAGGCGGGTGAAAAACGGGGGTAATAACTTGGGTTCATTTAAAGTAAGTGTATGCTATCATAAGCGGCTTTAGGAAGGCCAACGCTCACAAGTTCCCTCCATCCATTTCTTTTCAGGATGTGGTATGTAGTCTTTCGGGACAACAATTTGAAAGGACCTTAAGAAAGCGTCGTCAATAGCTTGTGTACTGCATCATGGCGAATGAAAGCAAAAGGGCAAGCTTGGAAATCCGGATAACTTCGTTACGCGCGGGCAGTGAAGCGACTAGACGTGGGGCCAATTGTTCTGCTCACTGCTTGCAAAGCAGAAAGACATTTGTAACGAAAAAGCACAATGGTCTTATACGTAGACGGTCATTCAATTGCGAATAACAAAAACTACTGCACGTATTGCATTGGTTTTAGTTTCAACGTAATCAGAGGTTAAAACTTGTCATGAGCAGCCTATTTTTGTGCTACTTTACGCAGTATTCTAACCTTAGAAAAGGATTTTCTATTTTATGAGATTTACTCAGGTTGAAATTCGAGCCAGAAAGCAATATCAGCGCAAGAAAACTTTGGCTATAATGATTCATTGGATTGTTGAGGGCAGAAGGAAAGCCCTTTGTCAGCCCCTTCACTTCCCGATCATTGCGTGGATGCCGTGAATCGCTACGAGACGGCATTTCACAAGGGGCCGTAACCGCTAAATTGGAAGAAGCAGGGTCCCAGCTTACGCATCAAGTTAGAATCCAAAAATCGCTTGAAACATTCCTCATTCTGCGCGTCCGCCACAGGTTTCGGCAAGCCGTTCCAGTCATTGAAAATGTTTGCTAATTTGTATTTTTCAAGTGAAGCAGGCCGCCTTAGTATGTCTCTTAACAAATCCCTTTTATTTTCATCTGCATTTCTCGAAATTAGTATTTAACTTTCCGTAGCCCTTATAACTCCGTCACTCACATTTCAGATTCAGATGAACTGGAATGATAGGAAAATCCCTTGAGTGTTCCTTCTTGAGCAAACCGTTGAGCCAGGAGATGATAAGGTGCTAGGTGTTGATAGGACTAAAACGAAACACCCGAAATACACTTAGGTCAACCAATTACTGCCCACTTTCCATGCACTAGCGGACCCCGCTATGTAGGGCACGTGAACTAAGGAAGACGCAAAAAATGAACATAGCGAGGAATGAAAGTCATTTAAATGAAGAATAACCCCAAAGAGTGAAGAGAATGGCAGAATATGAAATAAATGTTTGAAGATAGACATGGTCAGGAGAAGGGAAAGGTTTCGCGTTGCCACCTAAAAGCGTCTAACTGACGCTCGAAACCCTTAACCCTAGGTTCACTGACCACACTTTCTGGAAGCGAGTTCCAGCGCTCGATAACTCTACGCGATAACCGAGTATCCGCCCTGATCCGGTCAGAACGCGGCTTGTGTAGCTTCATGGGATGACCGCGAAGACAAGGCAACCTAGCCGGGCTAAATAGCCAGCTCAAGTCCGGTCCAACCTTCCCTGTTAAAATGCGGTAAGTAAGGATTAGGTCTCCTCGAAGCCGTCGGTAGTGCATTGAATACATATCCAAGCTAAGTAGACGCTCGGGGTACGATTGCCCCCGTAACCCCTCGACCAATTTGGTACCTACTCTCAAAACCCTCTCGAGCTCCATTTTGTTCCGAACAAGGCAGGGCGGTCAAGCCTGGACGCAGTATTACAGATGGGGCAGGACGAAAGCTGAGAACAACTTCACAAATATGTCGGAAGTTAAGACCCCGAAAGAACGGCGTATTAACCACAACATTCTGAAACCCCTACTTGCGGCCTTCTTCCAGTTGTCACCAGAATGCAAAGACGAGGAATGGACGACGCCTAGGTCTACCTGGTTGGAGACAATGGGGAGTTCGACCCCACCGAGTACGTAGCTCGAAGGCGGGAAAGTTGCTCCTATACGAAGGACGGAACACTTAGCCTGATTTATGGGCAGTAGCCACAAAGTAGACCAGTCCCAGAGTCTGCCAAGTGCATGCTGTATGGCATCAGAAAGCCCAGGAACATTTACGACATTCCATAGCTCAAGGTCATCAGCAAACAATAGGGATGATACCCCAACCTCTCCAGGGAGATCGTTTACGTAGATGGAGAACAGCATCGGTCCAAGGACCGAGCCATGTGGGACACCGCTAAGGACCGCTTGCCTAAAGTATACGCTGCGACCCACACGTACACACTTCCCGCTTCTCTGCGAGAAGGCAGATACCCAGTGAAGGGCGCGGCCAGATACGTCGTGGGAGCTCAGCTTATGTGATAGCCTCAAGTGGAGCACCTTATCAAATGCTTTCGAGAAGGCTACGAAAAGCACATCCACCATGTGGCCATTGTCCACTGCCACGGCCCAAGCTTCACGAGCAACCAACAAATTCGTCAAACACGAAAACCTCTTCCGGAAGCCGTGATTTGCAATACTGAGTATGTTAAGTCTATTCAGGTGACATTCCAACAAATCTCCCACCAGATATTCAAGCAGTTTGATCATGACGCTAGTCAGACTGACTGGCCTATAATTGGCTGACAGACTCCTGTCGCCATTTTTGAAGATAGGACAGATGACAGCCTCCTTCCATTCAGAAGTCAATGTATAGCTCTCAAGTGACTTCTGAAACACCACCGTCAGCGGTCCACTTAGCTCCACACCCAACTCATGCAGAAACTTCGGGTGAATTGAAACAGATCCAGCTGCTTTGGAAAGGTTCAGTTCTTGCAGCAGTTTAAGGACTTGCGTTTCCACCACAGTAAACTCAGCTAAAGCAGAACCCTCGGGTACTCTGGGGACAAGTTCAAGGCTAGTTAACGCGGTCTCCCGTACAAAAGCCCCTGCATACTGTTCCCCAAGTACACGAGCCTTAGCTGAGTCCGCATACGCACGAGCTCCAGCTGCCAGCATCTCTTAACATAAGCGAAGAATGTCTTCGGATTTTCCGAAGCTCCGTCAGCCAATTCCTTTTCGTACACAAACCGAGCTTTCCTTAAGTGTTGTTTACACCTATTTCTAGCCTCGCGGTACCTAGCATAGGTGCTAGTTGATGGAGCCGCACGGTAGTTCCCCCAGCACCTAGAACACTGCTGGAACAGATACTTGCCAGTGGTATCAATCCATGGCGGCCGCACTGGTGTCTCCTTTCTCCAGGCAAGCGGGATGTAGGGAGTAGACGCTTCCGTGAGATAAGATTTAAATTTATCCCAGGATGCCTGAACCGTATCAATCACCGAGATTTCGCAACGCATCCCAGCAGTCTTGGTACGCATTGCCTGATAGTTTGCACGCCATATGTTTGGAAATGACTTAGCAATGCTCTAATGACGCCTGGTCAGACTACACCTGAACGATAAACAAACGTGATCACTAACACATAAGGGAGAGTTGTAAGTGATGTACCCTACGAAGTCTAGTGACTTGGCAAACACTAGATGCAAGATAGACGGGAGTTGGGTGTCCATGTACCTAGTGGGGAAGTCCACGAACTGATGCAACGGTACTTGTAGGGTAAGCTCAAGAGGATCTGCATCGAAAGTACCTTCCTCCGAGTTGCAAGCAAGATCTGCCCAGCAAACGTCTGGTAAGTGGAAATCCAACAGTATCAAATGCCTGTTTTCAGATTGGGAGCGAATAAAGTCAAGCAAATCTTTAGACGTACTCCCAGGACTTCTATACACAAGTAGAAGTGTGAGCTGAGCTGAGGTAGTGTTGATCACTACTGCCAGAGCTTCGACAATTAAATAAATAAATAAATATTTTATTCTCGACTATGCGAGGCACGCCAATTGAGGCATGATCAGGTATGTACAACTTTACAGACATTTTAGGGGAACTGTAGTGACAGTAGAAAATTGTTCATATATCCATGCTTGGAACTGTGCAATGGTGAAGATGCGAAACAATTGGTTGTAGTGGGATCGGGATCCATTTGTTTGGACATAATCGCTCTGCCATATATCGCAGTCATACCTCGACTAATAATAGATAGAGAATCCTGACTGATCCATTGGAAGATAATTGAAGAGCAAGCTTTCCAGTATGATGGTTCTAATTGAGCTGCCAGTGTGAAGTTATGGGCTGTGACTTTATTCGGCATGGAGTCACATTCGCCACGTTGCAGTGTTGTTAAACGGACATTTGTGGCTTTTTATATGGAGAACGCTTGCCAGCCGAAAACCCCCACGTCCTGAAACATTGCCGTCGATCCATTGAATGGCAAGTTTTAACTGGCTGTTTCTTGTTGAACGTTTTTCCCTCCGTTATTCGCAGTCAAGTTCCGTCCCATTTTTCTGCTTACTGATGCGTTATACGATTGGCCATTGCGTTCCTGGGTCCAGTCCTATGCCGATCGGTAGGTCGGGAATTAAACCTTCTTTCTGGATATGATGTGTTGATCAACTGCAGAACCATGTGAAGTCTCGAAGAATTTACTTTGAAATACGTTGAAATCTTAGAGGACAGGATACATTCCAAAGAAAGAATCGCAGATCCCCCGGGGTATGTTGTGAAATTGATTAGAGACAGGGGAAACCACGGCCGTTTGAGCGGTCAAAGCGGATTGAAGAGCTTAGAATGATCGATTGTTCAAGCCTTGTATTGGCAGGAGAATGTGCCTTCCGTAATCGTAAGTCCTCCAGTTAATAGATATGTGGAAGAGGCACTGTTAGGTAAATTAATCTCAGTGGTCCATGCTGCGGAAGAATTGTATCAGTGCAAGATATTGATTGATATGTCCGGTTAGTAAGTTGTAAAACAGTTGATAATTTTCCGCTCATGTCCAGTTAAAGGAACTGTGTGCTTTGTATTGTTGTCGAAACGGAGGACAATTCCTTGGGTGCGTGTCGCCGTACCTGTGACAGACTCGGGTAAGTAAAACGTCAAGTTCACACCTAACGTAAATAGCAACGCCCCCGCCTTGTCGGTCAACGAAGCGATCGCTTCTAAATATTGCATAGCCAGACAGATGTATTTCACCTTTCATGATGTCCCGAGACAGCTGCGTTGCAATTAATGCATGTATATCGGGATGCGACCCATCTACAAGCAGACCTATCTCGCACACCTTGTTCCTTAGGCTGCGCACGTTGCTTAGCACTATCTGAATTTACAAGTAACGTAGAGCCCTGGATTGTGCCCCACCAGTACTGGCATTGGTAGGGCGGAAAGAGCCGCCGGCTGACCAGCCGAAAACCCACCAACCGGAGACCTTATTCACCGGCCGGTTGCCTGGTTTTTAGGTCCTTAATGGCCTCTTTTAGCTTCAGCCTATCCGCTAATGGGAGGTCTGGCTAAACCTTAACATTAGTACACTTCAACTTGAAGGCAAACCGCAACAGCGCGTTGCGTTCCTCCGGTGTAGATAGGACTACCTGAAGTAAGCGCGGTCGTGGGTTGGGGCGTTAACCGGGACGTTGCCCAATCTAGTCATTTTCCTGACAGTAACACCGGGAAACGCAGGCGGAAGAAGCTTCGTTACGCACCTGTTAAACCACTGTGGGTCGTCCAATGTACGTTCGGCAGGCAGTGCAGCAGTGGATTCCACTGCGTTACGGAATATCACGCTGCTTTTCATGAAAGAATCATCTCGACGGTATGTATTTACCCCATGGGTTTTGGAATTTACATGAACCGCAACCGGTTTAGCCTCAGGCAATTAGACAGAGCTCAAGTTATCAGACGACGTTGAAGCAACTGTAACGTACGTCTTACGCTCCAGCTTGTTTGTCCCGTCATTCTTGAAGCTTTTCGTACCTGCCTGAAGAGTACGGGCAGTTCTGTTCCGATTTCTCTTTCGCCCTGCAGGTGAAAAATCCCGTGGCTCAACGTCCATCCTCGCCTCCACGACCTGCCCTACTGGAATACAGCGGGATGTGTTTGGAGTAGGCACTGCAGTTTGAGTAGCACGCGATATGGACATCTTGGGCTTTCTACCCCCTGCCTGCACAATATTAGGTGAAAGTGAGGGAGTCGCATCACCAAGAAGTGTTTCCCGCTCAGGCAGTTACTTATTGAGCGTCTTCTCACCTCTCGGTTTGGGTGCAGAGAGTTTGCGCACTTCTTTTGCCCTCTTTCGCCTATTCTTTTCTGGCCCAGGAGCCCGTTACACGCCCTCCATTTGTGGAGCGTCAACAATGCCATCCGTGGCATGAATCATTTATCTCAATGTGTACTGGAGCGTCCGTTAAGATGAACGCCCCATCAAGGGATGGACTGTCAGCAGGAGGACAGCCCGCTACAGCGTCCTCTTTTCCAGTACTCAGATAATTCATAAGCAAGTTGGCTTGAGCGTTGAGCAAAGCAAGCACCAGTAACTCCTTCTCAACCATTGTGAACCTGGATGCCAGTGCCTTAAATGCAGCACAGATGATAGCCGGGCACTAGTTGGGTGGAGCCTGGGATACTAGTCGGTTAGCAATGACACGTATGACGTGTCAAATACGACAGTATAGAAGTCGGAGGCGACTGAACCCAACGTATAAGAATAAGAATCGAAGCAGACGGAGCGAGAAACGTGCAGCGGGGAACTTACCAAAACGGTTTATGACAACGGACGTGCAGTCAGTAAAACAAATGGACGTTTCGAAGGTTACAACAGCTTTAAAATCCAATGTTACAAGATACTGTAAGAGCATGTTTTCTGTTGCACTACATGGGCCTCCCCCTAGAAGGCTGAAGGATGGAAGCCTTCGATAGAGATGTTAGCGGGGGAAATTGGAAGGTGAGGTCGGATGTGAATATTTGCATAGGTTTGAGTAAGAGTTTCCAAAGTGGGTTGTGTAACAGCTTTCGCTGTGTCCAGGCTTTTGTTAGTTGTGTTTATGATGATCGTGTGGACCAGAGTGCATCATCGGTGGGCCGTCGGGGCGGACTGGTCAAACTGCAAACAAACTGGCTAGTCTAGGAAAAAGGCCGACAGGACCTTCCCTTTGCTGCAGACCCGACGGTGCGCTTTGGAGGTGTCAATCCCCCACCGCACATTAGTCCACGGTCTTCGTCACACGAAGAAATCCAGGCGTCCTCGTCCCACAAAGGTATGCGGGCGTCCTCTCCCCACGAAGGAATCCGGCGTCTTCATCGGCAATGCCTGGGCGGCGTTTTGGGACCAAGCCGTTCGTGGGTTTCTGCGGTCGAGGGCGACTGTCTGTTCCTTGGATGAGTAAGGGGGCTTTGGGACGGCTGGCGAGTCACTCCAGGGTTGCGTTGACCCGTTTGGCGAGTCACTCGAGGGTTGCCTGGGCAGTTCCGGCGGTTGGGTTTCTGGAAAAAACTCAGGAGGGGTTGGCGAAGGTCGGGGAAGTGGCGTGACCGCTGAGAGGGAACATGGCATGTATGATAAAAGCAAATACTCTTTTTAGGTTTTCAAAATGCTTTGGGTTTTTTGTCGATGTCGCAAAACTTTTGTGGGTGAGACGCAGGATAACCATTAAAGACGAAAAAGGCGTGTTAATGGAAATAGCAAACGCTTACAAAATCGGAAAAACGGACTGGACGTTTGACCTATCTATCGCGTCGGTCGGTTGCCTGGGTTGAGGCGGGATAGGTTGCGGGTCAAGGGGTACGGAGGGTTCCGGGTTATCCAGTGCTCGCGAGGTCACCACAGGTGCGGGTGCTTGTGAGACAGCACCAGGATGAGCTGCAAGTGGCTCGTCAAAGAAAGCCACTTTGTGTCGGTCGATGGACACCGTTGTTCGGTGACCATTCTGGTCTATAGTAAAATGTTTCGGAGTCCGTTGCAGAACTCTGAAAGGGCCAGTGTAGAGAGGCTGGAGAGGGCGCCGCACTGCGTCGGTGCGGAGGAAGACGTGGGTGCAGGTAGAGAGTCCGCTGTGCATTTGCACATCTCTAGTCTGTTCACGGGGCGGGGTCGGGCGTAGTAAACGCACGCGTTTAGCTGGGGAGGACGCAAAGTTAAGCGGTGGCATACCCGACGATGCGGGAGGTGAAACGAATTCTCCTGGTAACTTGAGCGTCCTGCCGTAAACCAGCTCTGCTGGTGCACATTGTAAGTCAACTTTGATGCTGCTGCGAATGCCTAAGAGTACGAGCGAAAGGTTTTCGCTCCAGCTAGAGTCGGAGGAGGCGCAGAGCGAGGCTTTAAGCTGTCTATGGAAACGTTCAACCAACCCGTTGGCTGCTGGGTGATATGCTGTGGTATGAATGCGGCGACAACCTAAAATTTGCAGAACTTATCGAATTGTAAAGATTCGAAAGGCTTTCCTCGGTCGGTTGTGATGGTGGTTGGGCATCAGTAGTGCGAGACCCACCGGTCCAAGAAGGCCCGGATAACAGTCTCAGCTGTGCAGTCTGTTACCGGAAGGGCTTCTGGCCACCTGGTGAAGCGGTCGACACATGTAAGAAAGTATACGAATCCGCGTGACGGGGGCAATGGACCTACCAGATCTAAGTGTACATGCGAGAACCGAGAGTCCGGGGCAGGAAATGAACCAAGAGGACTGCGGGTGTGACTATGTACTTTGGAGCGCCGGCATTGAATGCAGGCGCGAGCCCAGGTACGAAAATCTTTGTTTACGCGTAGCCAAACGAAACATTCGGTGACCAGTTTCAAAGATGCACGGATACCGGGGTGTGACAGTGAGTGCAGTGCTTCAAAGACTGTGCGTCTGAAGGAGACGGGCACGAGAGGTCTTGGACAACCTTTGGAAGTGTCACAGATGGTGGTTCCTTCCTTGGTTTGGAGAGGAACAGGTTGCACATGCAGCGAAGTGGACTACAAAGTGCGCTGTATATCTTCGTCTTGAGCCTGAGCCGATGCCATTGCGGCAAGGTCGATGGTAGACAAAGACTGGAGAGTGAGATTGACGCGTGAGAGAGCGTCGGCGACGGGATTGTCGACACCTGAGACATGACGTATGTCAGCAGTGAACTGCGTGACGAAGTCTAGGTGTCTTGTTTCCTGTGGTGAGTATTTGTCGCTAGCAGAGTTGAAGGCAAATATAAGGGGCTTGTGGTCAGTGTAGACCGTGAAAGCGCGGCCTTCAAGTGTGTGCCGGAAGTGACGTATCGCTAGGTAAATGGCCAGCAGTTCTCTGCCAAACGTGCTGTAGCGAGGTACCGCGGGCTGCAGGCACTTGGAGAAGAACCCAAGGGGTTGCCATTGCCCACCAACGTGTTGTTGGAGGACGACTCCTACCGCGACGTCTGAGGCATCAGTCGTAATAGAAAGAGGTGCAGTCGATTCGGAATGAGCGAGGAGGGCTACGTTGGAGATAGCATCCTTGAGCTCGACGAAGGCTGCCTGTGCTGTTTCAGGGAAAGCGAACTTACGTTCATTTCCTCCGAGTATGTCAGTCAGTGGCTGCATGAGCTGAGCGCAGCGCGGAATGAAGCGTCGATAGTAGTTGACCAAACCACAAAATCGACGGAGGTGCTTGAACGACCTCGGAGCTGGGAAGTCCTTCATTGCCTGGATCTTATCAGGAAGGACTTCGATACCAGACGATGAAACGAGGTGGCCTAGGAATTCTACCGTTGATTTGCCGAGCTCGCACTTAGTCGGGTTGACTGTGACACCGTGTTGGGTCAAGCGCTGGAAGAGAGCCGAAGGTGCTCTTGTTCCGAGGAACTGGCTACTAAGATATCATCGAGGTAGGAATCTGCGAAGTCTAGGCCACGAGTAACATCGTGCATGCAGCGCTGGAAGGTTTGTGCGGCGTTGCACAGTCCAAATAGCATTCTTAAATGTTCAAACAAACCGAAAGGAGTAATGACGGCTGTTTTAGGAATGTCATTGTCTTCCACAGGTATCTGGTGATAGGCGCGAACCAGATCGATCTTGCTGAAGATCGTCTTACCTGTGAGGCATGCGGTAAGGTCCTGCATGTGTGGGATGGGATACCTATCTGGGACGGTTAGGCGATTGAGTGCGCGGTAATCACCGCAAGGGCGCCAGTCACCAGATATTTTAGGAGCCATCTGCAGAGGCGAAGACCAAGGGCTGTCGGAAGGGCGGATTATTCCAAGTTCAAGCATGTGCTCAAACTCCGCCCTAGCTACCTTTAGTTTCTCAGGCGATAGTCTGCGTGAACGGAGTGACACAGGTGGGCCGTTCGTCCGTATGTGGTGCGTGACTTGAGCTGCCACGGGCAAAGCTGCGTTCATTGTCTGAACGAGCTTGGGATACTGAGAAAAGAGATTAACGTAGTCTGGCGAGGTCTGGGTAAATGCATAGACCGAGGATATAGATGTGACATCGGCGGTGATGCCACGTACACTGAGTTTTGTTGCAGTGTCGACTATCATCTGGCGTTTCGCATCGACCAAGAGGTCGAAATGCCTGAGGAAGTCAATGCTCATGATGGCAAAGGGGACTGCAGCGACAGTGAATGCCCAGCGGAAAGTGCGCCGAAGAGCAAAGTCCTAGGTCCAGGGTAAGCGACCGATGACCGTAAGTGGCTATTGGCGTGCCATTGGCGGCAGTGAGGCTTGTCGGCAGAGAAGTGGTAGGCTCACCCGGTATAGGGGGAATGACGCTGACTTCCGCCCCGGTATCAACTAAGAATTGGGTATGGGAGTCATAATCCCTAACGTAGATGAGACAACTTTGGGCTTTGCCGACGTTCGTGGCCAGTACAGCCCGGCGTGGCGGATCATCTATAGCGGAGTAGCTACACGGCTGTAAGCACTTACGGGCTTTAGTACCGAAACGCGAGTGGTAAAAACAGTAACCTGAGGCATCAGGTTTTGTGCAACAGTGCGATGATCCAGAGCGGTTGCGGTGCTTACGTTTTAAGGTGAGTTCTTTGATCTGGCGCTGAAGCGACGCTATCTGCAATGATAATGCGTCTATTGCCGACGGAGGGTTAGTCGCGCCTGTCGTGATTGTGCCAGCGCAAAGCTGCTTAAGTGCTTTGGTTTCAGTCTCTGGCTGGTGCCGTTCGATGATGCGGTCTGCTAGATCTGCAATTGCTGTGATGGGCAAGTCACTTGCTACTGCAAGGATAGCCTGTGTGCTTTAAGGAAGGCTTTGCATCCACAGCTCGCGGAGAGTCCCTCCGTCCGTGTTGGACGTGCCGATGAGCTGTTGCATTTCACGCAGCAAGGCTGATGGCATCCTATCTCCTAGCTGCAGATCACATAATAGTTGCTGCGGACGGACCTTGTCAGAAGGCGTGATTCGCTGAATTACAGCCTGTTTAAGTGTCTCGTATTTCATTACTAGAGGGGGGCAAAGTATGATGTCTCTCACCTGCGAGGATATATTCGGAGGAAGGCAAGATATTAGCTGGTTATACATGGCGAACTCAGAAGAAATCTTACGAATATAAAATACGGATTCTAAATTTAAAAACCATAATAAAGGATCATGCTCCCAAAAAGGAGGGGCCAATGCAACCGAATTGACCATGGCAGGCTGAACGGCGTTAACCGCGCATGGAGACCGCTTACCCACTAGATTATCCATTGCAAAAGGCTGAAAAAATATGTGGTAGGTGAGAAAACAATATGATCACAAGTAATGAATCACAAAATCACTGGAACGAGTTCACCTGAATGAAAATGCAAAATGGCGGGCGGCGTGTTCCTGACAGGGGTGACCAATTGTTGGGCGGAGCCTAAGACAAACGTCGGTAAGCACTGACACGTATGACGTGTCAAATACGACAGTATAGAAGTTGGAGGCGACTGAACCCAACGTACATTGTACAGGCTACAAGAATAAGAAGCGAAGCAGACGGAGCGAGAAACGTGCAGCGAGGAACTCACCAAAACGGTTTGTGACAACGGACGTGCAGTCAGTACAACAAATGGTCGCTTCAAAGGTTAAAACAATAAAAAATCCAATGTTACAAGAAACTGAAAGAGCATGTTTTCTGTTGCACTACACACTTCGCTTTCTGAGTGTAGCAATCAGCACATCTAAACAGGTTTTCACTGGATGATAGCATAGGGTACTGAGTTGCTCGGAGGCCGGTGCAACCTTTGTGATACTAGCAAAAGCAAACATCACGCTGCATACCACCAGATGAATTCGTAACCGGTCTCGAACAGGCAGAATTGCTGCAATCTGCATTGGACTCATCAATCAAGGACCCAAGGATTTCATTTGCTTCGGCTTTAGCTAGACAACTATGTTTAAATTGGAAAACAGAGCAGAGTTTAAAACACGTATACGACCGTAAAACGACGACAAAAATGGGAAACAGGGTGTGAAAGGGGTTAAAAAGTAGAACAACCGCAAAAATTACCAGTAAGCGTGAAGGAGAAGCTATGTCCAGTAGCACTTTAATCGATCCAAGGTATCTTGGCTCAGAGGAAATTTGACAATAGTCAAATTTTGCTTCAACTGTTTATTCAGACACCGCTTTCCACAATATTTCAGCTGGAAAACTCGATCAGTATGGCACGCGGAGAACTCACAGTACACAGTTCCATTTCTTCCGCCTGGGCAGGGACAATTGTGGCGACTGAGGAGGCCATAAAAGTCCAATGATTTTAAAGCGAACATGTGGTGAATTGAATCCTATTTCAAAGAAAGAAGGCACAACTGTACTTCTGCGCAGGTTTCACAACAAAAGAACAAGGAGCGCAATATCGCCGGAAGGAACGAGGCCGTGCTCCACAACGGTCGGTGATCAGCAGGGGACTGGGAGGTTGCCGTAGCGGACAACAAGCCAATTTGCCTTGGTGAAGGAACAGGGAAGATGACATTGTGATCTAAGAGCTGTTAATATGGAGAAAAATGCCACGGGTTACAACGCGGACCTAGGTTGAGGTGAGTATAATGATGGTTTGAATGCACCGTAAAGTGCGTCGGCGGATTCAGGCGCTGTCATGGCTGTCGACGATACCGCAGTTTTCCGTGCTGTCTTCTTTCAGCGTGTGTACCGCACTTTTGAGCGGTTCAAAAGGGACTTAAAGCGCTTTCAAATGCGTACTGCGTCATGTTTTTTCAAATCGGATGTCCTGACATCGGTTTGTTATAAGAGGAAAACGGGAAAAGAGTTGCCTGAGGGTGTGCGATACAAATCCGTACACTATAAATGGGTTCATTGTTCCCGAAGAGGATACAAATGCAAGCGGTAAGTTCACATGTATTGTTTGTGAGACGCTCATTAACTTTAGGTACAAAAGTTATGACTTCCAGACACATATTGCCATACGGCATAACTGCTGGTGCTACGACATGGTATCCTACAGCCTTCAGCACAGCCATAATTTCCTGTAGGAAAGCCGTTTCTGTATGTCACCAACAGACGGCTCCCGCGGCATGCGGAAGTGGACATCTATCGTATGATGCAGTCTTTCAAGGACACACGTGAGCTCAGGAGATATGCGCTGGCGCACTACGGTCGAAGTTTGAACCGTTACGATTTCCGGACCATAAGCGATAAGATGAGGGGAAAGGTTGGGGGAAACTCAGTTAACGCGGTTAGGCAATTGCTGGAGACGGCCGGTCAAAGTAATGTAGAGTCGGAGGAGTCGGAGGTACGCTACATCTTCTTTGTTCCCAGGTACGTACGTGACCTTGTGGAGCTTTATGGTGAGGTATTGCTGGCAGACGCGACGCACCAGATGAACTGCGGTGGCTACATACTTTGGCACTGCATGTTGGTAGATTTGCATGGTATTGGGCGTTCCGTTTCTATGCCTTGCTTCCTAAGGAGACAACGGCAGCGTACATGAACGCCGTGCGCAACATGCGGCTGATGTTACCAGCGACTGAGGCAGCACGGACGGTGGCGATTGATAAGTGCATGGTCCAGGTCCATGCATTCCAAGCAGTGTACCCCTGCACGCGGATTGTATTGTGCCGTTTCCACCTACTGAAGGATGTCACCCGTCGTTGCAACGGCTTATCCACAAAAAGTGCAACCGACAGGTTGGTTATTAAGCAGTCGGTACGGAACTTAGTGTACGCTAGGAGCTCTTGGTTGTTCGTCAGGTATTTGACTGCCATTAAAGAGCGAAACGCGGACGCGCACAGATACTTGGTATGAACGTGGCTGCCCATTGCCTCATCATGGGCGGCGCACCGTTTGACGTCCACCTGTTTGTTCGGCTGTTTCACAACGAACCGCGTGGAGAACGAAAATAGGCTTTTGAGGAGTGGTCTTTCCGAGTGGACCTCTAAATTTGACCTGTTTACCGCGGTTGTTAATCGCGTGATGGATGCTCAAGCTCAGTGGGAAAATATCATGGGTAAAACGGATTTGTTTGAGCATCCAATGGACTCTTGCTTGCATATCCTAGGGAAGGCAGCGTTTCAGTTTTCAGGGTATGCACGAACGCGTCTGCGGTGCCATCACACTAGGGAGGGGTTGACAGTGACGGAGTTGTCCGATGATACATGTCAAGTGCAAGGTACCCGTAGAAGGTACACCGTGTTAATGAGTGAGGAGGTAACCTGCCAATGCAGCTTCAGCCGGCAATGGCTGCTGCCGTGCGCACACACTGTGCATAAATTGCACGCTGCAGGCATACCGGTTGACGACATATTGCGTAACAACCGGTGGTTTGTGTCACGTGCGCAAAAACCGCGTGTTACCGCATCCACGTCCTCCGCCGTCGTCCCCATAGCGTCTAGTTCCACTGTTGCACCGGTAAGTAGGGAACAGAAGCTTCGGGAATGTAGCCAGGTTCTGGGTGATATTCAGGTACAAGTTTGCAGCCTGGGCGACACGCACCAAAGGAATTGTCCGCCATTGCGACAACAATACAAGGCACAGTTCCTTTACCTGGACATGAGCGGAAGATTATCAACCCTTTCACAACTTACTACATAGAGAAATCATTCGATATCTTGCACTGATACAATTCTTTAGCGGCATGAACCATTGGGTTTGATTTGCCTAACACAAACTTCCACATATCTCTTGCCTGGAGGACTTTCGACTTCGGAAGGCAAATTCTCCTGCCAATACAGAGCCTGAGAAATCGGTTATTCTGAGCTCTTCAAGCCGCTTTGCCCGCTCAAATGGCCGTGGTTTTTCTATATTTCTAAGCAACTTCACCACATACCCCGGGGGATATGCGATTACTTCTTCAAAACATTCTATCCTTCAAGACTTCAACATATTGCAATGTATATCCTTCAGTGACTTCACGTGGTTCTGCAGTTGATCAACACATCATATACAGAAAGAATGTTTAATTCCCGACCTACCGAGCTGGCACAGGACTGGACCCAGGAACGCAATGGCCAATCGCATAACGCATCAGTCAGCAGAAAAATGGGACGCAACTTGACTGCGAATAACGGAGCAAAGAAACGTTCAACAAGAAACAGCCAGTTAAAACTTGCCATTCAATGGATCGGCGTCAATGTTTCAGGACGTGGTGGGTTTTCGCCTGGCAAGCGTTCTCCCTATAAAAAGCCACAAATGTCCGTTTAACAACACTGCAACATGGCGAATGTGACTCGCCACCGAATAAAGTCAAAGCCCATAACTTCACACTGGCAGCTCAATTAGAACCATCATACTGGATAGCTTGCTCTTCAATTATCTTCCAATGGATCAGTCAGGATTCTCAATCTATTATTTTTCGAGGTACGACTGCAATATATGGCAGAGCGATTATGTCCGAACAAATGGGTCCCGATCCCACTAAAACCAAATTGTTTCGCATCTTCACCATTGCACAGTTCCAAGCATGGATATATGAACAATTTTCTACTGTAACTACAGTTCCCAAAAATGTCTGTACAGCTGTACATACCTGATCATGCCTCAATTGGCGTGAATCGCATAGTCGAGAATAAAATATTTATTTATTTATTTAAGTATAGGGAGGTTATCGATCACTTGCGTGAGTTACTGCGGAACCTTAGCAGCTCTCACGAGGACGTTGCGGTTTCAGCCTCCGCAAACGTAATGGATTCAGCTGCGGAGGGAACGAGTGAATGTACCAGGGTAGGCACAAGGCGTTAGCAAAGTTTAGTTCCAGTTCCATAATCGTCAGCCAGTCAGGAGCATGAATGGATGGCACATCGTTTTCGAGACTTGCACACGAAAACCTCTAAGGTGTATAGACCTCCAAGGAAGCGTCGCAGCCATGCACCACTCCCAGCCAACTACGACAATGACAAGTGCGCTTCGTGCCTCCAAACTGACTGCGAGGCACAGAGTGGACAAGTGGTTGACTGGGTCATGTGCTGCGACTGCCGCCTTTGGTATCAGCAGGTATGCGGCTTGTACAGTGGACAGGAGCACTTCACCTGCCATCGGTGTATGTAAGTCTTTCTTTTTCATATTGCTACCTTTTTCGTTCATTTATAACCGCGCTATCCATTGCTTCCGCTTGATCGTCAGGTACACCCACTGCTCCCATATGCGGCGCCTCCCCTACATGACGTTTTCGTCACAAGATCACACATAATGTGGGTGGCTAGGTGTGCCTACGGAGGTCAGAAGCACCCACAATTCCGCTGCCTTTTAAGGATGCACATTTACTTATCAGTTCCTGCATGACAGCACCATCTTCTAAGCAACCGGATTAAGGATTGCGCTTCGCAAGGCACCGGGGTAACCTGGGTTGACAAGGTAAGAAGCACGCTTGACGTATAATACATGGTACAAGTATTCCTTGCCCTGAAACTGCATTTTTGATATCATATCGCCCAGTTGCTTAGCGATCCGCTGCGTGGGGATGAGTATAAATTACCTCACCCGTACGTGCATGACAATTTCGCATGGGACTGAACAGCTTATCCTTTCCTTTAACTTGCCTGCCGATTCTATCTACGGTTGACTTAAGGGAACACCTGTTTTACGGTCCTGCATTATCTCCATTTCTGGAACTCTGTTATTCCATCAGCTATACGTGGCATCATGTTTGTTAGCTGCATTAGATAACACGTTGACGTTCATCAGCAACTTCCGGTAGACCATCGGCTGCAGGTTGGGGAGGCCGTGAAGGACGTCAACAACAGGCGAGCCCCAAGAGAACAACGTGCGTCCTCAATGAGGGGCTTGGTGATTATGTACCTGAGGTACATACTCCCGGTATCATTTCCCACTCTACGCGGTCCCTCCTTGAAGGTGCACTAACCGAACTTCGACATGCTTCTGCACAGTGTTAACAGGGAATCTGGCGTTCAGGGGTTTCAGGGGTGACTTGAAGCTTTTGCGTGGCAACACAAAATGGTTCCAGTTTCCTGAGTAACTAACATCTTTGTACCTCGACCCCCTTTTTTCTACCTCATCTTAAGAACTGATATCATTTTCCTTCTTTAATGTGCACTTCTTTTTCCGTGCCTTCCGTTTCTCACCTCCTATGGTTCACTTACCTCACGTGACTGCCGAAATAAGCACTGATAGCGCAGCAAACGTGCGCATTCCCGGTTTTCCTAGGGACGCATAGCGGTGTTCAGCTTTAGATACCGCTGCACTGCATTGATAGGAAATGCCCGTGAGCGTTCCTAATTGAGCAAATATTTGAGCCAGGAAATGAGAAGGTGGTTGTCTTGGTAGATCTTAAAGGAAACTCCGGAAACACCATGATCAACCCATTACTTCCCACCTTCCCTGCACTAGCAGTCCCAGCAATGTAAGTTACTTTAATTAGGCGGGAAGTATGAAGTAAATGTAAGATGAAGGGGAACGAAAGTCATTCAATTGAAGGATAACACCAAAGAGTGCAGTGAATGACAGAATAAGAATAAGAACTGCTTCACCAATATGCCGGCCGTTAAGACCCCGAAAGAACGTCGTTTTAATCACAACCTTCTGAAACCTCTACTTGCGGCCTTCTTCCAGCTGTCACCAGAATGCAAAGACCATGAATGCACGACGTCTAGGTCTACGTGGTTGGAGACGAGGGGGAGTTTAACCAACACCTGTACGTACATGAAAGGTGAAAAATATGCTCCCATACGAAGAACGGAAACCTTAGCCTGATTTATGGGCATAAGCAACAAAGTAGACCAGTCCCAGAGTCTGTCCAGCGCATACTGTATGGCCTCGCAAACTGCAGGAACATTAAACACATCCCATAGCTTAACGTCATCAGCACCCGGCATTATCCATGGTATTCCACTGCTCAATGTATTATATCCGTCCATACATGCAGTAAACCACTTTGCCACAAGCCTCGCCTGATAATGATTGCAGCTACATGGAACCCTAGGCTAGCAAATATGGAGAGAAGTAAACCGTTACAAAAAAGTGAAATAACACACCACAGTTAACCCGTATACTTCCTGCACCGACTCTCTCACGTGATAAACTAAGCCCGTCGACGAACGAAGAACACGGATTGTAACCAGTTGTGGGGCATTAAAACAGTAACCGGATCAGGATTTTAATAATTACCCGGCCATTATGTTTCATTACCCATTTGCATTGGAGAACTATGCCAGGTAACATATTACAAGGCAATGAAAAATATAAGAAATGTTTACCATATACCTAAATATGACAGATACCCTCAATAAGATACATATATTATCAACATATATAAAATCAATCAATATATAAAAGCGTTATATATTTATACATATATATGTATATTATATATCATAGCAAAAATACATAATAATACAAAATCAAAGTACATTGAAATCTCCCAGCTAGAAATAGCTTTCAGCGATTGCATGTATGAACTATATCCCTAGGACTTGCCATTTCCCTTCAAGGTATATTACAGAACTTCACTTATTATCAAGTGTTACGTTTCCATCCACCATAAAATTCTTCCCAAATTAATTATCAAATACAAAACAAATTACGAAAGAAATCATTTATTGATAATCCATGCGATATACCTTTGTACGGTTGCAAACTACGTTTACTTTTACGCCTGCCGTAAACAAATGCGTGAAATATGGAGTTTCCGTACGCACTTCCCTACCTGTAGCCGTGCGAAAAATTTAACAGTTATATATCACATCACACACGGCATTATAACAGTTACCCATTTCTGCAGCTGCATTTCTCCTAACACGCATGAAGCGTATCAAGTAAAAGCCTATCTTTTACTTGTTACGTACATTTTTGTGCCCTAAGCGTTAACTTCACCAAATATCACTTGCCTCCGATCAATTTAAGATTTAATTCCTTTAAAACATAGCGCAGGTATTACTGCTACCATTTGTCAGTGTCACCTCTCTTTATGCCTTCCCTTTCAGAATACCTCATCATTTATCCACGCAGCGGCGGTTGCTGTCATGGCAACCATGATTTCATATTCCCTGACTACCTCATTAGACCTTCGGTCGCCGATTTCAACACATACATGCTTCAACGTTAAACATCACGTTATGGCATTATTGCTAATCTATTCGTAATTTTGTTTCCATGTTCACAAGCGGACGTTTGTTCATACCACTCCTCTTATTTCACAGTGCCGGATGTACCTCCGGGACTGTCATTTATTACTCCTTGCATCGACCGTTGTGTAGCACGTTACCGGAAGGAACCAGAAAAATTTCAATGTGGGCGCCTGCGACCCCCGCAGCTGTACACTAAACAATGCAAATGCATTTGTAATTGCCAACGAGGAACATATACTCGTATTTTTCCTACTTCCATGCAGGAGCATAAGATAAATGTAAAGATTGATCTGAACCCTTAAGGGTGAAGCCTCTAGCCGGTCTTGAAATGTACCTTGTTATTTATTTATTGTTTAGGACGTTCCGCGTAGGACACTGTATCCAATTCGGCGGTGATTCGGGAATCCAATAACCTCCCACTCGGCAGCCTGAGGGTGGTGCTAAAGAATAGTTCGGCAGGGCTGCACCCAATATCCTTTTTGACAGTATTACAATTAGCAAAAAGGACGGCTAGAATTCGGTTAGGCTAACCTTGGTCAGGTTAATTAGCTGTAATGGCGGCTTTAAGCTGTCGGCGTAATCCCTCGACAAGGCCTTTGGAAGCGGGATGATAGGCATTTGTCCGCATGTGGAAATAACCCTACGGCTAATTCAAGTTGCGGAACCACATGGAACTAAACAGAGACTCTTTATCTGTAGTGAGGTAGATGGCACACTGTAGAAGAAAATCCACGAGTCGAAAAATGCACAGGAAACGGTAGCTAATGAAGCGTGAGGTAAAAAAATTGCATGCGACCAACGGTTAAAGCGGTCACCACAAGGCAGAATAAAAGCGAAATTGTTTGTCGGATAAAGCCGTCCGACTATGTCTAGGTGGACGTGTCTAAAACGCGTTTCAGGTAGTGCGAACGTTCCCTGGGTAGTTAGAGTGTGTTTGCTAACTTTGCTGCTCTGGCAGCTGAGACAGTGCATAGCCCATTGACGGATATCGGTAAGCCTACTAGGCCAGATGTTACGATCTGCAGGCAACTTCTCTGTCGCTCGAATGCTAGGATGTGATTGTTCATGAACACTGTTTGCCGTAAAGACTGGGGAACAAACGGTCTTAGCTCACCGGTAGAGACACCGCAATGAAAGCTTGTGTATGTGTTTAACACAGGTGATGGCAAGGAGCTCCACGTGGTTTTCAATTGAAGCTGAGCGAGTTCCGGATCGCCGTTCTGGAAGGCGGACATTTCCTCAAGGTCTATTGGAGTGAACAAAAGTTGGTGTATACGAGCACGTAAAAGTGCGTCAGCGACAACGTCGTTTGGAAAGGTTGGTGGTGAATATCGACACAGAATTGTGAGATTAGAAGGTGCACAAACGGACCCTCATGGATTGGAACGCAGCCGATAATATTGAGGAACATGCTGATCATCTGGGAATCGCTACTAGGTAACGGAAAGCGTTGAAGTCTGTAAAAAATGTGCGGGTAGGCGAAGCAAGCGTTATTGAACTGGTACGCGGCACAAAAGCCATTCCTGCCGTCCAGGTGCAGTACTCGTGCTCAAGGATAACATAAAGTTTACCACTATGACTCATTCAAGAGCATATACTTATTGTATTTTATGGTCTGATTACTCGATGGCACAGCTATTAGCCAAGTCTAGAAATATAACTTTATGTAGTTATTTAGACAATCCACTTATCGAGTCTGTCGCAGGGAATAGCCGTCAGCAGCGGCACAAAAAGCATATACATATGGTTTGTGGTCCGTCAGGATTACGCAACATCACACCACAAGGACATGAAGAAAGTCTTTGTCGGCCAATTAGATCACGAGATGTTCGCAAAGTAAAGTGCTATATCTTCTTTGTGCTGGCTGTAGCTTCGGAGAAAAGAAAGGCGGAGGTTGCATCTCATTGCTGATTAGTTGTTATATTACAGCACTGACAGTGGATTGTGAGGATTCAGTCTAGAGAACAAAAGTAGATTTCTGATCGGTACCCAACTAGCTCGGCGAAGTTACCTGGTTTAAAAGCTGCTTGATGGCAAAATGCACTGTACCGGCTTCTGGTTTAATGGTGATATTGTTTGGATTACCTTTAAGTAACAGGCAAATACTGAAAAGGGCGACACGATTGTCAAAGAAGCTTCCGTAGTAATTAACCATGCAAAGAATTGGACGCTGGTTTTCAAGGGTTTGGGGAAGTGCATACTGCATTGATGCCCGGGATTTTACAAGGGTTGGACTAATGCCTTCGTTATCAATTTTGAGAGCAAGTAAATTGACGCTGGCTTAAGCAAATAAACATTCGTCAGGATTAATCGCCATCTATTGATAATAAATAAAGTTATATCTAAAGTATGGCTAAATGCTTTACCCGCAAGGGATCAGAACAATAGTTACACAACTCCCAGGCTCTTGCACGAGGAGTGAGAACAGTGCGAGTATATGTTCCTTGTTCACAACTACGAATGTAAGCCCGTTTATGTGTACGTGCTCACCTTGATGTACAGCTGGCTCCTTCAGACAATTTTGTGATCACTGATTTCATTGGTGGCAAAAGTCGTGCAGAGTCGCAGTTGTGCACTTTTTCTGTGGAAGTGCGATCCAATTTGACACGAATTTCTCTACAATTTTTGCACATGAGATTCTTCGGGCTTCATGCGATCTTTGTGTGCCTTCCTTTTATTAGGGGAGAAAGCTTGTGTATGGCAGAATTTTCCACGTTTCCTCTGGAAGCAGGATCCCATTCACCAAAAACTTCACTATAAATACGTTGGACTATTTCGACACGCTCAGGCGTCACATTTAATGGTGTACACATGCAACAAGAAGTGTGGCGGAATAAAAAGGATAAAAACAATTCCGGGATATGGAACTAAAAATAGAAACGCGCTTTCGAAGAGACAAGCTTAGGTGGCATAATTAACTAGAAGTTATAAATTAAGGTAAAATGATAATCGAAATGTTTTGCGCTGAATTTGCTTTCTGGCGCCAAAGTTAAAAGTCTTCAAAGTTCAGAAGAAAAGCAGAACTTTTTCTGGGGCTAGAATATTGCAAAATATAAAACCTGGATAAGCTATTCAAAACAAACTTTAACCGCGGATTACGTTAAAAGTAAAAGCAAGGTGATGCGTGCAGTAAATAGCGAGGTATTCGCGACTGTATGGTAGGCTAGGAATAACGTCAGTATTTTTTGCTAAAATTGGCTTTCTGCTTTGTAGACAGACGCCAGAAATAAGAAATAAAAATGTAAAATTTGGTGAAGCGCTTTTGGTTCTGAATATGCATATCTAGCTAGTAACGTTCTTTATTGCGTAGAATTCGCTGCAGCAACTAGGTTCGACGTAAGAGCCCGAAAAGCCAACTTTTCTGGCATACATAACAAATATAAGCAAATAAGTGCTACTGTTTCGCAGAAATGCTAGTCCTCCAGTAGGAAATGTTAGGTATGCAAGAGACCTTGAGACAACTTAACATTAGCCCACGGGCAGAAGGTCTCTTTATACAATGTTCAGAGGATAGTGAGCCAAATAAATCACGTTGAAAATTGAGTTCGGTATTATGTATGCTGATAAGGCGTTGCTATGGTTATAACAGGAGTGCATGAGCCAGGTCTAGCTGGATATTACAGGATACCTTTAGGAGCATTTGAGGCGTTTGGCCTGAAAATGGCACATATTTGTTAGACAAATATCGCAAGTGGCATCTTATAGTGCCTATTTTCTATATCTATTAGACTATGTCACCAATGCCAAAGAGCTAGAGGCGCCTTTCGCTAATAATAAAGAAGTGGGTATCGGAAAATTCAGCAAAACTTAGCAAATTGCTTTGCGGCTTAAAATCAAGTTGGTTATGCGTTGGTAGGGCATTAACAACTCAGATTCTGGTGTGGAAGTAGCTCGAAGTGGACAAGTTATTGCGCCTCATGTACTGATACACACTATTGCGCATCCGTTTCCTAATTGCAGATATTTCCGCTTAAAATTTATGTTCTATAACTGGTGTCAGTTGTGTTCATATAGGTGGCATGGTTAACCAGACCCGTAATTTCATATCAGCAGTTAGTTTGCTGTTTCTTGGGAGCTGTCTTGGTGCCCTTAGCAAGGGACGCTAAGGTACATCACGCGTTGGAAAGTAGGTAAAAACTTGAGAGCTGTTTGTTCACACGCCATTACGCATAAGGCACCGTAGTCTTAAGAGCCATCTAAAAGAGAAGATTGTGCACTAGCTGCCGAGCTAAGGCGAAGTGGAGGTCAAACTTTGCTTGTTGTCCAGCCAGCCAGTGTAACGGTGGTCTCTCGGCTGCTGGTTAGCATCCGTGCCAGTAAAAAGGAACCTAGAAGTGCGAATATTTTACTAGCAAGAGCGAGTTGGGAAGAACACCTGGTTTTCATGTTGCCTGTCTACTAGTGTTTCCAATGCTGATCGGCAGATGAAGTAAGCAGATATGAGTGAGTATATGGGGCCGAGAATATGAGTGAAGAGCCAAGTGCCTGGGTCCTTGTGCCTACGGCTTATATATTGGTCACTTGCTCGACCAGTTGGAATATGTATATTTTATTTTGTGATATGCAGACCGAAGGTAGTTGGAAACAGCGGTGTAAAGTAACGCGTATTCATGCTTAATGAACATGCCCCAATTAAGGCCAACCAGCAATTGCCATCTACGAAGGCGGATAGAAGTACATCTAAAGATAGTATTTATAGGATGATTTGGACACTATGTATGCTGCCTTACGTGCGTTATGTGTATCGACAACAACCACAAGCACTGACATGGTATACAAGGCTTAGGTCAGGTAGACTGTCTTTGCTAGGCGTATCGCCTAGGTCTTAAGCATAATATCTTTGCACGGACCCAGTAGCCTAAGAATTTGGAAGGTGATAAGAGGTAAAGCTACAGACAAAGGAATGAAAGTGTAGTTAAGAGGGTAGGACCAAATTTTGCCTGCTTGGTTGGATTCGTTATTGCCCTGCGATATCCTATATGAGGAATGATTACGGATTGGCGAAGAAACCAATCAGCAGGCTAGGATTCACTATCTGTTGGGCTTATTTAAACTTGACAAAATGGCTACTAAAGAAAGGAAGCAGTTGTGGTGAAGGTAACGGTTGGTCTTTGCAGCATTTGGACTAACCTGTCAGTGAAGGGACCGAAGCAAATCAGGAACTAAACAGAAATGGCTAAATACATTTAATAAGAATATTAGTCTTAACACCTGTAAGGTGCTTGCTGCTGATCCGTCTGAGACCTCCTTGGTTTTGTGATTGCTGTAATGGATTAGATAAAAACAAGGAAGGTCATTGATGGCGACAATCAGTGTGGGTTGAACTATCGAGCAGCACGCACATGGTTGCTAGCATGCTATGGTTTATATAATGAGCGTCAGACTTAAGCTAGAGTGTAGGGTTGAAAGCTTACCACGGCACAAATAAGGCGATACTTGGCATATCGCCCTTGAACAGAATAGCAACTCCACAAGTCCGGTGAAGTTGACTTTTCCGCTGACAGCCGTTCACTAATCGGCCAGCACTTATTTAACACATCCACACTTTACTCTAAGGAGTAATGCGCAGAAAAGTGCAACCTTAAACTGCAAAGCTTGCTTACACTGCATGCCCCCAGTTTCAACTCCTGGCTTACAACTGGGCTCGACTCTGAACCTTAGGAAGGTAGGGGCATTTGGTTTTAAACTGGACGGTCGTACACCCCCGCTAAAAGCAGATGGAACCACCAGCCTTATTTCCTTATCCTCTTGTGTCCTTTTTGAAAGACCGTCTTCGGTTACATCCCCATTCTTTTTCTCCACCTTCCGTTCCTTTCTTCTTTACTAAAGCCATAGATTTTTGTCGGCCACGGTAGTTCCTAAGCCATAGATAACTTGCGAACCACTTATGACCTACACTTTCCTACTTAGTATTCCGTTTTGCTGTAAATGTTACTGAGCTTAATGGCGGACCACCTGAATGATGGGATTGTATACCCAAACCATAACTTCTCCAGCATTTCCTTAGCTCCATCCTCAGAACTATTAATACCCCTAAATTTTTGTCCCGTGGCTCCGTTGAATTGGATCAAACTTGGTAACTTAGCACTCTGCGATACGGAACGCAACTGAGACTCGAGTATGTGCACGAATGTGCTGATAGTCTGTGGAGTCCATCTCTCACCTGCTCTTATCACTGTCCAACTGAACCCATCGGTAATATTCAACGCAACTCTACCCTCTTAACCACGTACTCATTTGCCTACATGGGCGCTATTTATCAAGGTGGGGAACTCACTAGCCCTTATCCTCGTAGTAGCTATTAGTATTGCGACGGCACCGTTATTAAGCGCATACCTATTCCCAACTTAGGTCACTACGAAGCATGGGCAAAACTAGTAGATATCTGGATAATGCTTTCCAACCCAACGACACCAATCTCCTACTCGCACATTGCTGACGATAGCAAACATTCATGAATGGAGCAGCACAGTTAAAAGCGCAAATTACACAGCTACATAAACGCACATACAGTTACCTACTTACATACACCCTGCACAAACCAGCACTGTTATGGCAAACATATCGGATTTTTGAAAAAATTCTTGATCACGCATTGTTTTGTCAAAACACGGGACCGCGGTAAATTCGAATAAGTCGAAAATTTTTGGTTGGCTATTCAGTGTTGCTAAATCGCATACATTAACCCTATCATACCGTTTGTGATATTTAATTATATCACACCGTCATCTTATAACCGTACATCGGGTTTTCCTTTGACTTTTTGTCCAAGTCATCTTTTGTAGCGTTGTGGTATAGTGCTCAATTTTCTGTATCATGGTACCTAAACGTCTCGCAGCTATGAGGCGTAACAGACAAAGAGTGAAATCGGCTACAATCCCCACGGTTAAAGACAACTCGGCTTTAGCGGACGTGGGCGGTGTCCAACCCATGGACCAAATTGACACCATCGTGGTGGCCAATAGTTCCAGCTCAGGGATTGGTAATATAGAGCTTGTAAATCATACATCAATACCTGACATAGTCGCTATCATTCCTTCTCAGGAATGCAAGGTCATGCTTAATGACCCTCTTACTGAAGCGATGCTAAAAATACACGCACTTGAAAAACAAGTGAATTCGCTAAAAAGCGACATACTGAACATCAATGAGACTTTGATGAAGGTGATGCCCCTAGTACACCTATCGGGCATACAAAAGCCGCATAACTCATCAGATCTAAACCAAGCTGGTATGCTTCTGAACGTAATTGCCCAAGAGGCCAAAGAGCGCTTGCGCCGCGCCAGTAATGCCATACTCTTCAATGTCCCTGACCGATTTCCACTTGAAAATTTGCTACGTAAGCTTCTAAACGTCTGCAAATTGCCGCTAGATTGCTGCACAGCTAAACGATTAAGAAAGATTCCCGGCCGTACTTGTCCTATCATGCTTAGATTTGTAGGTCCTGAGTTTGCAACACGCTTCATGGCCTCCAGCTTTCTCATCAAACAACAGGTTAATTTCGGGGCTCTACAGATCAGAGAAGATATGACCCCCTACAAAGATCGATGGCACGTACCTCTACATCAACACCCAACATAAAAGCCCGACCCGAAACTAAAGATGCATCGCTTGTCACATGCTTTACACCACTGTGTACTGTTGATTTAGATGCATCACAACAACGACAGGATGTCTCCCCTAAAGTGACTACACACAAATCGGGCTCAGAACGAGATGCTACAACTATTGCAGAAAGCGAAACAATCAGAGCGTTATCGACCTGTGACTCTGATATGTGCGATACTGATACGGAACCAGCAATTCTGTCTATCGCTTCGCCCATTACTCCCATCATCAGGAGTGAACGCAATAATGCAGAAGCATCTAGCGGAAATCCGCCTATACCCTGTAATGCACGCCAAAGGTGTCTGCTGCCCACACCTACAACGAACCGAGCAAAGATCCGCAGGACCCACGTAACCCAGTTTCACAAAAATGTTAACAAGAAAGAACCTGAGCACCGGATGGTACACGCCAACGCTTGGACTCATGCGAGGCAGCCAGTAACCCAAAAACCATCTTCCCCAAGATATCAGTCGTCGATGGGGTCTGCGAACATGGCTAGGCCACAACAGCCACGAGTAAACCGTTACCTACTTGAAGCTCCCAAGTTAGGAGCCCGCGCCCCGACTTACCAACAATCGCCCAACGCACCAGGCTCGATACCATCTATTCCTGGCCATAGTTCCTACGGTACTCCCCATCGTACAAGAAGTACCAAAGCTGCAGGCGCCACTATTAACAACCACTTCCCAAAATCTGGACAGCCACAGTTTGTGAATCTACATGACATAACCGCACACAACACGGCCCCCTATACCACCGTCCCTTTTTTATGGGACACTACAGGTTATGGTCCACCGCACCCAACTCATCGAGAGCTAGCACCTGCCCTACTTTATCTCCGAAATCTTCTATGTTCATTACAGTCCCCTCCAAACCGCTGGTTTCAGCCATTCGGGTAGATCCAGCAATCCCCAAGTTTCCTCTTGGCATTTCGATGGCAAATATTCAGCAGTATCAAAATTTGCCATCCCCTGATCTCACATATTCGCAGCGTTCACCTAATAAACGCAACTCTATCTTCCCCAACTCCTCGCTGCCCCCATCCTCTCCCACGAAAATGGAAATTGCCCACGTTCGCCCGCAGTCAACGCTCTCACATAGCGATCCGCTTTCGCCCTCAAAGTACATTGATGATCCGGTCTTTCCCCCATTGCCATGTTCCATCCATCCACTCTCGGTCCATCCTAGGGACCACATTAGCCCCCCATCTCCGTCTTATTGCCACCAACCCAACCATGCACAGGAACTGACAATAATCTACTGCATGACCTACATGCCGACGAAAATAGTAATGCTCCTACTACAACAACCTCCCTACGTGGCAGTATAAAAGTTTCTGCGCAAAGAAACGAGCCGCTAGACCCGTTACCTTACCGAAGCTTTATTTCGCAGTCGTCTAACAACTCCCTAGCGGACAACCTGTGGGCTCACAATAACCTATATGGCCAGGCACCTCATTGCACCTCCCCAGATCGCTGTGAGGTAATAACTGCAACAAGTGTATTGTCTGCACGTGAAACATCTGCTTCACTCTATTCTGACTCCTCCGTTATGACACGCATAGATACTACACTGGACCCAGACCTCACTCTCTCTAAGGACGTACGCAGTCGAACCTGCAGTATGCTCCTTATCAACGCAAGATCCATGAACCACAAAATGCACTACATCGGTCCATTTGTTCTTCTCTCCTCTCCACAAATCGTTCTGATCACAGAAACATGGCAATCCTCAAGCACCCCTGACAACAACCTAAATATCCCCGGGTACACCACGTTCTGCAATGGACGCAACAACCAACGCGGAGGAGGATGCCTTATTTACTTAAGGGATGACTTTGGTGCCTCTGAATTTGAGTTGTTACCAATTGGAGACCCAGAGGATTCAATCTGGATCCAGACCAATGGGGGTACACTTGACCTCCTTATTGGTTGTGTATACAACCCCCCACATGCCTCAAATACCAAGCTTAATGAACTAGTTAACCTCTTCAATGACGTCTCCACAATGTCCCCGCGCTACAAGATAGTGGGTGGTGACTTTAATATGCCACATGTCTCTTGGAATGGCCAGAGTGCACCTCTCAAATACAGAGGCTTTGTTGACACAATCTATACGAACAATTGGATTCAACACGTCCATGTTCCGACGAGGCTGTGTAATACTCTTGACTTAATTTTTACGCTTGGCATCGTGGATGCTGTTACTAGCATTAAAGACAACATCCCAGGAAGCGACCATAAGGTAGTTCATCTATCATTTACGCTCTCTGTCTCATCCTATCGCTCAACTAGTCTAACTGGTGAATCGCGAATGTTTAAAAGCATTAACTGGGATAACTTTTCTCTGCTTGTCCGATCAGCTAACTGGGATACCTTTTTCTTGTCCACTGATGTGGACACAGCCACTCATGAACTCTACAACAACATCACCAATTGTCTAGACGTGGTCGCTCCGCTAATGCACAGCCGCAGGTCAAAACCGCTAAAGCGTTCATCCCACCTAAACAAGGTGCTGATGAAGCTCCGGAAAATGCGTCACCAATACTCTAAGACGCATGATTTCCATATACTTGTTCGCATGAACAGAGTCATAGACAACTGGCAGCACTCCCAGGTGATGGTTAAGCTAGCTGAAGAGCGCGCCGCCTATAACAGCAACAATAAAACCAAGTCCCTCACTCAGCTATTGAAATATAGAAACAATCGCACAGCAGCATCCATCACCTCCCTAAGACTCTCTGATGAGTCCGTAATCAGCGATCCTAAGGAACTAGCTGAGATTCTCAATCGCCACTTCTGTGATTGCTTCGCTGACATCAACCTGATGTTGCCAACTGCTGTGCCTAAACTTACCCACGACTCGCTAGACATTATTACCTTCGACCTACGTTCCATAACCCGAGTAATCAGATCACTTAAGCTGTCACTACACCCTGGCCCTGATGGTCTCCCATCTGCACTGCTGATACTCGGTGGTCAGGACCTTCCTGTTCTACTGCTTAACTTATTTACACTCTCAATGCAATTCGCCGTGTATCCAAACACGTGGAAGCATTCTATAGTCATCCCTAGACATAAACAAGGTAGCCGTCAAAACATAGAAAACTACCGCCCCATCAGCCATACGCCTATTGCCTCGAGAGTGATGGAAAGAATTGTTAAGGAGAACCTGCTGAACTTTCTGCTTAGTCGCAACCTTATCAATAGACAACAACACGGATTTTTACCGTCCAAATCTTGTCAGACTTGCCAATTTGAGTTTCTTAACAATGTGACTGCGCAGATTGATGCTAAACAAGCACTAGTCATTATCTTCCTTGATATGAGAAAAGCTTTTGACAGGGTGCCGCACGCGGAATTATTAGTAAAGCTAGAATCTTACGGAATCTCAGACCGCCTGCTCTCATGGTTCCAATCTTATCTCTCATCTCGCACGCAATCAGTAAAGGTGAACGAGTATATATCACTCCCCAAACCAGTCACAAGTGGCGTCTTTCAGGGCAGCGTACTAGGCCCACTGTTATTCTTGCTATATATCAATGACGTATTCCAGGTAATACAATATGGCAAGTCCTATCTGTTTGCTGATGACATCAAAATGGTGTTCTCCATTCACCCATCAAACATGCAAGCCGGTCTTTCCCAGATTCAAAGCGACCTTAGGGCTCTGGATGTTTGGTGCAACAATTGGAATCTGGCATTCTCACCGGCGAAATGCAACGTCCTCTCATACCGATGCATCGTTCCGCCCAAGGCGTTAGCGCTTCAAGGCACTCCGCTTGCTAATAGTCTAACAGTTCGAGACCTAGGTGTACACTACTCCAGTTCTCTGAACTTCGCAGAGCAAGTGAGCCATTGCTCAGCAAAAGCACGCTCCCTCATAAGCTACATATTTAAATCGATGACACTGCAAGAATCTAGGCTTGCTCTATACAAAACCTGCGCCCGACCTATGCTAGAATACTGCTCCATTGTGTTTACCAACTCCAGAAAATGCGATAGAGTAGCCATTGAAAAGGTTCAACGATCGTTTACCAAACGTCTTCTGGGCAACTCTACTCTCAACTATCGTGGTCGGTGCATCAAACTCGTGCTGGAGCCTTTATGGTTGCGCAGGCTGAAAACTAACCTCATCTTCCTATATCAGCTTATCAATAATCCTCTTGCGAACTCTCTAACTCCCTTCCTATCATCGGCCAACATTTCGTACCCTCTTCGTAATAGACCGCACTCCATTATCCTGCCGAAAGCCCACAGTAGTATCCGTGCAAACTTCTATCTTTACAGATATGCGTATGTGTGGAATAGGCTTCCACATAATGTGCGGGCATCTGATAATGTAATCCACTTCCGTACAGCACTTAATAGGTACCTCGTAGTCAGTCAGGTTTCTACTCTTTTAAGCATTAACAGACTTGAAGACGAACTGTGGGAAAATGGTCCTGACCACATATAAGCGTTTCCCCATCCTACCTCACTCAACTCCAATGTAGTCCACTTCTCTCATCTGCTTTTTCCGGCTCAGTCTACCGTAGTATGCATTCTTTCCGTTTTCTGTCCACTCTTCATTCAATCTTTTTTTAGCTCGCTTCAGGTGATGTGACTCACTCAGACAACTTACTGTATGCTTGCATTCTTCACGTCTGCTGTACTTTCTTCATTCAACCTTTTTAGCTCTCTTCTAGCGACCTTCCTTATGTCATCAGGTCAGCGCACAGCCGCTGCTTGATAGATGCCCAGCTGTCACTTACCTGTCTGTAACACCTAAGTAATTGTAGTTCAGCTTCCTTACCGGCTTTTCCACAGCTCCAGCTACCTTTGTAATATCTCATTAGCACCCTAGTATAATTTGACTATCTGCGCGTCGCTGTGTCTTAGCCTCTAGGCTCTGAACTATTTAGCAACCATATTGCATGCCTGCGCTTCTCCCGTTCGCTGTCCATTCATCATGTTACCTTAGCTCTCTTCTGTCCAGCAAACAACTCAAGTAGTCCGCGCGCAACCGCTCCTTTCTAGACGTTCATTTATCTATTCCTCACTACATCTATGACACCTACGTATACTGCAGTTTAGCTCTCTTACCGGCTAATCCCGGCACAGGCTTCAATGCTAGATGCACAGCTGTCACCTTCTCTTCTGCGACACATAAATAATTGCAGTTTAGCTTTCTCACTGGCTTCTCCCGCCTCAGGCTTTCTTAGTTATATACTATTACATCCCCGTCATGATTTGAATATCCGCCTGTCGTCTTATGTCCTCAGGCACTGAACTATCTAAAAGCTGTATTGTATGCCTGCGCTCTTCCCGTTCACCGTCCTCCCATAATGAAACCTTCCTTAGCTCTCTTCTGAAGATCAAACATAACTCAGCCCAAGCCTCTCTATTCTGGACGTTCATTTATTCTTTACTCGCTCCTTGCTTGATGCTCAGCCGTCACTTACTCGACTGTGAAAGCTAATAACTTCTTAATTCTCTTCTGTGAAGCAAATATAATTCATGTGGCCTGCGCACAGTTGCTGCATTGCCTCGCACTTCTAAATGTCCATTTATCTGTTACTTGCTGCAACGTCTGTGACGCCTACTCATGTAGCACTCCAGATCCTTCATTGGCCTTTCCCAGCCCAGCCTACCTAAGTACTAAAATCTTAGCACCATAACAGGACTCAGTATCTGCGCGCCTCCGACTCATATGCTGCGGTGTCCTCAGCAGACTTCATTTATGCTTGCACTCCGACTGTTTGATGTCCTTCCATATAAACTTTTCAGCTTTCTCTAGTACTCCTTCCAACTCTTCAAGTCGGTGCTCAGCCGCTCCTTAGCCTCTCTATTCTAGACGTTCTCATATCTCTTAATTGTTGTAACGTCTTCGACTTTTTCACCTGTAAGCGACCAGCTATTGGACTAGCTTTCCCAGGCTCTTTCCAAAGTAGTAGTATCCTAGCACCATAGCATGAATCGTGAACTTATACACCGCCGTGGTTCAGCATTATATGATATGACTCCCTCAATCAACTCACTGTATGCTTGCATTCTTCTTGTCTGTTGTCCTTTCTTCATCCGACCTTCTTAGCTCACGTCTGGCGACCTACTTTACCTCATCCGGTCAGTGCACAGCTGCACCTTGCTAGCTGCACAGCTGTCACTCTTTTATGACACTTACTTAATAGTAGTTCAGCATTCTCACCGGCTTCTCCTGGCTCGGTCTTTCCTAGTTTTATTCCTTTTGCACCACAGCATGATCTTATTATATGCGCATCGCCGCGTCTTCGCCTATTTTGGCTCTAAACTATTTAAGAGCCTTAACCTATGCCTGGGATTCATCCGCTCGTTGTGCTTTCTTCATGAAGTCTTTCTTTGCTCTCTTTTCTCTTGCATACATATCCATATATTCAGCGCAAACCGCTGTTCTGCCCCACCCTTTTTACTGTTCATTTATCCCTTACGTAATGTACTGTCTTAGACCTTATTACCTGCAATTCTGCAGCTCTCGGGCTAGCATTCGCTGGCACTATCCAGCTTGGTACTATTATCTTAGCACCTTAGCTGCTGCAGTTAGGCCTCACTGCTCTGATACTGTAAGCAACCTTACTCTACGCTTGCATTTCGGCCATTCCCTGCCTTCCGTCAATTAATGTTTCTCAGACTTTTAGTTCTTCCCTCCTCACACTTTGTCAGCACACAGACGCCCGTTAGCTTCACATTTCTAGGTGTTAATTTCTCATCATTTTCTTAGCACCATAGTATGACTTGTTTCTCTGCGCGACGTTACATATACATTTGTTCTGCACGTTCACTTTCCTTTAACTAAAATATAATACTTCAGTTCTATCGTTCAATCCTTTCTCACCTAGTAATCTGGGTCCGTTCTTTCAGCAAAGGTCTCAACACTTACCTTTGTAGGAGGTTAGCTCTCATAGGCTTTTCCTATTTCAATAGGCCATAGCACTATACTCCTAGTACCCTCGTGTCGTCTTTCTGTCTTGATCACCCGATAATTTTTACTCAGCGCTTGAGTCCTAGCTATCCGCTGACTTACCACAAATCGACCTATGAATCTCTTTCGATGTGGGCTGGCCACCAGCCGTCTGTCCACCAATCAAATGCCGCTGGTCCCTGAACTCTGCTTTCTGTCTTTCCACGCGATAGTCACATCATAATAAACTGATACTGCGTTTCTGCTTAATGGCGCAACGCTCTGTATTCCATGTCGATAGTAGCAACCAACTTACAGGGCTTTTGCGTTCGAAAAACATTCAAAAAACACCTTCAGCACAATCATTGCTGCAAATTGTACATCATTTGTCTCCACTCTAAATGTTATAACATAGGAGTTTAACCATGCTTGTTTCCACGCCTGTTCGTTGCGGCCTTGGTTGTCTCTCACCTTCCCTTTTCTCCGAGGTCCGGAACTTCTTGGGGATCTGGGATTGGACCGAGAAACCGCTTTTGTCCGGGACAGGACAACCAATAATGACCTATGAAGTACATGGCTGTACAACAAACGGATACAACAGCACTCAATACCATGGCCGCTGTCCAGTGATGATAGCTGGATTCGAGAACTTCACACTCCTGAAAAGAATACATACTCCTGAAAAATCCAGACGCAAGAAACTGACGTTTCGCCCACCTGAATACCCACAAAGACGATACTCCGTGAAGCCCCCATCCTCGATTCGCCTCAGCCATTATGGCGGCCCAAGATACCTGATCAAATAACAGAGGAAATTGAAGGTCATTTGACTGCGGATATCTGAGTGTGAAATCAGTCGACAACCTGGTCTGCCAGTTGTATATTAGTGCACCGACAAATTTCTGACAGTGTTCCAGGACGTGGTGGGTTTTCGCCTGGCAAGCGTTCTCCCTATAAAAAGCCACAAATGTCCGCGTAACAACACTGCGACGTGGCGGATGTGACTCGCCACTGAATAAAGTCACTGCCCAGTACAACCTACTGGCAAGTCGACCAGAATCATTATTCAATATTGCCCTGACACTTTCAATAATAAGTTACACCATGGCTATATGTATCGTCTTCATTACACATGTAGTGCCCTGACTGTTTACACTACGCACGCTAGAATTCAACGTTTCGTCATTCATTGAAGACTCTATGCCTCATGACTACTCACACAATTTCCGCAGCCTGCACAATATTCGGCTTACTGCCGACTACACTCATAGCAACGTGTTTGTTGCGAAGCAATATTGCACGTAAATATTGATCATGCCTTGCTTGGTGTGTCTCGACAAATTCGAGAATAAACCATTTATTTATTTATTTATTTAAATGATCCTGTCTGTAAAGGTGTGCCTTGCCTTGTCGAGAATAAAGCTTTATTTATTTATTTATTAGTCTGATACGAAGTATTTGATTCTAATGTATTTAACTTTTGCACCCTCGGTTGATTCATTGTCCCCTAAACCAGATATTTCGCACTCCAATTTATCTTCTCTTGGCCCCATATCGTTTAGCTTTTATCTGAGTAGTACATTTGTTACTCATGTCTGGAGACACTGGTAGACTGGCGACATGATAAACCAAATCCATATTTGATCGCCATTCAGGCCAACCTAACGTTTATTATTTAATCTTCTCTGACACTGGCACGAAAGCTAGCCATGTGCCAGTGACCCGTGCCACACCGGCTAGCTGAAGCTCCAATTAGTTCTAACCACGTCTTGTTTTATCTTGGTCCTCAAATGAAATTTCTCCACCAACTGGCTCCATTGCCCACCCTAGGTCATACGTGGAGGTGGGTGGAAAAGCGACTCCCATTTCCTGCTTACTCTGCTGTTCCTGACAAATTATTATTCATTTATGCTGTTTGGCGAACTAGAGTAGCTCACACAAGAACACCCGCCGCCGTGATAGCTTGTGTGCCATTATAGCCGAGTTTTGCGTTGAGGTCGACCATACTGATCATCCAAACCTGGAGTAAGCAAGCTCATAAAAGGCAAACAGTTGCACAGTAGGGCGTCCAAATAAAGGGGGAAGAATAATGCTTCACGTCTGGAAAAGCTTAACAGTAGAAAACAGTTATTGGGGCCTTACCCTTGCAGGCTCTAGCGGATTACACATTTAAACGGAACTGGCCATCTCTACGGATGCTCGTTTCATTATCATTGACGATAGACGGAGGTAGCTTATTGGCAGTGAGGGACCATGTATAGGGTTGCACAAAATGAGCTAAAACTGAAAAATCATGCAAATTTGTCTAGTAAACTGATGGGGTTAACAGGATCAGGCGAGTCAAATGGACACTAAGCTGTCGTGACATATTTATGTAGACCAGACTCATGTGGTTAGGGTAGAACATTCAATACCGCTTAAAGTTAACTAGTTTTGTAGGTTTTACTTATACAATTGTTTCCTTGACCAACTAGTCACCGAAAACAGCAAACGGAGGGCTTTGACCATTGTCTACTAAGGAAGTCTCGTAAGTTCGCGCAGGCAAGAGGTACTGTAGTGTCTTCCGAGCGTTTTCCTGTGTATTTTTTACTCATTCGACCGGCTTTTATTACGTAAGCGTGGAAAGCGTAATTTGCGGCCACTGCGTCGTACAACGTAAGCATTGATAATTTTCAACCATATTGTACAATTCTAGATACAAAGCCCTGTTGAGCTCCTAAAGCTGTGAGCCACTTTTATAATTTTTTATTTGCAACCTATATTATGGAAAATTTATACGGCTTTAGTAGCAAGCTTTTTGGCTGCATTATTGGCAGTCGGCACCGAACTCGGGAAATACTACATTGCGGGGCTTATGCTCTTTTCGGGTACAGCAACCAAGCGTTGGTGTGACTGATATTCATTAGCTACTTTTAAGCAATAGTTAGGCTGAGCAACGGGGTTTAAATATTTACTCTTCTTTGAGTTTGGTGCACGCAGTCATCCTTTAAGCAGACATAGTTTATGATTTCCAGATATTTACGCCTAAGTACCAACAGCATTATAAAGGTATTCAATAAAAATGGTTTTAGATTTCATTAGAAATTATTACAAATCTCTTTGTGCCATTTCTGATGCCCTCGCTTTTCTTCTCACCTTCCATGAGCCCACTCCTATTCGTAGCTTTTTCGAAAGCTTTAAACACTCTTCCACATCTTCGGCTGTCACTAAAGTTGGGACCTTACGGGATATCTGGTCGCGTCATTCAATGGGTGTCTACCTTCCCTGAGGGGAAGGAACAGTGCGTACGAGTGGAGCGTAGCCTTTCGCTCGGGCAAGCTGTCTTTAGTGGCGTCCCGCTGGACTCGGTATTGGGGTCATTGTTGTTCGCGATCTATGTAAATGACTTGCCGGGAGAGCTAGGGGTGTGATCACTGATGTTTGCTGACGACCTTAAACTCTGGAATATTGTGGATACCCCGGAGGGTCCTGAGGCAATTCGGCATGCCTTGAATAGGCTTTGGAAATGGTCTACCTTATGGTTGATTGCCCATAAATAGGGCCAAGTGCTCTGTTCTCCGAATCGGAGCTGCTAACGCTCCACCACCATATGTTGTCGGCGGTGGTGAACTCCTTGTTGTCACCCAGCAGGTTGATTTAGGAGTCGTACACGCATCAGCACTTCATTCTGGAGACAAGTGGAAGAAGGCTGCTTGTTGAGGTTTTCCTATGATGTGGTTTATCCGCCGCTTTTTCGGAATCTTAACGGCCAATTTGTTTGTGAAGCTATTTTCGGCATTCGTCTGACCCCAGCTGGAATATCGTATCCAGGCTTGTCCACCATGTCTTCACCGAGACAAAATAGACTTGGAGAGGGTGTTGCGAGTGGGCACTCGGTTAGTGCAGGGTCTACGGGGACAGACTTATCCTGAACGCTTGCTCAGTTTGGGTATGTAGGCAATGCACTGCCGAACGATAGGAGGGGACCTGGTTCTCACTTATCGTAGTTTGACGGGTAAGATTGGCCCGGACTTGTCGGGGCTATTTAGTCCCGCTACTTTACCTAATCTCCGAGGTCACCCACTGAAACTGCATAAACCGCGGTCTGATGGGATTAGGACGGAAACTCGGCTGTCGCGACGACTTATAGCTCGCTGGAATTCGCCTCCAGATCTCGTGCTTAGGGAACCTACGGTTAAGGGTTTTGCGCGCCAGCTCGATGCTCTTGGATGGCAGCAGCAAACTATTCCTTTTTCCTAGCTGAATCACCTTCACTTTTCAGGTCTTTTTAATGACCCAAATATCTTGGTATTCTATTTGCCTAGCTCTTTCCACTTTCTATTTTTGCCTTCTGAGTTTACTTTTTTTCTTACTTTACGTAACCGGCCCATCAGGTACTGCTAGGTCGGTATCAAATAGCACCGGACACACTAACTTCGAAGGCTAAAGCCCCTCGGCTGAGCCGGTTAAAAGCCACTAATACCAGCTTGGCTAACGAATCTGCGGTCTCACAAGTTTGAATTCTCGATAGTGAGCCTCACGTTACGCAGACACCTAAGCGAAACTCTAGCGTCTGCTCTCCTGTGGCAAGAGCAGTCAGCTTGTCTGGACGACCCCCTACACAAGACGCCAGCGAGATAACTCCTGTCCTGCATTTGGTTGTGAAGAAACTTGCTCTTGATGGAAATGTGAATCACACTTCTATGGCGGAAGAGGGTAGTTAAGGTGTGACAATGGGACTTCAGCCGGTGCGTTCAAAAACAATCGAGGCCTCATGCTCGATAGTAGTGGCACCATAGTCCATGAGTGGTATGCCGTTTCACAAAATGATAGGATAAATGAAAATCTTGCCACACCTAAATTAAACCGTACGGCAAATCCGAAGTGCAGTGCTGTTAGGTCGACTCAGGTAAATGGGAGGAAACCCGTCTGGAGTTTATCCAGCAAGTCCAGGCGGACGAAGTCAGAAAAGGGATTATCCCGTAATGCTTTACAGCAGCCCAACGTTGATTCATCGACTGAGGCAGCTGATCGAAATGAAATGGTACAAAAACGGGTTATCCCCTCGGGCTCTACGTCCGAGGGGAAACAACCGCGTTCGGAGAGCCTAAGCGTGTGGTACAATAATTGTTGTAGTGTGCGTAACAAATGGGGGGATCAGTGACGCGTTGTGAGCATGTTGATGTGGCCGCTGTGTCGGAGTCCTGGCTCTCTCCAGATGACCGTATTGGTGATATGCTTATAGACTTTGCGTGCTGCAGGGCTGACAGGCGCGGGTATCAGACTGGTGGAGGAGTACTCTTGCTTATAAAGTGCCAATATAAACACTGAGAGGCTCCATTTACCATGAGTTCTGATGGCTGTTGAACTGTGCGCTGAGCTTGGCAATTTTGTTGCAAACGTTTCGTCATCAATCGAGGTGACATCATCAGGGTGTAGTGGAGTGGCATGCAATAGCGTAGAGTAGCGTAGAGAAGCCTCTCACCTGGCATCGCCAGAGCTCGTTTGGACATCAAGGCAAAGTTTTTCACGAACCGAGTAGTTAACTTCTGGAATAAACTTCCTTCTGATTTAGTGGAGTCTGAGACCGTAGAAGCCTTCAAAAGAGGCTTAGCCGATGGTTGGTCCATCCTTCTTCCAGAGATATTGTAGTTGTACTGGAATATGTAGTGTATTTTGATGCTGGCCTATGAAAGTGCAAATATGGCTCTTGTTCTTGCTTCATTCCATTGCAGAAGCAAGAAGAGGCAATCCAACGTCGAAGTGCCGGAGGCCGCTTCACTTGCCGGCACGAGAACTGGAAGCTCGTTAGGCGGAAGCCTCTATCGTCCGTCTGACCTGACCTGACCTGGGGATACGTGGGCATTAATTGGTTGGACCTGGTGGGATGCGGTCTTTGTTTTAGGTCTATCAGTATTTCAATGTTCGCCAACTCCTGGTTCAACGACCCGCTGAAGAAGGAACACTCATGGGATTATCATGTCGCTCCAGTCCCGCTTTAACTTGGACTTGAACTCCTGTAAGTACTACGCGATGACTCGGTATTTTGGCGCGCCATACTGCTCGAGCTTTTTAGCTGAAATAATGTGAAAAACAGTGTTTGAATAAACGCTTGAAACGAAATTTGAATGTTGTCAAATTTCCTCTGACCCAGGATATCTTGGATCGATTAAAGTGGTACTGGCCAAAGCGTCTCTTAGACGCTGACTAGTATTTTTCAGTTGTTTCTTTGTTAAATTCCGTTTTACACACTGTTTTGTCTTTTTACTGTGGTCATTTTACGGTTGTATACGTCTTTTTAAGTTCTTTAGGTTCATTGAGTTGTAGAGAGCGGGAGGGAAATCCCTTGTCAGCCACATAGATTCCGTATCATACTGGGTTTGATGCGTGTCCTTGCATTACGATCTTCATCGAGGGTTCGTCGCAATTGCAGTGGCAGCATTCTCAGCGAATGGTTGTCTATCAGCCGCTTGAAGCTTCCCTCGGATGGAGCATCTGCATTTTCTTCCGGTAGGCTGTTCCAATCATTCACCACTCTAGTGGGTAGGGTGACGTCCATGCGAATTCCGTGTCCATGTTTGACCTCCTGTAGAACAGTCAGTGTTTGGCTGGAAGAATTGCTGTAACTCACTCCCAAGTTCCCCTCGAAGGATGCCCATAGTGTAGCTGAGATCACCCCGGCGACGGCGGAGCTCGAGGGAGAGCAGATTCAGCTTTTGGAGTCGAATGGGTACGGAAGATCACGAAGCCCCAGAATAGCTTTCGATGCACGTCTCTGAACCTTTTCCAGCAGAGCGCATTCAAACTTTGAAAGAGGATGGCTAGCTGGAAGGCCATATTCTAAGACTGGACGGACTTACGCAGTGAACAAAGGTCGAAAAATCTCAGGAGTCATTCGAGCGTGTGATCTTCTTAAGGCACCCACCAATCTCCTTCCAGTGTCCACCTTCTTCAACGTGTCCTGCGTCGTTCTAAGGTCAGAAGTCACGATAACCCCGAGATCTCTCTCGTGTGTGGTATTGCTGAGGAGAAACCCACCAATGTGGTATGCACCGTACGGTTCAGTGCTACCCATAAGGAGAACAGCGCATTTATCTCGGTTTACTGGCAGTTCCCACTTTATGGACCATTCATGTAGCTGGTCTAGAGCCCCTTGTAATCTGTCCGGATCCTCAATGCTGGATATTGTTGACCATAACTTGAGATCATCGGCGTATATCAAGTAGTTCGTTTGAAGTGCAGTCGGCAGATCGTTAATGTACAGTTTGAGGAACTCCGGTCGAAGCACTGATCCTTGGGGAATGCCACTAGTCAAAGGCACTGGAGCAGAGAGGGTTTTGTTCACTTGTACACGCATTGTCCCACCTCTTAAGAAATCGGTAATCCAGGAGAGAAGATTTTCTGTAATGCCATTTCCCTGGAGTTTATGTAGCAGGCCTAGGTGTGGAACCGTATCAAAAGCTTTGCTGAAGTCAATGAATATTACGTCAACCTGTTTTCGGTCACCTATGGTTTCTGCCCATGTGTCCCTGACGAGGAGTAAGTTAGAGCTTCATGAGCGTGCTCTCCGGAAGCTACGTTGAGCAAGTGTGATAAGGTTAAGCTTCGCACAGTGTAGCTGGACGGCGCACTTGACTATTCGTTCCATGGTTTTGCGCACGACTGCGGTCAAACATATTGGCTGGTAGTTGGCTGCATCTTGTTGGTTCCTCCATTGTAGTTGGGCAGGACGGTACCTGCATTCCAGCCTGTGGGTAGGCAGCTGACTTCGAGTGATTGCCGAAACACTTGGCAGAGAGGGGCGGCAACGTACTCAGCTATCGTTCTGAGGAAGCTGGTATGCGATCCGTCCGGTCCTGGGGAGGAGTTCGGCTCCAGCATGAGGTGTAGCTTAGTGACTACTTCGGGGTTACTTTTAACTTGATCCATAGAGGAGTACTGTGCAGGCAAACAGTTGTTCATCAGTGTTGACTCCACTGAGTAGACCGCAGGATATTGCACAGGCAATAGGTTTGCTTTTTCAACATCGCGGTAGAGAATGGTACCCTTCTTAGAAGAGGATAGAGCGGGGATTCCACTCCCAGTTTTGGCATTTCCCTTCAAGTAGGCAAAATGTTTCTTGGGACAGTTTTGGGATACCATGGCCAATCCATGTTCACAGTGTAGACTTTTGTCTCGTTTTCTCTGGGTGCACAGGTTGCTGCCAGTTTCGTACTCCAAGTGGCTTGATGTTAGTCCTGTGCTCTTGAAATGATCCCATAATTTCTGTCGTTTTTCATTAGGGATCTTACTTCTTTATCAATCCAACGGGGTCCTTGGGATGTCGGACTGCTCTTGCAGTTTGGAACAAACTGTTCAATGAGTCGCATCATCATAGATGGCAAGCGTTCTTATGCGCCATCAAGCTCCAAAGATTGTGGAATACTCCAGTCCATGTTACTTGCAATAGTTCTTAATCTGGGCTGGTCAGTGCGCCGGAAATTTCAAGGCGGTGTCCCCTGATCGTGGATGTGAGGCGTCGTGTCCACGAAAAAGAACTGTACAGTGATCACTCTTCCCAAGAGTTCTGCTCAGAGTTGGTCATGCCGAAGCCGTCCAAGTAGTACTTAGTAACGTGCGTAGCCTGAGGAACTAGATGTGCGAGGTGGGTCTGTTCGTAGACAAATGTCTTCCAGGTATAGTTGTTTGCACTGAAACGTGGCTCTGGGGAAAGCGGAGATGGTGAAGTATATCTGCTGGCCACGCACTGTTCCGCGCTGGCCACTCCATTGGTGGTCAAGGGGATGGTGTAGCTCTTTATGTGAGTTATCACATCGACGTATTAAGGACCAGCGTTTTACAGTCTCTCGACAAATCTGTAGAGGCTCTCGCAGTCTTGATTTGCGCTTCCTCGGTTCAGGTTACGGTCGTGTTAGTGTATAGAAGTCCTATGAGCACCTAAAATGGAACCATTGAGCTTATACTCACTCACTCTGCGAATAAGTGTCTGGTGCTGGGAGCCTTCAACCTCCCAGAGGTTTATTGGGATGATCTATCTTGCCGTTCGGTTCTGGAATCGTTCGGTACAGAACTGCTGGACTTAACGCTGCAGGTACCACTACACCAGTTCGTGGACCTCCCCACTAGTTATATAAGCAATTAGCGGCCGTGCATTTTAGATCTCATTTTTGCTAAGTCACTTGACTTTGTAAATGACATTAAATACGACTCGCCTCTTAGCGCTAACGATCACGTTTGCTTGTCTTTCCAGGCCGCACCAAGCTACTACCAGTTGGTTTCCGAACATTTGGGCCGCGGACTTCCAAGCGATGTGGGAGAAAGCTAGGTCATGGCCTTGTGTGATACCTGAGACCGACACTATTCACCTAGCCTGGGAAAACTTTAAGGCTCACCTCGTCGACCTTTCTGCACCTCACATCCCCCTGGTAAATAGAAGGGAATCGAGAGCGCAGCAGCCGTAGATAGATTCCGCGGGAAAGGGCCTGCTAAAGAAACGGTCTAGAGGCTGGCAAGCTTACTGACCAGCTCCGTCGAACAGCAGTTTGACAAATATCGGTTGATTCAAAATGAGGGCAAGGTACATCTTAGGTTGCCCCGGCTTCAGTATGCAAAGAGCTTAGCTGATACCGCCTCGAAAAATCCCAAGCAATTTTTCGCTTACCTTAAACGACGCTGTGGTGCAAACTCGCCCATACCACCACTGCTTCGAGGAGATGGCACGCATGTCCATAGCAACTATGACAAGGCATGCGTGCTTGGTGAGCAGTATTCAAGCGTCTTTGTCGTCGTAACAAATACGTCATGCAAAGAAGTGGCTTCAAGTATCTCTGAGGTCCGTTGTCTGGATGAAATTCCTGTAACTGAGTCTCAAGTTCTCCGGTTGCTAAGAGAGCTAAACCCAACTAAGGCTTTCGAGCCAGATTCTGTTCACCCAAAATTATTGCACGAATTGGCAGTGGAACTCAGTGGACCTCTGACTTCTGTGTTTCAGAAGTCACTCAACAACTGTGTCTTACCTACCGAATGGAAGGAGGCTGTTGTCTGCCCGATGTGCAAGTACGGTGACAAAGGCCTACCGGCCCATTACAGGCCGGTCAGCTTGACTAGCGTGATAGTTAAGTTACTCGAAAAATTAGTATGAAATATAGTGAAGAACCGTTCAAATATGTTTAACTTGCTTAGCGTCGAGCAACATGGTTTTCGCAAAGGATTTTCATGTCAGACGAACTTGCTGGTAGCTCGTGAGAGCTGGGATGAAGCCGTAGACAGTGGACATGCGGTGGACGTGGTGTTCATTGGCTTCGCAAAGGCCTTTGACACTGTCCGCCATTCGCGACTCTCACTGAAGTTGAGGCGTTATAAATAAATAAATAAATAAATATTTTATTCTCGACTGTGCGAGGCACGCTCGTGGAGGCATGATCAGATATGTACAACGGTACAAACATTTTAATGCAATTGTAACAGTAACGTAGAAAATTGTTCATATATCCATGATTGGAACTGTACAATGTTGAAAATGCGAAACAATAAGTTGGCTGTCATGAGATACGGGACCTCAGCTAATAAGAGATTGAGAATCCTGAATGATCCATTGAAAGGTAATGGAAGAGCCCGCACACAAGGAAGGAAAAGGGCAACGTATCGTAGGATGTAAAACGACAACAGTATATACAGATGTAGAAGTCCCAGTGTAACGATCCTATGTAGAATTGTGACGCTAGTTGACCTGCCAGTGTAAAGTTATGGGCTGTGACTTTATTCGGTGGCGAGTCACATACGCCACGTTGCAGTGTTGTTAAACGGACATTTGTGGCTTTTTGTAGGGAGAACGCTTGCCAGGCGAAAACCCACCACGTCCTGGAACACTGCCACCAATCCATTGAATGGCAAATTGTAACTGGCTATGTTTCTTGTTAAAAGTCTCTTTGCTCGGTTATTCGCAGTCAGGTTGCGGCCCATTTTTTCCGCTGGTTGATGCAATAACTGGTTGCCTATTGCGTTTCTTGGTCCTGTCCATTAGTAGGTCGGGTACTAAACATTCTTATTGAATATGATGTGTTGATCCTTCGCAGAACCACATGGAGTCTTCTCTGATTATGTATATTTGCCGGGGAGCGAAGAATTCGTGTCCAGCTATCTTCACTGGTCATCGGTGGTTGGGTGAGTAGAAGTGCGGCCATGGTCCAGGTAAGTACTTGTTGGTTATTTCGTCCCATCCCAGACGGAGGCAGTTCCTCAGTTCAATCTTGAAGCTCTCTGATGTTCACGACCTCAGAGAAAAGGGAGAGAGGAACAAGCCGAGAGAAGACCGAAAAGGAACAGACAACGTACCTAGCGTTTGATCAAAATCCTACCTTAAGACATTTATTTGAGAGAACTAGTGTACAAGGTGTAACAGATATTAGGTTAAAGATGTTTTTACTTATGCGGAAGGCATGGCCTGATGGGTAGAATACTTTCATGTGCATAGGGATGAAGAGCAGGATTCCGGTAAGATATTCATGAGGTGTAAGCTGACAATGTTCGAATTCTACCTGAGACTAGAAAGTGGGTGTGTAGTCACGATTGGTTGTTATCGGAAACCAAAAGACAGTGACGATGTCGCCGTATTTATATATGCTCCACGGGATAAGGATTACCTAAGACACCATAGCCACAATGTACATGGGTATATGAAGATAGGAAGCTGAGCATATTAGAAGCAGGCTAAGATTAAATGGATATCAAAGGAAGACTGAGTGTTGAAGGTAAGACGATCAGAAGATATCGATAATGGACCGGGTTTCAGTGGCCAAAGGTGCCTGTTGGGTTAATCATTCTAAGTACTAATGAATAACTACCGTGTCAAAGGATCGGACAGCAAACCAGCTGAGCTGTTAATAAATTATACCAAGAGAATAAACATTCTACAGAAGGACTGACGCCTAGCGAGCTAAGGGGTATTCCCAAAGTTGAATAGAGCCTACAGCGAACAGCTGCTGCAGAGCAGAGATAGTGGCTAAAGGAAAGGATGTATCAGTGGCTGATTCAGCCATATCATTAAGACTTATGAAATATCCGATCACGCTCTCCAGTGTGCGTCAGCTTTACTGGATGGACGGGAACAGTGTATTTGTGTGGGAAGCAGTCTTTTGTTTCGACAAGCTGTCCTTAGCGTCGTTCCGCAAGGCTCTGTCCTAGGTCTGCTAATTTTCTCAGTCTACGTGGATGACTTGCCAGGGGAGCTTGAGTTACCGTAGCTATTATTTGCTGATGACCTAAAGCTCTGGAATATTGTTGTTGTTGGAATATTTTTGAAATCCCTGGAGGTCCTGTGTCTCTTCCACTGGCTCTGGATAGACTCGGAATTGTTTGTCTTGTGGCTGCTGCCCATAAACCGAGCAGTGTTCAGTGCTGCGTATCGGCGCGTTTGCTTCCTCCACAAGTTATATGCTCGATGGGAGTGAACTTCCTCGCGTTACTCATCAGGTTTATCTAGGTATCGTCCACTGTTCCACACTACACTCTGGAGACAACTGGCAGAAGGCGGCTGGTAAAGTGTTCCGGATGTTGTGGTTAATCAGTCGTTCTTTCGGGACCCTACTCACTAATGTGTTTGTGAAGTTCTTTTCAGCGTTTGTGCGACCCCACCTAGAATTGTGTGTCCAGGCCTGTCCACCATGCCTTATCCGGGACAACATGGCACTAGAGAGGGTGTTGCGTGTCGGTACTAGATTGGTCAAGGGATTACGAGGACAAACATACCCAGAACGCCTACTTAGTTTGGGGATGCGGTCAATGCACTATCGAAGGATTAGAGGGGACCTAATCCTAACCTACCGTATATTGACTGGGAAGGTTGGCCCTGATTTGTCCTAGCTATTTAGTCCTGCTAGATTATCTGGTCTCCGCGGACATTGTATGGAGCTGGACAAACCGCGGTCCGATCGAGTTAGAGCGGAGACACGGTTATCGCGTCGAGTCATCGAGCGCTGGAACCTGCTTCCAGAAAAGGTTGTCAAGGAAGCTACGGTTAAGGGGTTTGAGCGTCAACTAGGCGCTCTTGGGTGGCAACACGAAACCTTTCCTTTTTCCTGACTAATTCCCATCTTCATACTTCGATTCTATTTTTTTACTTTTCCTCGCCGTTGGTATTATTCTCATCTTTTAACTGATTTCCCTTACCTCCTTACCTTCGATTTTTCTTCCTCTCTATCTTAATTCACGTAACTGACGTAGCAGGGACAGCTAATGTGAGGAACGTGGGCATTAAATTGGTGAACCAGGGTGTTTTTCGGGTGTTTTCCTTTTAGACCCGTCAAGGAGTCGAAGCACCCCTATCAACTCCTAGGTCGACGACCCGCTCAAGAAGAAACACTTACGGGATTCATCCTATCGTTCCAGTCCCATTTGAAGTTGAACTTGAAACCATAATTTACCGAAAACGGCTAATAGAGCTGGAACAATTGTCGTAGAGATGCTCCCTAATGCGCTTTTGTAGTACTCGTGTTCAAGGATTACATAACGTAACGCCACTAGTACCCGTACAAGAGCATGTAGTCAATGTACATTATGATCTAACCCATCGAGGACACAGCTTCTAGCAAAGTCTAGAAATATACCAGTTTAATTATTTTTTGTTTAATAAAGTTATGTAGGTAGGGGTTTAAAAAGCTAATAATTATGGTTTGAGGCAGCTATGAGAGCGATCAGGCGTTCTGAAACAGAGTAGTGCGCGGTCTATAGCTCATGAGGTTGTCGGACATGAATGAGGCGCAGTAATCGGCCAACATAGATAAGAATATATCGATGATGCTATGAAGCGAAAGTATCCAGCTAGCAAGGACAAAGTCAAGGCAAGCTTACATAATGGTTGCCATAGACAGGGTGGGGACAAGTAGGATGGCTTCGGGAATAATCATCTTAGGGTAGAACGACAGAGTGCTGATTAATGCGGGTAAGCATCGGCTTTGGGGAGACCAGGCTGAGTGAGGTGTCAGTTGTTAAGAGTAACCTGTAATCCCAAGTGCTTAGTTGGCAGGCACCTAAAGGCATGGTAAAATAAGGTTGTAGAACAACCCTAGACGTCGTCTATGCTCAGGTTCTGCTAGAGTGGAACGACAGGAAAATCCCCTGAGTGTTCCTTCTTGAGCAAACCGTTGAGGCAGTAAATGATAAGGTGCTAGCAGGCCTTGAAAGATCTAAAACGAAACACCCGAAACACACTCTGGTCAACCAATTACTGCCCACGTTCCATGCACTAGCAGTCCCCGCTCTGTAGGTAAGAAAAAGTTAGCAGGTAAATAGAAGTTAAAGGGGAATGGAAGTCATTAAAATGAAGGATAACACCAAAGAGTAAAGAGGATGAGTGAATATGAACTAAAAGTTGGAAGATGGATATAATCAGGAGAACGGAAAAGTTTCGTGTTGCCAGAAAAGAGAGTTTTACTGACACTCGAAACCCTTAACCGCAGGTTCACGGACTACACTTTCTGGAAGCGAGTTCCAGCGCTCGATAACTCTACGCGATAACCGATTTTCTGCCCTGATCACGTCAGGTCGCGGCTTGTGTAGGTGCATTGGACGACCGCGAAGACAAGGCAACCTAGCCGGGCTAAATAGCCAGCTCAATCCGGTCTTACCTTCCCTGGTAAAATGCGGTAAGTAAGGATTAGGTCTCCTCGAAGCCGTCGGTAGTGCATTGAATACATACCCAAGCTAAGTAGACGCTCTGGGTACGATTGCCCCCGTAAACCCTCGACAAACTTATTACCTACTCTCCAAACCCTCTGGAGCTCCATTTTGTCGCAAACCTTGCGGGGCGGGCAAGCCTGGACGCAGTATTTCAGACGATGCCGAACGAAAGCTGAGCACAACTTCACAAATATGTCGGAAGTAAAGACCCCGAAAGAACGGCGTATTAATCACAACATTCTAAAACCCCTACTTGCAGCCTTCTTCCAGTTGTCACCAGAATGCAGACGAGGAATGGCCCACGCCTAGGCCTATCTGGTTGGAGACAATGGGGAGTTCGACCCCACCGAGTACGTAGCTCGAAGGCGGGAAAGTTGCTCCTATACGAAGGACGGAACACTTAGCCTGATTTATGGGCAGTAGCCACAAAGTAGACCAGTCCTAGAGTCTGCCAAGTGCATGCTGTATGGCATCAGAAAGCCCAGGAACATTTACAACATTCCATAGCTCAAGGTCATCAGCAAACAATAGGGATGATACCCCAACCTCTCCAGGGAGATCGTTTACGTAGATGGAGAACAGCATCGGTCCAAGGACCGAGCCATGTGGGACACCGCTAAGAACCGCTTGCCTAAAGGATAAGCTGCGACCCACACGTACACACTGCTCTCTTCCCTGCAAGAAGGCAGATACCCAGTGAAGGGCGCGGCCAGATACGTCGTGGGAGCTCAGCTTTTGTGATAGCCTCAAGTGGGGTACCTTATCAAATGCTTTCGAGAAGTCTACGAAAAGCACATCCACTACGTGACCATTGTGTATTGCCTCGGCCCAAGCTTCACGAGCAACCAACAAATGCGTCAAGCGCGAAAACCCCTGCTGGATTCCGTGTTGTGCACTATTGAGTAGAATAAATCTGTTCAGGTGACATTCCAACGAATCTCTCACCAGCTTTTCAATCACGTTGACCACGACGCTAGTCAGACTAACTGGCCTATAATTGGCTGACAGACTGCTGTCGCCATTTTTGAACATAGGGCAGTTGATGGCCTCCTTCCATTCGGAAGGTAATGTACAGCTGTCAAGTGACTTCTGAAGCTCAATTGTCAGCGGACCACTACCAAATCATACAGAAGCTTCGGGTGAATTGAATCAGATCCAGCTGCTTTGGAAGGGTTCAGTTCTTGCGGCAGTTTAAGTACTTGCGTTTCCACCACAGTAGACTCAGCTAAATAAGAACCCTCGGGTACACTGGGGATAAGATCAACGCTAGTCAAGGCGACCTCAAGTACAAAAGCCTTCGCATACTGCTCCCCAAGTACACGAGCCTTATCTGAGTCCGCATATGCACGAGTTCCATCGGCCCGGATCAAAGTGGTGATTACCGAATTTGAACCAAAGCGTCTATTAACATAAGCGAAGAACTTCTTCGGTTTTTCCCAGGGTCCATCAGCCAATTCCTTTACGTACAACAGCCGAGCTTTCTTTAAGTGTTGTTTACACCTATTTCTAGCCTCGCGGTATCTATCGTAGGTGCTAGTTGTTGGAGGCGCACAGTAGGTCCTGCAGCACCTAGAAACCTTCTGGAGCAGATAATTGCCAGTGGTACCTATCCATGGCGGCCGCGCTCGTGTCTCCTTTCACCGCGCAAGCGGGATGTAAGGAATAGACAATCCCGTGAGCTAAGAGTTAAATTTATCCCAAGCTGCCTGAACCGTAACAACCACTGTGATTTTGCAACGCATCCCAGCAGCCTTGGTACGCATTGCCTGATAGTTAGCACGCCATATGTTTGGAAATGGCTTAGCAATGCTCTGGTGACGCCTGGTCAGGGTACACCTGAACGATAAACAAGCATAACCATTAACACCTAATGGAGAGCTGTAAATGATGTCACCTACGAATTCTAGTGACTTGGCAAACGCTTAATCCAAAATAGATGGGAGTTGGGCATCCATGTACCTAGTGGGTAAGTCCACGAACTGATGCAACGGTACTTGTAGCGTAAGCTCAAGAGGCTCTGCCTCGAAAATACATTCCGCCGAGTTGCAAGTAAGATCCGCCCAGAAAACTTCTGGTAGATTGAAATCCCCCAGTATTAACTACTTGTTTTCGGATTAGGAGCGAATAAAGTCAAGCAAATCTTTGGACGCACTGTCAGGGCTGCTATGCACAAATACCACTGTAAGTTGAGCTGAGGAAGTACTGATCACTACTGACAGAGCTTCGAGAGTTTTATCTGCTGACTGAAACATGTAGGTACCTAAAATGTCAAGGCCACAACTAATGTAAAGCGCAACGCCCCCGCCTTGTCCGCCAACGAAGCAATCACACCTAAATATTGCGTAGCCAGACAGATGTACTTCCCTGTCCGTGATGTCCTGAGACAGCCACGTTTCAGTGAACGCAAGTATATCGGGATGCGACCCATCTACAAACAGATCTATCTCGCACATCTTATTCCTCAGGCTGCGCACGTAGCTTAGCACTATCTGAAGGTACTCATAATGTCCGACTACTGCTAAAAAGTCGGATGTCGTTATCCATGCTGGGGAATTTAATGCACGGGTTGACCGCCTGTTACCATACAAACGCCACCTTCGTGGTCATCGCGCGCTCGATGAGAACCGCTCTGCTAACGGAGAGAGACTTCTCACATTATGCGAGGATAACCGTCTGTTTCTTTCGAGCACTAGCTTCAGGCGAACGAAGAAGCGTTCCGCAACGTGGCGGCCCCCTTCGCCAACACAAGCTTGGTCTCAAATTGATCACCTTGCAATTATCTTCAGATGGAGTGGCAGCGTACTGGTCAGCAGGTCCTTTTGGTCCACTTTCGTTGATTCAGATCATGCTCTAGCCTGCGCGAAAATGTGTGTTTTGGAGGATCAGGAAACACAAAGCACCTCAAGAGTGATGTAAACAGATTAAATAATTCCTCTGTCCAGGAGAGCTATTAGGCTTCACTAGAAGATGCACTTAGTTGCAATCCACCGGGGGAAGTGAAAAAACTCTGGGTTGGTATTTGGAAAGCACTCACCATTTCCATAAAGTCATCCTGCGGTCTAACTCGACGCTCTTTGAAGTCTCAGATCTCTGCTAGTTCGACGGAGCTCTTTAAAAGCTGCAAAGATATCCCCGCAGAATCAGGTTGTAACGAGCGGCGCCGTTCTACCAACCGGCTGCGCAAGCAAAGCCAACACAAGGATCTCGAGACATGGTGGTCTGAGCGCGCTTTAGAGATGGAGACTGCTGCCCTCTCTGATAACACTCGCAGACTTTTCCAGCTCATTCAGTCCACTGGCCTCAGGAAGCCTGGTGTCAGCGAGGTCATTTGTGAGGTGGATGAGTCACCGACCACCAACCAACAGAGGCATATGGACCGCTGGGCCGAGCACTTTCATTCGCAATTCAACTGGCCTCCACCATCCATCAGAACATGCAGTACAACTTGTTGTCCACCCTGGCTAGTCCCTCTGAACCCATCCAGCGAAGCGGAAGTCTGCCTTGAGATTCGACGCCTCAAGCGCTTCCAGGCTGCCGGCTTAGACGGACTTCCTCCGTAGCTATTCAAGTACGGCGGTGTGAAAGTCATTAACCAGCTAACCGCGCTGTTCGCAAAATGTTGGCATGAAGATAAAGTGCCTACCACTTGGGGCAAATCACTTATTGTCCCAATTTTCAAGAAAGGCGCTCGCACTTCATATGCAAATCATTGCGGGATTGGTCTTATTTCGGTTGCCTCTAAGCTATTGGCATCCATTCTGTTTCTCAGGCTAACCCCAGTACGTGAATCATACTACCGTGAAGAACAAGCTGGTTTTCGTCCTTGCCGCGGATGCGTGGATCAAATCTTTACGCTCTGCCAACTCCTTGAACATCGTCACATTTATCACAGGCCTACTATCGTTGCATTCCTAGACATACGTGCCGCTTTGACTGCGTCGATCGACCAGCTTTATGGATTTGCTTACTAAAGAACGGGGTGCCAGAGAAATATACCGCCATCTTACGAGCACTTTCCCTTCATACATGCGGCAGAGTGAGGGTTTATGGCAAGCTTTACTCGTAATTTACTGTCTATAGCGGTGTGCGTCATGGCTGCGCTATGTCCCCATTCCTCTTCAACTTCGCAATCGAAGACGTTCTGTCGAATGCCCTAGAAGGTTTCCAACATTTTGTCTTAGAACTTCTACCGGGTGAGCGCGCGACCGACTTAGAGTATGCTGATGATATCGCCTTACTTGGTGACGATCCTCAGGGTATGCAACTCATTCTGGATCGTTTGGCGGTTGAAGCATCTAAGTATGGCATGAGCTTTGCCCCATCAAAGTGCAAAATACTGCTCAAGGATTGCCTTTCACCTGCACCCGTACTCACTCTCCAAGGTGCACAACTTGAACAGGTAGATGGCTTTGTCTACTTTGGGAGCTGTGTTTCTGCTGACGGCACTATCAACCAAGCAGTTTCGCTTCGTATCGCTAAAGCTCGATCAGCATATGTCAATCTGAGACACTTGTGGCGTCGTCGCGACGTCTCATTCTCCATAGAGGGACACATTTACAGAGCATCAGTTCGCTCAGTATTGTTGTATGGGTGCGAGTCCTGGCCGATTCACATGGATGACATGCGTCTTTTCTGCGTTCGATAACGGTTGCTTAATGAGAAGCGCTCGTGTTCGGTGGCAACATCGAGTTACCAGTAATGACGTTTTGACGTGGCGTCTTGGGGAATCCAAATATTTCCTTCAAAAAACTGGTTTTGTTGCCCCAGTTGAGATGGCTCGGTCATGTCCTACGCATGACACCTGAGCGTCTACCGCGTCGCGCTCTATTCGCTTGTCAAGGACCTGGCTGGAAGCGACCGCGTGGTGGTCAGCCTTCCACTTGGCGGCAGCACATGAAATCGCTGACGTCGTGTCTGGCCGCTGTTGGACCCGTACGTCTTCCAAGATGGGGACGCAAAGATGAGGAGTGCCAATGGCTTAGCACTCTTGAAGACATGGCCCGCAACCGGAATCAGTGAAAGTATTGTGTACAATATTGTATTTATTCACATATTTAATACTACCAACATTGAAAACGACAAAAAAGAGAAAAATCGGCGTGACAAACAAACTAAAAATGTTTTGTTCTATTTTTGTCAAAATGTTATATTCCTCTTGCGGCATATTAGTTGAAGTGTGTTGTCCACCTTCAACTAGCACGCCACGATGATTATGACGCAATGACTGTCTCTTATCCACTGATTTCCATGGCTTTGTTGGCTCTATGTCTAGTTACTAGACTGTTGAGATTACATTTTCACATAATGTCCAGCCCTGGGTCGTGAGCCACCAGTACTGGCGCTGGTAGGGCGGAAACGGACCGCCGGCTGAGCACTCGAAAATCCAATCATCTGAGCCAGTCACAAAATGATGATTATCCGGATCGCAGGCATTGAAAGGAGTTTTCTATTAGCTTGGCACATAATGGTTTGTACCTTCCTCTTGAAAGCCTGCGGATTGTGAAGCACACGCATCTGTGATCGTAACTTGTTCCAGATATGTACCTAAGTAACTAGGAGGAATGGTGAACATAGTTTTGTTAGCGTTGGTAGCCGAGCAATAGTGCATCACCTGTTTCTGAGATTAACTACTGATTCTTTTCTCTGTGTCAGATTGGGTATGTCACTGTGCACCGATTGATGTATTGCCTTATGTAAGTAGCGTAGGTTTAAGCTAATACATCGAAACCGTAGAGGCTGGCGTTGGAGGTGACCACACCTCTGTAGGTAACTAAGCGGTGGATTTTGTGAGGTCGTAATTTTAGTAAACCGCCGCTGAGCCTTTTCATGCGGTATGCGATCTACCATTCCCAAATTTCTGCAGATGTACTGCAATAATCTGGGTATGGGTGGACATGGCTACCATAAAGCTGTAGTCGTAGCTCAGCTGTGCTTATATGGCCGCCCATTGGGAAGGCCAATTGTCGGGCCTTCGCAGTTTGGTAGTGCCCCTTCTCTGAGAAATTGGGGTTCATAGAATACCATATACTCAAATCTTTGGCCAAAGTATTGTTGGACAGGTATGCCATTTAACGTCAATGTGCCATCAAGTATGGAGCAGTCATGGATCCTGATGCTCGATTTAGCAGCGGAAAATTTCATTTGCCACTACGGACACCAGGACTCTAAAGCCTCCAGTTTATAACGTATTTCCCCAAGTGTGGGAATGTTCGCACTTGAGGGAAGACATATACGACGGTTAGATCACTGGCGAAAAAGAAGGGGCAGCCATGTCGTAGGCTGTTTCTGAGATCGTTCACATAAATCAAAAACAGGGTCCTTCCAAGCACACTTCCATGTACACCACTGGAAGCTGTGACAGGGATGGATTCATTCTGCGCAATCTTCACAGACTACGTGCGTTAGTTAGGATCCCAGTTACTCGAGTAAAGAGCTGCCTACACCGTAAACTTTAAGCTTATGCTGAAGGTGTATATAGGGGACCTTATCGGACGCCCTTTGCGTATCGAAGTGTAGCGTAATTATTGCAATATCTGAAGCTAGCATGTTTATGACAAGGTTAAAGAAATCAAGCTGGCTGGTTTTGCGAGACCAAGTGCTTATATACCAAGGCTTTGACCTGATAACATGCTCTCTTGAATACAGAATATGTAAGCTTATCCACTTAACTGATTTTTTCCTTACTCTTTTGATAATGGATGTGTAGTTTATGGGTAGGTAATCTTCTACTTCCTGTACCGAGCCAACTTTGTGACGCGGTGTGATGACAGAGTGCTTCCAAACCGAAGGGTATTGACCCTTCCCCATATAGAGTGTGGACAGTTTTAAGAGAAATAACGGAAGGTCATTGCCTCCGTTCTTACTTAAGGCGGGTGATATTCCGTCAGGGCCAATGTTTCTAGATGACTTAATAATTGAGATAGCGGAACTGATACGTTTTATATCAATCTGATCCGTACACAGCGACTGGTTGGTGGACACGTGTAGTTTTCTAGTGGCTGGGAGCCTTTCTACGCATCGAGCCTTTGAAGCAGGAGTTGCAAGGTCTCGCGCAACTAAGGTGTGTCCACAATTGCGTTGTTGGGGCTAACACGTATGGAGGAGATTTTTGCTCCATAATGAAAGGTGCGCGAACGCAGCAACAGGTTGCTTTACCTGGCTTTGGTCACACAAACTATTGCCGCTCTATCCTGGGTAGTTTTGTAGTATGGCTCTGGCTAATAGCTGCCTGGCAATCTTGTTAGTATTCATGGCTTATGCAAAGTTGAAGGTATTTTTGTTCGTCGCAATCAGCCTACAATTTCTAACAATTCGTTGTGGTCAGCTACCGTCCTCCATGGCGCAGTTGCATAAGCAGCGGGCTAGTTGGCACAAGCCATTCATCATCATCATCATTACACGTTAGATGGGGGTGGAATACACCTCAGATATTGTGCCGTAATACAAAAGATAAGAAAAGGAAAACAAACGGTGGCACGCCCGCTGAGTCCCCAGTAACGGATGGACATCGTTCCGGAGAGCTAACAGCTGGCTGCCTTAAAAGCGTCATATTATACCTATCAGGTGAGATCATGATTGGAGTGGGATGCTAAGCAGGACGGGGATGGACAAGGGAACTCACAACCCAAACGCCGCTGGGGCCGGCTTCAAGCCATATCAGCGAGTGTGTCCAACCAAACGTGTTCACCATCCTTAGGACCCCAGCCAGACAATCGGGATGCACCAACCGACGCCAACTTCGAAGTGAGGGTTTTCATTCCTCTCGACCAAGTCATCACTTGGCCTCCCCTCCTCCTCTTCCAACCCCACCCACAACGCTCAAACAATGCACGTCGCGGGAGTCGGTGTGCTGGCATGCGCAACACGAGGCCCAGCCATCGGAGTCTGGTGCGTGATATAATGGTGCTGAGCGGTTCACTCGCTCTTCCTGCACCAAATACGCGACGTCGAACACGCTCATCGCTTACGCGGTGTTCCCACCAGACATGAACTAAGCTGCGCAGGCAGCGATGATCGAATGTGACGAGCCTCTTCATGTCTGTCGACCTTATGGGCCAGGTTTCACAGCCATATAAGAGAGTTGAACGGACGGCTGCGTTGTAAACTCTGCCCTTCAGAGTGAGAGTAATGATGCGTCTGCGCCACAGGTGGCGTAGATGGGCAAAAGCAGCTCTAGCTTTTGCTACACGGTTCGTAACCTCATCTTCAGTCACACGGGCGCTAATATAGCTACCCAGGTACTTGAATTCCTGAACGACTTCTAGCAGATCACCACCAAGCGTTAGCGCAGGGTTAAGTCCCTGCCAATCTTGGAGAAGTACTTTGCATTTCGATGGAGCAAAGCATAGCCCAAACTGATTGTCAGCCAGTGCTAATCGGTCCATTGCTATTTGGCATGTTTGGGAGCTGTCACAGATTAGGGAAATATCGTCTGCATACTCCAAGTCAAGAAGTCGCTCACCACGAAGTGGATCCACACCTTCTAGGTCGTGTCCAGCGAACACTGTTTGCATGACTTCATTAATAGCGAAGTTGAAGAGGAAAGGTGACAGCGGGCATCCTTGTCTCACACCACTGGTGATACTGAAGGGTGGCGACAGTTGGCCATAAACCCTCACCCTACCCGAACTATGCCCGTACAGCTCTTTGATAATGTTTACATATTTTTAGGCACACCTTTCCTCACCAGACAGTCCCAAAGTGCACATCGCTCGACTGAGTCGAAGGCACATTTTATGTCAAGAAGCACGACGACGGTGGGTCGCCATTAAACATGGCGGTGCTCCAACACTTGACGCAAGGTGAAGATGTAGTCGATGCAGCCGCGACCTTGACAAAATCCGGCTTGCTCTTCACGAATCTGGCTTTCACAAGTGCCAGTCAGTCTGTGGAGAAGGATAGAGGCAAGCAATTTGGAAGCAATCGAAATCAGACTGATCCCTCTTTGATTGCCGCATTCCAAACGAGAGCCTCCCTTGAAAATGGGGACAATGACGGAGCGGTTCCAGTCTGTCGGGACTGTCTCCTGCTCCCAAAATTTTACTAGCAACTGGTGTATATCAGCTATTAGAGCAGGTCCTCCGAATTTGAAAAGGGATGGGGAATTCTATCTGCCCCTGCGGCCTTATGCAATTTCAACAGCCTGATCTCACGTTCGACTTCTGCACGTGATGGCGGATCCAAGGAGACGGCCCAGGGAGAGGGGCGCTCAATGCCCAAAGAAGAAAGCGATAACTCAGGTTGATTAAATTGCCTTGCAAAGTGTTCAGCCCAACGCTCCAAGCGTTTTGACAGGTTGTGGATCGGCTGCCCACTCTCGTCGCGTATGGTCTCGCTAACACCAGGTCTTCTGCCGCTTGTTTCTCGTATCAGACGGAATAACTTACGATGAGTACCAACGGCAGCGGCTGTTTCCATTTGCGATGCACGATGAGACCACCAGGTTTCGCGATCCTTCTTCAGGCTAGCACTTAGTTTTACCCTGAGATTTTTGCGAGTCTCATTGTATTCCTTTTCCAGCCATTAGCAGTCATGGGTTCGCTCCACCGTAGTGGACCGAAGGATGCGCACCACTGACGAGCCCCGATAGGGAGAAACGGCCGTCTGGTGCTTCTCCGGATAGGTAGTTGACTTATCCGAATTGTCGGTTGATTCCGACGAACAAAAATACTTGCCAGCATCCTTCCACTCATAAGTAAAGTTGAAGGTCTTGTTGTAGGAATGTCGTATTTGGCCAACCTTGGCATGCAGCATAGTTTGCTTCATATTTTTTGGTGAGCTTTTCTTTACACGGGGTAAAGGAGCCATGAGATCCAAACAGTACTGTAGTACACTGTACCATATTGTAGTTGACTTCTCCAAGAAGTCGGAGAGAAAGGATTTGTCCCAGTTCCCTTATCTGCTAATACTTGCAAATATGAGCCATTTTATGGAGTTTAGCTGGCGGTAGGTATCAATGGTATATACTCTAGCAGGACAGGTGGCCGGGCATTTTAAATACGTTGAGCTGTACACCACTCTGTGGTCACTCCACGGGAATTTTGGCCTACAGCTACACTTACTTTGGGTAAAGACTAAATCTACTAAATGATTTGATCTGGTTGGCGCTGCAATCGGCTGCACCCACCCCCAAAAGTTGTTGAAAGCTAAGAGGCCTATATGCTTGGTTAAAGCGGTAGGCGGGAGCCGTTGCATATCAGACAGTTTGGAAGCACCCGAAACGAGCTTATATGCATACGGATGGCTGGACACTTGTTCAAAAGTAGCTATAAGGGCCTTATCACTCACAAGGGATGTACCAGGAGCCCTGTAAATGCATCTAGTTAACAATGCGGAGCACATGATGTGGGCTATGATCCATATAGAATCCATTGTTTCGGCGTTATGTATGCGTTTGCTTCTTACCGGGTAGCCTTGATTAAGGTAATTGGCACTCCTTCCACTACACTTATGCGTACGAGGTTGTGTAAATAGCTGTTAGCCGTGAAGTAAATAGTGATCATCTAAGTGAAATGCTCCAAACCACCTTTCAGTTATGAGAATTGTATCAGGCGTAACAAGAATGACCAAGAGGCGTAATATATGCATCTTGTTGTTCCGTGACCTGGTGTTGGTATGATTGAAAAAGATTGATCGTGGTTCCTTAACTTTATTGATGACACAAAAGAGGTCTCGAGGAGCTACTGAGTCGTTGGTAGAAGTTGTAAGAACTAAGTCAGCATATGTTACAGCGTGCAGTTCGGTAATGAGGTGTAACTGTCGGGATGAGCTTGTTGCGGCTCATTCCAACGTGGTATAAAACATGTGCTTGATGTGGAGTGGGGTGTAGGGACACTGCCGGTCCGGACATTATATGCGATGGTATACATACATGAGAGGAGACAGGTGCTCGACAGTCTGAAGAGTCACGGTCGTGATAAGGAACATATTGAGTAATAGTAGAAGTACTCGCTGCACATGCACATGTGTGCAGAGAGAGGGCATGTGGTTGTTACTCCTGTTCCGGGGGCTAATTTCAGTACCGGAAACGTTCGCAGTTTGAGGTAGAGTTACCCTATCATAGTGGCATTGCGTAGTTGATCACAGTTTGTCACAACAGTCTTGAAGTCTGTTTAATTCTTAAAACAGTTTAATCGGAGCAGCGCAGGTGCTATTCCGCTTATAACGTCTCTCTGCTTGTACAGTTTGCGGCTAAATCATGGACCGCAAACGTCTCTTGCTTAAATGCTTCCAAAGAAATATCGTCGGGAACGTTAAACAACAAGATGCTACACGGCCAACTGCTTCGTCTGGAGGTCGATTGACTTGAGACCAATGCTATTGCTGCATTCTGAGTGGGTGAGGGATGTAGAGGGGCTCGAGGAACGTTTACCAGTATAGAAATGAATATTTTATTCTTGACAAAGCGAGGTACGCCTTTTGGGTATCATCAACATACTGCATTATTGTACATTATAGCATGATTATCAGAGCCAAGAGCAGGAGAAATACAATTGTAGTCCGTAGTGTATACATACTTAACCCAAAGATTGTATGAAGTCTATCCTCACGGAATGGGAGAGGCAGAGAGAAGAAATGGATCATTAATGTGGAATATGTTGGGAAACTAGTCTGTACTCGTCAGCTGAAGATATTGGGATAAATTCTTTATATCTGATTCTATGGATCGCTCGGTTGAGCTGTTTTATGAAGCAATACTTCACTGTCTCGACTCGCTAGCTCCCATGTCACATTTCATAAGGCAATCATCTGAAAGTTTGACCCAAACTAGCATGCACAACAGAATCGTCAGTTTAGACGATCCTACAACAAAATCTTCAATTTTGCCCACATCATGGGAGCGAATGGGATTGCACATCAGCGTCATGTCAGACCTAAGAAGCAGGAGACCAATCAAGAAATAGCCGCACTAAATAGTGCGAACAAAGCTAAGAAACCCAGCTGGTTGCTGTGCTCTTGGAACCCTAACTATGGACGACAGGTCTCTACCCTAAATATCAGTCCCCACGACACTTCTATTGACGCAAGAATTTTATGTGAGTTCTTCAACTCACATTTTAAACAATCGCAGTGTTTAGAAATAGGTTCAACCTTCTAGGCCCTGCAAGTACCCTGTAGCCAGTCCCTGTCCTCTGTACCGTTTGACATAAATTGTGCCCGTTCTGCAAGTTTATCTATGACGTCAGCATCGAACCTTGGTCCGACGGAATAGCGCCCAGTCTACTTAAGAATAATGAAGATATCCCCAGTGAAGATATCCCTGTTCTTCTTGTAAGGCTCTTTACTTTATCAATGCAGTAAGGTCAATGTCCGACCGCTTGGAAAATTTCCATCATCATGCCACGGCATAAGAGTGGAAGCCTACAGCAAGTTGGTAACTATCGTTCTATTAATTACGGTTCTTTTATCTCGCAAGTGATGGAGTAGTTGACTAAAAGAGCCCTCACAGGTCATCATTATGCAAGCGAGCACCTAAATGAAGCACAGCACGTATCCCAAAGTGCTCGGTCTTGTGCAACCTGTTAGCTGGACTTCCTCAGTGTAGTCACCGAGGCCATTGACGCCACTCTTTCACTTGTCGTGCTTTAACTTGCAATGCAAAAGGCATTTGGCAGGGTACCACACATGTGCCTGTTGCGTAAGGTAAAGGTTTACGGGGCAGGCAGTCCTCTATTAGACTGGCTGGGTTCCTATCTAATAGGACGTACGCAGTCGGTTAAAATTGAGCAAACTGTATCCACCTCGACCTCCGTCACTAGCGGCATGTTGCAAGGGAGCGTTTTTGTTCTTACCCTTTTTTGAATTATATCAATGACTTCTGCAAGAGTTTGCAGCAGGCTCGCCCCTTCATCTTCGCTGACGATGTAAAAGTTGTACACTTCTATCACCAAATATTAAATTATCTGCAATTAATAGTATCTGTGAAGATCTTAAAACATTTGCTAAATGATACGAACACTGGCAAGTGATGTTCTCCGCTCAAAAATCTGTACCTGCTGGGTACCTAACAATAAACAGCATCACTATTAAATAGAATACCATGACAACAGATCTGGGCTTGCGCTACTCCATGAGCCTCGACTTTACAAAGCAAGTGTATTATTTAGTGGTAGTAGTAAGGAGATTATCTTTCCACATCCGCCGTTACATAAAAACCGCAGATGCAAGGCTAGAAGTTTCTAAGAGCCACGTCCGGCCACATCTGGCATATTGCTCTTTCACATGCAGCAACCAAGGAAAGTCGGACCGCGTCCTGCTCAAAAACAGCGGCGCCTTAGGAAGATGCTACTCCATCCTAGCAGGCTCTGAGTTACCGACAAAGGTGCGAACACCTTAAAATTCATCCCCTATCGCAACGTATGTATGTATGTATCTCAACAGTTGCTTAACTAGCAACAGAGCCTGCATAAAACCATAGAGATAAACATGAAAACCAGATACATTGCGGCATAATCATCGTGGCATGCTAGTTGAAGGTGGACAACACACTTCAACTAATATGCCGCAAGAGGAATATAACATTTTGACAAAAATAGAACAAAACATTTTAGTTTGTTTGTCACGCCGATTTTTCTCTTTTTTGTCGTTTTCAATGTTGGTAGTATTAAATATGTGAATAAATACAATATTGTACACAATACTTTCACTGATTCCGGTTGCGGGCCATGTCTTCAAGAGTGCTAAGCCATTGGCACTCCTCATCTTTGCGTCCCCATCTTGGAAGACGTACGGGTCCAACAGCGGCCAGACACGACGTCAGCGATTTCATGTGCTGCCGCCAAGTGGAAGGCTGACCACCACGCGGTCGCTTCCAGCCAGGTCCTTGACAAGCGAATAGAGCGCGACGCGGTAGACGCTCAGGTGTCATGCGTAGGACATGACCGAGCCATCTCAACTGGCGCAACAAAACCAGTTTGTTGAAGGAAATATTTGGATTCCCCAAGACGCCACGTCAAAACGTCATTACTGGTAACTCGATGTTGCCACCGAACACGAGCGATCCTCATTAAGCAACCGTTATCGAACGCAGAAAGACGACGCATGTCATCCATGTGAATCGGCCAGGACTCGCACCCATACAACAATACTGAGCGAACTGATGCTCTGTAAATGTGTCCCTCTAGTGAGAATGAGACGTCGCGACGACGCCACAAGTGTCTCAGATTGACAAATGCTGATCGAGCTTTAGCGATACGAAGCGAAACTGCTTGGTTGATAGTGCCGTCAGCAGAAACACAGCTCCCAAAGTAGACGAAACCATCTACCTGTTCAAGTTGTGCACCTTGGAGAGTGAGCACGGGTGCAGGTGAAAGCCAATCCTTGAGCAGTATGTTGCACTTTGATGGGGCAAAGCTCATGCCATACTTAGATGCTTCAACCGCCAAACGATCCAGAATGAGTTGCATACCCTGAGGATCGTCACCAAGTAAGGCGATATCATCAGCATACTCTAAGTCGGTCGCGCGCTCACCCGGTAGAAGTTCTAAGACAAAATGTTGGAAACCTTCTAGGGCATTCGACAGAACGTCTTCGATTGTGAAGTTGAAGAGGAATGGGGACATAGCGCAGCCATGACACACACCGCTATTGACAGTAACTTACGAGTAAAGCTTGCCGTAAACCCTCACTCTGCCGCATGTATGAAGGGAAAGTGCTCGTAAGATGGCGCTATAGTTCTCTGACACCCCGTTCTTTAGTAAGCATCGCCATAAAGCTGGTCGATCTACGCAGTCAAAGCGGCACGTATGTCTAGGAATGCAACGATAGTAGGCCTGTGATAAATGTGACGATGTTCAAGGAGTTGGCGGAGCGTGAAGATTTGATCCACGCATCCGCGGCAAGGACGAAAACCAGCTTGTTCTTCACGGTAGTATGATTCACGTACTGGGGTTAGCCTGAGAAACAGAATGGATGCCAATAGCTTAGAGGCAACCGAAATAAGACCAATCCCGCAATGATTTGCATATGAAGTGCGAGCGCCTTTCTTGAAAATTGGGACAATAACTGATTTGCCCCAAGTGGTAGGCACTTTATCTTCATGCCAACATTTTGCGAACAGCGCGGTTAGCTGGTTAATGACTTTCACACCGCCGTACTTGAATAGCTCCGGAGGAAGTCCGTCTAAGCCGGCAGCCTGGAAGCGCTTGAGGCGTCGAATCTCAAGGCAGACTTCCGCTTCGCTGGATGGATTCAGAGGGACGAGCCAGGGTGGACAACAAGGTGTACTGCATGTACTGATGGATGGTGGAGGCCAGTTGAATTGCGAATGAAAGTGCTCGGCCCAGCGGTCCATATGCCTCTGTTGGTTGGTGATCGGTGACTCATCCACCTCACAAATGACCTCACTGACACCAGGCTTCCTGAGGCCAGTGGACTGAATGAGCTGGAAAAGCCTGCGAGTGTTATCAGAGAGGGCAGCAGTCTCCATCTCTAAAGCACGCCGAGACCAACACGCCTCACGATCCTTGTGTTGGCTTTGCTTGCGCAGCCGGTTGGCAGAACGGCGCCGCTCGTTGTAATCTGATTCCGCGGGGATATCTTCGCGTCGTTCAAACGGCTCCATCGAACGAGCAGAGATCCAGTCCTTCAAGGCGCGTCGAGTAACTCCGCAACATGATTGTTCGGAAATGGTCACTGCCTTCCGTATGCAAGTCCATCTTTGTTCCACTTCTCGCGGTGGATTGCAACTGAATGGATGGCAATGTCCCCAAGCAAGTGCATTTACTCTGGGAGTGTTTCCGGTTCATTATTCAGGACAATTCGCAGCTTTCTGGGCCTGAACGGTTGCGTTTGGCCATTCTCCAGTATTTGGTTTAACAACATATTACTGGATACCCATCAGAGACATTACGCGGTTCTAGCGATGACAAACACAAAACATGCCAGCATGTTCGATTTATAGTTTACCTACCGTACAAGCCGTGCCATTTCGTCAGGAAGTGACAGGATCCTTGGATGATACAGTCCCGCCCCAGCATGCGTCAGCCAGCGAAAATTATGGGTGTATCCTGACTGCGACTAACAGAACCAATAATCAGTCAATAAGAAGCATTGCCAGTTGCAGCTTGTCGTTCGAATGCGTTTATGGAAGTGTTCCAGGAAGTGGTGGGTATTCGCCTGGCAAGCGTTCTCCCTATAAAAAGCCACAAATGTCCGTTTAACAACGCTGCGACGTGGCGGAGATGACTTGCCACTGAATAAAGTCACTGCCAATAGGCTTACACTGACAAGCTGACCAAGACTATATACTACCACGCTGGATACACCCCGATACTTTCTTAGCTGCATATTTCGTCGCCACGTCATTTTCTACGCATTCACCATTGTTCTTTACGCTACACTTACATGAACCCAGCGTATCGTGTAATCGCGAAGGAGCGTGTTCTTCACCAGCTCTTTTACAGCTGATCAGTCCTAGTTCTGGACCTATTCATGCCTGAATTTTTACTGCACTTTATGGCAGAACGAATGTACCCACACGAACGTGCCCGAACTCATGGCAGTGGCCTTTCTTCGTTATTATTTGTCCCATTTGTACAGTTTCGAATAGGAACGTATGAACAACCTCCGATTGTCACTGTTACAATTGTCATGACATGTCTATAATTTGACCTATGCCACGCATAGCCGAGAATAAATATTTATTTATTTATTTATTTGTTTGATAGCCCGCCTGGACAGAAGAATCAGTTAGTCTGTTTACATCAGTCTTGCGGTGCTTCGTGTTTCGGGATCCTCCAAAACACCTACAGATTTCGCGCAGACCAGAGTACTATGGCAAAGGCGCTTTGCATCCAAAGTCAAGGTTAGCAATGTCAGTGTTCAGCCGGACCTCTCACTGGCAGATCGACTGATGTTAAAGAAAGCCATCAAAAGCCTCAAGAGCAGACGGCCGGATGGTTAGCATGACTTTCGTTTTGCGGGTTTTCAGGTGGGCAGCCGGAAGTCAAATCCCGCCCTACCAGAACCCCTCCTCGCAGCGTACGACCCAGGGTTGGTCGTGCCGAGTTCCTTCTGGCAGTGCCTAGTAATGTACGTAGCCTAAGGAACAAGGTACACGAGATGGGTCTGCTTGTAGACAAATCTCGTCCTGACATACTTGCTTTCACCGAATCGTGGCTTTCCGAGGATATCACAGACGGTGAAGTATGTTTACCTGGCTACGCACTGCTTAGATGTGATCGGTCCGCTGGCCGCCAAGATAGAGGCGTCGTTGTTTATGTGAGTTGTAAACTTGATGTGTTGAGGACCTGTGATTTTTAGTCGCCGGCTTAAACTGTTGAAGCCCTGTCGACCATTGTGTGCAATTCCTCTGCTCAGTTTACAGATGTAGTGGTATATAATCATCAACCGCAGTACATCAAACACTTGAACTTATGCTTTACTGCCATACAACCATGAGGACCTATGAACTAAAGAATAAGAAAAGGGAGAGAAGCGGACTTACTTGAAAACCTCACTACCCTAAACAGACATTCAGGGTCAAGTCGCCTACACCTTGTGTCGACAACATACCGTCACAAACAACTGGATATCGCGCAATGGTATTGCTGCATCGGCGCGAAGTTTCCTTGCGGCTTTCACTGCCAAGTGTCGTAAACTGCCATAACCCCCCAGATAACTCAGCACCAAACACACTTTAAACAGACAATCCGATTAGGAGACGGCAGCAGACGCGCCACTGGTGTCGGTTGCGAGCTATGTCCTGTAACGTCTCGAGCCAAGCACAAGGCGAGTCACGTGGACTCCAGCCCGGAAGGCGAGACGGACCAATGGCACCCAGTTTGGTCGTCAGTGACTTCATTTCACGCTGCCATGTCAACTTCTGTCCACCTCGAGCACTGCGCCACCCTACACCTGGTAGACTGAACAAGACCCACCTAGGTAAGCGGTGACCAGGCATACGTAGCACGTGCCCGAGCCAACGCAACTTGTTCAGTGCTATCTGTTGTTCTAGGGAGTTAGCATGATTATCATCACCTAGTGCTCACATACGCACACCATCGTTGCGGACACGTTAGTGCCATCCGACTCCAGCAATGCTTTGCAGACAGAGACGATCAAAGACTTGAAGGCGCCTCAGATCTTCAGACCGAAGGGGCCAAGTCTCACTCCCATAGAGCAGAACGGCCTTCACTGTGGCCCTGTATACACGGCCTTTCGGACTGAGGGTAACTCCCTTCTGTCGCCAAACATGCCGCAGGTTCAAGAAGGTAGCAATGGCTATTGCAATGCATGAGTTGACGTCAGTTTCTATGCGCCCATCATTGCTGATGCAGCTGCCAAAATAAGTGAAATGGTCAACCACCTCGATTTCCTCGTTAGCAAGCGTCAAGAGGTCATCAAGTGGCTGGTGGTCCTGAAGCAACACCTTGCACTCTGAACGTGCAAAGCGTGTACCAAATAATGGGACCACTCTGGACAGGCTATTCAAGGGTTGATCGTGCCGCCCCAACAACGTCGAAAAGAAAGAATATATCGTCCGTATAATCTAGATTACCCACCTTTCACCAGGCAGCACTTCAACGCCCACATCTTGGGATTTTGCAAGGGAAGACTCCATGATAGAATCCACGACGAAATTGAACAGAAACGGGGAAATCGGACAACCCTGCTAACGACACTTTTAGTCTGAAAGCTATCCGATAGGACACCGTAGACCCTGACGCGGCCTGTAGTGTTTGAGTATAGAGCACAAAGGTTGTTCACATATTTCGTGGGAACACATTATTGTGCAAATATTTCGAGTAGAATCGTTCGACCGACTGAATTGAACGCACACTTTAAATCGAGGAACACAGCTATTGTCGGTCTGCGGTATGCGTGGTCCTGCTCTAGCACCTGCCGCAAAGTGAATATATGGTCTATACAGCCACGTCCTGTTCGGAAACCTGCCTGTGCTTTCCTAATCCGAGATTCCTGTTCCGCAGTGAGACGACGAACGAGAATGGAGGCAAGTACCTTTGTCACAACTGGCGTTAAGCTAATACCACTATGGTTAGAACAGTCTGTGCGACTGCCCTTCTTGTATATTGCCACTATACTCGATTCGCTCCAGTTAACAGGGACACCTTTCCAGATAAGTTCGAATAGGGAGGTCAGTGCTTTGTAGAGGACCTTACCTCCATCCTTAAATAGCGCGGGTGGGAGGGAATCTGGGCCAGCTGCACGAAAACTCTTAAGGGCTATGATCGCGTTTCGAACCTCGGTCTCCGACGGAGATTCTAAACTAACCGTCCATGGCTCGTCCTGCATCAAATGAGTAGGAAGAGGTCCGGGAGCAGTGGGCCAGCCAAACTGATCTTGAATGTGTTCCGCCCAACGAGCCATACGTCGCTTCTTATTGTGTATCAGCGCACCCACGCTGTCTCGGATTGTCTCACTGACGCCTGGCTTTCTGGTATATAGAAGTAGGATATAGAAGTCCTGGAAGTATCTCCAGGGAGAATATTACATTTATTTGTACTCAGGCTGGCAGTAGGTGTGTAATACTGGGTGACTTCAACATCCCTGAATTCTGTTGGGCTGATTTATCGTGCAGTTCGGCGGTGGCCACTTTCCGTTCGGATGTCATCGAGCTAATGTTGTAACTGACGTTGCCTGAGTTCGTGCACCTACCGAGAAACATGAGCAACCAAATTCCGTTGCGTACGCATGGGGCGTAGCTTTTAGTTTGACAGGCTGCTCTTGGTGGCGTTCCGCAGGTCTCAGTTTTAGGGCCGCTGCTTTTCGCAATTTATGTCAATGACCTACGCCAGGAGTTTGGAGTATGCCGATGATCTCAAACGCTGGAATAATGTGGATATCTCTGGTGGCTCTGAGGCGCTTCAGAGTGTCTTGGATAGACTGTGGGATTGGTCTGCCTTATGGTTGATGCCTATAAATCAGGCGAAATGGTCTGTCCTCCGCATTGGAGGTGCTAGTCCCCCCACGCGCTATGCAATTGGGGGAAGTGAAATCCCTGTAGTCACTCAGCAGGTTGATCTGGGTATGACCCACACCTCAGCGCTTCACTTTGGGCACAATTGGTGGAAGGCTGCTTGCAGACGTTTCCGTATGATGTGGTTTATTCGCCGCCTACTCGGAGTCCTAACAGCCAATATTTTTGTGAAGCTGTTCTCAACGTTTGTGCGACGCCACTTAGAATACTGTATCCAAGCTTGTCCACCTTTTCTTGTAAGGGACAAAATTGAACTGGAGAGGATTTTGCAAGTGAGTACAAGGTTAGTGCAAGGATTACGGAAGTAAACGTATTTAGAACGTTTGCCTAGCTTGGGTATGTACTCAATGCACTACCGCAGTATTAGGGGTGACATGATCCTTATTTAGCCTATCTTAACGGGTAAGATCGGTCTAGACTTGTCCTGGCTATTTAGTCTCGCCAGGCTGCTTAGTCTCCAAGCCCACCCGTTGAGGCTGCACACACTGCGTTCTGACCTGGTAAGGAGAGAAACTCCCTTGTCGCGCCGAGTTATTGAACATTGGAACTTGCTTCCGGAGCACGTCGTTAAGGAGTTTAAGGTTGAGGGTATCCAGCGTCAGTTACATTCTCTTGGGTAGCAGTACCAAACCTTCCCGTTCTCCTAACCGACTTGTATCTTCATCTTTCTCCTCGTTATGTTTAAAATTTCTTCCCACATCTTGGTATTATCATTATTTAGCTGACATTCCTTCTCTTGTTTTCTTAGCTTACCCTTCACTCTTTTACTTCACATAAACCGGCCTGGCAAGGACTGCTATACAGTAAAATGTGGGCAGTAATTAAATAAATAAATAGTATATTCTCGGAAAAACGAGGCACACCTGTAAAGGCGTGATCAAATATGCATACAAGCATAGCTTCCTTGGAATGTTAAAACATTTCGTTTTAATGAAAGGTATAAAAGAAAAGATGTTGTCCATATGAGTGAGCATATTGTCAGGTAATAGTCAGACCAAGGGACATTATGGCGCTGTGGCGCGCAAAAATCCGTCAAAACACAAGTTGGGGGTAATTTCGCCAGGTAGTGATCCGTGAGCACAGGAGCCTAAACAAGGTTTTGTTGCAACCAATAACCATTACGAGATAGGGATGATCTGTGCTCCAACAAAGCATTCTTCATAGCAGAATTAGTTGCACAGGTTCGATGTAGAAGGCTGAGGACTGCGTCAGTGTGAAATGTTTAGCTGTGACTTTATTTTGTGGCAAGTCACATCCGCCACGTTGCAGTGTTGTTAAGCGGACATTTGTGGCATTTTATAGGGAGAACGCTTGCCAGGCGAAAACCCACCACGTCCTGGAACACTGCCGTAGCTTTCGTTGAACAGTAGTGCAAGTCGGTTATGCATCGTATAGACCGATTTTGCACTCTATTATTCGCAGTCGATTGACAGCCAAAATTCTTCCTTCGTTGGCCGAATGGCTTAGTACTGATACGGCAGCAGTCGTTGAAGCCGGTCAATGATGCAAGATTCGAAGAGTCGAAAGATAATGATGCAGGTGAGTAAACACATTGTTAATAGAGGCCGGCTCTTCTATTATATCCTTGTTCGGCTCGCAAACCGCGTCTAGCTATCCACGCTGGACTTGTCATGGGGTCGGTGAGTGAAGTTGTTTTTTGTGGCTGAATATGTCCTTAATAGGTAAAAACGCCCTTCTCCGCAAATTGGATTTGGGATTCCTGCAAATGTAAGTAAGTGTAACTGTTTCCGTAGCCAAGTGAAAATTCCATGGAAGGCCATCGGAATAGCCACGTATACTTGCGCAACGCTGTCCGTGAAATGACATCAGAATAGCTCCAGGTGACTGGCGAATAGGAATGTTTGAGGCAGTGAAGGTAATCACGCCAGAGTTGTTTGTCTTCGGTTGTGGAACGGGGGATCCATGTACGTATATTATTCCAGGTGAGTAAATTGTTCTCTGAGTACGAGGCGAGCTAAACCAATTTGTTTAGACCCCGTGAAGGTAGCGCCTCCGGAATGGCGGAATGAGCTCCATTTGGACCAGTGTGTGGGTTTTTCATTTCCTGGAGAAAGGACCAAGCGTTTGAGGATGGGTCGTCCAGTCCCAGTGGATAAACCTCCTTGGTTGGACAGGGTGTGATGCGGTCTCCGTTTTAGGCTTTCAACATCTCAAGTAGACCTATGAATTCCCGTTCGGACAATACTCAAAGGGAGGAACATTCACGGGATTATCCTATCGTTCCGGTCTCTAATTCACTTAAAACTTATTAAGGTGGTTCTGGTCAAAGCGTCCCTGGCGTTTACTGGTAATTTTTCCGTTTGTTTCCAGTTTTCATCCCCTTTTGCACCCAGTTTTCGCCTTTTTATTGGGATCTTGTAACTATTGTATACATTATAATTCCACTCTGTTCTACTATGTCGGTCTCGCAATGCACCGAGGCTGTTGTTCTTAGTGTTATCATCTGCTCACTAGCCGCAACTCCAACGCAACTCCACAAAATTTCTGGCTCAAACGAAGGAAAAAACAAAACGCCAATGACTTTGCCAAAACAACGTATTGATCGCCGTCAACGAACACTGTAAAACTGCTGCGGACCTTAGCTGTATTTATAGGTCTCTACTGACCTATGTCTTCCAGAATTGGAAGGTCAGCTACCAAGGTTAGTGGTTCCCCAAGTCTTTTGCCGAGGTGTCAGGTGCTCTTTACTCGCGTGTAGAAGAAGAACATTCTGAACGTTCGAAATAGATGCGATAATCGCTAATAATCCATTGCTCGCTAAAATAGTGAATTTCTAAGGCAATTCTAACTTTCTCCCGCCCACTACCCCACCTGAGATATCGTCCGAGGTATAAGACGAATGCCTAGGATTATCGTGCAGTCTTCGGGACGGTGTTCTCTGCCTGTCGGTTCACCTCCTTAGCAGAAGTGCCCGAGAACTGTGTTCCGATGTCCGTGTTCTGGATTCTTTGCTCGACTGTGTGCAGTCGTCCACTGCTACTTTCGGCAAGTTGAAGCTTTCCACCAATAAATCGAATGGGAGGTCGAAATGCCTTGCTTGTTCTGGTTGGCAAAAGGTTGATCGTAACTAATTTGCCTGCCGTGCCCAGGTCTGTGCACCCACCATCACGTCATATATGACGTTTCCGCGCTTGCTTTTGATGGTCCCTGGCGTCCATTTTGCGTGGCCTTCCCGATTGTCACTTCCCGATAGCACATTCTGTCTAAGCGTAAACGATCGCTTCTTTGCTCCATGCCGCCGGTTAAAATTCTGCTCACTTCTGTGGTTTCTTTCACCAACAAAGGATTCCAAGAGCGGTCGGATGGCGTCGAAAGGCATGCGGAGCTTTCGGTTCATCATAGCATGTGCTGGAGAGACTCCGTCCGGCGCTTGTGGATTCGGTGTTAATCGGTAGTGGAAAAGAAACCGGTCAACCACTTCCTCTTTGCATCCCACCCCTTTTGATTTGGGAAGAGATCGCTTGAATGTTTCGACAAAACTTTCTGCGTGGCCATTCGGCTGTGGGTGAAACGGCGGTGAGTAAACTTGCTGTACGGTGCATTGCTTGCAAAACTCCGCAAACGTTGCTGAAGTAAATTGTGAGACATCTTCGGTGACAATTGTCTCAGCACAGCCGAATCTGCTAAAAGCTTGGCGCCGTTTCGATGTGGTAGCGTTGGTAGTTGTGTTCTCCATAATAAACATTTCAGGTCAATTATTGTATGAATCGACTATAATGAGAAAACTTCAGCCGTTGATCGGTCCCGCAAAGTTGACATGGATGCGGCACCATGGATTAGTAACTCTTGGCCATGAATAGAGTACTGATTTTTGTGGCGCTTTCAAGACGCTGGCACACTGTTGGCAGCGATTAGCTATTTCTTCTAGCTGTTTGTTCATGAACGGCCAGTATACATAACTGGGGCAAGCGCCTTCATCCGGTTGATTCCAGGATGCCCGGCATGGAACTGCCAAATAAGCCGCTCATGTAGTGCCTTGGGGATGACCTCTCTTTCGGAAAATAGTATGCAGTCCTTTACAATAGAGAGCTAGTGTCTCCACTGTAAGTACTGTTGCCACTCGACAGATGGACATGAACGTGGCCAACCTGTTTTGTGAAATCGTTTAACCTTCTTGAGTATTGGGTCCCGAAGCTTTTCGGTTCATACAGCTTCTGCGGTAACTGGTAGACCGTGCAATGGATCAGGTACCAGGAAGTTGACGTTAGGTTCAATCTCCACCGAGGCAATGATTGTGTCCTCATGTTCTTGCTGGAGAGCATCAATTAGGCGTGACAGTGCAACCGCTTGGCCAATGGAAACTGTGGACTGGTATTGGATCTCAAAATCATGCCGCATTAAGATAAGAGCCCAACGTTGTAGCCGGTTGGCTGTGTAGGCAGTAATGCTCTTTTTCCAACCAAAGATAGCCAGCAAGAGCTTGTGATCAGCCAGAAGCTTGAAGCGGCGGCCATACAGCATATTGTGGGATTTCTTGACTGCGCACACTATGAACAATGCTGCTTTCTCAATCTGGCTGTAATTCTTTTCGTCCTTCTTAAGGGTTCTGGCGGCATAAACGATTGCCTTCTGAGATCCATCAGTGTAAGTGTGTGCAATTACTGCACCAATCCCATGGCCTGATGCATCTGTGGTTAGGATGATCTCTTTGGACGGATCAAAATGAGTCCAAAGCAAGTTTGAGGACAGCAGTACGTAGAAAATTGGTCGTATGTTCATGGTAAAATAAATAAATAGATAGTTTATTCTCAGTTTCATAGAGACGCACCAACTTAGGCAAGATCAAGGTTTAAAACTATTGTGTATCACGACGATACTTCGGGTTCAATCGTGTATAGTTGTAACGGTGTCAAGAAGAGTTGATGTGTGAATCTAGTCGACTTGCCAGTATGTAGTTGTGGGCTGTGACTTTATTCAGTGGCGAGTCACATCCGCCAAGTCGCAGTGTTGTTAAACAGACATTTGTGGTTTTTTATAGGGAGAACGCTTGCCAGGCGAAAACCCACCACGTCCTGCAACACTGCCGTAAAGCATTTTGAACATTAATGTTGAACTGGCAAAGCCGCTTCACGACTGGTTTCACCTTCGGTTTTTCGCGGGGTAATGGCTTCTAATTTCCTCTGTTAGTTGGACGGGTATTTTGCTCTGGGTCGCCATTATTTTTTGTGGTCGCTGGAGGAGAGGGACATCGCGATTTTTCTTCTTGTTGTATGTCCAGGTAAGCAAAAGTTTCAATTTTTCCGCTGTCCAGATTTTTCAGATGTATAATGTATGGGAGTATGAGGGTATGTCCAGTTCTCTATACTGGACAAGGGTTATGGTGATTGTAGGTTGGTCCTTGCGGAGTTTTACCATCCTCTATGTCAGTCCTTGGGGGTTGTTCCGTCCGTCTTGGGCAAAATTGTTCCTCAGTCCAATCCCAGATCTCCAAGATGTCCCGGACCTCAGAGAAAAGGGAAAGTGGGAGACAACCGAGAGAAGACCGCAAGAACAGGCATGGAATTGAATATTGTTAATGTCTTGTGTTATAACATTTGGGCTGAGACAAAAGCATATACACTGTGCAACAATAATTATGATGAAAATGTCTTTTGAGTATCCTATAGAAGCATTAACCGTATAGGTGGATTGCTATCGCCTGCGTAGGGGCCAGAGCGTTGCACCAGTAAGCAAAGTACGAGTATCCGTTTGATATGAGTCGATAGTTGCGTGGGGATAGAGCAAAGAGAGTTAGAATGTTGGTAGTGATTATCAGGTGCATGAACAGCACGTAGTTAGTGTAATCGGAGAGGCGGGCATAATAAGCGAAAATAAATAGGTTGCTGCGAGAGTCTTGAAGCTCAATTGGTGGCAGGGCAGCGGAGGGACTGGATGCAGATATTCTAGAGGAGTAAAGGTTATTCAGACACGGGGTGGCTACTAACAAGCACTGGATCATCGCATATGCATGGGGCCAATGGCCATTAGCTACTTCTGAAGAGAAATGCCGAATTTATGACGACCGGCAGATGTTGGCGCTAGGAATGATTCAGTCGCCAGATGCAGCTATTCCAATCGGACGCTTTGTCACTAGTGTATGCCTATAGGGTCGATGAATGTATCTATAGGCCAGTGAAGGTAAGTGATAGGTCAACAGATCAGCTAAGCTGTGACGCAAACAATCCAAGAGAATGGACATTGTAAGAGGGAGCGAGCTCCGGATATCCGCAGAGTTTAATGGAAGCTATGGTGACTAGCTGCTGGTAAGCAGAGATAGTGGCTCTAGGAAAGGATGAATCAGTGGCTGCTGTAGCCATAGTATTAAGACGTTTGTCTACTACTGGATAACTACAGCTTTGTTGAAGAAGTCAACAGGCAAGCGAGGTTTAAGAGTGACATACGGCAGAAGAGAATGAAAGCTAGAGAGTCAAGAAGGGGCTCCTTGTAGGCTACATGGAGCCAACAATGTCTAGCTATTGTCAAGAAAAGTTGAGGCGAGTAAAATGAATAACGGATAATGGCGCGCTAGGAGAGAGAACAGTGACCAGCAATAGAGTTTGGGCTAAGCCTTCAGTAACTAGTGGATCCTACGGTGGCACATAATAGGTCGGCAAACCATCTGAGCTGTAAAGCAAACATTCCAAGTGAATGAATGTTGTAAGCAGGGAACGACTCCCACAGAGCTCCGGATATCCGCAGAGTTAAATAGAGGCTATGGCGCCTAACTGATGCTAAGCAGAGATATTGGCTTGGGAAAAGAGTGAACCAGTAGCTGGTGTAGCCATAGTATTAAGACGTTTGTCCACTATTGGATACCTACAGTTTCGATGAAGAAATCGACATGCGAGCAAAGCTTTAGATAGACAGACGGCAGAGGAATATGAAGGTTGGAGAGTTAGGGAGTGGCTACTTGTAAGCTACATGGAGTCCACAATGACTAGCTGCAGTCAAGAGGAGTTGTTGCGAGTGGGACGTACGGCACATAACGGCGCGCAAGGAGAGAGAAGAGTGACCAGCAATATAATCGGACTAAGCCTTCAGTTACTAGTGGATCCTACGGTGGCACTTAATAGGTCAACAAACTATCTGAGCTGTGACGCAAGCAATCTAAGAGAATGAACATTGTAAGAAAGAAGCGACTCCTACGGAGCGCCGAATATCCGCAGAGTTAAATGGAAGCCATGGCGACTAGCTGTTGCAAAGCAGAGATAGTGGCTCTAGAAAGAATGAATCAGTGGCTGGTGCAGCCCTAGTTTTAAGACGTTTGTCCACTATTTGATACCTACACTTTCGATGAAGAAGTCAACAGACGAGCGAGGTTTAAGGAAGACATACGGCAGAAGAAAATGAGGGTTGGAGAGTCAAGAAATGGCTCCTTGTAGGCTCCATGGAGCCAACGATGTCTACCTATTGTCAAGAAACGTTGAGGCGAGTACGATGAACGATGGATAATGGCGCGCTAGGAGAGGTGAATGGCAAGCATTGGAGTTCGGATTACGCCTCCAGTTCCTGGTGGATCCTACAGTGCACCTAATAGGTCAACAGAACATCTGAGATGTGACGCAAACATTCTAAGATTATGAACATTGTACGAATGGAGCTACACCTACAGATCTCCT
>OX104064.1:196646329-196704076 GCA_944474145.2 Dicrocoelium dendriticum | reverse complement strand
ATAGATATGCAGCGGTTCCAGAAACGCCCGCTAGCATGATGTCCATCAACTGTTGAAAGATGGCTGGCGCCGTTTTCACAGCAAGTGGCATGCGGTTGTATTGGAATAGCCCACGATGAGTGTTGATTGTCAGCAACTCCCTCGAGACCTCGTCAACATCCACTTGATGACAAGCATCGGATAGATCAAGCTTAGCAAAGTACTTACCACCATTCAACTTTGCAAAGATATCCTCCGGTACAGGTAATGGGTACTGGTGGTCGTCCAGCGCGGCGTTGAGGCCAGTTGAAAAGTCAGCGACAACGCGTAACTTGCCATTTGCTTTCTTCATTACCACAATAGGTACGGCCCATGATAAGTAATTGACGGCTGTGATGACCCCGGCACGTTCCAGTCGACCGAGCTCTTGCTCAACGGTTGACATGGCTGCATATGGTACCGGTCTTTTTGTCTTGAACACTGGTTTAACACCTGGTCGCAAGTTCAATGTCGCTTGGAATTTTGTACAATGGCCCAAGCCATCCAGAAAGACAGAGGCAAATTTTCGCTTCAGGTACGTGTCATGTCTTCGACAGAATTTGATGATGGGTCTGGACTTGCTGGAACCCGGTTGCAGATCTGATTCAAAGGAATATAGAGAAGATTCAACTTTTCACTCCAGTCGAGGCCAAGGAGGTTCAAATTCGGCCGGTCTGAAAGGTAGCATGTTCCCGACTTTTCCACACCTTTGAAAGCAATCTTGCAATTGAGTTCACGCACTAAGTTTAACACGCTGCCGGATGCATTATGTACAACGTTCTGAGACTCGAGCGTCTTCGGCCCCTTTATGTGATTCCATGTGCTCCTGGAAATAATGGTGATGTTCGAGGCCTTGTCAAATTGCAGCTTCGTTGAGATCCCATTGATTAACACAGTGATGAATCGACGTCTCGGTTACATTCGCTTTGGAATGCGGCAACTATGGACAGGCTCGGCGCCATCCTTACTAGAATTCCCCTTTCGAAAAGACTTCTGCACTTTCTTCAACCTGACCTGACTGCAGAATTGCTCTTTATGCCCACGCTTATGATACGTTTGACAAATATGCTGTTTGAAGGGACAAAAGCGAGCGAAATGCCATTGGCCGCATGACCAGCATGCTATGGGCGGTTTCTTCGTAGGCCTCTTGAAGGGTTTGCTTCCGTCGACGGTCCTGGCCTTTTTCACGAAGTGCACGGTATTTTATGGTGCAGGACCATTTTGTTCGACGATGGCAGTGTCGTGTTTTAGAGTGGGCAGCCATTTGCATTTGCTTACGAGAGACCTCAGTGTCAGAACAGGAACCTGCTCCAGCTTAGCTAAAAGCCGCGGGCGGATCTCAGCATCACTGGGCGATTGTAGCGCGCTGACGAAAATGAGACACTTAAACTGACCGTCCGTTAAAGAGCGTAGTTTGAAACGTACACACTAACTGTTAGTCATGTCTGCTAAGGCCCCAAAGTCGTCAGATTCCTGTTTGACAATTTTCAGGCATTGATAGAGAATACCAAGCAATGAAACCGACTCACCAAAAATTTCCTTCAGCTGCGACAGTACTTCATCAAACGTCAACTCCTTCGGCTATTTGGGTAATATGTGGTCTAAGAACCTTGAATATTCACTTGTTCCTAGCTTGCGGAGTAGCAGTCTTACCTTCCAGGAGTCGTCTTGACGAATGAAATCCGTCTGGAACAAGACTTCCCAGCACTTGAACCAAGCTTCGAAGGTGCATCCAGAATGCGCGTCATAATTGAATTCAGTGATGGCGTTCGTGAGAAGATCAACAGAACTCGCTTGCGTGTCCTGCGCCGCTGCTCCTGTTGTCTGCAAACTCAAACATTGTGTCAGATTTTCAATCAATTTCATTTGTTTCTCCAGTTGAGCTTGCTGTTGGAAAAGCAGCTTTTGAAATTGTTCAGCAGAAAATTTCCCCCCTTTTCCAATTTTCTCCATCGCCATTTTTATAATTTTCTCAATAGAAGCAACTCCGACGCAGCTCCATAAAACTTCTATCCCAACCGAAGGAAACAGCAAAACGCCAATGACCTTGACAAAATAACGTATTAATCGCCGCCAACGAACACTGTACGACTGCTGCGGACCTTGGCTATATTTATAGGTCTCTACTGACCTTTGACTTCTAGAATTGGAAGGTCAGCTACCAAGGTTAGTGGTTCCCCATTTCTGGGAGGGACCGCTGAACGATACGCGCGATTTCGAAATCTGGATGAAGCCACGAGGTACAACTGATCTCGGGATCTAGGAAACTATGATGAAATCGTGCAAGATAAAGGCAAATGTTATCTTTCAGCAGGTCTAGATACTCATAAAGCATTTATGTGTGATATATTAGACTAACCGAAAAAGTTCGTAATTTTTGTGAAAGTAGAAATGAAATACAATGGAGGTGCATTAAGTTTAGTTTGAAACTGAAAAAGCAATACTTGCAATGGGAGGGAAACCTATGACGGCATGGTGGCATGGATACACAGCAGTTCTGTGGGCCACTTATTAATAGCGGACATACCGTATGTGAAGCGGACTTGATAGCCGCGGCAAAGGTGACGTGGGAGCTAACCAGTAGTGGCGGATTAACCCTACAAGCAACGCAGCTGGACGTGTGCTATAAAAGGCATTTGTTAGTGACGGATACACTTACCGGACCTGCAACGGACTTGATAGTGGCGGCAAAGGTGACGTGGAGGCGGACCAATATTGGCGGATAAGCCATATAGGCAGCGCAGGTGGAAGTGTTCTCTAAAAGCCACTTGTTAACAATTTTTGAGAACCCTATTCGTTCTCCTGTCTAGGCCTGGGCAACCTGACAGTATCCTGCCCACGCAATACAATGAATCTTTCCTTAAGCAGTGTACACCGCACAATCTAATCAACGGTGAGCTGTCTGCTGCATCCGGCATGGTGCACAGGGGCTTGGATTCTACTGCTCAAGCCTTCCCATCTAATTATACCCCTCTTATCCACCCCAATCGTCCTGTCCCAGCTTAACTTTTATCCTCCCCGGTTTCAACCCCCAGAATCATAACCCTCCCACACCTTGTTTCAATACTCCCTTCGCTTGTAGATTAAACTCACATATAAACGAGCAGCGTCGTTCCTGATACGGTATTCTAGGACTCCTGTCGACAACTGAACGAGGTACTTCGTCACCGAAGCAGCTGGGGCACTGTAGTGCCCGCTGGGGATCTGAACGCTCAAGTTGGAAAATTAACCACTGAATAACTGCATATTGGCGGCCAACATGGTGTAGGTTCCTGTAATAATAAAGGTACGCGCTTAGTTTATTTGTGATGATGGTGGATTTTTCCTCCGATCACTAATTTTCGACAAAGAAACCGCCGTAGGGTGCCTTGGCGCCCATTACCTTCTAACCACCTATGGACGCAAAACTATCACATTGCGATAACGTTACAATGCAGAGGCTTCATCCAGAAATGTCGCTGAATTTGGAGTATATGTGTAGACGCGGACCATCCGCTTGTGTGTGCAGACCAACGGAAGCATTTAGTGGACGCCCAAGAGGACATCGTGAGTGCATTGACACCGGGTAACTGGGGAACCCAGGTAGTCTGAATGCCAGTGATTGCCCAGACCCATGGTCCGTCCCTCTAGAACCACCCTTCGCTCAAAAGTCGGACGTGAGATCGCAATGCTGGCGTTAAATAACATCGCGGGATGCCATGATATTACTACAACACTCGTGAAATTCGGGACCCATGTCCTTGTCGATGGTTTACGAAGAGCTGCCGTCGTTGCATTACATCTCCAGCGGTGTGAGACAGGGATGTCTGTTGTCACCTTTTCTCTGCTAATTCACTGATGACGAAATAATAGAAATCACATTCACAGGACTGTACTTAGAAGGTATGGAGCTACTCCCAGCATAACTACTTCATGACTTATAGTATGTTATTGATATTGACCTAATGTGTGACAAGTGAAAAATTAGCCAAGGGTACTGGACAGAGTAGCACTGGCTGTCCGTCACTTCGCGCTTGGCTTCCCACCTTCAAAGTGCAAAGCGTTCCTCAAACATTGGCCTAGACCGCCTTCTATGTTGCGTTTGTGTGAAGCTGTAATTCGTTCAAAATTTAAACTACCTGTGAAGTTGTATCAGCCTCGGTGGGATGGAAGATGACAAAACGAATCTTATAACAAAAGCTCTAGGCGATTTTGCGCCATCGCTCGGAGGGTATGGGCTCACTGGTTGAGGTCCGAAAGACCACTATGCTGACGGGGCTACCAGCCGACCATAGTGCCGTTCGTGTTGAGTTCGCTTGCACCAAGCATTACCTATTAGCCTACCCTGTGACCAACATTTCACTATATTGCGATATATGATTTCCTGAGTCATCATCATCATCATCACCAACAGCAACACATCAGCCATTTGAACTGATGCTTCGCTGCCATACAACCATGTGGACCTATAAAATAAAGAATAAGAACTGGGAAGAGGGAATTACGGTAAAACCTTAATGCCCTTAGCAAACATTCAGGGTCAAGGCGCATACACCTTGTGTCAACAACCTACCGCCACAAACAGCTGGATATCGAGCAAAGATGAGGCGGCATCAACGGGACAGCTTCCTTTCGGCTTTCGTTGCCACGCGTCATAATCAGCTGTTACCCCGCAGATAACTCAGCACCAAACACATATTAAACAGGCAACCCGATAAGGAGACGGCAGCAGACGCGCCACTGGTGTCGGTTGCGAGTCATATCCTGGTACAGCAACACCCAGGTCTGGAACTAACGAATACCTGCAGATAGTCCTAAGTAATGTGCGCAGCACAAGGCGTAGCAGTTAGGTCCGCTTGTAGATGGATCTCATCCCGATAGACTCGCTTCACTGAAACGTGGCTTTCTCAGAACATCGTGGATGATGAAGTACGTCTATCTGGCTACGTACTATTTAGATGCGATCGCTCCGCTGGCCGGCAGGGAGGTGGCGTTGCACTTTACGTGAGCTGTAAACCTGACGTTTCGAAGACTTGCTTATTTCAGCCGGCAGACAAAACTGTTGAAGCTCTGTCGGCTGTTATTAGCACATCCTCGGCTAAGGTTACAGTTGTAATTATGTATGGAAGCCCTGGGAGCGTATCCAAAAAGGTACTCGAATTCATTCGCTCCCAGTCCGTAAGTAAGTGTTTGGTGATGGGCTACTTCAACCTCCCAGAGATGTGCTGGGCAAATCATCCTTGCGACTCAGCGTCAGGCACATCCGCGCCGATCTGCTTGAGCTTACGCTCCAAGCACCTTTGCACCAGTTCATTGACGTCCCCACTAGGTACATGGACGCCCAAGTACCGCCTATCTTAGACCTTGTATTCGCTAAGTTACTAGATTTTGTTGATGACATTACTTACGGACCTCCACTAGGTTCCAGTGATCATGTTTGTTTGCTCTTCAGCTGTACTCTGTCTAGACGCTACTAGAGTACTTCTGAGTCTCGCCCGAACATTTGGCACGCAGACTATCAATCCATGAGAGCCAAGGCTTCGGGTTTGCATTGTGAAAGCTCAGACGATGATATTGTGGAGGTTGCTTGTGATAAATTTAAGTCCTACCTCACAGAGGTCCCTGCTCCCTTCATCCCAGTCAGAAGGAGAAAGGAAGCACGAGCACATCCGCCCTGGCTAGATCCCGCTAGCAGGCATCTGCTCACGAAGAGGTGAAGATGTTGGCGGACTTACCGAGATGCTCCGTCCATCGATACTTATGACAGGTATCGTATGGCTAGAAATAGGTGTGAGCAACACCTAAGGAATGCTCGGCTCAATTTTGAAAAAGGGTTAGCGGACGAAGCTTCAGAAAATCCAAAAGAATTCTTCGCTTATGTCAAAAGGCGCTGCGCTTCGAACATGTCAATTCCAGTATTGATGCGTGATGACGGTACTCATGCTCATACGGACTACGACAAGGCCTGCGTACTCAGTGGGCAATATGTGACAGCATTTGTAAGGGAAACAACTTTGAGAGGCATTGAGCTGGTTTGTAGGACCCCGGAGGGTTCAGAACTATCTGAATTTATTGTAACGGAGACTGCAGTTCGTAGGCTGTTAGAAGGGCTGAACCCTTCTAAGGCCTCTGGGCCTGATTTTATTCACCCGAAACTGTTACATGAGTTGGCTGCCGAACTAAGTTGACCGCTCGCTAATGTGTTTCAGCAATCGCTTGCCAGTTGTGCATTGTCTTCCGAATGGAAGGAAGCTGTCATCTGTTCCGTATGCAAAAGTGGGGACAGGGGTTTGCCTGCAAATTACAGGCCAGTTAGTCTGACGAGTGTAGTAGTCAAACTCCTCGAGAAACTAGTGAGACATTCATTGGAGAGTCATCTGAGTAGGTTTAATCTACTTAGCAATGCACAACTCGGATTCCGGAAGGAATTTTCGTGTCTGACGAATCTACTGGTGGCTCGCGACAGCTGGGCGGATGCAGTGGATGAAGGCAATGCACTGAACGTGATTGTCGAAGGCATTTGGCAAGGCACACAATTTGAGGCTCGCGCAAAAGCTGTCCTCCTACGGGGTATCTGGCCGCGCCCTTCATTGGGTGACTGCCTTCTTGGAGGGCAGAGAACAGTGTGTACGGGTAGGACGAGGCCTATAGTTTAGGCAATCTGTCCTCAGTAGCGTGTCGCAGGGCTCGGTCCTTGGACCGCTGATGTTCTCTATCTATGTGAATGACCTACCCGCAGAGCATTAGGTACTATGGCTGGTATTTGCTGATGTCCTGAAGCAGTGAAACATTGTCCAAGTTTCTGGGGTTTCCTAAGCTATTCAGCGAGCATTGGATAAGCTTTGGGACTGGTCCACTTTATGGTTACTGCCCATAAACCAGGCAAAGTGTTCCATTCTTCGAATTGTGACATTTTTCCTACTACGAACTACTTGATTGGTAGGGTCGAACTCCCGCGTGTATCTAGCGAAGTTGCTCTAGGCGTAGTAGATTTCGGCTTCACACTCCGGCGACAAATGGAATACGGCAGCAAGATGAGGCTTCCGCATGTTGTGTTTAATACAACGTTCTTTCGGAATCTTGACGGGAGGCATATTTACAAGCCTGTCCTCGGCTTTCATTCGGCCTCATTTCTAAATAAATAATTAATGAAACTTTTATTCTCGATAAGGCGAGGCACACCTTTACAGGCATGATCATGCTTAGCTAATATAGTGTGATCAAAAATGTACAAAAAGTACATGTTTGGCATAACAGTGTAAGTGTATGAGTGTACATATGTAGGTAATTTTGTATGAATGTAGCTTGTGTCTTTGAATATGCCGGAGCATTTTTGACTGTTTGTTATCCTTAAGAATGTGCGCATAAGCGATTGATGTCTGCGAGTTGGATAGCACTTTCCGGATATCCAGCTTGTATGGGTGTATATACGTATGTAATTTTGTATGAATTTAGCTTGTGTCTTTAAATATGCCGGAGCATTTTTGACTGTTTCTTATCCTTAGGAATGTGAGCTTAAGCGATTTATGTCTATGGGTTGGATGGCACTTTCTGGATATCCACGGGCCAGTGACTTTTGTTTGTGGCGAGCCACATCCGCCACGTCGCAGTATTGTTAAACAGGCATTTGTGGCTTTTATAGGGAGAACGGTTGACAGGAGAAAACCCAATATGTCCTGGAACACTGCCGCCGAACTATTTGCTAGAACGGTTTAATCCCGAACCCCCCAGCTGGCACCACGAGGAGGTAGTTCGGTCAGCCAGCGTCCTGGCTTATCCGCCTTGTCTCGTCCGGGAAAAAATGGAGCTACAGAAGGTTTTACGAGTGGGTAATAGGTTAGTCGAGGGATTACGGCGACGGACGTACCCCGAGCGTCTACTTAGTTTGGGAATGCATTCAATGCACTACCGAAGGCCTAGAGGAGAACTAATCCTAACCTACCGTATCTTAACTGGGAAGGTTGGTCCAGATTTATTGGAGCTTTTCACTCCCGCTGGGTTGTCTGTTCTACGCAGTCATTCGTTGAAGCTGGACAAACAGCGGTCCGATCGGATTAGGGCGGAAATCCGGCTGTCACGCAGAGTCATCGACCGCTGGAACATGATTCCGGAAAGTGTTATCAGGGAATCTACGGTTAAGGGGTTTGAGCGGCATTTTGATGCTCTTGGGTGGCAACACGAAATCTTTCCATTTTCCTGAGTAGCTCGCATCGTTGCTCTTCCATTTTCTTTTCTACTTTTCTTCACGTATTGGTATTATTTTCTTATTTAAGTTCAATCCCCTATTCTGTACCTTCGATTTCTCTTCCTATATTTGGCTTACTTCACGTGACTGCCACAGCAGGGACTGCTAGAGCAGGAAACGTGGGCATTAACTGGTTGGCCAGGGTGCGATACGGGTGTTTCCGTTTTAGATCCATCAATAACTGTGCACTTCAACAATTCCTGGCTCAACGATCCACTCAAGATGGAACACTCACGGAATTCTCCTATCGTTCCAGTCCCCATCTGATCTGAACTGAACTGAACACACTAAGGGGTTTAAATGCGTTACGATGGTTAATCATTTTCCAGCCACACACGTAGCAGCCATGGTGGATGACTTGCTTGTATTCCGACGTATGCTTAAGGGTCCTTATCTGGACTTCGCGTCGGTGAAGAAGGATCTGAAAGTGTTTCAGATTGAAACGGCGACATTGTTTGTTCGTCGGAACGCTGTAACTGCGAAGGCGTACCAAAGGGAGACTGGACAGATGCTACCGGAAGGATGCCCATACCGTTATATTTTGTATGTATGTGTGCATGGGAGGCACAGCAATGTTACTGGAAAGCGGTAAGTGCATTGTAATTGCCTGATGAGAAGATTACTATAGGTACCGATGTTACGATTGCCCTGCGTGTTTTTCTGTGACGTATAAGGGCGAACGTTACGAAATTAGGAATGCATATCTGTGGCATTCGCACAGCTTTCACGTTGGAAAGCCTTGGCTGTATGTAAGAAATCGGAGACTAACAGAAGATTAGGAGCGGCTGGTGCTTAAATTAATGAGGACCTTTCGTCGGACCCAAGGGATGCGTGCCTTTGTGCGGCAGCAATATGACATTCGTTTAACAAGGAGGGATTTGCATGTCATACGGCGGCGGCATCGTAATGCTTGTGTCACTGAGATGGAGGAGGTGACGCAGCTGTTGCAAAGAAATGGTCAGGTGAAAATTATGCATGAGGGGTATCAGCTTCGTTACCAGTTTTTCGTACCTTCGCGCATGCTCGATTTGGTGGGCCAATACGGGGAGGTAATTTTGGTGGACGCCAAGTATCAGATAAATTACGGTGGCTAAATCCTGTGGCACTGCATGTTTGTGGACGTTAGCGGCCTGGGTATGAGCTTTTATGTGCTGTTGCCTACTGAGACGGAGGTTGCTTACGAGAAGGCAGTGAGAGGTATGTTGTATTTGGCCCCCGCGGTTGTCGGTGCTCGGACTTTAGTGATGGACAAGTGCACCGCGCAAGTGAATGCGTTTCTTAATGCCTATCTTAATGCAAACAGCCTTTTCTGCCGGGTACACATTATGCGTGACATGCGGCGGCGTTGCTCACACCTTCCGCTGTGTAACCCGAAAGCTAAGAGAGCTACATTCAACATGCTGCGGCCGATGTTGCACACGTACGACTGCGCGCATTACCATCGGATTATGGAAGGCATATCCCTGCGCAGCGTGGAGGTTGGCCCAGATTTATCGGAGCTATTCACTCCTGCTGGGTTGTCTGTTCTACGCGGTCATTCGTTGAAGCTGGACAAACCGCGGTCCGATCGGATTAGGGCGGAAATCCGGCTGTCACGCAGAGTCATCGACCGCTGGAACATGATTCCGGAAAGTGTTATCAGGGAATCTACGGTTAAGGGGTTTGAGCGGCAATTTGATGCTCTTGGGTGGCAACACGAAATCTTTCCATTTTCCTGAGTAACTCGCATCGTTGCGCTTCCATTTTCTTTTCTACTTTTCTTCACGTATTGGTATTATTTTCTTATTTAAGTTCAATTCCCTATTCTGTACCTTCGATTTCTCTTCCTATATTTGGCTTACTTCACGTGACTGCCACAGCAGGGACTGCTAGGGCAGGAAAATTACACATAAACCGGTTGGCCAGGGTGCGATACGATTGTTCCGTTTTACATCCATCAATAACTGAACACTTCAACAATTCCTGGTTCAACGATCCACTCAAGATGGAACACTCACGGGATTCTCCTATCGTTCCAGTCCCATCCGACCTGAACTGAACTGACAAGCTGTACTTAGCGACGTTCCGCAAGGCATGTAGCGCCCAAAAAGAGAGACCGTCCTATCCGCCACTGGCGCGATTTTGAATGCGGGCTGTTGTTCATGAGAACCACCTGTTTCTGCTTTCTGCAAAAGTAAAGGATTTAATGGATGAATTTCTTGCGCAACGTGTTTCTAAAGAGGTCAGAACCTCCAAAAACGCGAAATTTAATCTGTACCATGCTTAAGTACAAAGTTGAATAAAAATGTCCAAGTTGAAATATAACGATAAGTAAGGTGTTGAAAAGGAAACGGACTATAAAATATGGTTTATGGAAGTCCACGGTATGTATCTGAAAGAAGGAGGGTGGGAGAATGTATGGTAAATTATGCAAGACAGGGGAATCGGCGTTGAGTAGCTGGCTTATGGAAGTGGGGATCGATTTGTAGTGGAGCTTGCATATGGCTTTGTTAACCGTATAATAGATATGAAAATGAGAATCCTTGCTAATGATTAGAAAATGGAGTGTGTGTGTAAGCATGGGAAATGCAATTTAACGCTATATATATGTATTTATATGTATATATATATATAAATGTGAATATGCACGCATATAAATATATATATACGCATATACAAATATATACATGTTTGTAAGGGAACATAATGTGGATGTTAGGCGACATAACCAAACGGAAATCTCCTCAAAAACCATTTCCACATCTGGTATGCAGAAATCATGTAGGAGTCGATAGGCTTATAGGGAACAAAAGAATTACGTGCGCATTTCCGACTCATGATATAAACTAAATGGCATACAAAGGTCAATAAGTTATAGACGCTGACATTTATAGGCGTAAAATATAAATATATATATCTATGTATATAAATATAAATATATATGTATAAATATATATATGTATATATATATGTGTTATAAGGACATATACTTATGCATTATACCTATAATCATGTATATATATGAACATAAAACGAAATGGATATAGATATATATAGATTGCACTGAAATGCCCATGTTTGTAAGCATGCGTAGGTCATTGAGTATGGTATACGAGTCTTGCCACCAAGCGATTTACCAAGATTTGTATTCTGCTCACAAGGACTAACCCACATCAATTTTACCGCAAAGGCTGTATTGCAAAAGCTGACTTCTCTACGCAAACACAGCTCGCCGGATGTCGACACCATTCGTCCAGAGGCATTAAGAGCAGCAGCAAGCCAACTGGCAGGACCTTTAGCTCAGTTTTTCCAGCACTGCTTAGACCAAAACCAAGTTCCCGCCATGTGGACGCTTTGAATAATAAGCCCGCTTCACAAAGGTGGAAGCAGAACTGATCCCTCTAACTACCGCCCAGTAACCCTACTTCCTATACTCTCCAAGGTCATGGAATCCATAGTTGCCGATGCACTTGTGTGCTATTTGGAAAACTGCAACCTCATCACTCCTGAACAACACGGTTTCCGTTGCCAGCGGTCATGTACAACTAATTTACTAATCGCACGCAGTAGTTGGACCGAGGCAGCTGACGCTGGAGAAGGTGTTGATGTGATCTATTTGGATTTTTCCAAGGCTTTCGATCGTCTAGACCATCGGACACTACTATCCAAGCTGCAGCATTACGGGATCGGAGCCCCTCATTTAAACTGGATCGCCAACTTTCTACTTCAACGGCAATTAGTGGCCAGATTTCGGAGCTCTTTATCGGACCCCATACAAGTGGAGTGTGGTGCGCTGCAAGGCTCGGTTCTAGGTCCAAGTTTGTTTTTGGTGTTTAGTAATGACCTTGCACAGGGAATCGCTTCAAACTTCCTAATATTTGCCGACGATAGCAAGATCTGGCGCAGGATCCAGGCGAACGCCGACCAACATGTGCTTCAGAGTGCTTTAGATACGGTGTATCAATGGTCGACCCGAAACTTATTGCATTTCAACGTCAGTAAATGCAAGGTGCTTTCCATCCGACATCAAAGCAGCTACTCATACCGACTCGGAGCGGATGTACTGCAACAATCAACTCTCGAACGTGACTTGGGTGTCCTGGTTCAAGATGACTTGGGTTGCTCCAGCCAATCCGAGAAAGCCTCGAAGGCCGGGAACCAACCCGTCGAGCTGTTGAGGCGGGCGTTTGGAAAAATAAACAGCTCCATATTTCGACAAATGCTCAGTGCGTATGTTCGCCCCCATGTCGAATATGCAATTCAAGCCTGGCATCCATGGCTGAAACACGACCTTAATGCACTGGAGCAGCCACAACGCCGGGCATCTAGGAACGTAATTGGAATGCGCAATCTTTCCTACCAGGAGAGGCTGCGACGACTGGGATGGTTCAATGGAAGCTATCGCAGACTACGAGGTGACCTGATTATGGCATACTTGATGCTGCGAGACCCACATCATGTGTGCCACCCTTTACTGCCACTCAGCAGCAATACAAACCTGAGGGGCCACTCATTAAAACTCGCAGAACAATACTGTCGTCTGGAGTGCCGCAGAAATTTCTTTTCCATCCGTGTCTGTCACCCGTGGAATGCTCTCCCAGAATCGGTCGTCTATGCACCGACACTAACAGCATTTAAAAGACGGTTGGACGATGCACTCATCCACTTACACTTTCTTACTTAACACTACGTCTCCATCCTACACCTGGAGTTTACCATGGAATTAATTGCTGTTAACTATGGATGCTGTGAATTTGACAACATCGCAGGACTGCAGTGAAGCAAACGATAAGTCCCTATTTTCATATTTAAAGTATTAACTACTTTACTATCCTTATCATCATTATTGTTATGTTGATGTCCCCTGCAACTATCCAACGGGACTTGTAAAGCAACGCTTCTTAACCCGTATAAATTCATTGTTCATTGTTCATTGATAGGATCAAGATTAACAAAAGTGAACGTTATATAAGGATTTTGTGTAAGTCTGTATACTGAAGCATCTGTATGCATGATACCTGTGACATAGTGGATGGAAAATATCTCCCGATTGATGTGTTGCGTGGTAAGCAAGTGATCCTTTATTGCACTTGGTTGTGCGATATACATTTTCGGATGTAGTGTATATACATATATCTGTACATATATCTGTATATATATGCATATGCATATATATATGCATATATATATATATAAATGGGAGTTTGTAGTGCGTAGGTTTGTTATAAGGATGATCTGTTGGTTCCCATTTACCTTTTGTAAATGCTATAGCGCTTAAATCACGCAAGGAAAAATGAGTTCGCATGAATTGATGGTATGTAAGCATGTAATTGCGTATTCCGGCGATTTCTGAGCGGAAGAGGTGCTATGCGGGAAAGTGGTTTCAGGAGGCAGTGCGAATTGCGCAAAGAATACGGCGTCCTTAAGGGTGGCTGACTTAATCGATGGTGTTATGTGAAGTGGGGAAAATTTAAATCTGTAAACCATGCGGCAAAAGCGAAGTAATACCTAAGTCGCTGCGTGTATTAACGTGAACAAAAGAGTCGGTTTAGTTAACGTTAAAGATATATACGGCTATTGTCTGTTTAGAATGTGTTTGGTGCTGAGTTACCTGCAGGGTAATGGCTGATTATGACGCGTGGTAATGAAAGCCGCAAGGAAGCTGTCTCACCGATGTCGCCTTATCTTTGCACGATAGCCAGTTGATTGTGACGGAATGTTGTCTACACACGGTGTAGGCGCCTTGACCCTGAATGTTTGCTTAGGGCATTAAAATTTTCAGGTAAGTCCCCCTTCTCTCCCTCTTCTTATTCTTTATTTCATAGTTCCTCATGGTTGTATGGCAGCGAAGCATCAGTTCAACTGACTGATGTAACGCTGCTGCTGCTGCTGATGATGATGATGGAGGACTGAAGCAGTTCTTCGGTTGGTACTCGATGTGGACGCTTGGTGGCTGCATCCGTAAGCAACCCATGAACACAATGCGCGCAGTTGCTCACGTACCTACGGCATTGAAGGACGTAACCACGGTATTCTTAACTTATGGCTATGTTGTCCATTTGGGTCCATCGCATGCCAGCTTCCGGTTCACGAAAACCATCAATCAGACGGCCGCTGTGTGTAACAGCATCCCTGCAGGGAAACAACCGCCGGTCCGCACACGGTATCAGCACACACTGATCGCGAAAAGCCCTCCGTTGGATGGGTTTCCATTGGGCGGATAGGAACTTCCGAATGATCACGTGAAAACAAAGGGATTGAAACGGCCAACAAGGGCAACATGACCCGTACCCGATAAGTAAGTGATATAGAGCTTACAAACCACTCTGCCACGCCCACAACGTTGCTTCGCCGTTCATTGGTCCATCTAGCAACAGCTCCCCATCCGTGTCTTCCAATCACAGCGCTCAGCGGTGTAATTGGAAGACACAAACTACCATGATTAACACCCATGTCCCCGGTGCACTGGTCACAAAGTAGTCAAGGAAATATGCAGTTCGGGAAGGAAGGCAATGCCGTGGGAACTTACCGATTGGAAGAGTTTCTCATTTCTAGAGGTTCTTTATGCAACATTCACATCTTGCTTCTGTGTATCCCTAAAAAATCAACATTACATACGTGAAACGGAACTTACCCGCAGCAACGCGTACATGTGTATGCCGCCTCCCCATGGTATGCATCGCATGTTTGATGAAACCATCTGCAGCAAACATCGCAACTTATCTAATCGACATTCTCCGAGCCCCCACACGCGCCCTCTTCTTCCACACACAAAGCGCAAACGGCGCTGTCCGCTTCTTCGGCAGCAGTGCCTCTCTTTGCACGCCATGTGTATGTGCGTTGGCGCGCGGATGTTCTTCTTTTAAGGGCAAGAAATGTCAACTCCAGTGATGCCAAGCTCCCTTTCACTACCTCAACCGCACGCGGTAACAGAGGTGACTTCCGTCTCCGCCGCCTGCGGTTGTTGCAAGAAGAATGGAAAACACCAGTCACCGAAGCCGGAGATCCTTTCGCTGACGTCCCTCTCCGGTGAATTCCTGCCGATGCGCGTACCATTTTCTGCCGTCACATGGGTAGCTGCACCGGAGGATGACGCCTGCATTCCTTGGAAGCTAAACAGGTCTTCCGACAATACCCGTCGCAGTTGTTCCAACTGCGATGATCGCGCGTAAAACTGCACATCACTGTGACTTGCGAGCAGCTCCTGCACGCATGCAAACACGCCCACGGTACGCTGAAACTCGTCGGTGCCCATACTCAGGATCTGCGTTTCCAGAGCAGCAAACATATCCCGAGTGATGCGAATTTGCGCCGCCCGGTCAAGGACTACATCACTCGGGCATCTCACCTGCGCCACCGTCAACGTCCCTTCCCTTTCCTTTGAAAGGACCGGCGCAGATGTACTTACAGCTGGCAACACCCAACGGCAACCACCAAGCACATTCTCCTCCTCGTACGCGTGTAGGTTTGCCCCGTGACTAATGTGCGCACATGGAAAGCGCCACTGCCGGTTAAATCTACATCCGCAAGTGCTGCCATTTCCAATGACGACACGTTGCATCCCAATGCGCTCGTCGTACACCACCCAACAACCGCCGCCTTGGTTTACACTGCGAATACGAACTCCAACACTGTGCCGCGCGTACTGCCGCCGGGCGTAGGACGACAGCCTGCGCAAAATCACGTCCCCACTGCTGACACCGTGCTGAACCTCGCATACACGAATTTGATCTCTGGCAAGCAGGGTTTCCCTCTCCTCAATGATACCACTGGCACGCTGCACTTTCACCTGACACAGGTGAAGTAGCGTTGACCGCTCGCTCAAAGTTTCGTTCAAATGCTTATTCTCAATTTCAATGCGATTTGTGCTGGCGCATCCGAATAAAACCACATGGCCTATCAAATGCGCTGCCCAGCTAAGCCGCCATGGGATCCATGTAAGACGGAGGTTTTGGAAGCACTCCACGCTGCGCAGGGATATGCCTTCCATAATCCGATGGTAATGCGCGCAGTCGTACGTGTACAACAACGGCCGCAGCATGTTGAATGGAGCTCTCTTAGCTTCCGGGTTACACAACGGAAGGTGTGAGCAACGCCGCCGCATGTCACGCATAATGTGTACCCGGCAGAAAACGCTGTTTGCATTAAGATAGGCATTACGAAACGCATTCACTTGCGCGGTGCACTTGTCCATCACTAAAGTCCGAGCACCGACAACCGCGGGGGCCAAATACAACATACCTCTCACTGCCTTCTCGTAAGCAACCTCCGTCTCAGTAGGCAACAGCACATAAAAGCTCATACCCAGGCCGCTAACGTCCACAAACATGCAGTGTCATAGGATTTAGCCGCCGTAATTAATCTGATACGTGGCGTCCACCAAAATTACCTCCCCGTATTGGCCCACCAAATCGAGCATGCGCGAAGGTACGAAAAACTGGTAACGAAGCTGATTCCCCTCATGCATAATTTTCACCTGACCATTTCTTTGCAACAGCTGCGTCACCTCCTCCATCTCAGTGACACAAGCATTACGATGCCGCCGCCGTATGACATGCAAATCCCTCCTTGTTAAACGAATGTCATATTGCTGCCGCACAAAGGCACGCATCCCTTGGGTCCGACGAAAGGTCCTCATTAATTTGAGCACCAGCCGCTCCTAATCTTCTGTTAGTCTCCGATTTCTTACATACAGCCAAGGCTTTCCAACGTGAAGGCTGTGCGAATGCCACAGATATGCATTCCTAATTTCGTAACGTTCGCCCTTATACGTCACAGAAAAACACGCATGGCAATCGTAACATCGGTACCTATAGTAATCTTCTCATCAGGCAATTACAGTGCACTTACCGCTTTCCAGTAACATTGCTGTGCCTCCCATGCACACATACATACAAAATATAACGGTATGGGCATCCTTCCGGTAGCATCTGTCCAGTCTCCCTTTGGTACGCCTTCGCAGTTACAGCGTTCCGACGAACAAACAATGTCGCCGTTTCAATCTGAAACACTTTCAGATCCTTCTTTACCGACGCGAAGTCCAGATAAGGACCCATAAGCATACGTCGGAATACAAACAAGTCATCCACCCTGGCTGCTACGTGGGTGGCTGGAAAATGATTAACCATCGTAACGCATTTAAACCCCTTAGTTTGTTTAGTTCAGTTCAGATCAGATGGGGACTGGAACGATGGGAGAATTCCGTGTGTGTTCCATCTTGAGTGGATCGTTGAGCCAGGAAGAGATACAACGTCCGTTAATGTTAAGGGGTCAGGAGAACACCGTCTCCTGGTCCGTGCCCAAGCGTCCGGATTTGCAGCCGTGCACTGGACAGCGAGAAATGAAGTCACTGAGCACAAAAGTGGTTGTCGTTGTTTATTCTTGTCGTCCTGGCTGCAGTCCATTGACTCCCCTTGTCCGTCGCGTTGCCACCCCCAATGAGGATTCAGGTAAGAACCACTGCCTGTGTTTGTCACCGTATGTTGAATGCACTCCGTGTTCGCGCGCCCACCAAGACTGCTCGCTGATGGCATAGGCGTTATCAGGTAACTCCCGCTTCACTCATTCCTCACTTAGGCACTTCCTCCATGACGAGGAAGACAGTAATATAGAGCTTACAAACCACCCTGCCGCGCCCACAACGTTGCTGCGCCGTTCATTGGTCCATCAAGCAACAGCTCTATGTCTTCCATTTACAGCGCGCAGCGGTGTAATTGGAAGACACAAACTACCGTGATTAACACCCATGTCCCCGGTGCACTGGTCACAAAGTAGTCAAGGAAATATGAAGTTCGGGAAGGAAGGCAATGCCGTGGGAACTTACCGATTGGAAGAGTTTCTCATTTCTAGAGGTTCTTTATGCAACATTCACATCTTGCTCCTGTGTATCCCTAAAAAATCAACATTACATACGTGAAACGGAACTTACCCGCAGCAACGCGTACATGTGTATGCCGCCTCCCTTTGGTATGCATCGCATGTTTGATGAAACCATCGGCAGCAAACATCGCAACTTGTCTAATCGACAGTCTCCGAGCCCCCGCACGCTTCCTCTTCTTCCACACACAAAGCGCAAACGGCGCTGTCCGCTTCTTCCTCAGCAGTGCCTCCCTTTGCACGCCATGTGTATGTGCGGTGGCGCGCGGTTGTCCTCCTTTTAAGTGCAAGAAATGTCAACTTTCGTGACGCCAAGCTGCCTTCCACTGCCTCCACCGCACGCGGTAACAGAGGTGAGTTCCGTCTCCGCCGCCTGCGGTCGTTGCCAGACTGGAAAACACCAGTCACCGAAGCCGGGGATCCTTTCGCTGACGTCCCTCTCCGGTGAATTCCTGCCGATACGCGTACCATTATCTGCCGTCACGTGGGTAGCTGCACCGGAGGATGACGCCTGAATTCCTTGGAAGCTAAACAGGTCTTCCGACAATACCGGTCGCAGTTGTTCCAACTGCGATGATCGCGCGTAAAACTGCACATCACTGTGACTTGCGAGCAGCTCCTGCACGCATGCAAACACGCCCACGGTGCGCTGAAACTCGTCGGTGCCCATACTCAGGATCTGCGTTTCCTAGAGCAGCAAACATATCCCGAGTGATGCGAATTTTCGCCGCCTGGTCAAGAACTACATCACCCGGGCATCTCACCTGCGCCACCGTCAACGTCCCTTCCCTTTCCTCCGAAAGGACCGGCGCAGATGTACTTAGCGCTGGCAACACCCAACGGCAACCACCAAGCACATCCTCCTCCTCGTACGCGTGTAGGCTTGCCCCGTGAATAATGTGCGCACATGGAAAGCGCCGCTGCCGGTTAAAGCTGCATCCGCAAGTGCTGCCATTTCCAATGACGACACGTTGCATCCCAATGCGCTCGTCGTACACCAGCCAACAACCGCCGCCTTGGTTTACACTGCGAATACGAACTCCAACACTGTGCCGCGCGTACTGCCGCCGGGCATAGGACGACAGCCTACGCAAAATATCGTCCCCACTGCTGACACCGTGCTGAACCTCGCACACACGAATTTGATCTCTGGCAAGCAGGGTTTCCTTCTCTTCAATGATGTCAATGGCACGCTGCACTTTTACCTGACACAGGTGAAGTAGCGTTGACCGCTCGCTCAAAGTTTCGTTCAAATGCTTATTCTCAATTTCAATGCGATTCATGCTGTCGCATCCGAATAAAACTACATGGCTTATCAAATGCGCTGCCCAGCTAAGCCGCCATGGGATCCGTGTAAGACGGCGGTATTGGAAACACTCCGCGCTGCGCAGGGATACGCCTTCCATAATCCGATGGTAATGCGCACAGTCGTACGTGTACAACAACAGGCCGCAGCATGTTGAATTGAGCTCTCTTATCTTCCGGGTTACACAACGGAAGGTGTGAGCAACGCCGCCGCATGTCACGCATAATGTGTACCCGGCAGAAAACGATGTTCGCATTAAGATAGGCATTACGAAACGCATTCACTTGCGCGGCGCACTTGTCCATCACTAAAGTCCGAGCACCGACAACCGCGGGGGCCAAATACAACGTACCTCTCACTGCCTTCTCGTAAGCAACCTCCGTCTCAGTAGGCAACAGCGCATAAAAGCTCATACCCAGGCCGCTAACGTCCACAAACATGCAGGGCCACAGGATTTAGCCGCCGTAATTAATCTGATACGTGGCGTCCGCTAAACTTACCTCCCCGTATTGGCCCACCAAATCGAGCATGCGCGAAGGTACGAAAAACAGGTAACGAAGCTGATTCCCCTCATGCATAATTTGCACCTGACCATTTCTTTGCAAAGGCTGCATCACCTCCTCCACCTCAGTGACACAAGCATTACGATGCCGCCGCCGTATGACATACAAATCCTTCCTTTTTAAACGAATGTCATATTGCTGCCGCACAAAGGCACGCATCCCTTTGGTCCGACGAAAGGTTCTCATTAATTTAAGCACCAGCCGCTCCTAATCTCCTGTTAGTCTCCGATTTCTCACATACAGACAAGGCTTTCCAACGTGAAAGCTGTGCGAATGCCACAGATATGCATTCCCAATTTCGTAACGTTCGCCCTTATACGTCAGAGAAAAACACGTAGGGCAATCGTAACATCGGTACCTATAGTAATCTTCTCATCAGGCAATTACAATGCACTTACCGCTTTCCAGTAACATTGCTGTGCCTCCCACGCACACATACATACAAAATATAACGGTTTGGGCATCCTTCCGGTAGCACCTGTCTAGTCTCCCTTTGGTACGCCTTCGCAGTGACAACGTTCCGAAGAACAAACAATGTCGCCGTTTCAACCTGGAACACTTTCAGATCCTTCTTCACCAACGCGAAGTCCAGGTAAGGACCCTAAAGAATACGTCGGAATACTAGCGAGTCATCTACCATGGCTGCAACGTGTGGGGCGGGAAAATGAGTAACCAACGTAACGTATTTAAACCCTTAGTATGTTCAGTTGCTCAGATCAGATGGGGACTGGAACGATAGGAGAATCCCGTGAGTGTTCCATCTTGAGTGGATCGTTGAGCCAGGAATTGCTGAAGTGCACAGTTATTGATGGATCTAAAACGGAAACACCCGTATCGCACTATGGCCAACCAGTTAATGCCCACGTTTCCTGCCCTAGCAGTCCCTGCTGTGGCAGTCACGTGAAGTAAGCCAAATATAGGAAGAGAAATCGAAGGTGCAGAATAGGGAATTGAACTTAAATAAGAAAATAATACCAATACGTGAAGAAAAGTAGAAAAGAAAATGGAAGCGCAACGATGCGAGTTACTCAGGAAAATGGAAAGGTTTCGTGTTGCCAACCAAGAGCGTCAAGTTGCCCCTCAAACCCCTTAACCGTAGATTCCATGATAACACTCTCCGCAATCATGTTCCAGCGGTCGATGACTCTGCGTGACAGCCGGATTTCCGCCCTAATCCGATCGGACCGCGGTTTGTCCAGTTTCAACGAATGACCGCGTAGAACAGACAATCTAGTGGGAGTGAATAGCTCCGATAAATCTTGACCAACCTTCCCAGTTAAGATACGGTAGGTTAGGATTAGGTCTCCTCTAAGCCTTCTGTAGTACATTGTATGCATTCCCAAACTAAGTAGACGCTCGGGGTACGTCCGTCTCCGTAATCCCTCGACTAACCTAGCACCCACTCGTAAAATCCTTTCTAGCTCCATTATGTCCCGGACGAGTCAGGGCGGAAAGCCTGGACGCAGTATTCCAGATGATGCCGAACGAAAGCCGAGAACATCCTCGTAAAGATGCCTCCCGTCAAGACTCCGAAAGAACGTCGGATTAACCACAACATGCGGAAACCCCTGCTTGCGGCCTTCTTCCAGTTGTCGCCGGAGTGTATAGCCGAAGAGTGTACGACGCCTAGGTCAAGCTGGCTAGATACACGCGGGAGTTCGACCCCACCGACCAAGTACTTCGCAGGAGGACAACACACTCCAATTCGAAGGAGGGAGCTCTTTGCCGGGTTTATGGGCAGTAACCATAAAGTAGACCAGTTCCAAAGCTTATCCAATGCTCGCTGAATAGCTTAGGAATCCCAGGAACATCAACGAGGTTCCATAGCTTCAGGTCATCAGCAGATACCAGCGATAGTACCTAAAGCTCTGCAGGTAGGTCATTCACATAGATAGAGAACCTCAGCGGTCCAAGGACCGAGCCCTGCGGCACGCCGCTGAGGACAGATTAACTAAATGATAGGCTCCGGCCTACCCGTACACGCTGTTCTCTAGCCTCCAGGAATGCAGTCACTCAATAAAGCGCGCTGCCAGATACCCCGTAGGAGGACAGCTTTTGCGCGAGCCTCAAGTGGGGTACCTTATCAGATGCCTACAAAAGGCGACGAAAAGCACCTCCAATGTTTCGCTGTAATCCACTGCATCCGCCCAATTTTCACGAGCCAACAACAGATTCGTCAGACACAAAAATTCCCTCCGGAATCCGAGTTGTGCATTGTTAAGTAGATTAAACCTACTCAGATGACTCTCCAATGAATGTCTCACTAGTTTCTCGAGGAGTTTGACTACCACACTCGTCAGACTAACTGGCCTGTAATTTGCAGGCAAACCCCTGTCCCCATGTTTGAAGATGGGACAGATGCCAGCTTGCTTCCATTCGGAGGACAATGCACAACTGGCAAGCAATTGCTGAAACACATTAGCGAGCGGTCAACTTAATTCCGCAGCCAACTCATGTAGCAGTTTCGGGTGAATAAAATCAGGCCCAGAGGCCTTAGAAGGGTTCAGCCTTTCTAACGGCCTACGAACCGCAGTCTCCGTTACGATAAATTCAGATAGTTCTGAACCCTCCGGGGTCCTACAAACCAGCTCAATGCCTCTCAACGTGGTTTCCCTTACAAATGCTGTCACATATTGCCCACTGAGTACGCAGGCCTTGTCGTAGTCCGTATGCGCATGAGTACCGTCATCACGCATCAATACTGGAATTGGCATGTTCGAAGCGCAGCGCCTTTTGACATAAGCGAAGAATTCTTTTTGATTTGCTGAAGCTTCGTCCGCTAACCCTTTTTTAAAATTGAGCCGAGCATTCCTTTGGTGTTGCTCACACCTATTTCTAGGTCTACGATACCTGTCATAAGTATCGATGAACGGAGCATCTCGGTAAGTCCGTCAACATCTAGACCTCTTTGTGAGCAGATGCCTGCTAGCGGAATCTAGCCAGGGCGGCTGTGCTTGGGTCTCCTTTCTCCTTCTGATTGGGATGAAGGGAGCAGGGACCTCTGTGAGGTAGGACTTAAATTTATCCCAGGCAACCACGACAGTATCGTCGTCTGAGATCTCACAATGGAAACCAGAATCCGTGGCTCTCATTGATTGATAGTCTGCTTGCCATATGTTCGGGCGAGACTCAGCAGCACTCTGGTAGCGTCTAGACAGAGTACAACTGAAGAGCAAACAAACATGATCACTGGAACCCAGTGGAGGTCCGTAAGTAATGTCATCAACAAAAGCGATTGACTTAGCGAATACAAGGTCTAAGATAGGCGGTACTTGGGCATCCATGTACCTAGTGGGGTGGTCAAGGAACTGGTGCAAAGGTGCTTGGAGCGTAAGCTCAAGCAAATCGGCGCGGATGTGCCTGACGCTGAGTCGCAAGAATGATTTGCCCAGCACATCTCTGGGAGGTTGAAGTAGCCCATCACCAAACACTTACTTGCGGACTGGGAACGAATGAATTCAAGTACCATTTCGGATACGCTACCAGGTCTTCTATACATAATTACATCTGTAACCTTAGCTGAAGATGTGTTAATAACAGCCGACAGAGCTTCAACCGTTTTGTCTGCCGACTGAAATATTCAAGTCTTCGAAACGTCAAGTCTACAGCTCACGTAAAGTGCAACGCCACCTCCCTGCCGGCCAGCGGAGCGATCGCATCTATATAGTGCGTAGCCAGATAGATGTACTTCACCATCCGTGATGTCCTGAGACAGCCGCGTTTCAGTGAAGCGAGTATATCGGGATGGGACCATCTACAAGCAGACCTACCTCGTACACCTTATTCCTCAGGCTGCGCACATTACTTAGGACTATCTGCAGGTATTCGTTAGATGCAGACCTGGGTCGTGCGCTACGAGAATGGGCAGTGGTAAAGCGGAAAAGGACCGCCGGCTGACCACCCGAAAACCCACTAACCGGAGACCTTGTTCACCGGCCGCTCGCTTGCTTTTGAGGTCCTTGATGGCCTCCCTTTGCTTTAGCCTATCGGCTAGCGGAAGTTCCGGCTGAACGCTAATATTTCTATTTTTCAGCTTAAACGCAAACCGCATGAGAGCATTGCTTTCCTCCGGGGTAGAGAGTACCACACCAAGTAGCCGCGGTCGCGGGTTTGGAACGTTATCTGGGACGTTCTTCAGTTTAACCACCTTCCTGACATTAACGCCTGGAAAAGCAGTAGCTTCGTTACGGGCATTTTAAACCATTGAAGGTCGTCTAACATGCGATCAGCAGGAAGGACAGCAGTAGATTCAGCCGCGTTACGGAATATAACGCTACTATCCGTGAAAGAATCTCCACGACGCGGTGTATTAACCCCCGGCTCTTTGATTCGGCACTCGGAGCAGGTGGCTTCAATACTAGTGATGGAACTGTCTTTAGCCCCTCCGATGATGTAGCAACGGCAGCGTATGTTTTTCGCTCCATTGTCGATGTCTTACTTTTGTTAGGACTATCGATTTCACCGGAAGGTTTTATAGCGGATTTTGTCTACTTTTTCTTCTTGATAACAGGAGCAGGGTCCCGTGAGGCTTTTTCACTTTGAGCAGAATCAAGCAAGCCTTCAGAATATGTCTTCTCGGTGAGAACCAAGATTTCCGGCAACTTCGGCTGACAAGTAGTGCGTGTTGGGATCTTCACCTTCTCAAAACCGTCAGACGGTTTGTCAAGTAACAACAATTGGCTTGTTTCCTGTGCAGAGACAACAACTTCTTGTTTAGCAGAGAGCTTACGAGGTTTCCTGGCTCTTCTTCGCTTAACTCGAAGTGACCCTTGGGCCAGCAATTCGGCCTCGATCAGGGTAGGTTTAGATACGACGTCCGAAGCTGCTTCATTTTGGTGGTCGGTAGACATCTGGACCGGTGACATAATGATAGGTGCCACAAGTTGATCAACAGTGTAAGCGATCAAGCCTGATTTGTTGGAGACCGGAAGCGTCGTCATAAGCAGATCAGTCTTAAAGCGAAGATCAGAGAGCATCGAGAACGAACGCTCTGCATTTCGCAGCCGGGTATCAAGGGATTCGTCTCTCGTACGAAAGGCTGTGCGGCCTTGCCGGCGGCTGCAGCAATTGGCATAACTGAAAAGCAACTTCTCGATAGAGGCCAGCGCTGCGTACTGCTCGGTATTTAGCTCCGTACAAAGCTGATGGTACCATCGGTTGCCGACATCGCGTTGCATGCCGCCGGAATCGTCAGTTACTGGTATATTGCAGCTTGGGCCGCCACAAAGTGCGATAACCTCAGAATCCGAGCCATCAGGAACAACAGCCTCGGTGCATTGTGAGACTGACATAGTGGAAAACAGAGTGATAATAACACGTATGCAATAGTTAAGCGACCTCAGAAAAGGCAAAAATGGGGTGTAAAATGGGGTTAAAACTGGGAAAAACTGGAAAAATTACCAGTAAGCGCCAAAGACGCTTTGACCAGAACCGCTCTAATCGATCCAAGATATCTTGGCTCAGAGGAAATTTGACAATAATCAAATTTCCTTTTAAGCGTTTATTCAAACACTGTTTTCCACTTTAATTCAACTGAAAATCACGATCAGTATGGCACTCCAAAAAGTCGAGTTACCGCGTAGCACTCACAGCACCGCTGTATATTGATTACTAATTGAGGTCGTAGGATTTCACCAAGCATCCTACATTATTCTTATTAAATGCAACGGGATGAATGGCCACAAATTTACCACACATCACCTGCAACCTGTTTACCGGAATAACACTGCCGAAGGAACGTTATTTCTGTAACGAAATCGAAACCGCCATGGGTCGTTTTAAAGACTACTTCATTGAGTTCATTGAGTTGTAGAGAGCAGGAGGGAAATCCCTTGTCAGCCCCATCGATTCCATATCATACTGGGTTTGATGCGTGTCGTTGCGTTACGACGTTCCTCGAGGGTTCGTCGTAATTGCAGTGACAGCCGCAAGATTCCAGCATTCTCAGCGAATTTTTGTCTATCAGCCGCTTGGAACTTTCTCGGATGGAGCGTCTGCAATTGCTTCCGGTAGGCTAGTCAAGTCATTCACCACTCTAGTGGATAGGGTGACGTCCTTGCGAATTTTATGTCTGCTTTGCTTGAACAGTTTCCATGTGTGACCACGGGTGGAACGGTCAGTGTTTGGCCGGAAGAACTGTTGTAACTCAAAAAAATCTCGTGTGTCATTCGAGCGAATGATCTTCTTAAAGCACCTACCAGTCTCCTTCCAGTGGCCACCTTCTTCAACGTGTCCTGCGTCGTTCTAAGGTCAGAAGTCACGATAACCCCGAGATCTCTCTCGTGTGTGGTATTCCTAAGGGGAAACCCACAAATGTGGTATGCATCGTAAGGTTCGGTGCCACCCATTGGGAGAACAGCGCATTTATCTCGGTTTCCTGGCAGTTCCCACCTGACGGACCATTTGTGTAGCTGGTCTAGAGCCCCTTGTAATCTGTCCGGATCCTCTATGTGGGATACTGTTGACCAAAGCTTGAGGCCATCGGCGTAGATCAAGCAGTCGGTTTGAAGCGCAGTCGGGAGATCGTTAATGTACAGTTTGAAGAGCACTGGTCCAAGCACTGAACCTTGGGGAATGCCGCTAGTCATAGGCACTAGAGCAGAGAAGGTTTGCGTTACTTGCACGCGCATCCTCTTACCTCTTAAGAAATCGGCAATCCAGGAGAGAAGATTTCCTATAATGTCAATTCCCTGGAGTTTATGTAGAAATCGTACGTGTGGAACCTTATCAAAGGCTTTGCTGAAGTCAATGAATATTACGTCAACCTTTTTTCGGGTATCTATGGCTTCTGCCCATGTTTCCCTGGCGATGCGTAAGTTAGTGATGCATGAGCGTGCTCTCCGGAAGCCACGTTGGGCAGGTAAGATGAGCTTTAGATGCACACAGTGTAGCTGGAGAGCGCACTTGACTATCCGTTCCATGGTTTTGCATACGACTGATGTCAGACATATTGGCCGGTGGTTGGCTGGGTCTTGTTTGTTACCCCCTTGTATTTGGGCAAGACGGTGCCTGCTTTCCAGCTTGTGGGTAGGCAGCCGACTTCGAGGGATTGCCGAAACACTTGGCAGAGAGGGGAGGCGACGTACTCAGCTATCGTTCTGAGGAAGCTGGGATGCAACCAGTCCGGGCCTGGGGAGGAGTTCGGCTCCAGCTCGAGGTGTAGCTCAGTGACTGCTTCGGGGTTAATTTCAACTTGGTCCATAGAGGAGTGGTGTGCAGGCAAACAGTTGTTGAGCAGTGGTGACTCCACTGAGTAGACCGAGGAATATTGCGCAGCCAATAAGTATGCTTTTTCATGATCGCCGTGGAGAACCGTAATTTCCTTAGAAGAGGATAGAGCGAGGATTCCACTGCCAGTTTTGGCATTTCGCTTCAAGCATGCAAATAGTTTCTTGGGACAGCTTTGAGATTCGATGGCCAGTCTATGTTCATATTGTAGCCTTTTGTCTCGTTTTCTCAGGGTGCATAGTTTTTTGACAGCTTTGTACTCTAAGTAGCTTGATGTCTGTCCTGTGCTCTTGAAATGATCTCATAGTTTTCGATGTTTTTCCATTAGGGATCTTACTTCTTTATCAATCCATGGGGGTCCTTTGGATGGTGGTCTGCCCTTGCAGTTTGGAACAAACTGTTCGATGAGCCGCATCATCATAGATCTTACGCGTTCCCATGCGTCATCAAGCTCCAAAGATTACGGAATACTCCAGCCCATGTTACTTGTAGTCGGTCTTAAACTGGACTGGTCAGTACGCCAGAAATTTCAAGGCGGTGTCCCCTGATCGTGAATTGTGAGTCTTCGTGTCCACGAAAATAGACTGTACCGTGATCACTCGTCCCAAGAGGTTGGAGGATGGTTAGATCTGAGATATCAGATGGTGCCGAGGTGAGAACCAGGTCGAGAATGTTTGGTGTCTGACCAGGGACCATTCGCGTTGGTGTCAAGACATGCTGTGTCAGGTTGTACTCGTGAACGGTCTCAAGGAGATCAACTTCAAAAGAGTCAGGTGAGAGATCACTGTGAAGTGGGTCCCAGATTACGTTGGGGGCTTTGAAGTCCCCCATAAGGAGACAATTTGTTCCTCTGCTGTTGGTTCGCACGGAATGTAATAGGTGTGAGCCAGGTGCTGCAGCGGCTCAGTAGACCACCCCGACCATCAGCGATTGGTATCCGTCATGAATTCGGTACCAGAGCATTTCCGACATATCATCCTTGTCACAATCGGGTTCGACAATGTGGGCCTTGAGGTAGTTCTTTGTGTAGAGGATTACTCCGCCTCCAGACCTCCCACCAAAGCGATCGCATCGAAGTAGCTGATATCCTGAAACATGAACCTCCGAGTCAGAGATATCAGATGAAAGCCAGGTTTCGGTGAACGCCATTAGGTCCGGTTGCTGTTAAGAGATAAGGGGTGGAATCTCATCTAGCTTGTTTCTGAGGCTGCGCACATTCGCGAGTTTTACCCGTAGTCCGTTCTTTATGTTTGAGGTACTGGAAGAAGGAGGATTGGCCCCCATCGAGCTCTCTGAGTGTTCTTGATTACGCGAAAATCCACTATGTGTAGATCTGTTTCTCCATTTGCGCGTCGAGTTCGCAGCTCGCAGACAGCTTGCCTCATTCGGACTCGGTCCTCCGGGGAGAGGTCTTTCAGAACGTAGAAGGTTTCTCCCTTGAGGCGCGGGGTCCGTCTCAGGATGCGTTGACATTCTTCTTCATCCTGACAGACGATTTTCAGAGGACGAAACTTGACTGGGTCCTCTTGTTTTCTGCCAAGGCGAAAAGCAGAGATTAGGTTTATTCCTTGCTCATGCTCATCAAACAACATGGAGACCATTCGTTTAAGGAAGGCTTGGTCGTCGAGCATCCTTTCAGCTGGAGTCTCTTTGTTGGATTCTGGGAGGTTTGTGATTATCAGGCAGCGGTTGCGAACAGGCCGCTTGTCTCGTTCCGGTGATGCTGGCTTTGGTGGACATTTCTTTTCTCTGACAAGTTCCTCAAGCTGCGATACTCTATTTAAGACGAGCTTTAGTTCCACGTTTTTGGTGCTTGATTTTATCTTGGGTCGTGAGGAGATCTTCTTTGAGGCCTTGTTCTCAGCTATGGTCGTCCTTGTTTTTGCTGAGGTGCTAGCGCTCGCAACTGCGGCATAGGACTTGGGCTTATGCATAAGTCCATTCCCGTTCTCACTGGGCATCGGTGTTAAGTCCAACGTGGTGGAGGACGCCCGGCTTCGTTTCCCTTTCGGCGTAGAATACCCAGACGACGGCAGACACACTGCAGAGTTTGGCGTCTCGCTGTCCGAGTTAGAGACGGCTTGCGCGGAAGCAGTATGTACGTTGAAAGGGTTCATCAGAAGTTGCTTGTCGCTGACCAATGTTAGACACGAATCGCAGTGAAAGTTGATGCCTTTAGAGGTAGTGCACTGAAGACATTGGTAAAGATCATTATCAATGTTACAGCAGACTATATGCATCCATCTGTCGCACAATGCGCATTGGACGGCCTTTGAAATTGAGGTGACACCCTTCCCACAGTCCACGCACATGGATGTCATATCTTCCAAAAGAAAAATTTGACGGAAGTCAAATTTCGCCAAAAGTGTCTATGCAAAAATTTTTCTTCACGAGAATTTCACCTAAAAGGCTCGAAAGTATAACACGTCAGAAAGAGAAGTTACCGCGGGGTACTCACAACTCCAGTAAAACAACTGGACTGATCTCTTTCTTTTCTCTTTCATTTGCAGATTCTCGAGAAACCACAGATATATGAAAACATGCGAAGGCACTTTACCGACCCAAAACTCTGACATTCCTTTTTTGTTTTGATTGGCTTATCAAGGTCCTGTACGCCTCAGTTTTGGGACCATCCTATCCGCCACTGGCGCGATTTTGAATGTGGGCTGTTGTTCATGGGACCAGGACTCTCCCATCTGGCGGGAACGGGTTTGCGGGCCAAGATAAACCGGCACAGCCGGGAGTATTATGGTAAAGTTGGATACTGATATGCAGTTAAATAATTTGCTAATACTATAAATAATCCAGTAGCGGATGTATAAATGAATCGGTGTCATTTAGCTTTTATAGTAGCATAGTTTACCGTAATCTTGGTAGCAGGTGCCCGGAGTTTCCAATTGCATAAATGGGTCTTAATTGGGCCTGTTATTGGATACGTAAATAGTATATTCCGTTAGGCAGAAAATGAAGTATAGCCACTTTAAGGGAGTATATGAAGGGTGGTACACTTAAATTGAAGGGCAAATGAATATTTTGCTTACCTCACATGCTCCTATGTGATTTCATTTTTGGGAAACGACTGGGCAGAATGGTTGGCGTACTTCGGTAAATAGGTAGACAAGAACGGAAATGGCCGTGAGAATAATATGTAAAGAATGGGGTAAACGGATGTGGCACGAATAGGCAAATAACCACGCGATATGCGCATACCTATTTACATACGGAACTTCTTACGGAATGCGTATTTATAAAGGAAAACAACGCGAAAGCGTCAGTTGCACATATGAGTGCCTGAGGAGCAGTAAGTTAAGTGATGTAAAGCAAAAGAGAAGTGATAATGCATGTCGGTCCCTGGTCAATATGTGGTGGATAAATGCTCACGACGGCAAAATAAGCTTTCATAGGGTACAAAATTGGTTAATGAAATCTTATATATATATATACATATATATATGGTTGGCGGCATCCGGTTTCGGATTTGCCTGTCACTGTGGCAAGCCACAGGACGCTTGCGCTTACAGATGGACCATGGATGGCTTGCGCTGCACCACCCACAGCTCCAATCACACACCCCATATCCAGTGTAAACCCGAAGGAATAAGACCGGGAGGCATGCGGATGGGAACCACGTTTCATCAACGGAGCCGGCCCACACTCCTTCACAGGCAAACACAAGCACACTGTATTTGGGAATCAAGCGCACACAAGGCGGTGGCTGGACCGTAGTCCGCTCCACACTGACTGCATGGAACCACTCTTTGATCCTAACACGGTCACAAGGACCGTGCACCCTGTCCCCTCCAGCAACGACCAACTGTCTCCTGGAGCCAGTATGGACGAGGTAGTGGGTAATAGACAGGTAGGCACCTTGTCAACATGCACATCAAGCGCATCCACACCGGGGATATCAAACACCAGCCAAACACTTGAAAGGGAGAAAGAAAAAGAAAAACGATTAATGCATAAGGAAGCGGTGACAAAAACCTTAAGTAAATAGCATATGTAATAAGTTGATTACAAACAAATCCTAGATAAGTGCACGAGGTCAGAAAGTATAGTTCACGGAATGCCACGAACGCAAAAATGTTATGGGAATCGAATACAATTGGCTTAGGCGATGTGTGCAAGTTAATGAAATAGCGTACATGGAGATATTTATATGAGAAAGAACAGCATTAGGGTAAAAACTTTAAACCCACCACCTGAAATAAAGAGACTTAGCATGCAAGCACGCGGTTAGTAAATCGAATTCAGCGTGCCTACAAATGCCGTGCCGGCTCGCCGGAATTCTCTGTAGAACCCGTCGTCGCTTCTGTAGTGGCCCCTAATGGCATAGCTCATGGCCCGCTAGACATTTATATGAGAAAGAAAAGCATTAGGAGAGAACCGAAAACTCACCACCTGAAATAAAGAGCCTTAGCATGCAAGCATGCGGTTAGTAAAGCGAATTGGGCGTGCCTACAAACGCTGCGCCGGTGCTGCCTACGTTCCCTGCGGGACCCGTCGTCGCTTCGGCAATGGTCCCGAGTGACCTCTCTCATGGCTCACTAGGCCTGCCTGACTAAGGCACTCGCGACCGCATGTTCTACAGCACAATGCGCTCGATGTCGATGGAGTACAATTCATCGGTGCTTGCCGCTTCCGCAACTGCCGCTTCTTCTCTGCATGCATGAGGGCTTTCTCCCGCACTTCAGCAACTGCCTTCGTGATTAAATCGCGCCATGCACGACGATCAACCGCCTTCGATTCCCACGATCTGCAATCAAGATTAGAACGTGTGAGGCTCACTTTAATCATGTCCTGGTAACGTAACTTTGGTTTCCCCACGTGCCGCTTCCCAATACTCAGCTGACCGTATAAAAGTTGTTTCGGTATCCGCGCCGAATCCATGCGCCACACACTGGAAGACCACCCTGGCTCATAAGTGCCAGTGATACAACCATAACGACGTATAAAATAGCTTTAAATAGTCGAAACTGGTAATAATTCTGTAGGAAATGCTTGCGTTATCCTAGTTCAGACGGGGCGAATGAGTTTTATGTTCCCTTGTCTTATCCATATGAACTCAGCTCATGCGGCTTTGGTATAATTTTTGCATCCACATCGGAGCATTAAGAACGTTGAATTCCACATTCATAGTGGATTCTGCGGCCCAATATACTCCTCTGAAAATCGCACATGGTCGCATTCTGGCTGTGGGCTAGCTAAACCATATCCTGTGCTGTTCTACCTATATAATGATCCTTACAGCTTACCTAGTATTTCCCTAAAACCTTTCCGTCTGTATTCCCAACTTTTACTACGTTTACTGAGAAAGTATGCTTTTCGGCTCACTGCGTCATACTTTGCTACTGCAGCGAATTACACGTTATCTTAGGCATTCCCAGTTACTACTCGATATTCGGAACTTATTACGCCTAGCCGTTTTTTGTATTATTTCTTTCTTTTTTCTGTATCTGCTTCCAAAGCAGAACGTGAATTTAGCGGAGGCTCGAACATGGCGCTATCCGCAGCCGACCGCTAAAAATTCAAATATCTCCATAACCACCGCAGCTAGCTTAATTATTTTACCTTTGTCGGAACCAGCGCTTAAAGTTTGTCCTAGGGCTCCCATTATTGTCCCGTTATAGTTAACATTTCGGCTCCGAAACGGCGTTGATTCCGCTTGTTTGGAGATTTACACTTTGAAATTCGCGCCAGGTTTGCGGTTCTGGTATGCTGTTTCTGGGCTATATTTTGGCTCCATTTTCCAATATTAGTGTATTTTCTAGTTAAGTGGGCCGGCCTTTCAGTCGCACTTTTCTAAGAAAGGCTAAATTTTTAGCCACTACTGTTATTTCCCTTGTTTCCACCCTCCACTTTTACGATCTAATTTAGGCTTGCTTATTGTTTTCCATGATCCCGCCACTAATGGATGCTCGAAATGCGGTGATGTGACCAAAGAAATTGGATCAAATTTTCTCTCGTGGTGCATTATCCATCGAAAATAACACAATCCATTGGCATAATAGATTGATAGTTTACTAATGGAATCATGCACCTCAAGGTTTGGCAGCGGTAGCCGGTGAAAAGCGCAGAATTCGTACATAAGCTACGGAGACCCAAACATCAAAAACGTCGAGGCCTACGAAACGTTTGTATTTATCCCTGCTTTACTGGTCTGAAAGATAAACACGCTCAAAAGCAGTTGTTAACGATATTTTTTCTCCATGCATGAGCATGGATGTTATGTACAATTTGATCTGACCCCACGCAGGAACAGCATCTAGCGCTTGTCTTGAAATATACTTATATTTATTTATTTATCTCAGGTGTCGCAGTAAAAGTATGCCGTCCACTGCACACATCCCACTTCGGCGCAAAACTTCCGTGTCTGCGCCTCTGGCGCCCCAACAGATCCGCAAAATTAAATAAATAAATAGGTATATTGCTAGACCTGCTAGAACTGCTGATGGAACCGCTCGAGATATCGCACATCCCGACGGTACATCGTCTACGTTTCACTGCCGTATAGAAGAACGGACAGTACTATGGATTTGTACACCATCAGCTTCGTGCCAATGCCAAGCTGATGGTTGTTCCACACTCGGTACTCAAGCTTCCCGAATGCCGCTGCCGCCTTCGACACGCGAATACGCAACTCAACGTGTAGCTGCTGATCAGTCGATATCACACTCCCAAGGTAGCAAAGGCGGGAGGTGGTTTCCAATACTTCAGCACCAATGCTGATTTGCGGCAATATTGAAGATTGCACCTCCGGTGAAGGCTGAAAGAGACAGACAGTTTTGCTTCTGTTGATGGTGAGCCCGAATTTGGCCGCTGTCGAAGCCAGAGCACTAGTCATATGCTGCAACTCATCCGCGCTGTGTGAAAACAACGCACAGTCGTCAGCAAACAGCAACATACGGATAGTTGTCTCACAGACTAGAGTTCTCGCACCGAAACGACGGAGGTTCAGCGACCCACCATCAATACTGTGCTCCACACGAACACCGTAAGCACAAGCGGCATCAAAAGCACAAGACAACATTGCATGAAGATAGATATTAAACAGGGCAGGAGCTAAGACACAGCCTTGCTTCACACCAGAGACAACTGCAAAGTCATCCGAGGTCTCTCCACTCAGCTGCACCCTCGCTCGCATACCACTGTACAGACATCCAATTAAACTTACAAACTTACGCGGGCAATCAAACTTACCCAACACCAGCCACAATGCCTCACGGTTCACCGTATCAAATGCCTTGGTGAAATCAACAAAAAGCGAGTACAATGGTTGGTGTCGTTCTCTGCACTTCTCTTGCAACTGACGAGCCGCAAACACCATATCTATAGTGTTGCGACCCGAACGGAATCCACACTGCTCTTCCGCCACGTTAGGTTCCACAATCTGACTGACGAGGCGATTGAGCAGGATTCGGGCAATCACCTTGCCCACACAACTCAGCAAGTTGATGCCACGATAATTCGTGCAACATTGCTTGCTCCCTTTGCCCTTGTACAGTGGTAGCACAAGGGCATCCTTCAGCTCAGGAGGCACCTCCTCCTCAATCCACACGCGTTGCACCAAGTGGTGCAGCGCAGTCAACAACGCGGGTCCACCGTGTTTCAATACTTCAGGCGGGATCCCGTCGACTCCGGCACACTTGCCGTTTCACAGCTGAGCAAGTGCTCTCTGCGTCTCATCCAGTGTCGGCGTATCCGCCAGATCCGCCTTCACATCGTGCTGCTTCAGGCCGTTCAATGTAGGCCAGTCGATCTCTGAACGGTTGTTCAAGAGACATTCAAAGTGTTTCCGCCAGACTGCATTATGTCTGCAGTCTGGGTGCAGGTAGCGCCTGAACTACCATTGATCAGTGTCCTCAGCGGCTCCAATCTCGGTACATACACCGCCTTCAAGGAGTCAAAGAATTCCTTGTGTTGGCGGCGTTCGGCGTAGCATTCCATCTGCTTCGCCTTCTCCGTCCACCATGCATTTTTAATGCGACGGAGCTCTCGGGTCAGTCACCGTCGAAGTTTGCGAAACTGACTACTCTTCCCCAAGTCACTGGGGTCTGCAGCATGTGCAGCAAATGCTGCATTCTTCTCTGACACCAATGCGCCAATCGTCGCATTGTTGTCATCAAACCAATCAGGCCGTTTACAGTTTGCGCGCCCGATGGTCTCCTCGGCAGCAGCTGTCACCTGATCGCGAATGTGGTGCCACAGGTCGCCCACTGTGGCTATGCAGTCCACATCACACAGGCGTGCAGCCATCGCCTTCTCCAGCTCAGTACGTTTCGCCACAGTACCGAGGGAGAGAATGTTAAATTCACGCCGATTCACGGCGGGAGTGCAATACATAGATTTACGAAAATATATGTACAGTTTGGTCCGAACCAATTTGTGATCAGTGCCACACTCAGCTCCACGCAGTACACGTGTCATGCGCACTTCACGCATATCACGCTGACGTACGATGACATAGTCGAGCAGGTGAGCGTGACCACTCCGTGGGTGCGTCCAAGTTGCTATATCACTCGCACTCAGTGCAAACCGAGTGTTCGTGATCGTCAGGCCGTGAGTGGCACACAGTGAGAGCAGCCTATCACCGTTCGCATTCGCTGAACCAATGCCATGCGCACCGATAACATCTGTCCACGCTGATGCATCACGCCCAACGCGCGCGTTGAAATCACCCAGCAGAAATAGTCGGTCGCTCCTCGGCACAGACCGTATCACGGAGGATAGCTCAATGTAGAACTGATCACGCGTGTCATCAGGATAACTCATGGTCGGACCATACGTGCTTATAAAAGTAGCAAACTTACCTCTTCCGAGTCGTAGGCGAACAGTCATCAGTCGCGCGCTGATGCCCGTTGCTTCACCCACCAGCTGGCCATTCAGGCGATCGGATATTGCAAATCCGACCCCATGTTCACGTGGTGCTGAGACGGCGTTGCCCACCTAGTAGTGCTTGTAGCCAACACTTGGTACCTGAAACCTACCTTGCTCAGCGAGGCGGGTTTCACTGAGCGCCGCAATATCGAGGTTGTAGCGCGCCAGCTCCATCGCGACGAGTGCAGTGCGTCGCTCGGGGCGCTCGCTAGAGTTCCGGTCCAGTAGTGTGCGCACGTTCCAGCACCCGATCCTGAGTGCTTTGCGCGCAGGCATACGATTGCATTGGTGGGCAATCGCACGCGAGGTGGTCGTGCTTCGAGGTTTGCTTGAGGGACTCCACCCGGAGCCTTTGGCTCAATAGCCTGACCCACAAGGCAGTGGGTGGTTTGGAGGTTTGCTTGAGGGACTCCACCCGGAGCCTTTGCCTCAATAGCCTGACCCACAAGGCAGTGGGTGATTCGGAGGTTTGCTTGAGGGATTCCGCCCGGAGTCTTTGGCTCAATAGCCTGACCCACAAGGCAGTGGAGAGCAGATCCAGCTCGGGAATGTGATTGCAGAGACAGATTGGGATCTGCTTGACGGCCGTCACACGCAGCCTTTGAGGTTCTGGAACAATTATCATATGTTTTGCGACCGTAATTTGATACGCACCTGCGACCACGGCCAGACGCAGGTGGGTTTTTGGCGGGTTTGCACCAATTTGACCAGGGGCTGCCTGGCTTGAGGCGGGCAGTAGCAAACCATTGAACACCCGGAGGTGTCCTCCCACCGTCAGAGACAATGCGTGGCCCTCGTGCTCTACGCCAATCGAGCTTTGAGAATATCACCCGTAAACCTGTTGTCGCCCATGGCTAGGTTTTACGGGAAGTGGGCCATCGACCACTTCCTAACCTCCGGAGAGGATGGACTAGGATACTGCCAGGGCGCCCACGTCTGACAGGAGAACGACTCGAGTCCTCAGCCAAAGCCTTCGATTAAATGAACACCCGAAAGGCAGCGTGTCTAGCACATGGTCAGTTCCCTGACTCACGCGGATTGGTGTCCTGGATCTTAGCAGGGAGAAGGGCGAAACCCAACTCCCACCCAGCGGTCGCCACGTGGAGGCGCCCAGGACATGAGACTATGGCGCAGCAGTAGCAGCAGTGGGTAGAGCATCTGTCAGGATCTAGCCACCACCAGCCTCAGCGCACCATAGGCTCTCCCGCCTATATATATATATATATATATATATATATATGGATATAGGTTAATAAGGCGTACATTTACGTATACATAATGCTGTCTGAAGTAAATGCATATATTTAATTACAATTATATGCATTCATAATGGCTGGCTGGCCGAACAACCTCCTCGTGGTGCCAGCTGGGTGGTTCGGGTTTGACCCCTTCCAGCAAATAGTTCGGCGGCAGTGTTCCAGAACGTGGTGGGTTTTCGCCTGGCAAGCGTTCTCCCTATAAAAAGCCACAAATGTCTGCTTAACAACACTGTGACGTGGCGGTCGTGACTCGCCACGAAATAAAGTCACTGCCACGTGGGTATCCGAATAATCCTTTCCAACGCACGGACATCCATCTTCTACTCGAGCATTGCCGACGATATGAGAGTTAAAATTAGAGCAGCACAGTTACAAACAGGAACCTCACAGTTACACACCCACACACACACTGCTACATAACTACATACCCCCTACATAAACATACACTGGTAAGGCAAACATAACGTATTCTTGCACATTCTTGACCGCGCATTGTTGTCATAATGATCATGCCTGTAAAGGCGTGCCTCGCCTTGTCGAGAATAAAAACTTTATTTATTTATTTATTTATAAGTTTGTCACTTTAACGTGATTAGAAATGGTATTGCTCCTCCAATTTATGCATGCTTATATCCTTATGTAGAAATATATTTGTATGCGTGTTACGGTAACACTGATCAGCAGTTCTATGCCATTTAAGGGGTCGGCACGTTATTAGTCCCCCGCTATGATTACCCAATGCAAATCGCCGCAACTGGACGTCAGTGGACCAACGTATACATTCTTTTCATTACAGAGATATAAATGATATTATCCGTACGTACATGAGTAAATAATTAAGTATGCTGCTATCAGTTTTCATGGAGTTTATCCGGGATCTGTAATGGTGCATATCAAGGTGTCAGGAGTAAAGTAAGTAGGTTACGCATCTCATTAATGAGCTAGTACCGTTTTATGAATAATACTAAGGGAAATTTATCACACCTAGTATATGCGGAAGTTATAGGAAGCATAGGGAATAATAGGATGGCAAAACGAAGAAGGAAAAAATCAACGAACATTTTTGCGCTGTTTCCATACAATAGCCCGCATATATACGCAAGACTATAGGTAGGTTTATGTTCCTACGAACGTGACGGGTACATAGTAAGGCCATATGATTGCCTCACGGGTGGTATTTGTTTGTTCACTGAAACCCCTCTAGTGTTGGCCGCTATTGGTTGCAGGAGCGATGCACTGAGAAGTATCATGTGTTCTGTAGCAGCAGTGTCATAAAGATCATTAAACAGGTTGATCTTTTTGACTTCACTGTGGTAAAGGAACGGCGCTTGGTAAGCCTATGCATGTTCCACAAGGAAGCCTAATTATGGCCTACAGCGACAGTTATGTTCCGTCGCAACGAGACTGGACCTTAACGTGGTGCGACGGTTTGCGTACCTCATTGACCCATTGAGCTATACTGGATGATGCCTCCGAGCATCTTGAGAGCTACTCCTACCAGGTTGGTCAATGGTGAGAGGTCAGACAAACTCAGTCTCCTGGTCCTCCAGGTTGGGGGTTTGAAATGGGATGGCGTCCATTTCTGTAAAACTAAACCACTGCCACCCCGCTGCCTTGCGGACAGGCTTTTGAGCCAAAGGCTTTGGATGAGGACCCTAATCGTTCTCCTGTCTAGGTCTGGGCGCCCTGGCAGTATCCCAGCCCACATACAACCATGACATTTTCTTCAAACATAAAATTCATCCTGCATCGGCCGTCGCGCAGATTATCAAGGGTCGCCTTATCTGCTGCATACAGCAGGGCGGATAAGCGAAAGCATGCTACTGCTGGCGCCTCCCTTCTTTCTTTTCCACCTTTTTCTCTTACTCCCATCCCGGCCCCCATTACTAACCTTCCTTCTATAATTCCCAGCTTAATTGACAGCAACCGAAGTGCTACTGGAGTAGTACCATCTGCAGCCATTATCCCACAGCACCTATCGGACGCCTATCGGCAAAAGTCCCTTATAAGACCACGCTGTCCCGTTTCCATGGCGACCTTCAACGTCCGCACTCTAAGACAAACAGGTCAGCAGGCTGCACTCGCACGCACCTTGGACACACTGGGTGTTGATGTGTGTTGTGTGTCCGAAACTAGGATTAATGACCCTAACGGGGTTATTGAATTGACTGCACCCGGCTTATCCTCTCGTTATTGGTTGCACGCATCCGGAGACGCCGATGCGGCACTCACCGGTCAAGCTGGTGTAGGTATCATTCTCAGCTCCAAGGCTGAGTTATCGTTGGTTGATTGGATTCCGGTGAACAGTCGTTTATGTGCAGCCCGTTTGACGACATCAGCTAAGGTGAATTCGCGAAGTAAAACAAAACGCTGTTTGTTTGTGGTTTCTGCTTATGCTCCCACCGACTGCAGTTCTAATGCAGTCAAGGACACTTTCTATCGCGAACTGAACACGCTGCTACGCAGTGCTACTTGTTCAGATATTATAGTACTTGCAGGGGATATGAACGCACAAGTAGGGCGTCTGAGCTCTTCAGAAGCTCAGCTGGGTGGTAAGTATGGACTTAACGCCGAACGGACTGACAACGGCGAGCGTCTGCTGCAACTGTGTGCGGAGCACCAGTTGTTTCTTACTAGCACTGCTTTTAGACACAGTGGGCGCCGAAGTGCCACTTGGCGTCCACCTGTAGCTGGTCAGCGATGGACCCAAATTGACCACATAGCCATAAGTTACAGGTGGCGCGGTTCCATTCTGGATTGCCGCTCGTACTGGAGTACCTGTGTCGACTCTGACCATGCCTTGGTGCGCTGTCGTTTCTCCATGAACTTTACCGGAAGGCGCACAAAGCCTCTCCCCCGATTGGCAACGGAGAAATTGTCCCAGTCCTCTGTCAGGCAAGCCTATCAAGTAGCACTGCATAGCGAACTCTCGCTGTCTTGTCCTAATGATACTGAACTTCAGTGGAATAAGATCTCGGCCACTATGCACGACGCAGGAGCTTCTGCTTGTGGCACTATCAGTCGTCATCGCACCAGTCACTGGATATCCGAGAGGTCCGTGAACCTTTTGGAAGCTAGAAGGCACCTCCCGGCTGGTTCTGAACACAATGTGACCAGACGGGCTATTAGGCGTGAACTAAAGCGGAGCCTACGTGCTGACAAGGAAGCCTGGTGGACCAGTCGGGCTCAAGAAATGGAGGAGGCAGGAGCAGTAGGCAATTACCGGAAGCTCTTCCAGCTAATACGCACCACTGGTCCGAGAAAACCAGGCGTCAGTGAGACAATCAGGGACAGCGCGGGTGCGCTGATACACAATAAGCAGCGCCGTATGGCTCGTTGGGCTGAGCACTTTGAACATCAGTTCAGCTGGCCCCCTGCTCCCGGACCTCTTCCTACTCAGGTGATGCAGGACGAGCCATGGACGGTTAGTTTAGAGCCTCCGTCGGAGGCCGAAGTCCGAAACGCAATCACAGCCCTCAATCGTTTTCGTGCCGCCGGCCCGGATTCCCTACCACCTGCACTATTTAAGGATGGTGGTGAGGTCCTCTGCAAAGCACTGACCTCCCTATTCGAACGTATCTGGAACGAAGAGAGTGTGCCGACTAATTGGAGCGAATCGATTATAGTGGCAATATACAAGAAGGGCAGTCGCACAGACTGTGCGAACCACAGGGGTATTAGCCTAACGCCAGTTGTGACAAAATTACTGGCCTCGATTATCGTTCGTCGCCTCACTGCAGAACGGGAATCTCGGATTAGAGAAGAGCAGGCCGGTTTTCGCCCAGGACGTGGCTGTATAGACCATATATTTACTTTGCGGCAGGTGCTAGAGCAGCGCCACGCATACCGCAGACCGACAATAGCTGTGTTCCTCGATTTCAAGAGTGCGTTCGATTCAGTCGATCGATCGATTCTGTTCGAAATACTTGCGCGAAAAGGTGTTCCCACGAAATATGTGAACATCCTTCGTGCTCTATACTCGAACACTAGAGGCCGCGTCAGGGTCTATGGTGCCCTATCGGATAGCTTCTCGACTACAAGTGGCGTTCGACAGGGTTGCCCGATTTCCCCATTTTTGTTCAATTTCGTCGTGGATTCTATCATGGAGTGTTCCCTTGCGGAATCTCACGATGTAGGTGTTGAAGTGCTGCCTGGTGAAAGGTTAGTTGATCTAGATTATGCGGACGATATCGTCTTGCTTTTCGACAATGTTGAGGCGGCACAATCAACCCTGAATAGCCTATCCAGAGTGGTTCCATTATTTGGTATGCACTTCGCACCTTCGAAGTGCAAAGTGTTGCTGCAGGACCACCAGCCACTTGATGACCCCTTGACGCTTGCTAACGAGGAACTCGATGTGGTCGATCAATTCACTTATCTTGGCAGCTGTATCAGCAATGATGGGCGCATAGAAACTGACGTGAGCTCACGCATTGCAAAGGCCAGAGCTGCCTTCTTGAACCTGCGTCATCTTTGGCGACAGAAGGGAGTTTCCCTCCGTCTGAAAGGCCGTGTATACAAGGCCACAGTGAGGGCCGTTCTGCTGTATGGTAGTGAAACTTGGCCGCTTCGGTCTGAAGATCTGAGGCGCCTTCAAGTCTTTGATCATCGTTGTTTGCGAAGCATTGCTGGTGTCGGATGGCACCAGCGTGTCCGCAACGATGATGTGCGTAGGCGAGTACTAGGTGGTGATGATCATGCTAGCTCCCTAGAACAACAGATAGCACTGAATAAGTTACGTTGGCTCGGGCACGTGCTACGCATGCCTGGTCACCGCTTACCTAGGAGGGCCTTGTTCAGTCTACCAGGTGTCGGATGGCACAAGGCTCGAGGTGGACAGAAGTTGACTTGGCAGCGGGAAATGAAGTCACTGACGACCAAACTGGGTGCCGTTGGTCCGTCTCGCCTTCCGGGTTGGAGTCCACGTGACTCACCTTGTGCTTGGCTCGAGACTTTACAGGACATGGCTCGCAACCGACACCAGTGGCGCGTCTGCTGCCGTCTCCTAATCGGATTGTCTGTTTAAAGTGTGTTTGGTGCTGAGTTATCTGCGGGGTAATGGCTGATTATGACGCGTGGCAGTGAAAGCCACAAGGAAGCTGTCTCGCCGATGCCGCCTTATCTTTGCACGATAGCCAGCTGTTTGTGACGGTATGTTGTTAACACAAGGTGTAGGCGCCTTGATCCTGAATGTTTGCTTAGGGCATTAAGGTTTTCAGGTAAGTCCCCCTTCTCTCCCTCTTATTCTTTATTTCATAGGTCCTCATGGTTGTATGGCAGCGAAGCATCAGTTCGAATGGCTGATGTACTGCTGTTGATGGTGATGATGATGATGACAGTTATGTTATCGGCGCCAGGACCTACATGAACGGCCTTCACTTATGCTAATTTGGTTCCATGATATTTGCATTCATATGGGCTCTAGGGAAGCCTCATATGCTTGCTGCGCATGTCTTGAGGGCTTCTTATTAGTAGTGCTATATTGGTCGCAGAGCATTGGTGTCGTTATCGGACCCAGCATAATCGCCGTCGTTGGAACCATAGTCATTAAATACGGGTGGTTACTAATACCATAATGGCCCAGCAGCGGCGGTATAGTAAGCACTGCTAACGAATGAAAAGAGATTGCATCTGCACGCCCACACGAATGAATTTAACTGTTCCCAGCGCAGCTGCATCAATTCTGCCACTATGGAATTAGCTGACTGGTCTCAGGCGTTCTTGACTGACAGTACATAAGTTTACGTAGGTCTCACGTTGATGGCAGCATAATCGGCACGGGAGAGGACTACGCTGTAGGCGTAGCGCGCCTGCATAACCAGTGGTTATGAAATGCATATAGGTCGCATAGAAGGCAGTATTGTTGCTAGGAGGGAAGTCACAGTGGTAACCTTAGGCATTGCGGCAAAAAGAGGTGTGTCTCGTTTTACTGAGAATATACCATTTATTTATTTATTTATTTAATGGGATTTGTTAACGCTACTGATACAACTGGAATGCAGTCACATGGCTTTTCATTAGTGTCCGTCATTGTATGCAACTGCGTTGAATGCATTATGCGGAGTAATCGTGACAATATGGAAATGGCAACGAAAAAGAGACACAAATGGAGCGCTGACGTCTGTACCGATTCCGAATATTCACGACATCATGGGGAGCGTGTGAGGCGCTCTTGACCCACAACGCGCGAACACTGAGGAATGGTAAATGGAAATTTATTGCGTAGGCACACATGAAAGCAATATGCATAGATGTAAAGCGGGGTTGACTTACTCAATCACGTGGAAGCGATGTAGCGCACCTCCCGATAGTGGAGTGTATGGTTCACGTCATCAATTTCTTAGACAAAATTAACAGGAAATAAACAATAGCGTATTTCGGTGGTAAACGTTTGATAATTTTCATTGCGGTGCCACCCATCAACAGGAGAAGAGGGTACATACGGGTGACTGACCCATCGAAGGTACAAATTCCACCATGGATAAATTTTTGGTCTGGAATTGTCACCTACCTTGTCTAGAAGTTGATTTCGGAAATAGTATGGTGACCATTGCTGCCACGTCATTAAATGTGCTATCAACCGACACTGCGAAGATCTGGACTTCACTTCTGTCACCCAGCATGGCTTCAGAAACGGACATTCCTGCATCACTAACCTGCTGGTCGCTAGAGAGAAAGGGGCTAAATCAGTGGACGCTGGAAAACGTTTATACGTGGTCTTCATCGACTTCAGCAAAGCTTTTGACAGAGTCCCACGTCAGGAATTACTCTCTAAGCTCTGCGGAATTGACATAACAGGGAACATCCTACTCTGGATCAGTGACCTCTTGCAAGGCCGGAACATGGGAGTCAAAGTAAATGATACGCTTTCATTCCCAGCGCCTATGTATGGTGGCGTACCACAAGGCTCCGTTCTCGGACCGGAATCGGTCAAGATATATCAATGATCTACCTAGTATGCTACAAACGGACTGTCTGATCTATGCAGACGACCTCAACCTATGGTCGGAATTGTCCAGCCTCAAAGACTCCGACCGATTACAGGAAACGCGTGATCTGCCGCACTCTTGGTCTTTCAAGTAGGGTTTGCCGGTCAACAACGATAAGTGCTCAGTCCTTTCTATAGGTGTTGCTAAACTACTGGGCATGTATCACATTGGCGGGCACCTACTCAAGGTTGCCACACAGGAAAAGGACCTGGGTACAATAATTTCTTTGATCTCAAAACGACCCTCGACACGTTAAAGAGAACTACTGTGGCGAACAAGATGTGGGGCGTCGTAAGGAGATCATTCTCTAAAAAATAACCGCACCTATTTAGACTTCTCTTCACCTCCCATATCCGTCCCATTCTTGAATTCGGACTTCCGGCCATAGCCCCTCTATCTAAACATGAAAGTGACAAGATAAAAAATTCAGCGACCAGCCTCGAAATTTGTCCTTGGGCTACGCAAACTCCCGTCCCCTACTCCACTACAGAGGATGAACCTCTTTTCTTTAGACTATCGCCGACGTCGCGGAGACCTCATCTATACCAGACGCATCCTACGAGGAGAACTGGGAAAACGAGTTAAGGCAGTGTTTTCAGCTAAGACTTGGCAGCTCGACTCGTCATAGCCGGAAGATGTTTAAGCCGAGGAGGTTCAAAGTCCACTCAGATAAATAAATAAATAAATAGATATTTTATTCTGGACTGTGCGAGGCACGCTCGTGGAGGCATGATCAGATATGTACAACGGTACAAACATTTTAATGCAATTGTAACAGTAGCGTAGAAAATTGTTCATATATCCATGATTGGAACTGTACAATGTTGAAAATGCGAAACAATAAGTTGGCTGTCATGAGATACGGGACCTCAGCTAATAAGAGATTGAGAATCCTGAATGATCCATTGAAAGGTAATGGAAGAGCCCGCACACAAGGAAGGAAAAGGGCAACGTATCGTAGGATGTAAAACGACAACAGTATATACAGATGTAGAAGTCCCAGTGTAACGATCCTATGTAGAATTGTGACGCTAGTTGACCTGCCAGTGTAAAGTTATGGGCTGTGACTTTATTCGGTGGCGAGTCACGTACGCCACGTTGCAGTGTTGTTAAACGGACATTTGTGGCTTTTTGTAGGGAGAACGCTTGCCAGGCGAAAACCCACCACGACCTGGAACACTGCCACCAATCCATTGAATGGCAAATTGTAACTGGCTATGTTTCTTGTTAAAAGTCTGTTTGCTCGGTTATTCGCAGTCAGGTTGCGTCCCATTTTTTCCGCTGGTTGATGCAATAACTGGTTGCCTATTGCGTTCCTTGGTCCTGTCCATTGGTAGGTCGGGTACTAAACATTCTTATTGAATATGATGTGTTGATCCTTCGCAGAACCACATGGAGTCTTCTCTGATTATGTATATTTGCCGGGGAGCGAAGAATTCGTGTCCAGCTACCCTCACTGGACATCGGTGGTTGGGTGCAAATAGTTAGAGTGGAAGTGAGGCCACTGTCCAGGTAAGTACTTGTTGGTTATTTCGTCCCATCCCAGACGGAGGCAGTTCCTCAGTTCAATCCCGAAGCTCTCCGATGTTCACGACCTCAGAGAAAAGGGAGAGAGGAACAAGCCGAGAGAAGACCGAAAAGGAACAGTCAATGTACCTAGCGTTTGATCAATATCCTACCTTAAGACATTTATTTGAGACAACTAGTGTACAAGGTGTAACAGATATTACGCTAAAGATGTTTTTACTTATGCGGAAGGCATGGCCTGATGGGTAGAATACTTTCATGTGCATAGGGATGAAGAGCAGGATTCCGGTAAGATATTCATGAGGTGTAAGCTGACAATGTTCGAATTCTACCTGAGACTAGAAAGTGGGTGTGTAGTCACGATTGGTTGTTATCGGAAACCAAAAGACAGTGACGATGTGGCCGTATTTATATATGCTCCACGGGATAAGGATTACCTAAGACACCATAACTACAATGTACATAGGTATATGAAGATAGGAAGCTGAGCATATTAGAAGCAGGCTAAGATTAAATGGATATCAAAGGAAGACTAAGTGTTGAAGGTAAGACGATCAGAAGATATCGATAATGGACCGGGTTTCAGTGGCCAAAGGTGCCTGTTGGGTTAATCATTCTAAGTACTAATGAATAACAACCGTGTCAAAGGATCGGACAGCAAACCAGCTGAGCTGTGAAAAAACTATACCAGGAGAATAAACATTCTACAGAAGGACTGACGCCTAGCGAGCTAAGGGGTATTCCCAAAGTTGAATAGAGCCTACAGCGAACAGCTGCTGCAGAGCAGAGATAGTGGCTAAAGGAAAGGATGTATCAGTGGCTGATTCAACCATATCATTAAGACTTTTGACCACATGTCAAGTAAACGCGAGTAAGACAGACGACGGATAACGGCGCGCTAGGAGAGATGAATGGCCAACAATAGAGTTCGGAATAAGGCTCCAGCTACTAGCGGATCCTACGGTGGCACAGAATAGGTCAACAAACAGCTGAGCTGTGACGCAAACAATCAAAGATATGAACATGGTAAGAACGGAGCGAGCTCCGGGTATCCGCAAAGTTAAATTGAGGCTATGGCGACTAGCTGCTGCTAAGCAGAGATAGTGGCTCTAGAAAAGTATGTATCAGAGGCTGGTGTAGCCATATGATTAAGAAGTTTGACCACTACTGGATGCCTACAGTTTCAGTGAATAAAGCAACAGACGAGCGCCGAATAAGGAGACAGACATCAGAGGAAAATGAAGGCTGGAGTGTCCAGTAGTGGCTCTTTGCAGGTTACATGGGTCCAACAATGACTAGCTACTGCCAAGAAGAGTGACGCGACTAAGAAGGACAGCGCATAACGGCGCGGTAGGAGTGAGATAAGTGGCAAGCCATGGAATTCGGATTAAGGCTTCAGGTACTAGTGGATCCTACGGTGGCACAGAATAGGTCAACAAACAGCTGAGCTGTGACCCAAACAATCCAAGAGAATGAACATTGTAAGAAATGAGCTGCTCCTAGGGAGCTCCGGGTATCAGCAAAGTTGAATTGAGGCTATGGCGACTAGCTGCTGCTAAGCAGAGATAGTGGCTCTAGAAAAGTATGTATCCGAGGCTGGAGTAACCATATGATTAAGAAGTTTGACCACTACTGGATACCTACAGTTTCAATGAATAGGTCAACAGACGAGCGCCGAATAAGGAGACAAACGTCAGAGGAAAATGAAGGCTAGAGTGTCAAGTAGTGGCCCCTTGCAGGCTACATGGAGCCAACAACGACTAGCTACTCCCCATAAGAAAATTGCACGCGAGTAAGACGAACAACTGATAACGGCGCGCTAGGAGAGCGATGAATGGCAGCCATGGAATTCGGATGAAGGCATCAATTACTAGTGGATCCTACAGTGGCACAGAATAGGTCAACAAACAGCTGAGCTGTGACGCAAACAATCAAAGAGAATGAACATTGTAAGAGGGGAGCGAGCTCCGGGTATCCGAGTAATTAATGACCGGAACCGACTGCCGAACCCGAGTGTCAATAATCTCTACCACTCAATGAAATTCAAGTTCAAGTGAGACTGGAACAGTATGAAAATCCCGAGAATGTTCCACCTAGGAAAACGTCGTTGATCCAACAGGGAAACCGGTGCCTTGATGTGCCAAAGGAGAGCCAAATCAACACACACGAATCACATGGTCAACCAAACAATGCCCACGTGCCGTGCACTAGCAGTGCACGCTGTGCCGGTCACGTGAATAAAGAAAACAGTAGTCAGTAAAGGAAAAAAACAGAGAAGACAAGCTTATCGAATATGGCAGGCAATATTAAGATGTAAGCTAAAAAGAGTGAAAGGGTAGACCGTAGTAGAGGAAGGTAAGTTTAAGACACAAAGGGGATGATTTTAAACTGCAGACCGAGAGTGTCAAGTCGATGCTCGAACTCTTTCACCGTCGGTGACGTCACGATGTCTGCAGGCGTTGCGTTCTAATATGCTATAACCCTACGCGATTGTTGCGGGTCCGTCAAAATTCCCCGCAAAAACGCGCCAAAAACCCCGGCAGAATGGCTGTGGAAAGCGAGGTCCAATTCCTCCCCACAACGCAGCAGAGCTCAGCCACTCCGAGCCGCGTCCCAACTACGCCCCTTTTCACAATGGCCTTTTACAAACTACCACCTCGTCATGGTAGAAATTTTCCCTTACTTAATAACCCATAGCATCGTCTGTGATCGCCATTTGTCGGTCGTAAAAGAGCCTACAGAGGACCACTTGTCTTTTCTTTCTCTTCGCCTCAGTTGGAAGTCGGTCGGGTCGCGTGATTGCGTGGTGAATCGTTAGCTGGCCAGCTTTCGCGTCTAAGTCATTAGCGCGCGTCTATCGTACCCCCTCTTGTGTGCGTCCGTCTTCGAGACCTCAGCGTCTATACGAACAAGTGCGGCTAACATCGTTCCCACGCTCGTTTAATTTTCCGTCTCACCGGCTAAGCTAGCGTCATGGTAGGCGTGCTCCCACCGTGCGAGCGACAATCTTGTCACGCAATTACCTCAAGAGGCGGCGTTACCTCAGTCATAACATTGGCGAAAGAGTTGACGAACCATGAATGACGAATACGCAGATTTAAAACCGAGGCTGCAGCAACAGCTTAAATTGATGTCCGTGCTAACCGAAAAGCTTTCCAGTTCTTCCCTTCATGCAGGTCCGAGCGCTAATTCTCAGTCAGTGGACCAGGTGGTTAGCGGCATCAGCGAATTTCTGTACGACGCCAAGGCCGGGGTAACGCTCGAATCCTGGTACAAGCGGTACGAGGACCTGTTCACCGTTGACTTGGCTTGCCAGGACGATGCGTGGAAGGTCCGGCTGCTTCTTCGCAAACTTGGTACCCTCTAACACCAGCGTTACACCAATTTCATCTTGCCGAGGAACCCACGGGACGTTACCTTTGACGACACGGTCCGAACGTTGTCACAGATATTTGGCTAGCAGTCCTCTCTGTTCAATGCTCGTTACCAATGTCTGCAGCTGGTCAAACGTGATGCCGACGACTTCATCACGTACGCGGGCATGGTCAACCGTGAATGCCAACGTTTTCAACTTGGCTCGCTCACGGAGGACCAATTCAAATGCCTGATCTTCGTCTCTGGCCTCCAATCTCCACACGATGCCGATATCCGGACGCGCCTCCTGTCCAAGCTACAACAGGATGAATCAGTCACACTCCAGAACCTGGCCGAGGAGTGACAAACGCTGCTCAACCTGAAGCACGATTCTGCCATGATCCAGAACGCCGCCGCACCTGGTATGGTCCAGGCAGTCACAGCACCGAGGGCGCAATCGTCCGCGCGCCCCACCCAATCCGATCGAACGAAGTCCCCACCCTACGCGTGCCGATTCTGTGGTGCCTGGCATTTCCACCGCGACTGCAAGTTCCGCCAGCATCGTTGTCAACGTTGTGGCAGGGTGGGGCACCGGGATGGTTACTGCCATCCTCCATCTCCGAAGGGGGCCAAAACTGGGCTGGCTCTCACCTGCGATCCAAAGAAGAGGTCCCGACCCAGACGCACACCCAAACCTGGTCCGGTTGGCAGCTCCCTGAGCCTGCTGGCCACGTTCCAAATCAACGCTGCGGATCGAAGAAAGTTCGTCGACGTCCTGATCAACGGTCAGTCGGTCCGATTGCAGTTGGACACTGCGTCGGACATCACAATCATCTCCGAGGATCTCTGGCGATCCCTTGGCAAGCCACCTTTCGAACCGACCTCCCAATCTGCCACCAGCGCCTGTGGTGGTCGCGTGCAGCTAACTGGGCAGCTGCACTGCTCCGTCTCCTTCCGGGGCGACACGTTCAAAGCCATCTGCTACATAACAAAGGCGAAGCTCAACGTGCTTGGTCTTGACTGGCTCGAAACCCTTGGCTTGGCCGATCTTCCTCTTCGGGCCATCTGCAACGTGGTACATTCTCCGACAGTACCAACCGACCGAACCGACGACAAAGCCAGTCAATCCGCCCCCGTGTTCCAGGATTGTCAACAAGCCTCAAAGATGCCACCATACCGATTACCAGTTCCTTGGCATCCGCCAGCAAAACCGTGGTCTCGAGTGCACATCGATTACGCTGGTCCCATTGATGGCATTTCCTATCTGGTCGTGGTCGACGCCTATTCCAAATGGCCGGAAGTTGTCGCCGTCAACCCCCAACCGCATCCGCCACGCTGGCTGGTCTCCAACGAATCTTCAGTCAACATGGCTTTCCCGAGGTCTTGGTGTCCGACAATAGTACCCAGTTTACGTCTTCCGTCTTCGAAGACTTTTGCCGCCGACACTGCATCGAATACCTCCGCTCACCGCCTTACCATCCCCAATCCAACTGTCAAGCGGAGCGAGTTGTCGACACATTCAAGAGGGCGCTTTTGAAATCTCGCGGGGAGGGGACCGTGGATGAGTGTCTTCAAGCGTTCCTGCTCTCTTACCGGTCCACACCGAATCCAACTACGCCAGAATGCCAGTCACCAGCTGAAGCATTGATGGGCCGCAAGCTACGCACCATAAACGATGCACTCATTCCGACTGAGAAGCCACCTACTCAATCTGGTGCCTACAGCAAGCATAAAGAATTCGCCGTCAGAGCCCCAGTCTACGCTCGCGATTACCGAGCAGGTCATCCTCGCTGGATCAAAGCAACAGTGACGGCCAGGCGAGGTGACATGCTGCATGATGTCTCCGTAGGTGATGACACCTGGGTTCGCCATCGAAATCAACTTCGTCCGCGCCACGAAGAAACCTCCATTTCAGCCAGCCATCCCGTGCGCCTGCCGCTGCACATCCTGCTGGATACTTTCGGATTGGCCACACAACGACAGAGCACGGTCGAAGCCGCTCAATCGTCGCCGCATCTGGAGAACCTGCCTTGCCGAAGAACAGAAAGATTCCGGAGGTCACAGAAATCCCTCCAGGTCAATCCTCGCCAGAAGCGGTACGCTCTCTCTTCAAAGGGAGGTGTTGCGGGTCCGTCAAAATTCCCCGCAAAAACGCGCCAAAAACCCCGGCAGAATGGCTGTGGAAAGCGAGGTCCAATTCCTCCCCACAACGCAGCAGAGCTCAGCCACTCCGAGCCGCGTCCCAACTACGCCCCTTTTCACAATGGCCTTTTACAAACTACCACCTCGTCATGGTAGAAATTTTCCCTTACTTAATAACCCATAGCATCGTCTGTGATCGCCCTTTGTCGGTCGTAAAAGAGCCTACAGAGGACCACTTGTCTTTTCTTTCTCTTCGCCTCAGTTGGAAGTCGGTCGGGTCGCGTGATTGCGTGGTGAATCGTTAGCTGGCCAGCCTTCGCGTCTAAGTCATTAGCGCGCGTCTATCGTACCCCCTCTCGTGTGCGTCCGTCTTCGAGACCTCAGCGTCTATACGAACAAGTGCGGCTAACATCGTTCCCACGCTCGTTTAATTTTCCGTCTCACCGGCTAAGCTAGCGTCATGGTAGGCGTGCTCCCACCGTGCGAGCGACAATCTTGTCACGCAATTACCTCAAGAGGCGGCGTTACCTCAATCATAACATTGGCGAAAGAGTTGACGAACCATGAATGACGAATACGCAGATTTAAAACTGAGGCTGCAGCAACAGCTTAAATTGATGTCCGTGCTAACCGAAAAGCTTTCCAGTTCTTCCCTTCATGCAGGTCCGATCGCTAATTCTCAGTCAGTGGACCAGGTAGTTAGCGGCATCAGCGAATTTCTGTACGATGCCAAGGCAGGGGTAGCGTTCGAATCTTGGTATAAGCGGTACTAGGATCTGTTCACCGTTGACTTGGCTTGCCATGACGATGCGTGGAAGGTCCGGCTGCTTCTTCGCAAACTTGGAACCCTCTAACACCAGCGTTACACCAATTTCATCTTGCCGAGGAACCCACGGGACGTTACCTTTGACGACACGGTCCGAACGTTGTCACAGATATTTGGCTAGCAGTCCTCTCTGTTCAATGCTCGTTACCAATGTCTGCAGCTGGTCCAAACGTGATGCCGACGACTTCATCACGTACGCGGGCATGGTCAACCGTGAATGCCAACGTTTTCAACTTGGCTCGCTCACGGAGGACCAATTCAAATGCCTGATCTTCGTCTCTGGCCTCCAATCTCCACACGATGCCGATATCCGGACGCGCCTCCTGTCCAAGCTACAACAGGATGAATCAGTCACACTCCAGAACCTGGCCGAGGAGTGACAAACGCTGCTCAACCTGAAGCACGATTCTGCCATGATCCAGAACGCCGCCGCACCTGGTATGGTCCAGGCAGTCACAGCACCGAGGGCGCAATCGTCCGCGCGCCCCACCCAATCCGATCGAACGAAGTCCCCACCCTACGCGTGCCGATTCTGTGGTGCCTGGCATTTCCACCGATACTGCAAGTTCCGCCAGCATCGTTGTCAACGTTGTGGCAGGGTGGGGCACCGGGATGGTTACTGCCATCCTCCATCTCCGAAGGGGGCCAAAACTGGGCTGGCTCTCACCTGCGATCCAAAGAAGAGGTCCCGACCCAGACGCACACCCAAACCTGGTCCGGTTGGCAGCTCCCTGAGCCTGCTGGCCACGTTCCAAATCAACGCTGCGGATCGAAGAAAGTTCGTCGACGTCCTGATCAACGGTCAGTCGGTCCGATTGCAGTTGGACACTGCGTCGGACATCACAATCATCTCCGAGGATCTCTGGCGATCCCTTGGCAAGCCACCTTTCGAACCGACCTCCCAATCTGCCACCAGCGCCTGTGGTGGTCGCGTGCAGCTAACTGGGCAGCTGCACTGCTCCGTCTCCTTCCGGGGCGACACGTTCAAAGCCATCTACTACATCACGAAGGCGAAGCTCAACGTGCTTGGTCTCGACTGGCTCGAAACCCTTGGCTTGGCCGATCTTCCTCTCCGGGCCATCTGCAACGCGGTACATTCCCCGACAGTACCAACCGACCGAACCGACGACAAAGCCAGTCAATCCGCCCCCGTGTTCCAGGATTGTCAACAAGCCTCAAAGATGCCACCATACCGATTACCAGTTCCTTGGCATCCGCCAGCAAAAAACCGTAGTCTCGAGTGCACATCGATTACGCTGGTCCCATTGATGGCATTTCCTATCTGGTCGTGGTCGACGCCTATTCCAAATGGCCGGAAGTTGTCGCCGTCAACCCCCAACTGCATCCGCCACGCTGGCTGGTCTCCAACGAATCTTCAGTCAACATGGCTTTCCCGAGGTCTTGGTGTCCGACAATAGTACCCAGTTTACGTCTTCCGTCTTCGAAGACTTTTGCCGCCGACACTGCAACGAACACCTCCGCTCACCGCAATTACCTCAAGAGGCGGCGTTACCTCAATCATAACAGCGATATCTGAAAACCTGCGCAAACCCGGTCAGGCCGGGGTTCGTGCAGCTTTAATGGATGGCGACGAAGGGTTAGCAGTCGAGTTGGGCGAAACAGCGCAGTGAAATAAGGACCAACCTGACCCAACAATCACAATGCGCCTACCAAGTCCAACCTCGGCAGCTCGGTCTTCTTCTCTCCTACTTCTGCGACGCTGCCTGCTATGCTCGGAAGACTGAACGCTCCGTGCCCATTACCTTTCGAGCCCCGTGGACTTTTCCACACCAAATAAGTAAACCTCTCTCTATCCGGACCGTCTCCTCTCCTAATGGCCCCTCTACTATCATTTCTTCTCTAATCGGACTGCCAACTCTTAGTGCCTTGTAATAACCTAGTCTCATCTGACCGGAATGCTCCTTTGACCTTTTCCAGACTAGGAGGATATACCGATCTAATCTCTTTAGACTCACAACTATGTCTTGCTTACATTGACAGCCCGCTAGACTTGTTTACCCTTTATTAATATAGGCACTTCCATCAGTAACCTGTACTCTCACATCTTCAATCGGATGACCGACGCTTAGTGCCATGCCCTTCTTTGTCATCATCTGATCAGTGTAATTCTCTGGGACTACTACGAGGCCTCCGGATGTGTCGACTTCTCGAGTCTCGTCTGTTTGGTCTCCGGCTTTTAGAGTTCTCTCAGATTACCGGGATATTACCGGTGCTATTTCAGCACTGAACGTTTCATACTTCGCAGGAGAGCGTCCTTGGCTCACCACACTTTAGTAGTAAACCTTTTTCATCCTGACTATCGTCTCTTAATTGCTCTCATGAGTTACTCTTCGCATTGCCGTCCGCATTCTTCCGCTCATAGCTGATTGCTTTAATTTCCTTTTCTTCTTGGAACGTTGCTTTACCTATGTTGCTCCCGCATTCGGTCTCAACCTTGTTGTCCTTAGTTTCACTTAAGATGCCGCTCGCATTCGGTCTGCTGTCATCATCATCGGTTTACCTGTTACTCTCCAATAATCATATTAATCGCTTAACGTTGTCTACACGCTTTGTTATACCCTTCTTTCTACCTAGTAGTTGTAGTCTGAGGCACACCAGCGACGTGATGTAAAGAACGCGCTTGCAAATCATGTATACTAAACAAAATTACATAAATTTTAATGTATCATAGGCACCGTTGCGCGCCACCAGTCTGTGTTTGTGCTTCCTGCTTCGTTGCTGTCTTTCTGTTTGGCTGCCTCTTGTCCGTTGCCCGTTTTCTCTCGAGTTTTCCACAGATACATCCGCCAAAACAAGAAGGTTTATCCACTGGGAATAGTCGACCCACTTTCAATAGCCAGCTGGTTTACATGCTTGTTCTTTTCTCCGGGTGATGAAGAACCCACACATCGTTCCAAATGGAGCTCTTTCCGCCATCCTGGAGAAGCTACCACCACGGGGTCTAAACAAATGGGTTTAGCTCGCCTCGTACACACAGTAGAACAATTTACTCACCTGGAATAATGTATTTACATGGATCCACTGTTCCACAACCGGAGACTGACAATTCTGGCGTGATTACATTCACTGCCTCAAACATTCCGATTCTCCAGTCACCTGGAGCTTTTCTGATGTCATTTCACGGACAGCACTGCGCGCGCATAAGCGGCTTTTCTGATGATTTTTCCTGGAGCTCTCACTTGGTTATGGAGACAAGTACACTTACATTTGAAGGAAATACTTGTCCACTTCGCGGAGAATAGCATTTATTCCTGTTTTGGACATATTCAGACACAAGAAACAACTGCACTCACCGTCCCTATGACAAGTCCAGCATGGATAGCTGGACACGGGTTGCGAGCCGGACAATATAATAGAAAAAGCCGGCCTCTATTAACAATATGTTTACTCACCCGCATCATTATCATTCGACTCTGCGACTCTTTTACATCATTGACTGGCTTCAACGACTATTGCCGGTTCAGTACTAAGCCATTTGGCCAACGAACGAAACATTTTGGCTGTCAACCGACTGCGAATAATAGAGTGCAAAATCGGTCTATACGATGTATAGCCGACTAGCACTACAGTTCAACGGAAGCTACGACAGTGTTCCAGGACGTGGTGGGTTTTCGCCTGGCAAGCGTTCTCCCTAAAAAAGCCACAAATGTCCGCTTAACAACACTGCAACGTGGCGGATGTGACTCGCCACAAAATAAAGTCACTGCTATACATTTCACACTGACGCAGTCCTCAGCCTCCAACATCGAACCCGTGCAACTGATTTTACTACGAAGAATGCTTTAGTGGAGTACCGATCATCCCGGCTTCGTAATGGTCATTGATTGCACTAAACCTTGTTTAGGCTCCTGTGCTCATGGATCACAACATGTCAAATTTACCCCCCACTTGTATCTTGACGCAGTAGTTTTTGCGCGCCACGGCGCCATTATGATCCTTGGTCTGACTATTACCTGACAATATGCTCGCTCTTATGGACTACATCTTTTCGTTTATTCCTTTCATTGTAACGAAATGTTTTAATATTCCAAAGATGCTGTGCTTGTATGCATATTTGATCATGCCTTTTAGAGGTGTGTCTCGTTTTACAGAGAATATACTATTTATTTATTTATTTATTTATATGTGAGAACCCAGTCGCCCCGAAGCCGCCTGTAATACATGGAAAACGCATCCAACATACGTAGCCTCTGTGGGTACGTCAGCTTATTTGATTCGTGCACCATTTTCGTCCCTGACCGCCGGACTAGTTCAACTACCATCTTATCACGAACCAGATATGGAGGACAAGCCTGGACGCAGTATTCCAAGTGCGGCCCTACAAAAGCCGAGAACAGTCCAACGAACATTTCGGTGGTCATGATCCCGAATGACCTGCGGATCATCCACCACATGTCGAAATCTTTGCGAGCAGATGTCGTCTAGTGTTCACTGGACTTAAAGTCGGATGACAGCAAAACACCGAGGTCAGATTGGAGTTGAACTCGCGGTACCTCGTTGCCGCCAAGCAAACAACGCGTCGGCGGGTCATTCGGACCAACGCGTAAAACGGAACATTTCGCTAAATTAACGGGTAATTGCCACAAAATTGACCAGTCCCCAAGTCTATCCAGAGCCCTCTGTATGGTTAGTAGACCAATCGGATCGTCTAGCGTGAACCAGAGATTCAAGTCATCCGCAAACATTAGGGATGGCACACTTAATTCATCATGTAGGTCATTAACGTGAAGAGAAGGGGGTCAAGAACTGGACCTAGCGGAACGCCACTGAGAACACATTGGCGGAAGGACAGGCTTGAACCCACCCGCACCCACATTTCCCTTACGATTAGGAAAGCTGAAATCAATCGTAAGGCTGGTCCGGAACCACCAGAGGAATTCAGCTTGTACAAAAGGCGCGAATGTGGAGCAGTGTCAAAAGCTTTGGAAAAGTCAATGAGCAGCAGGTCCACTGCCTTCCCGCAATCAACCGCTTCGGCCCAGTGTTCACGAGCGGTTAACAAGTTAGTAGGGCGAGAATAGCCTTTACGAAAACCGTGCTGAGAAGGATTAAGGAACGCAAACGCTTTCAAGTGTCCTTCGAGAGCTTCCCTCACGAGCTTTTCCAATAACGCGACCAGCACGCTCGTTAAACTGACCGGTCTATAGTTATCAGGGAGGTGCTTATCACGTTTCTTAAAAATGGGACAAGCAATAGCCTCGTTCCAGTTCTTGGGCAGAGAGCAGCCTCGTAGACTTCACAAAAAGTTGCGTAATGGGACGGCAACATTCCTCAGCTAACTCGTACAACTCGTACATGCTCCGTTCCATCAATGCACACAACGACGGTACCATCTTCGGATTTACCCACAACTTCCCTGACGACTGTTCCTTTCACTCCGGAGAAGGTCCTGGCGACACTCAAAGCAATGCGACTAACGGCCTCTCCTGGCGCTGATGGTTTTCATCCACGGCTCTTGTGAGCGTGCGCTGCAGCTCTAGCTGTACCCCTAGCGGAGCTGTTCACCCACTTCTTCTCGCAAGGCAAAGTTCCCAACGATTAGAAATTTGGGACTATTAC
>OX104064.1:196589624-196645909 GCA_944474145.2 Dicrocoelium dendriticum | reverse complement strand
TAACCTTGGTAGCTGACCTTCCAATTCTATAAGTCATAGGTCAGTAAGAGACCTATAAACACAGCCAAGTTGGCCAGTATTTGCACAGTGTTTGTTGGCAGCAATTATTACGTCGTTTTGTAAAGGTCATTGACGTTCTGCCTTTTCCTTCGTTGGAACTGGAAGTTTGTTGGAGCAGTAAATTGTTATTTTTGGAATTGCGTCTAGTGAGAACACTATAGCAAACCTTCTCTACTTCGAAGGGCGGAGCACTTTGCCAGATTGCGAAGCAATAAACATAAAGTAGACTAGTCCCAAAGCTTATCCAATGAGCGCTGAATAGATTTGGAACCCCCAGGTACATCAACAATATTCCCTGGCTTCAGCTCATCGGCAAATAGTAGCGATGGGTACTCAACTTAAGCTGGTAGGTCATTCCTATAGATAGAGAACAGCAGCGGTCCAAGGACCGAGCCCTAAGGCACGCCACTGAGGAGGGACTGCCTAAACGATAGGCCATAGCCTACCCGTACACACTCTTCTCCGTCATCCAAGAAGGCAGTCACCCAATGAAGGGCGCGGCCAGGTACTCCGTAGGAGGTTAGCATCTGTGCGATCCTCAAATGGGGTACCTTGTCAACTGCCTTTGAAAAGTACACCAAGTGCGTGGCCGTAAGTTACTACATCCGCCCAACTTTCGCCCGCCACCAGTAAATTTGCCAGCTACGATAATCCTTTCCGGAATCCGTGTCGTACATGGCTGTGTACATTAAATCTACCCCGATGACTCTCCAATGAATCTCTCACCAGTTTCTCGAGGAGTTTGACTACTGCCCTCGTCAGACTAACTGACCTGTAAGTTGCGGACAGACGCCTGTCTCTATTTTTGATGATGGGACAGATGGCAGCTTCCTGCCAGTTGCAAGGCAATGCACAGCTTTTATGCGCTTTAGGAAGCACCAAAGCGGGAGGTCCACTTAGTTCCGCAACCAACGCATGCAACAGTTTTAGGTGAAGTAAAGCAGGCCTATAAGCCTTAGAAGGGTTCAGTCCTTGTAGCAGCCTACGAACTTCCGTCTCCGCTGCAATAAATTCAGATTTTACTGAACCCTCTAGGATCCTGCAAACCAGCTCAACGACCGTCAGAGAGGTTTCCCTTACAAATGCTGATGCATATTGCCCCTTAAGTACGCAGGCCTTGTCATAGTCCGTATGCGAATGAGTACCGTCATCACGCATCAATACTGGAATTGACATGTTAAATAAATAAATAAATAAAGCGTTTATTCTCGGCAAGGCGAGGCACACCTTTACAGGCACGATCATTTTGACAAAACAATGCGTGATCAAGAAGTTGCAAAAGTCCGATATGTTTGCCATAAAAGTGCTTGTTTGTGTAAAGGGAATGTAAGTATGTAATGGGGTGTGCGTTTATGTAGCTGTGTGACTTGCGCTTGTAATTGTGCTGCTCCATTCTTGAATGTTTGCTATCGTCTGCAACGTGCGATTGGAAGATTGGTGTCCGTGGGTTGGAAAGGATTATCCAGATATCCACGGGGCAGTGCCTTAATTTTGTGGCGAGCCAGGACAGCCACGTCACAGTGTTGTTAAGCAGACATTTGTGGCTTTTTATATGGAGGACGCTTGCCAGGCAAAAACCCACCACGTCCTGGAACACTGCCGCCGAACTATTAGCTGGAACGGGTAAAACACGAACCACCCAGCTGGCACCACGAGGAGGTTGTTCGGCTAGCCAGCCAACAGCCACAGCGCCTTTTGACATATGCGAAGAATCCTTTTGGATTTTCTGAAGCTCCGTCTGCTATTTCCTCCGAAACGTTGAGCCCAGCATCCAATACGTGGTGCTTATACCTATAGCTAGCCGTACATTGCTTGGCATAAGTAGCGGTAGAAGAAGCATTCCGGTACGTCCACAATTAAGACCTACGGTGAGCAGATGCCTGCCAATGGAAACTACGCAGCGCGGCGGTGTTCGTACCTACATTCTCCTTGTGACTGGAATGAGGAAAGCAGAGAATTCTGTGAGTTACGACTTAAATTTACCCAGGCAACCTCGACAGTGTCATCGCTTGAGGTCTCGAAATGGAAATCCGAAGCATCGGCACGCTTTGACTGATAGTCTGCGTGCCACATATGTGCAAAAGACGCAAGAGTACGCCTGTAGGCTCTACAGCATTTCCCACGGTTAAATTAAAAGTCCAAAATTTTTCAGAGACTCCCAAAATGTTGCAAAGAAAGTCCAAGGTTTTGCAAAGAAGGTCCACAATGTTGCAAAACCCTGTGCGATGGGCCAGTCGCACAGAGCCAATCCTCCGACCCTAAGTGTGTTCTCATTGGCCGGATGCCAAGGTTCGGCGCGTTAGTCTGGGGAGGTAAGCACGCGCCCGTTGACTGGGTGAGACATGTGAATGCACCTTAGAGAAATGCACTTCGACGGTGCAACGGGCTTGTATGCGCCCCCTCACGTTCGAAACGATGGATCACCATTGGTCTGAGAGCAAGGAACAGCTGGAACATAAGCGCACGCCCGAAACCATGTCTTTGATTCTAACGTCATCGGCGTGCATTCTCACGTTCGACTGGGTAACACATCAGATATTCGTGATTGAATTTTGGGCGCTTTCGTCAACGGTGATGACTGGCAGCTTGTGGCAAATGTGAACAAAGTCAAATATTAAACAGCCTACTCCTGGATTCGTCATTTTCTTGAGCAGGAGCCGAGTACTACGCAGGCACGCGGTCGTAAACGGAGTTGTCGGAGGAAGACGTAGATGACACCCTGGATTTGATCGCAAGGGACTCAACTCTTATGCGACTTGAAATGCGAGTACGAGTAGGAGCAGAACTTGACAAGGACATTTCGAAGTCAACAATCGCACGTCACCTAGATGCTCCATTGAGAACTATGAAGAACATCTATCGAGTTCCCGATGGAATGAAAAATGAGCGAAGCAAAGGAATACGCAGGGAATTCGTTCAGCAGTTGCTCCAACATGAGAGCGATGGCAAGTTCTTCATTTGAATTGACAAGGCGAACTCCAACGTTTACTGCAAACGTACTAATGGTCAAGCGCTCAGCGGAGTGCACAATTCGCATTTAATCGGTGCACTCACGATGGAAGGAAACGTGTCCATGACAACCCGGAGAGGCTCATTCACAGGTTCTTTATCTCTCGAATGGCTGCGAAGCTATTTAGACAACCTGAAACGGGAGATGGTGTTCCGGCGGGTTGTCGTTGTGTGTGATAATGCACCATGTCACACACGACTGGAGGAACTGTCGTCAGTAAATGGATCCGATGGAGTAACCACACTGAGATTGAGCCCCTACACTCCGTTACTCAATCCGATCGAGGATGTTTGGCAGGTGGTGAAGGCCCGAGGGAAGAATGAGATGAGAATGCACTACGAGGAACTTCTGGCCGGGGGTCCCCGGAAACTCGTGACGCAGATGGCATGGAGGCTTCTGTTTCTTGAACGCATTGCCAAAACAGCCACTGAGGATATCAGTGTTGTGGGACGTCGTAATGCCATTCGACCTATGCGTGTACATTTTACTATTTGTTTAGAAAAAATGACATATTTTGATCACGTTGCTGGCTTATTTTTACGTATCTAGTTGTATAACACGTTACTGGCAGCGCGTAGGGACGTGTGAGTATTCCCAGTGTTTTCAAAATACGTTTGCACATACGTAAGTTTGTGTGTTCGTACGTGGGTTGTAGCGCTATCTGATGTCTAATGCAATGGAGTGACACGGGACCGACTTCCAGTAAGCCATGCCCGAGTGATATGTTCAACTTATGGTCCTTTTCATGCTGGTATTCGCTGCGCCGTACTCTTTCATGAGCAGCCTCAGATAATGTAGACACAGTTACTTTGTTTGGAAAACTACGATGTTTGGAAGGCGCTTTGTAGGACCAAGTGAGCTTGCCGGGTGAAGCAACCGTCAAATATATCACACTGTGGGATATCAGCGTGGATAGTTGAATAGTAGTAAATAAGAAATTACTGCGCACGTCATGTCAGACTTTTCAAAGAGTGAGAGGAACTGCTAGATGCAAGTTCGCCGACAGGTCCATGACCAGGCAAGATGTTATCATTGAATCTGAACAAATGAATCGCGTGTTTAATAGAAACCGTCTCTGTGCGATGTTTGTCCGCTGTATTTGAGCGTACCGGCGGGTTCATTCGTTATTTGATTGGAAGTTGGTCTATCAAGTTCGGAACCCACATCAGCCCGTTCAGAAGCTCTATTTAGATTTAAAAGCAACCATTTCTACAGTAAGCCCAATTTAATTTGCTTGCTAGAGGGCCCTATTAACTGTCCGGTACAACATGGATACAGTCTTGATTGTTCGGATGACCTCTCGTTTGACCCAATAGCGTGCGTAAGCAAATGGGGATGTAGTTGGCGTGGAAATGTTTCTACGTTGTTTAACGTGGTACTGACATAACAGCAAATAAAACAATTGAAATTTTAATGTCATTACTGCCGTCTATCTCAGCTCAGGAAATGTAGCTTGCGAAACCGCAAATTTCTCACAATTAGGGCTTTCAGACTTCAACCATGTGGACATCAGATCATTATAAACTACCCATTCTGAAGATATCTTTTCGCAAAAGGATACGTAAATAATACTAATGCCGTTCACATTCACCATGTGGTGTATTCCCTAGCTCGCACCCATGATCCTTGGGTTCACTATGGAAATGTTGTTGCATTTAAAGAATTACCGACAATTGTCTACACTGCACACAGGACGCAGTGTCTCCATTGGGGACGTGTACATTTTTGTTTTTATGTCAGTTGCAACACTTCACCGTTGTTTAACCTGGCTAGCGGTCAGCAAGTTGTCTGGGTGTTATTCTGGAATGGCTCAACGTCCTTCACCTTCTTGTCCGGCCTTACTAAGCTGCGTATTTTCAACCCAATTTCATTTACCTGGTCCAACCCTCCCTTGAAAACCTCTCTAACCAGCCTTTGCCGTCGCGCTTCGCAAGAATGCACTAGTCAACGGAAGGGGTGGAGAGACACACCTAGGGGCCGCACACAGAAGTTGACACATATTACAAACCGGAATGTCCAATGTGCCAAGGGTATGTGAGCGATGTGACTGGCCGGGTTAAGCTGAGTTCAAACGTTGCAACCGCAACGTTGATGTTAATGGAATTATCGCTCCAGTTTGCATTATTGTACTTTAATCCCCCACCTTGAGCCAGTGGTGACCCATGAATATATGGGCATGTCGATAAGTTGGATAGATGGGATTTGCCTTCCATTTTTCGTCATCTGCGCTGCTTCTTACTGTACTTTTACTTAGCTTCAAGACCCTCTGATGGCATTGGGGAAACCTGCGCAATTTGATGGCTTTGATAAGCGTTTTTCCTTATTCTTCATACAGTGCTTACTTTCCCTTACACAGGCTTGGTGTCTGCAGGACATGGACCCAAATGAAGTGGCAAACTGCCTGAGGTCCTTCAACTGCGCCACCCAATTTATGTACGCGATTCGTCGTACCACTTGTGTGCGGTGCTTCATTATTTCTACTTGTTGTATATTTGATGTTGGAAGCAGTTTGCAGCTCAGCCGTTTGTCATCATGTCTGCTCACACACTTTCACTATTTACAAATTATTTTTATCTACCAAAGTTATGAAGGTTTGCTTACATTTTCTATGTGCGTATTTTCAAGTCAGACTTGTTTGGGTGGCGAAATTCACAAAGAGCATGATTTGACGCACAATCACCGTGCCGTTTATCTTCCACGATCCTACGCTGGACGAGCCGTTGGAGACCGCATCACCGCGAATAAACGCGTAGGTCAGTTTGTATAACCTAAAGTACAAGAATTAAAGGCCATTAGGTAAGCACCTGTTTTAAATGCTTCATCCGCAGACCAGTACGATCATGTGTACAGGCTAAGAAAATAAATTAGACCTTAATGGGTCAGATGTGGACTGCGAAGTTCGTTCAAATGCCGTCGATTTGTGTCTCCTGTATACTCTAACCAGAGAGAGCGAAATGCATGCACTACCTACTGAGAGCATAAAGACGGCTGGAAGCATGGAATACAAACTGTCTCGGCCGTCGCAAGTGCACGAGGGTTGGGACTTTTGGCTGGCGCAAGGAAAGCTTATACAAACTTTAGATCTCCCTGGTGCGTAGTGCTCACTATATGGACGAAAGCGGAGCTGCTAATGGACGCTGGCGGCATTCACGCTTAGCTATCTGTTCCAGTGCTTCGATGGTGGAACGTATATTGGTCGAACGGCACGACACTTGTCCAAACGCGTGAACAAGCATTGCGCAGGTTGGTTACATCAAAGGCGCACAGGAGCCAATAGCAGCTGCATTCTAGCCCATATATTGGGCACTGGACACCAGGTGCATATAGAATGGTGTCCGTGAATCGCCTCGCTACATAGCTGGGACCGTCGTGTGAGCAAAAGGCTTGGGGCGGGGTTACTTAAGTCAACCCTTTTCCTCGGCCTAGGAAATGTGGAAGATGTCCGCCCCCACAGCAGACAAACCTTTCATTTAAAACCAGATTTCCTCCTTTTGTTATTGTTGCTGTGTTGTGGCTTTCTACTAATTGTGTGCTGCTTGCATCAAAGTAAATATTTATATATATATATATATATATATATATATATATATATATATATATATATATATATATATATATATTATATGCTTAGCCTGTTGTTAATGGGACGGAACCAGCTAATGAGAGCGTTTTACGCTGAGGGCTATTGATTTGGCCATAAATTGAATGTACCGTTAGTTGGACGTTAAGAAAATATACTTGCCAGCCGTACGCCGGTCTCCTGCTTTGGGAAGCCGGGCTGATCAGAGTGCACGCTAGCAGCAGGTCATCGGTAGGTCAGCTGAAACCATAACATATATTTTTGGCGACGGAAGGTAGTGCATCAAGATGTCGATTTCAGCGGAAGACCTGAAAATCCTTTTGTTGCAGCAACAGCAGCAATTTGAAACAGCACAGCTGCTTATGATTGAAACCCTCACCCAAATGTTATCTGTGCAGCCTACGGTCGTTCAGAACAATGGGAAGCCTTCGGCGGATGCGATGATCAGTAGTGTTAATGAGTTCATATTCGATCCTGACTCAGGATTAATATTCGATGCGTGGTTCAGGCGCTATGAAGATGTGTTCAGGGCAGAGTTGTCAGGTCTTGATGATGCATCTAAAGTTCGCCTTTTGTTACGAAAACTCGGAACGGTTGAACATGACAGATGCATTAACTACAGTTTGCCAAACAACGCGCATGATTTCAGGTTTGATGATACAGTTGCTCGACTCACAGCGTTGTTTGGAGACCAGTCGTCACTTTTCAATAACCGATACAATTGTCTAAAGCTATGCAAAAAGGACAATGACAGTCTTATTGCTCACGCGGCGATAGTCAAACGTGAATGCCAGAAATTCAAACTGAAGTCGCTCACGGAAGACCAGTTCGAGTGTCTGATACTAGTATGCAGTCTACAGTCCCCAAAAGACGCCGAGATCCGAACGAGAATACTTGGTATGTTGGAACGCGCCACAGATGTTACATTACAAAACGCCATTGTTGAAGCCCAAAGAATCATGAATTTAAAGCACGATACGGCTATGGTGGAAGATTCGAGAGCACATTCCGCAGATATATCTGTCTAGCAAATTGCAGGAAACAACCCACCGACCGCTCAACCTAGCAGATATCCACAATCCAAACATCCATCACCTTGCTGGCAATGCGGAGGATGGCATTTTGTGAGATGGTGTCCTTTCAGCAAACATGTATGTCAAAGGTGCTTTAGACGGGGGCACAAGGAGACCCACTGCAGATTCAAAACATCATTTAGATTGTCATGTGATACTCGAAAATCAGGTTACCGAAGCTTCGCGACAAGAGTAAACGCTAACTATACGGACGATGTTAAAGATAGAAGAAAGTTCGTCACTATTACCATCAGCGGAAGAGTAACGCGTCATCAGATTGATACGGCTTCCGATATTACAGTCATTACGGAAAACTTATGGAAAGCTATCGGTTCACCTGACATTAAACCAACTAACCATAAAGCGAAGAGCGCATCAGGTACGAGTCTAAACTTGATCGGTCAGATTGAATGTGAGTGTCGCTTTGCCAACTTCGCCGCTTGGGGGACTATTTTCGTCACAACACACAACAATTTGAACCTCCATGGATTAGACTGGATTGAGCGATTCAACCTCTTAGTTGTTCCCATTGATCAAATCTGTGCAAGTGTACATTTACACAAACCAAAAGTCCCCAAGGCAATGGCAATCGAACAAATTCGAGAGAAATATGCACCTGCTTTCCGTGAAGGACTTGGTAAGTGTACAAAGTTGCAAGTCTCATTGTCCTTAAAACCCGATGCTGTTCCTGTTTTCCGTGCAAAGCGGTTAGTACCTTACGCAGCAGTCCCAATTGTTGACCAGGAACTTGATCGTTTGGAGAAACTTGTGGTTATCTATGCAGTGAACTACTCTTCTTGGGCGGCTCCAATTGTGGTTGTCAAGAATCCGAACGGCCAGATCCGAATATGTGCCGACTTTTCTACTGGGCTGAATGAAGCGTTAAACACGCATCAGTATCCTCTGCCAGTCCCAGATGATTTGTTCTCGAAACTAAATGGGGGTCAGTGTTTTGCCAAGCTAGATCTATCGGATGCGTACTTACAAATAGAAGTTGATGAAGCTTCTAGAGAATTACTGACGATAAATTCGCACCGAGATTTGTATCAGTATCATCGACTTCCATTCGGAGTTAAGTCCGCGCCAGCAATTTTTCAGCAAATCATGGATACTATGCTAACAGATGTAGATGGTGCTGCCGCATATTTGGACGATATCATTGTCGTCGGAACTAACCCAGATGACCTTTTCAGAAAGCTGCACTTAGTACTTGATCGCATACAAGAGTACGGATTTAGACTTCGCCCAGAAAAGTGCACGTTTTTCATGGACTCCATTAATTTTCTTGGCTTCATAATTGACAAGAACGGTAGACGTCCAGATCCGTCAAACATTGATGCTATAAAAAGATGCCACCTCCCAAAGATGTGCCTACTCTGAGGTCCTTCTTAGGACTCGTCAGTCATTACAGTCAATTTCTGCCACATATGCATAGCGTGCGTGGACCACTCAATGAGTTACTCACCAAGGACAAACTTTGGGACTGGTCCGAAGATTGTCAGAAGTCCTTTGAGGAGGTGAAGCGAATGCTGTGTTCTGACCTTTTGCTGACACATTACGACCCTACACTTGAAATCGTGGTGGCGGCAGACGCTTCGAAGTATGGCGTGGGTGCAGTTATCTCTCATAAGTTTGCTGACGGATCGGAAAAAGCGATCGCACACGCAGCTCGATCACTGTCGCCAGCCGAAAAGAATTAGGGGCAGATAGAGAAAGAGGCATTAGCGATAGTCTTTGCAATAAAGAAATTTCACAAAATGTTGTATGGCAGGAGGTTTACCCTGCTTACCGACCATAAACCACTCCTAGCCATATTTGGATCAAAGTCCGGTATACCCGTTTATACCGCGAACAGACTGCAGCGTTGGGCCACGGCCTTACTCGCCTATGATTTTGCGGTGAAGTACACGGCTACACATGACATAGGTCAAGCAGACGCACTTTCCCGGTTATTGGAGCTACAACAGCATCAGCAGGAAGAATCTATAATTGCAGCAATCTCCCTTGAATCAGAGGTCAACCAGGTCTTGCTGGAGAATTTAGGAAGCTTCCCGTGACGTTCGACATGGTACGTGACGCAACTGTGCGAGATCCCCTCTTGCGCCAGGTAATCAAATTTCACACTACGCAGTGGCCAAGTGATACTCTATCCGGAGAGCTACAAATTCTCTCTCGGAGAAAGGACGAACTTTCGATCGTAAATGGGTGTTTACTTTTGGCCGAGAGAATTGTCATACCCAAAGAACTTCGCCAAAGAGTCCTTCAGCAATTTCATCGGGCACATCCTGGAATTAACAGAATGAAAATCATTGCTCGGAGTTTTGTCTACTGGCCAAACATTGATTCGGAACTCGAGCAACTAGTAAAGTCATGTCCCAGATGCGCGCTTGCTAGTAAGGCACCGAGAAAAGCTGACTTAGCTTCCTGGCCGTTGGCAACAAAACCGTGGGAACGCATGCACGCTGATTTCTTTGGTCCCCTAAACGGTCAGCAGTACCTAATAGTTGTTGATTCCTATAGTAAATGGCCTGAGGTCTTCTGTATGGAGCGTGCGACAAGTGGTGCAACAATTAACATTTTAAAGAGACTTTTCAGTCAACACGGAATACCAGAAACCTTGGTCACTGAAAATGGTTCTCAGTTCACTTCTTCCCAATTTGCCGAATACTGCGCACAGCATGGTATCACGCATCTACGGTCGCCACCGTTTTATCCTCAGTCAAATGGACAAGCAGAGCGCTTCGTCGACACGTTTAAGCGATCGCTACTAAAGCTGCGGGGGGAAGGAACCACACAGGAGATACTTGATACATTTTTGCTCGTGTACAGTGGATGTACCTGGGAACAAGGTCCGTTTTGTTTTGCTCTCAATTGGTTCAAGCTTTTAAAGGCGTTTAGTGTCGCTAGAGTATATTTCAACGCGATCTTCACCTATTCTTTAACGTTCAACTTACAGCTATTCTGCTGTTATCTTTTCTTTTTCATCACCTCTTCTTTTGGACATGGTCAGTGGACGTCGTCTTAACGTCTCTATCAAGGGTGTGCGAGCAGTGGGGCGTACTCCGGCCAAAGGAAAAACTAGCAGCAGTAGCTTAGCTGACCCAACTATACCATGCACCGTTAACTTAACGGACATCTTTTCTTTGAGTTCTCAAATAGCCGATCTTCAAAATGAAGTGGTGAAGGTCAAAAGGGTCCTCAACACATTAGAACCTTTTACTGATAGACTGACAGCCATAGCAGCTATGATGCAACCCAAGGACCTCATGGAATCTAAGCATGCGGAATTGGCTGGAAGGTTCATTAATACGATCTGCACCGAGGTAATGGATCGACTAAAGTGTCTTAATGAGGTAGTGATTTATAATGTTCCAGACCGCCTGAATCTGCACACCATTCGTAAGATACTGATGAAAGTGTGTGGCCTGGAACACAATCTTCTGAGCTGCACAAGGCTGAGAAAAAAGGTCATGAAAAACCAATGCCCTCTCTTAGTCAAATTCGATAACGAGAGCTCGGCTCTTAAGTTTCTCTCCTATCAAAGGGAATTTAGGACCCGCACCACGTTTCCTGACTTAAAGTTAGTACCAGCGAGAACGGCATTGCAGCGACGTTACGACAAGCTAACCGAGAGTGCTGCACATAGCAGATGTGTTCAGGCTAATTGTGACAACTCTCCGACGCCAGTGCACCTAAGTGGCTCAGGTATTGTGGACCTTGACATTTCATCTGATATGGATACTGGATCGCTTGATTGCTTGGAAGAACCTGCAAACCCTGAGACCAGTGCTATCCGTAAAGCAACATCATACATAGAGCAAATCAGCCAGCCAGAGGATAATATAGGAAAACCCTCGGTTTACACTATGTGCTCAGCTACTAATACAAGTCGATCAGTCAAACCGGAAGGGCCAGTGGCTGCCGAACCTCTAAGGCAAGCTTTAAACAGCTCAGTTAAACCGATGTTAGCAAAATGCTACGACGATCGAAGCGAGCTTAGCATAACCAACACTCAGCGAACAGAGGCGCCAACGCCTCGAGCTAAAAGGCCTCGTATACGGACCACACCACCGAGTTCACCTGAGCTGCTGGGCTCAACGCCACCAGCTTTGAAAATAAGAAAAGCGGAGACGCTAGCATCACACAACGCTGCGTGCGGGATTGGATTGTGCAGCGCACTAGTGTTCAATGTTCCCGACGACATATCGGTGGACGCATTTCGGCGTGCCATCATTGCAGTTAATGGCATTGCAGAGAATGCCCTGCAAGTTCAAAGATTGACTAAGCGTGTAACCCAATTTGCGGGTCCCATCAAACTGAACGCAAAGGATGAGGAAGTATTGCGTACTCTTATAGCTAACCGTGAACAGCTTCGCAGTGCAACAATGCTAAGCCAGCTTACATTCGGGCCGCTGAAAAGAAGTTTAGGTTGGGCTGCGACTAATCCTAACATCATTGCAGGCCACAGGCAACGGGAGCTTGGCGCATCCAAAAAGAGACAACGAGCTACACCAAACCGCTTAGACAGCATGGTGTCTAACACTACGAAGGATGCCAATGTCAAACGGTCTTGCGGAGCAAACTCACCTAGTCACTCACCGACGACGGCTATGTCACTTACACAAGCCTTAAATAGCGCGAGATCAATAGACAAGCAGTCGCAGCAGCCGGGTTTGGACAATGCGTTGTGTAGCGTACTTGTATTTAACGTTCCGGATGGCATAACGACGGGCGAGCTTCAGAGCACAATCCTTAAAGTTAACGGTATCGCGGAAAACTCGGTACACGTTGAGCGGATGGTCAAAAGGATCAGTAAATTCCCAGCCCCAGTCAAACTGACAACAGACGATAGTAGAATCTTGCGCACTATAATATTGAATTGTGAACAACTTCGCAATGCTTCCAAGTTAAAGCAACTCTACTTTGGTCCACCAAGAAGGACACTACTCAACCAAACCCCAGATACTTGTGAGACGGCATTGCGTGCCACCACCGTTACCAATTCACCCCCGGAGAGCACTACATTTGATAATTTACGCAGCTCCGATCAACTACCTGCGCATCCAGGCTGTTATGTACCTGGTACATCCCTCAGAATTTCACCGCCGATCCAGGTAAAGTGGCCAAATAGTCCACTACTTCCTACTCCGCAACCTGCGTATTTTTTAGACCAGGTGGGGATGAGCCGCGACAGTTCCATCCCGGCACCAAACTCCTCGTCGCCCAACTACCAACTGCAATGTCTTCTCACCCACTTCCTACAACTACTGCAGATAGCGAAGTAAGCATCAACGGCTTCGTCTCGTCATGCGTAAATCTAGTAGACCCCAAATGTTCTTTCTCACTTCTACTTATAAATGCTAGGTCCCTAAACAATAAAATGCATATCTTGCGTCCGCTGTCTGTCCTCGCCAACCCTGATGCTATATTTGTCACGGAAACATGGTTTTCCCCTTATGCTTCAGGGGATGACTACTCACTTCCTGACTACCAGCTGTTTATGCAGTCGCGTGCTCATAAACGAGGGGGAGGGTGCGCCGTTTATGTTAAAAATACTTACCCAGCAAAAACTTCCGAAATCATGAACGCGACTGAGGCGATGGATTCAGTATGGATAACGGCTGATATCCTGGGATCCACGATATTATTTGGGTGTGCTTATAGACCACCTGATACCTCAGTTAAGGGTGACAAGGCACTTATGGATGCTTTTGCGCAAGCGTCAACTTTTTCCTGTGACTACAAGCTCGTTGCAGGAGATTTCAACCTGCCTGAGTTAAACTGGTTCTCACCTGCTGCAACGACGAAGTATGCAGCCCTACAAGCATGTATCAATTTAGGCGGCTGGACGCAACAAGTATCTGCTCCAACCAGGGAGGAACGCATCCTTGACCTAATATTTACTCTCGGCATCCCATCAACGCGAGTGGCAGTCGGCCGGGAATTTCCGGGTAGTGATCACAGATTAGTGCACTGCTCGGTTTACTTAAAGCAACATAATGCCCATCCAACAGAACCAGACGCGGTCTTAGTATACCGCCCAATGCACCTCGTCAACTGGACTACCTTTGCCGTGCTCGTCCGATCAAAAAATTGGGATGAATTCTTTTTGTCTGATTCTGTGGATCGCTCGGCCGAGCTGTTTTATGAAGAAATACTGCACTGTCTCGACTCTCTAGCTCCCGTGTCGCATTTAATAAAGCATGCTTCTAAAAGTGTGACCCAAAGCAAAATGCATAACAGAATGCGTCAGCTTAGACGATCCTATTACAAAACCTTCAATTTTGCTCACATCATGAGAGCGAACGAGATGGCACACCAGTTTTCTGCCAGAGCTAAGCTGCAGCAAACCAAGCAAGAAATAGCCGCACTAAATAGTGCAAACAAAGCTAAGAGTCTCAGTTGGCTGCTGCGCTCTCGAACACCTAACTATGGACGTAAGATTTCTACTCTAAAGATCAGTCCCAACGAAACGTCTAGTGACCCAAGAATGTTATGTGAAGCCTTCAGCTCACATTTTAAAGAATCGCAGTGTTTGGAAATAAGCTCAACCTTTCAAGCCCTGAAGGTGCCCGGTAGCCAGTCCCTGTCCTTTGTACAGTTTGACTTAAGTAGTGTCCGTTCTGCGATCTCAACTACAAAGCCATCCTGGGACCCTGGTCCAGACGGAATCCCGCCCAGTCTACTTAAGAATGGTGGTGAAGATATCCCTATGCTTCTTTTGAAAATCTTTACCTTATCAATGCAAAAAGGTCAATGCCCGGCCGCATGGAAACATTCTATCATAGTGCCAAGGCATAAGGGCGGAAGCCTACAGGAAGTTGGTAACTATCGCCCTATTAACCACACTTCTATTATCTCGCGCGTGATGGAGAAGCTGATTAAAAAGGCCCTCATGACTCATCTGTACGCAGGCGAGCACATAAATGAATCGCAGCACGGGTTTCTAAGTGCTCGGTCTTGTGCAACCTGTCAGCTGGACTTCCTCAATTTGGTCACCGAGGCCATTGACTCTAATCAAGCAGTTGTAATTCTTTACCTTGATATGCAAAAGGCGTTTGACAGGGTACCACACATGCGCCTGATGCATAAGCTAAAGGCTTATGGGGTAGACGGTCCTCTATTAGACTGGCTGGGTTCCTATTTAATAGGACGTACGCAGTCTGTTAAGGTTGAACAAACTATATCCACCCCGACCGCCGTCCCCAGTGGCGTGGTGCAGGGGAGTGTCCTTGGCCCTACCCTATTTTTGATTTATATCAATGACCTCTGCAAGATTTTGCAACACGGTCGCTCCTTTATCTTTGCTGACGATGTGAAAGTTGTCTACGACTTTCCCCGTGGTAATGAATTTTCCGCACTTAATAGTATCCGTGAGGATCTTAATGCACTTGAAAATTGGTGCGAACACTGGCAAATGACCTTCTCCGCTCAAAAATCTAACGTCATGACCCACAGATTCTCTATACCTGCTGGGTCCCTAACAATAAACGGTATCACTATCAAACAGAATACCATAACAACAGATCTGGGCTTGCGCTACTCTATGAGCCTCAACTTTGCAGAGCAAGTGCATTATCAAGTCGCAAGGGTAAGAGGATTATCGTTCCACATACGCCGTTGCATAGAAACCGCCGATGCAAGGCTAGAACTGTATAAGAGTCACGTCAGGCCACATCTAGAATATTACTCTTTTATATGCAGCAATCTACGTAAGTCGGACCGTGTTCTGCTTGAGAAAGCTCAGCGACGCTTTACGAAGATGTTGACTCCACCGCAGCAAGCGCTGAATTACCGACAAAGGTGTGAACACCTTAAAATTCAGCCCCTATGGCAAAGGCGCATTATCCTTAACATGTGCTTCTTACACAAGCTAATTCATAGAAAGTTGCACAGTAATATCACTTGTCTTAAACTAAGGAGCGCGTCTGAATCAAGACTCCGAAACAGGGGCCATTCCATTACTTCGCTAAAGGCAAAGAAGAGACTGCGGTCTCGTTTCTTCTTAGTTGTCTACGTGAACATATGGAACAGGTTGCCTCTCAGAATAAGAGAAATCCAAAATTTGCAGGTCTTCAGGAAGGAGATACAAAAATTCCTATGTTTTGGCAATCTACAAAGCATCTTCCATATCTGCGATTCGCAAGACCACTTCTTTGAAACTGGCCCTGATATAGCTTAAGGACGCCCACGATGTAGTGCAAGACATCTAAGCACCTTCAGCTCAAAACTCATCCACATCCACTGTGGTTACCGTTCTAGCACCTAAGAGACTTTAACGGTATCTGTCGCACCCATTTTCCAGGGTTTAAGAATAGCAAACTGAATACAAGATGATCTTATTCTTCACCGACCTCTTCCTTCAATCCTTATTTCTTATCTACATCTTCATCCCTTCTCTTCAGACTTTTATCACATTCAACTTCTTGACCACTAGATCCGTGGAAAAAGTATTAGGCTTATGACCTCTGTGGTACCCCTAGTAAAGGTATGCTACCAGACCTAAGCCTTGCATAGAATGTTGAAAACGTTTTCTGCTGCGGATGCACCTAAGCGTAGCATTAGAATTGTCCAAAATCGTCTAAATGCCGGCTTTAAATGAACCTTTGTGTGTCTTCCTAGATGTCGGTTGCCAGCGGGCCCTAATAGAATCTTTTTCATTAAGTCTGAGCGCTAGTTACTATACTCAGCAGTCTCCAAACACTATCAGTGGTTAAACCGCAAAATAAAAAAAATAATCTTTCTTATTGTTGACAAAGAGCGCACTTTAACAGTTCTAGGCTCCAGAATCAGACATTTTGCTCTCCACTTACTCTCTCTTGACCCCATATACTTAGCTTTATCTGGTATACATGTGCCTTTCGCTATTGGCAACACTAGTAGACAGGCATAATGAAAATCAGATCCTCTTCTTTAACTGCTTTTGCTCGTAAAACACTCGCATTTCCAGATTTCATTTCACTGGCACGAAAGCTAATCAATGACAGAGAGGCCCCTGTCACACTGGCTGGCTGGAGCACCAGAAACTTTCCATCACCACTTTTCTTCTCTTGGCCGCCCGTGTGTCATTTCTCTTTTAGCTGGCTCCAAAGCCTACCATGCGCTATGCGTAATGGCGGGTGAACGACCAGCTCCCACTGGTTTTTGTTACTATTCTATTCCTGATTTACCTTATCGCTCTTTGCTTAGGGTGCTAGAACAGCTCTTGCCAAGAAAATCACAAAAGAAATAGTCGGTGTGACATTAGAGTACCAGTTAACATTGCCAACTGGATGAACACCGCCGGCACTATCTTCGGAACTTAAAAATGGAGAGAAATAAAGCGAAATTCATCAAAGAGCTGCACAATAGTGTGCATCTACACATGAGGCACAACAATACCTCAAGTATGAGCAAGCTCAACCACCAGAAGTAGAGTTGTTAAAGCCCAACCAATGTAGACCAAAGCGGATTTCACGCCAAAATGCAATTAGCTAAATTTTACTAAAAATTCCCATCCTTATTTCTTTATTATTGGTGGCAGGCTCCTATAGCTCACTGACGTTAGAGACAGAGCCTCATGAATATAGAAAATGGGCTCTAAGGGATAAATCTTGTGATGTTTAGCTAAGTAATGTGTGTCTTTTGTAGGCCGAAATCTGTCAACGGATCTGAAAGATCCCCTGGGTTACTCAGGTAGACCTGGCTCATGCGGCCTTGTTGTAAGCTTTAGAAAAGCTTAGAGGCTTAAAAAATGCTAAACTCTATTTTACTGGTTGTTTATGTGACTCAGTATCCCCTGAAAACGGTATGCTGTGGCCTTCTAACCGTGAGTTAATTACAAGCTCCACTGAATTCCCTTGTAGATATAATATTCCTTGCTGGATTTCTAGCGTTTTCGCGCAAGGTCATCCCTTAATTGCATATATTTTTCATGCTTGCCTGCAAAGTTTACTTTTCGGCCACCTGCGCAGTCCGTAGTTGTCGCAGGGTATTACGGGCTAATTAGAGCATTTCTGGATAGCTATGCCTATCTAGAACATACACCGCTTCCCTACTTTTTATATTTTCTTTTCTTTTTTCTGCTATCTGCTTGCAAAGCAGAAAGCGATTTTTAGCGAAAAATAAAAATGGCCTTATTCGTAGACCATCATTTAATTGTGAATAACTCGCAAACTACTGCACGCATGGTGTTGCTTTTGCATTCGTCGTATTCAGGCGCTAAAGCTGATCCAGACCAGTTTAATTTTGTGCTACTTTAAGCGGTATTCTAACTTTAGAAGGGCTTTTTCTTTTATCTGAGAATAACTCAGGTAGGAATTTTGCGCCGTGGAGCAATATCAGCGTAATAAAAGTAGGGCTATATTTTTTTTGTTAATGGGTATTTTTCTACTGAAGCACGCAGATTTATTTTCTCTCTTAACAAATTGCTTCTATTTATGTCTGCATTTATCGGAATTGTTTTTACTTTTCGTATGCCTTATAATTCCTTCATTAATTTCTTCCATGTGCGCAACAACAATTGGGGCAACTGAGTGGCCAATTATTGTGCGATCAATTTAAAGTGAACTTGTGGCAAATTGGATTCTGTTTCAAGGGGAAAAGGCAAACTACACCTCCGCGAAGTATTCACAATGAAATACAAGGAGCTCAATATCGCCCGAAGGAACCAGAAAAATGTCAAGGTGGGCGACCCAGTAGCTGTATACTAAACAGTGCCAATGCATTTGCAATTGCTAACGATGAACATATATTTTACCAACTTCCATGCAAGAGCATCGGATAAATGTAAGCATTGATCTGAACCCTTTAGGGTGCAGCCTCTAGCAGGTCTAGAAATATACCTATTTATTTATTTATTTATAACTTCAAATCCCCAAGTACCAAACCAGTTGTCGCCGGCAGAAGCACTAATGGGAAGAAAACTCCGTACTGTGAATTCCCTGCTAACTCCGAGGTGTACTTATGAGCAAGAAAGGAACGTTAGGATGGAGCAGTACTACAACGAGCGACCCAGAACTCAAGCACGCCGCTTTTACCCCGGACAGCGTGTCTTAGTAAGAGACTATCGCGCGGGATACCCGCAATGGGTGGTAGGATCGATACGGAGAAATATTGGACAGGTGCTATATGAGGTTCATGTGGGTAATTTGATTTGGACCAGGCATTCCATTCAGCTGCGACCAACTAGCATCCCTGCGGGCACAAGCGCTCGGTTACTACCGTTAGATATTCTACTAGAGAGTTTCGACATGCCATCTAATCCCCAAAGCAATTCGGATGCATCCCGCACAGAAGTCTCAGAGGAACCAAAGGTCCAGACCCGGCGCTGTACTGATCGACTACGGAGACCTGTCGTAAGAATGCAGTTGGATCCAAAAATGAAATCTTATGCCAAATTTTGCGGGGGGTGTTAATGGGACGGAACCAGCTAATGAGAGCGTTTTACGCTGAGGGCTATTGATTTGGCCATAAATTGAACGTACCGTTAGTTGGACGCTAAGAAAATATACTTGCCAGCCGTACGCCGGTCTTCTGCTTTGGGAAGTCGGGCTGATCAGAGTGCACGCTAGCAGCAGGTCATCGGTAGGTCAGCCGAAACCGTAACACCTGTAAACGTGATCGTAATGGTCTGCAGATGAATCATTTAAAACAGTTGCTCACCAAATGGCCATCAATAATTGTAATTTAAGTTATACGAACCGATCTAAACATTTATTCGCAGTGATGAGGTCTCCAACAGCTCGTCCAGCTTAGGATCGTGGAAGATAAACGGCACGGTGATAGTGGTTCAAATCGTGCTCTTTTTGTGAATTTCGCCACACAAACACATCTGACCTGAAATTTGCTCCGGTCCTGCAGACCTCATGCTTGTGTAAGGGAAAGTAAGCACTGTATGAAGAATAAGGAAAAACGCTTATCAAAGCCATCAAATTGCGCAGGTTTCCCCAATGCCATCAGAGGGTCTTGAAGCTAAGTAAAAAACGGTAAGATGCAGCATAGATGAAGAAAAATGGAAGGCAAATCCCATTTACACAACTCATCGACATGCCCATATATTCATGGGTCACCACTGGCTCAAGGTGGGGGATTAAAGTACAATAATGCAAACTGGAGCGATAATTCCATTAACATCAAGGTTGCGGTTGCAACGTTTGAACTCAGCTTAACCCGGCCAGTCACATCGCTCACATACCCTTGGCACATTGGACATTCCGGTTTGTAATATGTGTCAACTTCTGTGTGCGGCCCCTAGGTGTGTCTCTCCACCCCTTCCGTTGACTAGTGCATTCTTGCGAAGCGCGACGGCAAAGGCTGGTTAGAGAGGTTTTCAAGGGAGGGTGGGACCAGGTAAATGAAATTGGGTTGAAAATACGCAGCTTAGTAAGGCCGGACAAGAAGGTGAAGGACGTTGCGCCATTCCAGAATAACACCCAGACAACTTGCTGACCGCTAGCCAGGTTAAACAACGGTCAAGTGTTGCAACTGACATAAAAACAAAAATGTACACGTCCCCAATGGAGACACTGCGTCCTGTGTGTAGTGTAGACAATTGTCGGTAATTCTGTAAATGCAACAACATTTCCATAGTGAACCCAAGGATCATGGGTGCGAGCTAGGGAATACACCACATGGTGAATGTGAACGGCATTAGTATTATTTACGTATCCTTTTGCGAAAAGATATCTTCAGAATGGGTAGTTTATAATGATCTGATGTCCACATGGTTGAAGTCTGAAAGCCCTAATTGTGAGAAATTTGCGGTTTCGCAAGCTACATTTCCTGAGCTGAGATAGACGGCAGTAATGACATTAAAATTTCAATTGTTTTATTTGCTGTTATGTCAGTACCACGTTAAACAACGTAGAAACATTTCCACGCCAACTACATCCCCATTTGCTTACGCACGCTATTGGGTCAAACGAGAGGTAATCCGAACAATCAAAACTGTATCCATGTTGTATCGGACAGTTAATAGGGCCCTCTAGCAAGCAAATTAAGTTGGGCTTACTGTAGAAATGGTTGCTTTTGAATCTAAATAGAGCTTCTGAACGGGCTGATGTGGGTTCCGAACTTGATAGACCAACTTCCAAACAAATAACGAATGAACCCGCCGGTACGCTCAAATACAGCGGACAAACATCGCACAGAGACGGTTTCTATTAAACACGCGAATCATTTGTTCAGATTCAATGATAACATCTTGCCTGGTCATGGACCTGTTGGCGAACTTGCATCTAGCAGTTCGTCTCACTCTTTGCAAAGTCTGACATGACGTGCGCAGTAATTGCTTATTTACTACTATTCAACTATCCACGCTGATATCCCACAGTGTGATATATTTGACGGTTGCTTCACCCGGCAAGCTCACTTGGTCCTACAAAGCGCTTTCCAAACATCCTAGTTTTCCAAACAAAGTAACTGTGTCTACATTATCTCAGGCTGCTCATGCAAGAGTACGGCGCAGCGAATACCAGCATGAAAAGGACCGTAAGTTGAACATATCACTTTGGCATGGCTTATTGGAAGTCGGTCCCGTGTCACTCCATTGCATTAGACATCAGATAGTGCTAAAACCCTCGTACGAATGCACAAACTTACGTATGTGCAAACGTATTTTGAAAACACTGGGAATACTCACACGTCCCTACGCGCTGCCAGTAACCTGTTATACAACTAGATACGTAAAAATAAGCCAGCAACGTGATCAAAATGTCATTTTTTCTAAACAATTAGTAAAATGTACACGCATAGGTCGAATGGCATTACGACGTCCCACAACACTGATATCCTCAGTGGCTGTTTTGGCAATGCGTTCAAGAAACTGCAGCCTCCATGCCATCTGCGTCATGAGTTTCCGGGGACCCCCGGCCAGAAGTTCCTCGTAGTGCATTCTCATCTCATTCTTCCCTCGGGCCTTCACCACCTGCCAAACATCCTCGATCGGATTGAGTAACGGAGTGTAGGGGTTCAATCTCATTGTGGTTACTCCATCGGATCCATTTACTGACGACAGTTCCTCCAGTCGTGTGTGACATTGTGCATTATCACACACAACGACAACTCGCCGGAACTCCATCTCCCGTTTCAGGTTGTCTAAATAGCTTCGCAGCAATTCGAGAAATAAAGAACCTGTGAATGAGCCTCTCCGAGTTGTCATGGACACGTTTCCTTCCATCGTGAGTGCACCGATTAAATGCGAATTGTGCACTCCGCTGAGCGCTTGACCATTAGTACGTTTGCAGTAAACGTTGGAGTTCGCCTTGTCAATTCAAATGAAGAACTTGCCATCGCTCTCATGTTGGAGCAACGGCTGAACGAATTCCCTGCGTATTCCTTTGCTTCGCTCATTTTTCATTCCATCGGGAACTCGATAGACGTACTTCATAGTTCTCAATGGAGCATCTAGGTGACGTGCGATTGTTGACTTCGAAATGTCCTTGTCAATTTCTGCTCCTACGCGTACTCGCATTTCAAGTCGCATAAGAGTTGAGTCCCTTGCGATCCAATCCAGGGTGTCATCTACGTCTTCCTCCGACAACTCCGTTTACGACCGCGTGCCTGCGTATTACTCGGCTCCTGATCAAGCAAATAACGAATCCAGGGGTAGGCTGTTTGATATTTCACTTTGTTCACATTTGCCACAAGCTGCCAGTCATCACCGTTGACGGAAGCGCCCAAAATTCAATCACGAATATCTGATGTGATACTCTGTCGAACGTGAGAATGCACGCCGAGGACGTTAGAATCATAGACATGGTTTCGGGCATGCACTTATGTTCAAGCTGTTCCTTGCTCTCAGACCAATGGTGATCCATCGTTTCGAACGTGAGGGGGCGCATACAAGCCCGTTGCACCGTCGAAGTGCATTTCTCTAAGTTGCATTCACATGTCTCACCCAGTCAACGGGCGCGTGCTTACGTCCCCAGGCTAAGGCGCCGGACCTTGGCATCCGGCCAATGAGAACACACTTAGGGTCAGAGGATTGGCTCTGTGTGGCTGGCCCATCGCACAGGGTTTTGCAACATTGTGAACCTTCTTTGCAAAACCTTGGACTTTTTTTGCAAACATTTGGACCTTTTATACAACGTTCCAGGAAACGCTCTAGTCCTAGGAAATCTGAGGATCAAACGCGCAAGATCACTTTATCCCATTGAAGATCCGTAATTTTTGTCACCATCAAAAGCTCATGACGTTGCAAATAAATCTAAAATAGACGGTTTTTTCCTCCATCTACCCAGTGTGGAATTCAATAAACTTATGCAATTTTACCTGGCGCGGAAGCTCAAGTAGAACAGCGCCTGGTGCCGTCGCAAGAAAGATCTGCCCAGCATACCTCATTGAGGTTGATATTGCCCTTTACTAAACACTCGCGTACGGACTGGGAGCGAATAACGTCAAATACCTCTTTGGATACGCTCCCAGGGCTTTCGTACACCGTTACAACTGTAACTTGTTTCGAAGGTGTGCTAACCACAACCGAATAATCTTTAACCGTTTTGTCTATTGACTGAAATAAGCAGGGCTCCAATACGGCAATTTTACAGTTTACACACAGAGTACCGCCTCGTGCCCACCGGCTAGCGGCGCGATCGAGTTAAATAGTGCGTTGCCAGACAGACGTACTTCACCATCCTTGATGTCCTGTGACAGTAGCGTCACAGTGACTGCGAGTATATCGGGATGACACCCACCTACAAGCAGACCTAACTGGTACACTTCATTCCTTAGCCTGCGCACCTTACTTAGCACTCTCTGGAAGTATTCTTTATGTCCAGACTTGCGATGTGCGCTACCAGAATGGACAGTGGTAGGGCCGAATAGGACCGCTTGCTAACCACCCGAAAACCCATGCACGGAGACTTTGTTCACCGGCCGCTCGCCTGCTTTTGAGTTCCTTGCTGGACTCCCTAAGCTTTAACATATCGGTCAACGGAAGGTCCGGCTGAACACTAATATTTCTACTTTTCAGCTTAAAAGCAAATCGCATGCGAGCGTTGGGTTCCTCCGTGGAAGAGAATACAACCCGAAATAGCCGCGGTCGAGGGTTTGGTATATTAACTGGGCCCTGCCCCAGTCTAATCAGCTTCCAGGCAGTAACGCATGGCAAATCAGGCGGAAGATGCGACTTTACGCACCTTTTAAACAATTGAAGGTCGTCCAACCTGCGATAAGCAGGAAGGACAGCATTGGATTCAGCCGCATTACGGAATATAACTATACTATCCGTGAGAGAATCGCCACGAAGGGGTGTATTATCCCCACCGTCTTTGATTTCACACTTAGTGCAGGTGGCTTCACACCTGGTGGTGGGACTGTCTTTATCCCCTCCGATGATGTAGCAACGGCAGCGTATGTTTTTCGCCCCATTGTTGATGCCTTACTTTGTTCAGGTCACCGCTTCCCCCGAAAGGCTTTATGGCAGGTTTGGTCCACTTTTTCTTTTTGATAAAGGGAGCAGGGTCCTTTGCCGCTTTGTCGCGTTGAGCAGAATCTAGCAAACCGTTATTGCGTGCATTCACGGTGAGCGTAGAGATGTGCGGCAGCTTCGATTGAAAAGTAGTGCCTGTGAGGATCCTCGCCTTTGCACAACCATCAGACCATTTGACAAGTAATGACACATGGCTTGTTTTCGGTGCCGGGACAACTACAACTTCTTGTTTAGCTAGGAGCTTACGGAATTTCCTGGCACTCGTTTGCTTTACACGAAGGGATCCTCGAACCAGCAATTCGTTGTCGATCAGGGTAGCTTTAGATCCGACGTCCGAAGCAACTCCATGTTTGTGCTCGGCAGCCATTTGGACGTAAGATATAATGATTAGTATCACAAGTAAATCACAAGTGTAAGCGGTCAAAGATGCGTTGTTAGAGACCGGGAGCATCGTTATGAGCGGGTCAACCTTAAGGCGAAGATCTGAGAGCATCGAGAACGAGCGCCCTACATTTCGCAGCCGGGTATCAAGAGATGCGTCTCTTATACGAAAGGCAGCGCGGCCTTAGCTGCGGCTACATCAATGGGCACAAATGAAATGCAACTTTTCGTTGGCTAGCAGCGATGCGTACGGCTCGGCATTCAGGTTTATGCAAAGCTTGCTTAGTTTGGTCACCACAGGCGGTAGACGAATTGTCTACTGCCCAGACGCATTAGCCATATCTTGAATTTGCACGCTTTAACCGGTCAACCAAAGATCTACTCGACGCCTTACATACCTTCCATTCACTAGTGTTACTGTGCTAATAATGAGGAAGGCTGACCTAGGTGCGCTATAAAGCAAGCTTCCCGCATTGGTCAATCAATAATTGCGGTTTTCTACGATACTGGTATTCGTTTGTGTAGCTCGCTCTGTGACATATTTTTGCCGTCAAATACTGTCTACTGATTTCCGGCTGGGCTTGGCAGCAGGCAGAGCAGGAGTTCCGTTCAACCGGAATTGCAGGAAAAAGTATGTCATAACAACTGGCGATGAAAACGTTAGAATACCATGATTTTCACCGCAGTACTAGTTTAAATGCTGCTACGGAAACAGCAGGCATAAATGGGAGCGAAAGTTAAGTTGTGCAAAAGGTGGATGGGGCGCCTTAAACTGCAAGCTTCAAAAATAGCTTCGCAGGGCGCAAAGGTACCTTTAGTGGAACTCCCCTGCAGCTCATTATTGCATGTACTTTCGAATCTGCTTCCAGCAGCCCTTCTTTGCCTGGTTTAGACACCCAAATTATATGTTCAAAGTCAATTTCGGCCGTCAAAACGACTGCTGGATGGTACCACTGCTGTTCCGTGAATTAGGTACCAATAAACATACAATATTCGTTGATCGCATACCTCTAAGGCTTCCGTAAATAGAAAATAAATATTTATTCTCGACTAGGCGAAGCATTCCATATAGACATTATCAGATAAGACCTCAGCTTTGTTGAAGCGGTGTTACGACAGCAAAAGTTTTGGTGTGTCGGCACGATTATCCAGTATTTTTATTCAGTGTCTAAATATCTTTAGGTTGGTTAGAGAGGAATACGAAGCCCAGGTGAACGTGCTCAAATTTGAGTCTGAATGCCTCAAACGGTTCTCCGTCACAGGTGACCAATTGAACTGTCGAATATTTTTCGGTGCCTATCCATCCTTGCAAGATGCCAAAATCCACAAAAGGCAACTTTCCAGGCTGGATCAAGTCTCAGACATCAATCTGAAATCCCCAAAATCGGAATGCAAAAGATCAGCGGCACTGCAGCAAGACACTGATATGGCCCAGGAGTCTTCAGCATAACCGTAAAACATCCATGTTTTGACAAGTTCCAAGCAAAACAGACAAAACGGTTCCACGCATAAATCAGGAAAAGGATTGCCTACTACCTGTAGTTTATGCTATGAGTGACGTTTGCCCAATTCTGTCTATTCCTGAAGCATCCCAGCTAAAACTACCACATCCGGGCTCCAAGCAGTAGCCATGCAAGCAATCTTCAAGAGTGAACCAAAAGCCGTACCGCCTTAAGACTGACTAAAATATTAGTGCGGAAGCTCTGTCAGTCGTTACCACTTTCCATAAACATTTCCAACTGCGCTGATAATACCTCACGACAACCATCAACGTGGTTCACACCACGTGGCAGTTTGACAGGCCACTGATATAGCACTCATTTCCAAGAGCGAATGGAACAACATTCATTAACCTATCCGGCCTATATATAAACTGATGAAAGTATGCTTGTAAGGTAAGTTCTAGATAAGCATTGGAAAATAGCCTGACGCAAATGAGCAGCAAAACCTTCTTTAAGCAATCTCCGGAACGTACATAGCACACATGATTTGATATCCATCGGTCGTATGAGTACGATTGGAGTCGGCAAGCCCGATTAGATCACTATAGGGAGTTCGGCAAACTAACCCAAATTTAAATTGTGCAAAATGAGTAAATACATCTATCAAACGAGCGTCACAAGTCACATTCAAGGAAGTGAACCAATATCCTCATAAAAGTGTTAAGTCTGATGTACAAAGTAAACCCACCTCCGCGGTTTTCCTGTTTAACGGTGAAAGTCGTGTGATTACGAGATCGTGATGCTAACCGAATGGTGGTGCAGTGCAACTGAAAACATGCTCTTTCAGTATCTTATAACATTGGATTTTATGGTTGTTTTAACCTTCGAAACGTCCATTTGTTTAACTGACTGCACATCCATGGTCACAAACCGTTTTGGTGAGTACCTCGCTGCACGTTTCTCGCTCTCTCTGATTCGCTTCCTATTCTTGTAGCCTCACAATATACGTTGGGTTCAGATGCCTCCGACTTCTATACTGTCGTATTTGGCACGTCTTACGTATCATTGCTTACCGACTAGTATCCCAGGTTCCGGTGGCAAGCACGTTAGAAGTGTGTAATCAGTGAGAATTTCTAGTCTGCTTTTCCTAAAAGTTTGTTAAAATATATAAAAATGCTAGCTCCCGACAGAAACTATTACTACCAAAAATATCTTACTTTTTATAAATAAATAAATAAATAAATAGGTATATTTCTAGACCTGCTAGAGGCTGCACCCTAAATGGTTCAGATCAATGCTTACATAAATCCGATGCTCTTGCACGGAAGTAGGTAAAATATAAGTATACGTTCATCGTTAGCAATTACAAATGCATTGGCATTGTTTGATATACAGCTACTGGGTCGCAGGCGCCCACCTTGACATTTTTCTGGTTCCTTCGGGCGATATTGTGCTCCTTGTTCTTTTATTGTGAAAACTTCGCGGAGGGGTAGCTGTGCCTTTTCTCCTTGGAACAGAATCCAATTCGCCGAACGTTCACTTTAAATTGCTCGCACCTTAATTGGCCACTCAGTTGCCCCAATTGTTGTTGCGCACATGGAAGAAATGAGTGAAGGGATTATAAGGCATACGAAAAGTTGAAAACAATTCCGATAAATGCAGACAAAAATAGAAACAATTTTTTAAGAGAGAAAATAAAGCTGCGCGCTTAAGTAGAAAAATACCACTTAACAAAAAATATAGCCGTACTTTTCTTACGCTGATATGGCTCTCCGGCGCGAGATTTCAACCTGAGTTATTCTCAGATAAATGAAAGCCTTTCTACAGTTAGAATACCACTTAAAGTAGCACAATGTTACACTGGTCTGGATCAGCTTTAGAGCCTGAATACGTTGAACGCAAAAGCAACACAATACGTGCAGTAAACAAATAAATAAATAATTATTTTATTCTCGACAAAGCGAGACACGCCTTTTGGGCATGATCAGCATATTGCATTATTGTACATGATAACGGAATGAGCAGCACCAACAGTGGGAGTAGTACAGTTGGAAACAGGAGTGTGGTCCCATAGAGCCCAAATGTTGTATGTAGTCTATGTACACAGAATGCGAGAGGTAAAGATAGTAATCAGATCACTTATATGGTATGTTGATGAGGAACTAGTCCGATGAGGTCCCGTAAGCAATGTAAGTCAGTGAGTGAAGTATGAGGAAACGGGTGAAATATACTTAAGAATAGTGGTATGTCACTAATCAGATATGTAGGCGTGTTCGTGCGGGAGCCGATATATACACAAAACTTGTAAATGTAGTGTCGGTCAACTTGCCAATGTTAGGGGCGGTGACTTTATTGAGTGGCGAGTCACCTCCGCCACGTCGCAGTGTTGCTAAACAGACATTTGTGGCTTTTTATAGGGAAAACGCTTGCCAGGCGAAGACGCACCACGTCCTGGAACACTGCGAGTTATTCGCAATTAAATGCTGGTCTACGAATAAGGCCATTTTTAATTTTCGCTAAAAGTGGCCTTCTGTTTTGCAAGCAGATAGCAGAGTAAAGAAAAAAGTATAAAAAGAAGGGAAGCGGCGTATGTTCTAGCTAGGCATAGCTATCCATAAATGCTCTAATTAGCCCGTGATACCCTGCGACAACTACGGTCTGCGCAGGTGGCCGAAAAGTAAACGTTGCAGGCATACATGACAAATATATGCAATTAAGGGATGATCTTGCGCGGAAACGCTAGAAATCCAGCAAGGAATATTATACCTACATGGGAATTCAGGGGATCTTCTAATTAACTCACGGTTAGAAGGCCACAGCATACCGTTTTCAGTGGATACTGAGCCACATAAACAACCAGTAAAATAGAGTTTAGCATTTTTTAAGCCTCTAAGCTTTTCTAAAGCTTACAACAAGGCCGCATGAGCCAGGTCCACCTGAGTAACCCAGGGGATCTTTCAGATCCGTTGACAGATTTCGGCCTGCAAAATACACACATTTCTTAGCTAAACATCACAAGATTTATCCCTTAGAGCCGATTTTCTATATTCACGAAGCTCTGTCTCTAACGTCAGTGAGCTATAGGAGCCTGTCAGCAATAATAAAGAAATAAGCATGCGCAAATTTAGTAAAATTTAGCTAATTGCATTTTGGCGTGAAATCCGTTTTGGTCTACATTGGTTGGGCTTTAACAACTCTACTTCTGGTGGTTGAGCTTGCTTATACTTGAGGTATTGTTACGCCTCATGTGTAGATGCACACTACTGTGCAGTTCTTTGATGAATTTCGATTTATTTCTCTCCATTTTTAATTTCCGAAGACAGTGCCGGCGGTGTTTATCCATATGGCAATGTTAACTGGTTTATAGGGTTGCCTGTACCAGGAGCCCAGATAGCGATTCGAGAAGACAGATCGAGTTGCAGGGAAACTTTTATTGGTACAGTAAAAGATTCCCTGTTATCTAGCTATAAAAATACGACACCGTGGACGCTCTAGCTAGGGGAACGGAGCATGCACAGCACCCAACGGAGTCGCAAGTTGCAACCGAAACGAGAGCCAAGCAAAAATGGCGATGAGCAAGTACAGCATTCGAACTCAGCAAGCAGTTCAAAAAATCACACCGGTTGCCTAAGTGTACAATGAAATAATTTTAGTTAGAATTTTACACAGGCAAACCGGGGAATCTCCAGACTGCTACACTGGTACTCTGATGTCAAAGCGACTAGTTCTTTTGTGATTTTCCTGGCAAGAGCTGTTCTAGCACCCTAGGCAAAGAGTGATAAGGTAAATCAGGAGTAGAATAGTAACAAAAACCAGTGGGAGCTGGTCGTTCACCCGCCATTACGCATAACGCATGGTAGGCTTTGGAGCCAGCTAAAATATAAATGACACACGGGCGGACAAGATAAGAGAAGTGGTGATGGAAAGTTTCTGGTGCTCCAGCCAGCCAGTGTGACAGGGGCTTCTCTGTCGTTGATTAGCTTTCGTGCCAGTGAAATGAAATCTGGAAATGCGAGTGTTTTACGAGCAAAAGCAGTTAAAGAAGGGGATCTGGTTTTCATTATGCCTGTCTACTAGTGTTGCCAATAGCGAAAGGCACATGTATACCAGATAAAGCTAAGTATATGGGGCCAAGAGAGAATAAGTGGAGAGCAAAATGTCTGATTCTTGGGTCTAGAACTTTTAAAGTGCGCTCTTTGTCAACGATAAGAAAGGTATATTTTAATTTGCGGCTTACCTACTGATGGTGTTTGGAAACTGCTGAGTTTAGTAACCAGTGCTCAGACTTAATGAAAAAGCCTCAATTAGGGCCCGCTGGCAACCGACATCTGGGAAGACACACAAAGGTTCATTTAAAGCCGGCATTTAGACGATTCTCGACAATTCTAATGCTAAGCGTAGGTGCATCAGCAACAGAAAACGCTTTCAGCATCCTATGCAAGGCTTAGGTCTGGTAGCGTGCCTTTACTAGGAGTACCTTAGAGTTCATAAGCCTAATATTTTCCACGGATCCAGTGGGCAAGAGTTTGGAAAGTGATAAATGTAAGTCTGAAGAGAAGGAATGAAGATGTAGATAAGAAATAAGGATTGAAGGAAGAGGTCGGTGAAGAATAAGATCACCTTGTATTCAGTTTGCTATTCTTAAACCCTGGAAAATGGGTGCGACGGATACCGTTAAAGTCTCTTAGGTGTTAGAACGGTAACGGCAATGAATGTGGATGAGTTCTGAGCTCAAGGTGCTTAGATGTCTTGCACTACATCGTGGGCGTCCTCAAGACACATCAGGGCCAGTTGCAAAGAGGTGGTCCTGCGAATCGCAGATATGGAAGATGCTTTGTAGATTGCCAAAACATAGAAATTTTGTATCTGCTTCCTGAAGACCTGCAAGTTTTGGATTTCTCTTATTCTGGGAGGCAACCGGTTCGATATGTTCATGTAGACAACTAAGAAGAAACGAGACCGCAGTCTCTTCTTTGCCTTTAGCGGAGTAATGGAAAGACCCTTGTTTCCGAGTCTCGATTCAGACGCGCTCCTTGGTTTAAGACAAGTGATATTACTGTGCAGCTTTCTATGAATTAGCTTATGTAAGAAGCACATGTTAAGGATAATGGGCCTTTGCCATAGAGGCTGAATTTTAAGGTGTTCACACCTTTGTCGGTAATTCACCGCTTGCTGCGGTGGAGTCAACATCTTCGTAAAGCGTCGCTGAGCTTTCTCAAGCAGAACACGGTCCGACTTACGTAGTTTGCTGTATATAAAGGAGCAATATTCTAGATGTGGCCTGACGTGACTCTTATAAAGTTCTAGCCTTGCATCGGCGGTTTCTATTCAACGGCGTATGTGGAACGATAATCCTCTTACCCTTGCGACTTGATAATGCACTTGCTCTATAAAGTTGAGGCTCATAGAGTAGCGCAAGCCCAGATCTGTTGTTATGATATTCTGTTTGATAGTGATGCCGTTTATTGTTGGGGAACCAACAGGTATAGAGAATCTGTGGGTCATGTAGCGCCCAAAAAGGTAACGCTTTCATGTACAATTTACTTGTTGACCGATTGTACATTACTCCTTGTTTTAATTTTACAACCGGCTCGACACACAACCACCTTGTAAGTTCCCGCGCTCACGTGTACGCTCTCGCCTCGCTTCATCCGCCCGCTTCTTGTTGTAGCCCATCGAATACAGTCCGCTGTGTCCGACTCCAATTGCCTTCTGATATCCGCGCTTAATTTCGCGCATCGTCTCGGACTAGCATTAATTAGTCCTATAAATTGGTGACCCCGATTCTCACGCGCGAATTCCACGTTTATTCCTCGTTTGTATTTTTTGGTGAGTTCGTTCCTTTTTCTCGATTATATACCTATATTCATTTGTTTCTTGCGTAATTTTAGTACTTTTAGCATATTTTGTTCGCTCTTTATCTTTCGACTCATATTTCGAGAGTTGCATCTGAGTCATTTCACAGCGTAACCATGCTTCCTTTGGCTGTTCCAAGTTTCATGGAACACAGTCCAGAAGTTTGGTTTAAGATATTCGAGATCGAACTAGAAAATGAAGGCATACCGACGGACCGTCCAAGGTAAAAGCAGCTCGTCTCACGTCTTCTTCTGTCGGTAGTGACGTTGAATGAGGACATTCTACTCTGACCATCAAATGAGGCAAAGTATGAAACGATGAAGCAAGCGATTTTGAAAGGGTTACAACCCAGCGCACGAACACGATTTGAGCAGCTCAATGGTCTCAAGCTTGGAGATCGCAAGCCGTCGGCATTGCTCCGCGAACTTCAGCGCATCGCTGGTCCCTTATTCTTGAGCGAAGAAGGGATAATGGAGCAGTGGTTTGCACGTCTTCCAGAGCCATTGCCGGTAATGCCGTCCATGTTTATAGATGCACCCTTGAACGACTTAGCTACCAAGGCAGACGCTGCGTTCGAACGTTTTCCGCAGCAGACTACCAGTAACTCCGGTGACGTATTCTCACCGATGAAAACCGAATCCCATGTTTGTTCCCAGTCGCTAGACCAATCTGACTCTAATGATGAGGAAAGTGCGCTACTTCGCATAAGATTAGCAGCAATAAAGGCTTCGAAGCAGCGGGTGCCACGGTCAAATGCTGACCACGTTTTGGCTACCGTTTATTGCGGCTCATCTGTGCCTGCACCGAGTACGTCACGTTCGGCACGAAAGTGCCACATTTTCCTTACAAGTTCTCAGTCAGATAATGTCAAACCCGTCGAAGAAGTATGTTGGTATCACCGCCAATACGGTGGAAGAGCTAGACGTTGTCGGGCTCCCTGCATTAGGCACGACCCAGGGAAAACGATAAGCCCGCGTACTAGCACTACAAACGTATCATTCAATAACCGAGCAAACCGATTGTTTTACGTTAAGGATCGACGTTCTTCCATCACGTTCCTCATCGACACGGGAGCGGAAGTCAGCGTCATCCCGGGGACCGCTAGCGACAAGCACTCGGAGCCTAGGTACAATTTGCGTGCGGCCAACGGTTCTCCGATAGCTTCATTCGGTCAGCGCATGATGAACCTAGACCTCAATCTTCGCCGAGATTTTCAGTGGGTCTTCATGGTTGCGTCTGTACTCTTCGCAATTATCGGTATCGAGTTCCTCCGACATTTTGGGTTGCTTGTTGATGTTGGTCGCCAAAGACTTTTAGACGACCGCAGGAAACTAGGTGTTGATGGTGTTCTTTCAGATGCCCCGATAATCAGCCCTGTATTTCGGATCGCATACGCACCGTCCGACCACTTGAGCCTCTTCTCCGAAAACCCGCGACTGGTTCGACCGGCTGCAGAGCTTCCACCAGTCAAGACGGAGGTCGCTCACCACATAGTTACGCGCGGTCCACCAGTTAGCGCACGACCAAGACGACTTGCTCCAGACAAACTACGGGCAGCACGAGCCGAATTGGACCACATGCTTCAACTTGGTATCGTCAGACCGTCCAACAGCCCATGGGCGTCGCCTCTGCACATGGTGCTAAGAAGGTTGTGGGGGACTGGCGCCCTTGCGGCGACTATCGATCCTTGAATACGGTAACCACGCCTGATCGCTATCCGATCCCACACATAGTGGATCTCACCGCCAGTCTGGCGGGTACAAATACGTTCAGCAAAAGCGACTTGGTACGCGCATACAACCAAACTCCAGTAGCAGAAGCGGACATCGCTAAAACTGCCGTGAGGACCCCATCTGGTTTGTCCGAGTTTCTGCGCATGCCATTTGGCCTAATGAATGCTGCGCAAACTTTTCAGCGCTTCATCGACCAAGTTTGTCGCGGTTTAGACTTCGCTTAAGCGTATTTCGATGACATTTTAATAGCGAGCTCTTCACGAGAAGAGCACATGCGCCACGTATGAACACTTTTTGATGGTTTATCTCAACACGGGGTGACGTTCAACGCAGAAAAGTGTTCGTTTGGTGCCGATTCAATCAATTTCCTGGGCTATCGTATCTCTTCTGCAGGCGTCGCGCCACTGCAGGATAAAATCCAAGCCAGCATCAACTACCCCGAGCCTCATTCTTTCAAACAGCTCAGGCGTTTTGTTGGCCTTGTTAACTTTTACCGACGATTTATACCCAACTGCGCTTCGCTGGTGCAACCCCTCACGGACCTTCTCCGAGGGAAACTTAAGAAATTCGAATTTCCTGCCTCAGCAAGCGCTGCTTCTAAGTCGCTGAAAGAGGCCATCGCCAACATAGCTTCTATAGCGCATCACGATCCGGCCGCACCACTGTCCCTCAGTACTGACGCCTCGGACGTGGTAGTCGGCGCTGTTTTGCAGCAACGCGTAGCCGACAGGTGGCAACCCTTAGCCTTTTTCTCCAAACGTCTAAAACCGACCCATTCTCGCTACAGCACGTTCGGTAGGGAACTACTAGCCGTATATCTAGCGATACGTCACGTTCGACACATCCTTGAAGGCCGCTCCTTTGTCGTGTTCACCGACCACAAACCCCTGACTTACGTGCTGGGCTCGACTGCCGACCGATACTCTCCTAGAGAGTCGCGCCACCTTGACTATATCGCTCAGTTTACGACCGATATACGGCATGTCTCAGGTGTGCACAACGCCGTCGCCGATGCACTTTCTCGTATCCAAGCTATCTGCGCTGACGCCGGCACTGCTATCGACTTGGCGGCCATGGCCACAGCGCAACTCAACCACCCTGAGGTTGATCTAATACGCAGATCTCCCTCATTGGATATACGACCCGTTCCGCTGATATCATCAGACGGAACGATACTCTGTGATTTATCTCTGGGCACGCCGCACCCAGTCGTACCACGCGAGTTACGGCAAAACGTGTTCGACGCGTTGCACGGCTTGTCTCATCCAGGCGTTCGTGCATCGGTTAAACTCGTGACCGCACAATTCGTTTGGCGCAATGTTAATCGGGACATCCGTACCTGGGCAGGTGCTTGCCTTCCGTGTCAACGCTCGAAGGTGCACAAGCACACGAGAAGCTTATTAGACACGTTTCCCACGCCAGACGCACATTTTCATCACGTGCACGTCGACCTCGTAGGTCCTCTGCCGCCTTCCATAGGCTTTGTATATCCACTGACCTGCATCGATCGATTTACTAGATGGCCTGAGGCCGTCCCCATCCCAAATTGTTCCTCGGAACCGGTGGCGAAAGCTTTTCTGGAGCGCTGGGTAGCTCAATACGGTTGTCCTGCCCTTGTGACCACGATCGAGGGTCACATTTCTCGTCGACCTTTGCCACGTTACTTAAGGATTTAGGCTGTCGCCACGTCCAGACGACGGCGTATCATCCGGCTGCTAACGGCACGGTGGAACGTTTTCACCGCCAGTTGAAGGCAGCGCTACGTGCGCACGCAGATCCTTCATGGTCTGAAACGCTGCCCCTCGTTCTCCTAGGCTTAAGAAACACGGTTAAGACTGACTTCGACGCCACAACAGCGCAGCTAGTCTACGGTTGCACGCTGCGGTTGCCCGGACAGTTGGTAGCACCAGCCCCGTCTACTTACTCTTTTGACTACGGAAGTTACACTGATCGATTGGCTCACCAGATGCGTGAGTAACGTCCACCCGCTCCTCGATCGCAGAATACACCAGTGTACGTGCCCGAGAAGCTGCCTACGTGTTCACACGTCCTTCGCGCAGACGGTGTTCGACAGCCTCTTCAGTCGCCGTACATAGGACCCTTCAAGGTGCTGCATCATGCGAGTAAGGCGTACACTATTGACCGCGGTGGTCGAGACGAATCGTCACCATCGACCGTCTGAAACCCGGGGTTTATGGAAGAAACTACCTCGCCTACTTCTTCTAGTATTGCTTCGTGCGACGTCACAACTCACCATACCAGTTTTCCGCATGCTAATGAAGTCCAACCAGACCACGATCACGGTCTACAAGCTTCAGCCATCCCGACATCACCCGAACCCAGTCCGCAGCCTCCCACGACCAATCGCCGTGGTCGGGAGGTACGTAAGCCCGTTCGCTTCTCCGACTATGTACAGTGTAAATACTTTCAACTTTATAGATATTTTATATAATCGCCTCATTTTTGGTCGATTAACGTTTTGAAAACAAACAAAAATATCAAAAACCCCAGAAAAACCATTTTCGAAAAAATATATTCAAAAACCAAAAAGTATTTAAACACGCAGCCCATTCGTTTGTTCTTTTTGGCGCTTTCTGCGCGTGTTTTTCTATTTTCTCGTCTTTTCATGCAACAACCCTCCCTTTCGATCTACTGGCACACACGAGGAATGTTTTCGAGGACCCTGACGCGAACACTGGTCGCTTCTCCGCAGGACGAGGATCGCTTCTCCGCGAGACGAGGGTCACTTCGCCGTGCGACCATGGTCATTTTCTTTGTGGGACGATGGTCGCTTTGGCGCGAAGCGGGGTGCGGCGGGGGGAGAGACCACTCCCAAGCGCACAGTTTGGCAACAGCGGAGGTTGAGGTCCTGTCGGCCTTTTTCTGGACTAGCCAGTTTTTGTAGTCCGACAAGCCCGCTCCAACGGCTCGCCGAAATGCACCCTGCCATGCATTCAATAAATAACAAATCATAAACGGCACGGCGGACTCCGACTTCCGACGATCCCCTATTTACACGAACGCACGCTCCTTTCTACTCGGCACGATTTCGTCTTACGAACCTCGTTTCAACATTCCCATTCGATTTCGCAGGCTTTCTAGGTTCAGCCTTCTAGGAGGGAGCTCCGTAGCGCCCAGAAAGATAACTCCTTCATGTACAATTTACTTGTTGACCGATTGTATATTACTCCTTGTTTTAATTTTACAACCGGCTTGACACACAACCGCCTTGTATGTTCCCGCGCTCACGTGTACGCTCTCGCCTCGCTTCATCCGCCCGCTTCTTGTTGTAGCCCATCGAATACAGTCCGCTGTGTCCGACTCCAATTGCCTTCTGATATCCGCGCTTAATTCCGCGCATCGTGTCAGACTAGTATTAAGTAGTCCTATAGTCATAAAGTTAGATTGTTGAGCGGAAAAGGTCATTTGCCAGTGTTCGCAACTCTTTTCAGGTGCTTTAATATCCTCACGGATAATATTAAGTGCGGAAAATTTATTACCACGGGGAACGTCGTAGACAACTTTCACATCGTCAGCAAAGTTAAAGGAGCGACCGTGTTGCAAAATCTTGCAGATGTCATTGATATAAATCAAAAGTAGGGCAGGTCCAAGAACACTTACCTGCACCACGCCACTGGGGACGGCGGTCGGGGTGGATATAGTTTGTTCAACCTTAACAGACTGCGTACGTCCTATTAAATAGGAACCCAGCCAATCTAATAGAGGACCGTCTACCCCATAAGCCTTTAGCTTATGCATCAGGCGCATGTGTGGTACCCTGTCAAACGCCTTTTGCATATCAAGGTAAAGAATTACAACTGCTTGATTAGAGTCAATGGCCTCGGTTACCAAATTAAGGAAGTCCAGCTGACAGGTTGCACAAGACCGAGCACTTAGAAACCGGTGCTGCGATTCATTTATGTGCTCGCCTGCGTACAGATGAGTCATGAGGGCTTTTTTAATCAGCTTCTCCATCACGAGCGAGATAGTAGAAGTGTGGTTAATAGGGCGATAATTACCAACTTCCTGTAGGCTTCCGCCCTTATGCCTTGGCACTATGATAGAATGTTTCCATGCGGCCGGGCATTGACCTTTTTGCATTGATAAGGTAAAGATTTTCAAAAGAAGCATAGGGATATCTTCACCACCATTCTTAAGTAGACTGGGCGGGATTCCGTCTGGACCAGGGTCCCAGGATGGCTTTGTAGTTGAGATCGCAGAACGGACACTACTTAAGTCAAACTGTACAAAGGACAGGGACTGGCTACCGGGCACCTTCAGGGCCTGAAAGGTTGAGCTTATTTCCAAACACTGCGATTCTTTAAAATGTGAGCTGAAGGCTTCACATAAAATTCTTGGGTCACTAGACGTTTCGTTGGGACTGATCTTTAGAGTAGAAATCTTACGTCCATAGTTAGGTGTTCGAGAGCGCAGCAGCCAACTGAGACTCTTAGCTTTGTTCGCACTATTTAGTGTGGCTATTTCTTGCTTGGTTTGCTGCAGCTTAGCTCTGGCAGAAAACTGGTGTGCCATCTCGTTCGCTCTCATGAGGTGAGCAAAATTGAAGGTTTTGTAATAGGATCGTCTAAGCTGACGCATTCTGTTATGCATTTTGGTTTAGGTCACACTTTTAGAAGAATGCCTTATTAAATGCGACACGGGAGCAAGAAAGTCGAGACAGTGCAGTATTTCCTCATAAAACAGCTCAGCCGAGCGATCCACAGAATCAGACATAAAGAATTCATCCCAAGCATTTGATCGGACGAGCACAGCAAAGGTTGTCCAGTTGCCGAGGTGCATCGGGCGGTATACTAAGACTGCGGCTGGTTCTGTTGGGTGGGCATTATGTTGCTTTAAGTAAACAGAGCAATGCACTAATCTGTGATCACTCCCCGGAAATTCCCGGCCGACTGCCACTCGCGTTGATGGGATGCCCAGAGTAAATATTAGGTCAAGGATGTGTTCCTCCCTGTTTGGTGCAAATACATGTTGCCTCCAGCCGCCTAAATTGATACATGCTTGTAAGGCAGCATACTTCGTTGTTGCAGCAGGTGAGAACCAGTTAAACTCAGGCAGGTTGAAATCTCCTGCAACGAGCTTGTAATCGCAGGTAAAAGTTGACGCTTGCGCAAAAGCATCTATAACTGCGTTGTCACCCTTAACTGAGGTAGCAGGTGGTCTATAAGCACACCCAAATAATACCGTGGATCTCAGGATATCAGCCATTATCCATACTCAATCCATCGCCTCAGCCGCATTCATGACTTCGGACGTTTTAGCTGGGCAAGTATTTTTAACATAAATGGCGCACCCGCCCCCTCGTTTATTCGCATGCGACTGCATAAACAGCTGGTAGTCAGGAAGTGAGTAGTCCTCCTCTGAAGCATAAGGGGAAAACCATGTTTCCGTGACAAATATTGCATCAGGGTCGGCGAGGACAGGCAGCGTACGCAAGATATGCATTTTATTGTTTAGGGACCTAGCATTTGTAAGTAGAAGTGAGAAAGAACACTTGGGGTCTACTAGATTTACGCATGGCGAGATGAAGCCGTTGATGCTTACTTCGTTATCTGCAGTATTTGTAGGAAGTGGTTGAGAAGACATTGCAGTTGGTAGTTGGGCGACGAGGAGGTTGGTGCCGGGATGAAACTATCGCGGCTCATCCCCACCTGGTCTAAAAAATGCGCAGGTTGCGGGGTAGGAAGTAGTGGACTATTTGCCCATTTGACCTGCACCGGCGGCGGAAGTCTGCGGGATGTAGCAGGTACATAGAAAATTACAGTGTGACGTAGGTACATGCGAAGCACAATAACTATCCTGGTGGTAAAATGTATGCCTAAACTTTGCACCTTCATTTAGGAATAGGTAAATATGTCCAATTATCTATGAGGTGCTTGTAGATCATTGACGGTCTAATTGACTCGCTTCAGCCTTGCCTGCACAGTCAGACGTCAGGCGTTCGCTGAGAGTCCGAGTGGAATGATTGTGGATACTAAGTGCGAGATGATATAATAGATGACAGTGCTTAATTACTAGACATACAGGACGTAATAAGTTGTCGTACTATAGTATGGCAGCTAATGGGACACATATTTACTATACGCAAAATGGACCACGGTACTGGTCTTCTTAGTCTCATCGGTCTCCTTGGAAGGCTCCCGTTATTGTCTTCATACGTGGGGGAAATGAGAGAGCACGGGAGCAGCAAACGCCACTAAGGTGACAGGTAGACAAGACTGCTAATTGCCAGCACTAGCGTGTTCGCCACCAACGTTATTTGGATCAGAACCCACGAGCGTGTTTCTACGGCCCAGCCGAAACTTGATGGAATCGAGCATCGGACATCATGCTTGTTGCCAAGTTCTGGCCGGAACTTAATGAAATCGTGTGTCAGCCGTCATGTAGGTTACCATGCCCCGGGGTAGGTGGAGGTAAACTGACGTGCCCGAGCGAGACGGTGAACTGGCTATACAAAGCGGACGGCCGAGTGTGGGGTTAGAGTACGAGGAGGACAGGCAGCCAAATTCGCCAGGCTGTCTTTAGAGGCTTGGTGAGACCAACCCATAACTATGGGCGTCCTCTGTACTTAGCCAAACCTGGTCGGCTGAGTCTTCTTCGGTTTTCTATCCTTCCGGGTTGGCCAAGGCGTCAAGCACAGCAGCCGTAGACGTAAACCAACCGTTCGATTGCGGGCGCGGCGTCATGATAGTGGCAACGCGAGTTCAACCGAACCTAGAAATGACAATCGGTTTCTGACAATGGCAGATGCTTTTGCAGCAACAACAGGCGCATTACGCAGAATTTCAGGCCCAGTTGATAGAATCTCTAACTCAAACGCTTACAGTGCAGTCAAGTGAATGTTCTCCGGCGCCAGAAACCCTTACCGAGCGGGTCAGTGAGCTCCATTATGAAGCTGATGCCGGCATACCTTTTTGTTTCTTCGTTCCACTAGTATAAAGACATTTCGGTTTGGCTTCGCCAGCCTACCAGCAGAATAAATGGTTCTAGCAATGTTGCGGAAGCTGGGTGCTAAGGAACTTTAGATGTTCACTAATTTATCTTATAGTGAAAGAGTACCGATTTGTCGTCTGATGAAGTAGTCACGCCACGGCAATGAGGCTGGACATTACCGTGGATCGATGGTTTGTGTGACTCAGCGATCCATTGAGCTATTCCAGGCGGTGCATTTTTACACCTTCAGAGCTAAGCATACCAGCTTAGTCAAGGGTTAGTGGTGAGAAACTCTCAACCTTAAAACGGACCTCTTGTAGCCCAATACCAAACCCGCTGCGTTGCGGTCAGGTTTTTGAATCGAAGGCTTGGTTGCGAGCTCTAATCGTTCACCTGTTTATGTGTGCACAACCCGCCAGTATCCTGCTCACGAAATACAATGAATTTCTCTTCAAACAGTTTCCTGATGCGTTGGCCACCGCAGAGGAAAACAACGGTGCCGTAGCTGCTGCATCGAGCAGGGTGGACAGGGGTTCGGATGCTATTGCTCAAGCCTTCCCCTTCTCCTTACTCCCCTATCAGGCATTTCCTTGCTTACCGTCCCTTACCAGCTTCAACTTTAACCCAACAGTTTTCAACCCTTAATCCTTGGCCCTCCCCACCTTGCTTTGCAGTGCTTTTATCTTCTAGTTTCAACTCACACGTGAACGCGGAGCGTCATACTTGGCTTGCCGACACGTCCATGTCCAACCAAGCGGCAAAGCCAGGTTCATCGACTTCCAGTTAGTGCCATTGATCACCCTTCAGTTTGGCATACCGCAGTGTGTGCACATTGCCACAAATCCGTCAACCGACAGCACTTGCTCAAACATTAGCGGCCTTTTCGATCGATATCTGCTGCTTATCGGAGACCTGCCTGTAAAACTCAAGCTCTGTGTTCACTTCGTGATCAATTGAGTCGACGCCAGCAGCACTTTCTCATTAAGCCTATCCGGTGACGATACAGCTTCAAACACCGGCCAAGCCAGTGTTGGTATTGCCCAGAGTACCCGGCTGTACCTGCTTTGATTGATTAGATTCAAATCAGTAGCCGGTTTTTTGCGGTCCGATTGGCTGGCTCGTTCAAAGCTTCGAAGTCCCCCGGAACTAACAGTTGTCTACCCGTCATCGCTGCCTACTTAGACACGAACACTAGCGATGACACGGTAGAAGACGACTTCTATCGCCAACTGAACAAGGTCTTCGCCACGGAAGAAGCTCGGACGCAGTTGTGCTGGCTGAAGGTCTAAACGCTCAATTTGGAGACTTATCCACTGATGAACTGCATCTAGGCTGCCAACATGGTGTAAGCTCCCGTAATTATAGCAGTGAGCGGTTACTTTATCTGTGTTAAGATGCTCGCTTATTTCCTGAGAGCACTAATTTCCGTCCCAGTACCCGCCGGAGGCAACGCGGCGCTCACCAGCCTCAAACCAGCCTTGGACGCAAATCGATCACATTGCGATAAGTTATCGCCGGAGAGGCAGCGTCCAGAATTGTCGCTCAATTTGGAGCACAGGTGTGGGCACCGACCATGCACTTGTATTTGCTGACCTGCGGCTGCGCTTCAGTGGACGCCCAAGGCGACGTTGTTACCTCATTGACACCACCCAACTATCAAAGCAAGCTGTTCTGAATGCCTATCGCAGTGCGCTGTCAAGCTAGTTGCGTAAGCGCCCACTGGATTCAGTTGAAGTTAACTGAGCTCATAGTCATCACTAGTAACTGGCAGCAGGAAAATCTACACGTGTTACGTCTAATCGCCAACATAGTCATCGGATCTCTTCGCAGTCTCTGGAACGTATCGATCCTCGCCGGTGTTGGTAAAACTATAAGTAACGAAAGTGGACCGCCTAAACATAGCTTGTCAAGATGCATGGTGCGTCAAGCTGAGCCCTACTGAAGGTAATTTTGTCTATCGGGATTGTTAGGTTTCTCACCGGCCACTGATCGCCCTGCTCCGTGTGCTCTGTTTGGATCTATTCACCCGCACAGAAGTCGAACGTGCGATCGCAACGTGGAAGTTAAATAAAGCCGTGGGACCAGATGATCTTTCTCCAGCCACCTTCAAATTCGAGGGACCTGCGATTGTGGAGGATTTATACGAGTTACTAGTGAAAATGTGGGAGCAAGAAACTGTCCCAACCGACTGAAGCTGCTCCTTCAGAGTCTCAATATTCAAGGAACTCTCAGGTTTGGAGTGCGACAACCACAGAGGAATCCGTCTGAACTCCATCGCCTCCAAACTCCTTGCCTCTGTCATCCTTCGCAGACTGACTAGCACTTGTGAAAGCCATATTCGTGAAGTACAAGCCGGGTTTCGTCGAGGCCGTGGCTGAATTGAGCACACCTTCACTTTGCGTCAGTTTTTGGAGCACCGTCACATATACTGGAGGCCCACCAGTGTCTTGTGCCTCGATATCAAATGTGCATTCGATTTGGTGGATAGACGTGCACTTTGGGCCTGTCTACACAGTAAAGCTGTGCCTGAGAAATATGTAAATATTATCCTATCATTTTACACGAGTAGCTCAGGCGGTGTGAGGGGTTACGGCAAGCGGTCGCCACCCCACAACATCTCCAGCTGTGTGAGACAATTATGTCCGCTGTCCCGTTTCCTCTTAAACGTCGCCATTGATAAAGTCATGGAAATCGCGTTTCCGGTACACGACTTTGAAGGCGTGGGTCTACTCCCATGAGAACGACTTATCGACTTGGAGTATGCTGACGATATTGCTCTAAATTGTGACAGCTCTCAAAAGTCCCAAGTGGCACCGGACAGATTAGCACTAGCTATCAGCTGCTTGGGACTTTGCTTTGCACCCTAGAAGTGCAAAGAGTTCCCCAAGCTTGGCCGGGATTGCTTCCTTAGCTGACCCATGGTGGGCATCAGCTAGAAGTCGTTCAAAAATTCAACTACTTGGGAAGATTTATCAGCCCTAATGGGATCGTAGATGTGATAACGAACCCTATAGCTACAGCTCAAGACGCTTTTGCTAACCTTCGCCATTCATGGCGCTGGCAGGACAGCACTGTCGCCCTGAAGGGTAGTGTGTACAGTTCAGCGGTACGTTCGACCCTACTGTACGGTTGTGAAAACGGGCCCCCTAGATCAGCGGACATAAAGAGGCTCGTTACGTTAAACCATTGTTGCATTCGCAATTTAGCTCACGGCTGGTGGGAACCCTGCGTAGGCAGTGCGCTTGTTTGATGCCTCGGTTCCGGCACAGGAAAAGTAACTAAACCGCTTAACACCGTTGTTTCAAGCGTCAGGATCCGATGGCTTGACCACGTGTTGAGCATGTTAGCCCAACGCCTCTCACGAGTTGCGTTGATTTCGCCCGTGGGTGTGAATGGAAGAAGAGGTAAGGTAGCCAAGCGATGACGTAGTCGAGAGGATTGAAGACCCTCATGGGAAGCTGGCCCCCGTTGGAGCGTCCCAGATCCCTAGTTGAGGTCCAAAAGACGATGAACCCGTTTGGCTGGATACACTTGTTGATATTTCTCGGAGCCGACCTCAGTAGACATCGTGCTATGAGTTTCGTTTTCCCACTCCATCCCTCTTAACCTCCCATATAACTAGGATCTCATTAGTTAACATTGTATAATTTTGCATATTAAAATTCTTTTTTCTGCTGCATCGTAGCTGACAGGTAGCTTACCGAAACGATGACCATCCATTACCGGTGGCTCAGCTGGCTTGCAGCTGTTGCTTTTTATTCCCTTTTTCTGTTATCTATTGCGGCAGAGTAGCTGAGATTTTCCTACCTCTAGGCTATGTGCATAGGATGTGTGAAGTAGTCGCCGTCCTGTCGCAAATGTCCGGAGAGTAGACATCATTGTTCAACATCCGGTACAAATATCCGACAATAACGAAAGGATGTCGAAGGTTGGGTCGACAATGCCAGCCGTGTGAATCGCGCGTGCCAACCATCAAAACTACATAAGTGGACAAGTGGTCCGTTACAATTCAGTACCTACGTTTTAGCCCACAAACATCCGACGAAGCCGACATTCGAATGAGGATACAAAACAATTAAGCAGAGGCTGGATGCCACATTGCAGGAAGTGACCGAAGAATACCAAAGCATGAGGAATTTGTAGCACGATACCGCACTTATTCCGTGGTTCTCCAATCAGAACTATCCTTTTATCTATGCAGTCAGCTGTGCTTCCCAAAATGAAGCTGCGCACCTGCATTCACCGCACGCTAAACCTCCCGCTGCAAGTTGGTTTTGTAGAGAGTGGCGATTTTCCCGGGAAAGCCAATTCAAACCTCACACTTGCAACCGTTATGACAGATAGGGGCGTAAGGCGTCCTGTCACTGTGCTAGTTGTCTAATTGTTCCTGTAAGTAGAGCAACAATACCAAGTTGTTCTAGCGTCCCAATTTATCAAGATCTGTCACTGCAACTTTTAAGTTTGACGGGGCCAGCAAACACAAATAAGAAACCAAAGGCTTCCAATTAATGTGCGGTCAATTTAAAGTGAACTTGTGGCGAATTGGATTCTGTTCCTAGGAGAAAAGGCACAACTCCGCGAAGTTTTTCACCATAAAAGAACAAGGAGCTCAATATCGCCCGAAGGAACCAGAAAACGTCAAGGTGGGCGCCTGAGACCCAGTAGCTGTATACCAAACAGTGCCAATGCATTTGTAATTGCTAACGATGAACATATATTTATATTTTGCCTACTTCCATGCAAGAGCATCGGATTAATGTAAGCCTTGATCTGAACCCTTTAGGGTGCAGCCTCCAGCAGGTCTAGAAATATACGTATTTATTTATTTATTTATAAATCAAGGTACAAACCTCCATGGTTTCAGGTATCAGCGTGATATTTTGCGACACTTGATGCACGCTGTGGCGATCGAGGTACCAACGGGTCATATGACACGGAACGTTGCAGTAGGTAGGTTACGATTGCTTAGTGAACTGAATAGCCAGGTAAACTTCCGCGATCAACGAATCCAAATGACTTGTTTCGTGACAGACCGGCCGAGGTTAGATTGGTTGGGGCTGGACTGGATGGATAAACTGAAACTTCTTGATCATTCAGTGAACAGAATACGTTAGTCGCTGCAAGTCAGTCTGCTGTAGCAACTGACGAAATCAAGCCCGAATTTTCAAATTCAAAGTACCGAGATAAAACCACGTCACGAAGCATGGATTCAACCTGGTCTCGGATGCTGCAACATAGCTACTGCCGCGTTGAACTTTAACCAGACGCTAAGCTAGTCTTCAGGACAAGACGCCCGGTGACCTGAGCAACCCAGTCTTTAGTGGAAGCCGAGTTAAACCTGAATGGTTAACAGTACGAATTCATTATTCAGAATGAGCAACACCTATCAGGGTAAAGAAAAGAAACGGTAATGTCTGTACATGTGCTTGCACCTTGACAAGATTGAATTCTTTGTTGGATGATCCTCAGTATCCCCTGCGGGTACGAGAAGACTTGTTCAGCAAGCTACATGGGGGAATGTTTCGCAAAACTTGACCTAGCTCAGGCTTAGTTGCAAAGCCTAGGCAACTATCAATGCAGAACATCCCTGACAGTCGACACCCACCTCGTACTTTTCAGTACAACGGGCTGCCGCTCTGCGTTCAAACCGCACTGGCCATTTCTCAACAACTACTGCATGCCCTACCGAACCCTATCCAAATCACCGCAGCATACCTGGACGATGCGTTTACTAAGTGCACAAAGCCGCTAGACTTGTTGAAGACACCAGAGAGTGCATTTGCGTCTCGTAGAAGTTGACTACCGGGTACGGGCTAAAAAGTGTGAGTACACCATAGAAAGTGTCAAATGTCTTGGGTTTACCATCGCCAACTATCGCCGGAGATCCTATCCCGCCGCTATTACAGCCATCAAAAAGATGAAGCACCAAGAAGACATTTCAGAACCCGACTCGTTCCTTGGGCTCGTTTGCCGGTATAGCAGTGTCCTACTAAGCTTTCACCGAACCAGTTAGCAGCTTACAAGACAAGGGTTGAGATGGATGAAGGAGTGCCAGCAGCTACCGGAAACTTGCCTGGAATGCTGTCATCTGGCTTCGCTTTGCTTTAAGCCACTTATCCTTAGAGTCGTGGTGTCAAAATTGGCAAATGACATTCTCTGCTGATAAATCTAGTATTCTAACCCACAAATGCTCCATATCGGATGGTGCGTTTACGTTGAATGGTACGCCCATCCAACTAAAAACGTTAGCTACTGACCTAGGTATTCGCTATTCTATGACCCTCAACTTTTCAGAGAATGTGCAGTATCAGGTAGCAAAAGCACGCAGAATGGTCTTCCACATAGGCCGCCACATTAACTCGGCTGAAGCACGGTTGGAGCTTTACCGCAGTCATGTTCGTCCGCAGCTGGAATATTGCCCCTTTATCTTCAGTAATTTGCGGAAATCAGACCGCATATTGCTCGAAAAGGCTCAGCGGCGGTTCACCAAAATAGTAGCCCCACAAGGCCCAGCGCTTACTTACCTACAGAGGTGTAACCATCTCAAACTCCAGTCTCCATGGCTGCGGCGCATTATCTTAAACCTGTGCTTCTTACATAAGCTAATATACCAAGCGGTGCACAGTGATATTCCCAGCCTGACACTGAGAAGAGGATCAGAATTCAACCTCCGAAACAAGCACTGCACAGTTGCCCCGCTGCCAGCGAGGAAGAAACTACGTTCACGTTTCTTCCTTGTCACTTATGTAAATATCTGGAACAAATTACCTTCACAGCTGCGGGAGATTCACAATCCACAGAGTTTCAAGCAGGAGGTACGAAAGTTTATGTGCCTGGATAACATAAGACGCCTTTTCAACATCTGTGATTCAGATGACAACCTTTTTGAGACCGGCCCCGATGGGGCATAGATCACATTTTGGTCAGCTCTAGCGCAACTTTGTATTGCGCTCAACTAGGCTCCATGACAGGAGCATCTTGGGCTCACAGGTCCTCCCCATACTTTGCGGTCCCTGTCACACCACGTGAGAGATCTTGGCCCGATCAGTTGCACTCATCTTACAGATGTTAGGACTGCTACTCCGACCACAAAAGGTATTCAGCCTACCCCAGTAGTAGCTGAGCGCTTTACTGGCTCCCACCGACAATTAGTTAAATGGGAAGTCTTGAAATAGTAGGCGCTACTGCAAAGGCAACCTGGAAACGCTAATCTGTAGCTCAATCCCTTTGAAAGCTCCTTCTCGACGCCCAGTTCTTACTGCTCAACAGATCAGCACGTAAAGCAGCCTAGTACTATTGAATGGGAGCATCGTAAGCCTGTAAGCACTGACCAGGTAGGATATTGCATAGCAATGGGGATGCAATCCGAACGGACAAACTTTACTTCACTTCTCCCTTCTTTTCTTCAATTTGGTTCCTTCGTCTCCATCTTTACCCCTTAGTATTTTGCAAATACCTAGTCCACTAGGTCTCTTGCGAATACTTATACTTGTGACCCATGAGTCACGTCTACTAAAAACATTTTAACAACATTAAGCCTCATGTGAAATGCCAGGTTCTAGCGTTGTTGCCCTAATTGAAGCACTTTCCTTAAGTCTGAGCACTAGTTACTATAGTCAGCAGTTTCCAAACACTATCAGTAGGTAAGCCACAAAATAAAAAATATATCTTTCTTATTGTTGACAATGAGCGCACTTTAAAAGTTCTAGACCCAATAATCAGACATTTTGCTCTCCACTTATACTCTCTTGGCCCCATATACTTAGCTTTATCTGGTATACATGTGCCTTTCGCTATTGTCAACAATAGTAGACAGGCATAAAGAAAACCAGATCCTCTTCTTTAACTGCTTTTGCTCGTAAAACACTCGCATTTCCAGATTTCATTTCACTGGCACGAAAGCTAACCAATGACAGAGAGGCCCCTGTCACACTGGCTGGCTGGAGCACCAGAAACTTTCCATCACCACTTTTCTTATCTTGGCCGTCCGTGTGTCATTTCTCTTTTAGCTGGCTCCAAAGCCTACCATGCGCTATGCGTAATGGCGGGTGAACGACCAGCTCCCACTGGTTTTTGTTACTATTCTACTCCTGATTTACCTTATCGCTCTTTGCTTAGGGTGCTAGAACAGCTCTTGCCAAGAAAATCACAAAAGAAATAGTCGGTGTGACATTAGAGTACCAGTTAACATTGCCAACTGGATGAACACCGCCGGCACTATCTTCGGAACTTAAAAATGGAGAGAAATAAAGCGAAATTCATCAAAGAGCTGCACAATAGTGTGCATCTACACATGAGGCACAACAATACCTCAAGTATGAGCAAGCTCAACCACCAGAAGTAGAGTTGTTAAAGCCCAACCAATGTAGACCAAAGCGGATTTCACGCCCAAATGCAATTAGCTAAATTTTACTAAAAATTCCCATCCTTATTTCTTTATTATTGGTGGCAGGCTCCTATAGCTCACTGACGTTAGAGACAGAGCCTCATGAATATAGAAAATCGGCTCTAAGGGATAAATCTTGTGATGTTTAGCTAAGTAATGTGTGTCTTTTGTAGGCCGAAATCTGTCAACGGATCTGAAAGATCCCCTGGGTTACTCAGGTAGACCTGGCTCATGCGGGCTTGTTGTAAGCTTTAGAAAAGCTTAGAGGCTTAAAAAATGCTAAACTCTATTTTACTGGTTGTTTATGGGGCTCAGTATCCACTGAAAATGGTATGCTGTGGCCCTCTAGCCGTGAGTTAATTACAAGCTCCCCTGAATTCCCATGTAGATATAATATTCCTTGCTGGATTTCTAGCGTTTCCGCGCAAGATCATCCCTTATCTGCATATATTTGTCATGTATGCCTGCAAAGTTTACTTTTCGGCCACCTGCGCAGTCCGTAGTTGTCGCAGCGTATTACGGGCTAATTAAAGCATTACTGGATAGCTATGCCTATCTAGAACATACGCCGCTTCCCTACTTTTTATATTTTCTTTTCTTTTTTCTGCTATCTGCTTGCAAAGCAGAAAGCCATTTTTAGCGAAAAATAAAAATGGCCTTATTCGTAGACCATCATTTAATTGCGAATAACTCGCAAACTACTGCACGTATTGTGTTGCTTTTACATTCAGCGTATTCAGGCGCTAAAGCTGGTCCAGACTAGTGTAATTTTGTGCCACTTTAAGCGGTATTCTAACTGTAGAAAGGCTTTTTCTTTTATCTGAGAATAACTCAGGTTGAAATTTTGCGCCGGAGAGCAATATCAGCGTATGAAAAGTAGGGCTGTATTTTTTTGTTAATTGGTATTTTCCGACTGAAACACGCAGCTTTATTTTCTCTCTTAACAAATTGTTTCTATTTTTGTCCGCATTTATCGGAATTGTTTTCAACTTTTCGTATGCCTTATAATCCCTTCACTCGTTTCTTCCATGTGCGCACAATTGGGGCAACGGAGTGGCCAATTAATGTGCGATCAATTTAAAGTGCACTTCGGCGAATTGGATTCTGTTCCAAGGAGAAAAGGCACAACTACACCTCCGCGAAGTTTTCACAAAAGAACAAGGAGTTCAATATCACCCGCAGGAACCAGAAACATGTCAAGGTGGGCGCCTGCGACCCAGTAGCTGTATATCAAACAATGCCAATGCATTTGTAACTGCTGACGATGAACATATACTTATATTTTACCTACTTCCGTGCAAGAGCATCGGACTTATGTAAGCATTGATCTGAACCCTTTAGGGTACAGCCTCTAGCAGGTCTAGAAAGATACCTATTTATTTATTTACATTGAGCTCTGTCGTCGCAGCGGCAATTTTACCTACACCAGCGCATCGTTCTTGCTGAACTTGAAAAGGAGCTACAGCAGCTCACTTGCCCCAACGCCAATGGCTTGCTAAGGTCACAAATTGAAGCTGCTTACACCACAATGGCTCCACACTTGCGCAGACCTCGCCCTGTTCACCCGGTGTTGAATAATTTTGAACAGTTTACTTAAGGATAAGTTGACCTATCAGCGAAAAAACGTTTTAAGAGTAGTTTATTCAAACTCAATAAAGTCGCTGGGAGCTTGTTGCTGGCGCTGCAAATTCGACAAGCTCACAAGAAAAGTCGGCGCGCAAGGCCCACATAGGTACCTCACAAGGAATGGGAACGAAAAGATTTGATAAGGGTTCACCACTATGCTCTCGGCAGCTCAATAAACCAATGACCAGGCGTTTAGTATAATCTGTATATATGCTAATAATATACATAAATAATTACATATAGGTACAAATATTTGCTTTATGTGACCCTTAAATGAGCACTATATTAAAACAAAAATATTGCTTACGTATAATATTTGATACCAATGGTATAAATATAAAATATACCATTCATACATATTGCGCACTTATGTAAAATACATTTGCCTGAACTGATGCATGGCGTGCTAATTCGAGTTTTCTTGCTGGTTAGCAGAACACCCTCGTAGGGCCAGATGGATTGTTTCTGTTTAACCCGTTCCAGTAACTACTTTGTCGACAGCATTCCAAGACATAGTGGGCTTTCGTCTGAAAAGCGTTCTCCGTATAAAAATTCATAAACTTCTGTTACACAACACTGGCTTGTCAGCGTTGACGCTAGAAAATTAATTTACTACCTTCAAGATAACGGGCTAATCCCATCCAACCCACAGACCTCAATCTTCAATTCTCACATTACCGACGCCATCAAACAGACAAGACGGGAGCGGGACAGTACGCGCACAAATTACACAGCTATGTGTATGCACAATTACATACGTATATACTATTCTAAACACAAACTATACGGTTATAACAAACCTATTGTGTTCGTGCGCATTTTTGGTTACCATTTGTTATGTTATTCTTATAATGCCTGTAAAAGTGTGCCTCGAGTTGTCGGGAATATAACTTACTTTATTTAGTTGTTTATTACTAACCTATTATACCTATTCTCGAGAAACAAGTTGTGTGGCTAGCGTCAGTTTGTTTAAGCTAGTGAAATAGTTTCTGACTCTGCGCGGCGGATTTTACGTGGCTGTTGGTATTTTAAAAATGGGACCAGGACTCTCACATCTGGCGGGAACGGGTTTGCGGGCCAAGATAAACTGGCACAGCCGGGAGTATAATGGTAGCGTAGGATACTAATATGTAGTTAAATAATTTGCAAATACTATAAATAATCCAGTAGCGGATGTATAAAGGAATCGGGGTCCTGTAGCTTTTATAGTACCATAGGTTATTGTAACCTTGGTAGCAGATGCCCGGAGTTTCCAATTGCATAAATGAGTCTAAATTGAACCTATGTTATTGGATACGTAAATAGTGCACTCCGTTAGTCAGAAAACAAATAATAGCCACTTTAAGGGAGTATATGAAGGGTGATACACTTAAAATGAATGGGAAATGAATATTTTGCTTACCTCACATGCTCCTATGTGATTTCTTTTTTGGGAAACGACTGGGCAGAATGGTTGGCGTACTTCGAGAAATAGGTGGACAAGAACGGAACTGGCTGTGAGAATGATATGTAAATAACGGGGTAAACGGATGTTGCACGAATAGGCAAATAACCATGCGATATGCGCCTACCTATTTACATACGGAACTTGTTACGGAATGCGTATTTATATGGGAAAACTAACGCGAAAGCGTCAGTTGCATATATGAATGCCTGAGGAGCAGTAAGTTAAGTGATCTAAAGTAAAGGAAAAGTGAAAATGTATGTCGGTTGCTGGTCAATAAGTGGTGGGTAAATGCTCCCAACGGCGAAATGAGCTTTCATAGGGTACATAAATCGTTGATGAAACCTTGTATATATCTCTATATATATATTTATTTATCTATATCTATATATATCTAAGTTGCAAAAGTTGCAAAATTAGAATGCAAATATTTGTAATTAAATATATGCATTCACTTTCAGACTGCATTATGTATACCTAAATGTACGCATTATTAACCTCAATCCCATATATATATATATAGATATAGGTTAATAAGGCGTATAGTTACGTATACATAGTGCTGCCTGAAAGGGAATGCATATAATTTATTACAATTATATGTATTCCTAATTTGGCCACTTTAACGTGATTAGAAATGGTATTGCTCTTCCAATTTATGCATGCTTATTTCCTTATGTAGAAATACATTTGTACGCGTGTTACGGTAACACTGATAATCAGTTCTATGCCATTTAAGGGGACGGCATGTTATTAGTCCCCGCAAGGTGACCCAATGCAAATCCCCGCAACTGGACGTCAGTGGACCAACGTATACATTCTTTTCATTACAGAGATATAAATGACCTTATTCGTACGTAAATGAGTAAATAATTAAGTATGCGGCTGTCAGTTTTCATGGAGTCTAACCGGGATCTGTAATGGTGCATATAAAGGTGTCAGGAGTAAAGTAAGTAGGTTACGCATTTCATTAATAAGCTAATACCGTTTTATGAATAATACTAAGAGAAAGTTATCGCACCTAGTATATGCGGAAGTTACAGGAAGCATAGGGAATAATAGGATGGCAAAACGAAGAATGAAAAATCAATGAACGTTTTTGCGATGTTTTCATACAAGTAGCCCACATATATACGCAGGACTATAGGTAGGTTTATGTTCCTACGAACGTGACGGGTACATAGTAAGGCCATATGATTGCCTCACGAGTGGCATTCGTTTGTTCACTGAACCGCCCTCCAGTGTTGGCCGCGATTGGTTGCACGAGCGATGCATGGAAAAGTATCATGTGTTCTCTAGCAGAAGTTTCATAAAGATCATTAAACAGGTAGGTATTTTTGACTTCACTGCGGTAAAAGAACGGCGCTTGGTAAGCCTATGTATGTTCCCCAGGGAAATCTAATTATGGCCTACAGCGACAGTTGTTATCGGCGCCAGGACCTACATGAACGGCCTTCATTTATGCTAATTGGGTTCCATGATATTTGCATCAATATGGGTTCTAGGGAAGCCTCATATACTTGCTGCACATGTCTTGAGGGCTTCTTATTAGTAGTGCTATATTGGTCGCAGAGCATTGGTGTCGTTATCGGACCCAGCATAATCGCCGTCGTTGGAACCATGGTCCTTAAATACGGGTGGTTAATAATACCGTAATAGCCCAGCAGTGGCGGTATAATAAGCACTGCTAACGAATGAAAAGAGAATGCGTTTGCACGCCCACATGAATGAATTTAACTGTTCCCAGCGCAGCTGCATCAATTCTGCCACTATGGAATTAGCTATGACTGGTCTCAGGCGTTCTTGACTGACAGTACATCAGTTTACGTAGGTCTCACGTAGGTGGCAGCATAATGGGCACGGGAGAGGACTGCGCTATAGACGGAGTGCGCCTCCGTAACCAGTGGTTATGAAATGCATATAGGTCGCATAGAAGGCATTATTGTTGCTAGGAGGGAAGTCACAATGGTAACCTTAGGCATTACGGCAAAAAGAACGTAAGTAGTGGGCTTTGTTAACGCTACTGATACAACCGGAATGCAGTCACATGGCTTTTCATTTGTTTCCGTCATTGTATGCAACTGCGTTGAATGCATTATGCTGACTAATCGTGACAATATGGAGATGACAACGAAAAAGAGACACAAATGGAGCGCTGACGTCTGTACCGATTCGGAATATTCACGTCATCATGGGGAGCAAGTGAGTCGCTCTTGACCCACAACGCGCGAATACTGAGGAAGAGTAAATAGAAATTTATTGCGTAGGCACACATGAAAGCAATATACATAGATGTAACGCGGGGTTGACTTACTCAAACACGTGGAAGCGATGTAGCGCACCTCCCGATAGTAGAGTGTATGGTTCACGTCATCAATTTCTTAGACAACATTAACAGGAAATAAGGAATAACGTAGTTCGGTGGTAAACGTTTGATAATTTTTCATTGCGGCGCCATCCACCAACAGGAGAAGAGGGTACATACGGGTGACTGACCCATTGAAGGTATAAATTCCACCATTGATAACAATTTTTAAAATAAATAAATAAAATGTTTATTCTCGACTAAGCGATGCACGTCTGCACAGACATGATCATGTTAAGAGTACAAACTGTGATCAGTCAATGTACAATGGATCAATGAGATTGTCGCATAGGTTGATATATAAATGTATGTAAGTGTGTATGTGGGCGTGTTTAGCCGTGTTTATGGAGTTCGTAAATGTATTCCAGTCTTTTTGATCGTGCTTGAACGTGTGGCCAGTGTTAAATGGGTGATTGATGGCTGTGGACTTGAAGCGGTCGTCCGGATAAGCAATGGGTGACTTTAGTTGGTGGCGAGTCACAACCGCCACGTAACAGTGTTGTTAAGCGGACATTTGTGGCTTTTTATAAGGAGAACGCTTGCCAGGCGGAAACCCACCACGTCCTGGAACACTGCCGCCGAACTATTTGCTGGAAGGGGTAAACCCAACCCACCCAGCTGGCACCACGAGGAGGTTGTTCGGCCACAAGTTGATTTCGGAAATAGTATAGTGACAATTGCTGTCACGTGGGAACCACAGTAATGAAGGGGGTTGCGGACAGGCGGATGAGATAAATCACACGACCGGCCGCAGACTGAAATCGAAACTGATAGCGGTAAACAACGCGCTTACCGGCGTCTGTGAGAATGCACTGCACACCACTTGTATCGTTGGTCAAGGTTAATATGCAATGCTAGACGTTGAGTATTGAATAGGTGAGGGTAACTTACCGGTTAATGATGCATCGGTTATCACCTGTTAAGTTTTTGCTTTTCAAATGTGTTTCGTAAAGACCACTGCATGGCGCTATGAGTGATAAGTCGTAACTACAAAGTTTGTTAGTAAAGCGGAGAAGCTGCTACGCTGTCTGAAAATCCAGAGACAGGTTACGACAGCACTTGCACACAGTATCCAAGTGGACTGTCCAGTACGTTGCTCGGTGGACGATTACGGATCCACCTAATGCACCTATGTCCCAGTGCTCCAACCGTTGAAAGCCGTCCGGGGTATAGATGGTGCTTGCAGAGGGGAAACGCAAGGCTATAGCACAGATGGTGGACCTGAGAAGGGCCAGGAGGTCGTTCACGCAGACATGGATAATGGCAACCAGTTAGATTTCGGAAATTCACGTGCAATAGATACTTACTATCCGGAAGCCGCGGAAACTCATACCACATAGCGATCTCATAAGTGGCAAGTGCTATGAAATCAGAGTATATGCATTGAAGTCGCTTGCCTGTGTAAAGCGTAGGCCGCAGTGTTACCGAGGACGCTGGGTACGGCAGCGGCATTCAACGGATCCGGGAACTGTTCCAGTTTCTGTTGATAGGTAAGTGAATGAAACACGCGTTATCATGATGACAGACGTTACGGCTGGTGGCGATATGGTCGGAGGATGCTACACAACAGGGCGACGTGGGGAGGACGTGGTGAGTAGGTTAAGTCGGCTGAAAGCAGAGTGTATGCATTTAAGGCACCTGCCTGTTAAAATTTGTGGCCTCAATATGACTGCGGACGCTGGGTAAAGCTGCTGCACGCGTTGAAACTAGGCATCGTTACCATTTCTGTGTTGTCATGCTGCGGTAGGTTACGGCTGGGGTTGATGTCGCCGGAGGATCCTACGCAACACGGCGGCATGAGGGAGTATGTTGCGAGTGTGAGCTTGAAGGAATGGCCTACTGCTCCAGCCTCCTAAATTTCTTGGGCCCAGTGGTAAACCAGGCTTCCTTGTCAGCACGTACGCTATGTTTTACGTCCGGCCTAATAGGCCGACGGGTTACTTTGTGCTCATATCCAGCCTGGAGGT
>OX104064.1:196554653-196589199 GCA_944474145.2 Dicrocoelium dendriticum | reverse complement strand
CCAAGTAAGGCTGTGCATACATAAAGCGCTTTTTATCCCTTTTGTGTGCAAATTACCGCGAAGTAGTTTATTAAATATATTTACTTAACCGTAAATTGTCAGAAATAAAAAGGTAAGGGATTGCTTCTAGCTGTAGTTTTTATATCAGAAAGTTGAATTTTGAACAGATAGAAAGCGATAGTACTTAAAACGTTTCTAAGATCAGTTATTGATCAGTATTGGCTCTCATGTTGCGCATTTGGATTAGACGTGTTACAAGGGCTACAAATATGATGAACCCGGTTGATCCATTTGCGGTCGTGTTTTTAAGGATATATACTTGGTCTTAAAACGCTTTCTTTTGACCATGAAATACGCAGTAATTAAAAATATGTGAATTATGGTCTAACTGAAGGATACATTTCATCCACATAGTCATTCTTGGACGTCCTGTTGTCTTCGTCAACATGAATATGAAGCCGGTCATTCCACTTGTTCATAGGCAACTTAACCATGCATGAATTAGGAATTCAACACTATCACCAGTAAATATGATAACTTGTTAGGTTTACAACCTTATTAACTAATCTGTAAAACTTTAGTTTAGCGGGATTTATTTCTTTGTGCTGCCATGGAGCCCGTCACTATGAGCTCATAAAAAACTGACCAAAGCAAGTGCCCAAACTGACACCCCAACCGCTGGCAGCTGATTAAACCTAGGGCTGTCTCGGAGTAATACGGTTATAACCATCAAATTTAGCAGCATCCAAATAAACTGATCTTATGGCGTCAATCATGAGCCATTAGACTCTAGAGTTCCAGCCAGCTCAGGTTTCTCTCCACCTGATGATTCCAAAACCTGGACGAAACCACGGTCGTTTGGTGCCAGTGTGTTGTGATGAGCAAAACACCATAATATTTCCATTTTACCTACGGTCCTTGTGATCGGAATGACCGAGGTCCACCTCAAGTGAACCGAGGTCTTAAAAGAGGTTGCTCGTAGCAACCCAAGCACACATCGGATTCTCCAAGTCCAACTTTGAAATTGATCTTTCCTCTTATTCGATTCACTCACATGAACTTTAAACCTCAAAATCCAATGTGTCATAATCGTGGACTTCATATGAAAGAAAATGAAGTTTGAACAAGTAAAGAGTTTCATTGAAAGCAAACACATAGCAGAAGACGGAAGACAACAAAACTACTTTTCGTTGATATACTATGATCTACTATTCGGAAAAGTGTTAAATCACTGGGCCTAAAACACTCCTCTTCACTGCAAGCATCTGAGATGTTTACTATTAAATCTTTAAGATCGTGTTCCTGAAAGCTAGTTGCTTTCCTTACGCCATTTTGAAACAAGTAACGCGGATCAGTTCAATGAGATGGTTAGGGTAATACAGTTAGTTTTAGCTTTGGCAATCTACTCAGTGAGTCGTATTGATCAATAGGTAGCTGGAATGCTAGGATTGCAGATACTTCTGTAGTCATTGATGTTAATTTAGCAAGATTTTCCAACACAAATAATGCTACCAGTTCAACAATGTGTGGAAAAAACAACGCAGTATCTTTCTCTGAGGCTGCTTCCATGGTTTGAGTAAGGGTGATGGTCTGAAAGAAGTTCTTGCATACTTAGACTGCCTAACTTGAATGCTTTTGTCATTAGCATATGTTACCAGTAAGCTGCGTGGTATTGGCGCCACAATTTATCGCACACACCTTGCGATCATAATTTCGTTTTACACTTATAAGCAGAAGAAATGTAGTATTTTGGCAGTTGTGGAGTCAGCAAATGCTGTGTTTGGTCTCCAGCGAGGCTCTACCAGTTTAAGTTTGATCTAAAGATAGGCAATCCCCCTGGATTGCTAATCGCTTCGAAAACATCGAACGTTCTGATTAATGGATATTTCTGTTTAGGTGGGCTAATAAAATACAGTGTATGGGGAAATAAGAACGCAAATAAATGAAGTAGCTTACGAACATACTTCGAAATAACTTGTCTCTTTGAATTCATCTTCGATGCAATGCTTTGATCTTGTATTTTGCTTGTTTCACTTCAAACATACTGGTCATTTTTTAATGCCCGGTTTTCCATGTTTATCAAAGGAGGACGCACGATTGCTGTTTACGTGCAGTGATCAGAACGAATTTCAAAATTTATCCCCCGAAGTGTCTGGGGCCTTAACACGTTTATGGCAAGATCGAGGAGTTCAAGAATGCTTCAATCGATCGGGAGAATATCAGTTAAATGACTCAGCAGAATAGTAAGATTTATGCGAATATGAAGTACCAGCTGACTTACTTTTGATTATTCCGTAAAATCTTTTCCGTAATTTGTCTGTCGTGGTTATTTTAATTCTTATTTTATGGTGTCCCCGTCTCCATTGAGAAAAGTATAAGAGCTTTAACCAGTGCCGTTTTCTATATCTACCTCAGAATGGCTTCATCTTCTTCATACATTCACTTCAATTAGCTACTGAATTCAGTTTTATTGTAAAACTATAAAATGAGTTTAACTGTTGTTCAAATGTCTTGAGATTATGACTCGGTCCTTAGTCTCCATTTTCACAACTCACCGCGGCTACACCGCGTGCTACATTTAGAGACAGATGTTGCACGACTGTAACTAATTACCTGCTACGAAAGGCTTAATTTTAAACTACCTGTGTTATAATTCAACATAAAAGCTTCATCAACGAGTGCTTGGTGTATTATTCGTGACAAAGTTGGACGATAATCGCAACAACTGAGATGTAACTAGGAGAATAATCAAGTTATTGCTCAAAGTGTTATTTCAGGTGACACATTAGGGATAGAAAGATCTCAGGTTTTTCACTGTATGATGTTAGAACTCGTAAGTTCATGCTAGTGCTTAAGGGAAAGTTGAATTTTTATTCGCTCTCGGCCCCGAATCCGCCTGTTGATGGTCCTCATACTAGCCCGGCTTAGACGGCCAGCAAGACATTCGATAACACCACCCAATCCATTCCTATTACAGCTGTTAGCTCAAGCAAATTACAATGCCTAAACGGTCAGCCTTTGGACTGTAGGTCTAAACCTTCTGCCCATTAGCGAATTCGGCTCTTTGAACGTCCGACCCTATTGTACGGTTGTGAAACCTGGCCAAATGAAGCAGCGGATCTGAAGAGGCTAGTTACGTTCGACCACCGGTGCCTTCGCAATATAGCTCACATCTGGTGGGAACAACGCGTGAGCAACGAGCGTGTTTGACGCCGTGTTTACGGCACAGGAAAAGGAACTTAACCGCTCAGCACCGTTATTTCACGCACCAGGCTCCGATAATTAGGCCACGTGTTACGCTTGCCAGCCCAGCGGCTCCCGCGAAGTGCGTTTTTTGCGCGCCGGGGGTGTGGATGGAAGAAGAGGAGGTGTGGCCAAGCGATGATTTGGTCGAGAGGAATGAAGGCCCTTAATTCGAAACTGGCTTCGGTTAAAGCGTGTGGGCTCTGTGGTTGGGGTCCGGAAGAGGATGAACGCGCTTGGTAGGATACACCTGCTGACATGGCTAGGAGCCGGCCTCAGTGGCGTTCGTGCTGTGAGTTTCTTTGTCCTACCCGAACCCTCTTAGCCTCCCACTCTAACCACGATCTCACTATTTAGTTTTATATACTTCTGCATATCAATTTTTGATGCACAGTAGCCGGCTGGTAGCTTACCGGAATGATGCCCATCTGTTACCGGTAGCTCAGCCGGCTTGCACCAGTTGTATTTTTTCGCCTTTTTCTTATATGTATTGCGACACTGTAGTTTAGGTGTTTCCCACCTCTAGCTGACGTGTATAATGACGATAATGATACATCCTACACGTGTGTTCTGTTGCTACCGAATCACTTAGTAACGCACTGTACTCAAGCTTGTTCATCCGTGGCCATGACAAGCGCATTTTGGCATGTGTACACATATGCACAGTCTTAGTATCTCATTTTATGGACGCAATTGGTCATCCTATCTTTGGGAAGTAAGTCTCCCAAATGCACCGGCGTCGAAAGCAACATTTATTTCATCTGCGTTTAATGTCCTTCGGGTGGCCTCTGAAGATCCTTCTTTAAAGTGAACCCATACCGTCCCAGTCCAGTCCGTTTTATTCCGTGGATGTCAGTTTATAGCCTTTGGCTACTGACTTCTCACCAGCCATCTCTGGTGCCCCTTGGTATTTTTACCTGCTTCCGTGCGATCTTTTAATTCTCTTCCACTGTACACATGGCCTGTTCTGTGAAACGATGATAAGGCGGCTCGAGCATATACATGCTGTGGTGACCTAAACTATATTGTAATGTATCGAACAGTTTATTGAATATCTTTGTCTTTGCCCTTGTCGATGTCTTTTCCATCGCAATGAGGCTGGACCTTACCGTGGTACGATGGTTTGTGTGCCTCAGTGATCCATTGAGCTATACTGGGTGGTGCTTTTGCACCTTCAGAGCCACTCATACCAGATTGGTCAATTGCTAGAGGACAGACAAACACAGCCTCCTGGTCCTCCAGGTTGGGGGTTGGAATGAGGGTGGCTCCTTATTCCTTAAAATGGACTCCTTATAGTTCAGTGCCAAACCCGCTGCCTTGCGGACAGGTTTTTGAACCAAAGGCTTTGGTTGAGAATCCTAATCGTTCTCCTGTCTAGGCCTGGGCAACCTGACAGTATCCTGCCCACGCAATACAATGAATCTTTCCCCATACAAATTTCTGGTGCTCTGGCCACCGCAGAGGATAAGCAACGGTGCCCTATCTGCTGCATCGAGCAGGGTGGATAGGGGTTTGGATGCTACTGCTCAAGCCTTCCCATCTTCTTATTCCCCTCCTTGCGTTTTTTCACCCTTATCGTCCCGTTCCAGCTTCACTTTTATCCCCCTGTTTTCAACCCCCAATTCTCGGCCCTCCTCCATCTTGCTTCAATAGTCGCTTGTCTTTTAGTTTCAACTCACAGGTGAACGCAGTGCGTCACTCCTGTACTGTCAACAGGCCCATGTCCAAGCAAGCGGCCCATTCCAGTTCATCGGCTTCCATTTGGAGCCCTCGATCCTCCTTCAGACTGACATGCCTCAATGTTCGCACATTGGAATGTGTCAGCTTATACGCCGTAACGGCGCCTCGCTGCCGCGCGACCACCACCAGTCGCGCGCGGGCTAAGTATACCGCGAGGACGCCCACCCCTACGCGAATTCGAACCGGTGACCTTATGGTTGGAAAGCAAACGTGCCAACCACTCGGCCACCGGCCACTGTTCGCACATTGCTTCAGATCGGTCGACAGGTAGCACTTGCCCGAACATTGGAGACCCTCTTGATCGATATCTGCTGCCTATCGGAGACCCGCCTGCAAGACTGGAGCTCTGTACTCACTCTGCGATCCCCTTCAGGTGACACTAGCAGCACTTTCACATTGCGCCTATCCGGTGACGATGCAGCTTCGAGAACCGGCCAAGCCGGTGTTGGTATTGCCCTGAGTCCCCGGGCTGAAGCTGCTCTGGTTGATTGGATCCTAATCAGTAGCCGGATATGTGCGGTCCGATTGGCTGGCTCTTTCAAAACTTCGAAGTCGCGTGGGACTAACAGGTGTCTATTCGTGATCGCTGCCTACGCGCCCACAAACTGTAGCGATGACTCGGTAAAAGACGACTTCTATCGCCAACTGACTCAGCTCCTTCGCCACAGAAGAAGCTCAGACACTGCTGTGCTGGCTGGGGATCTGAACTCTCAAGTTGGAAAATTATCCACAGATAAGCTGCATCTAGCCGGCCAACATAGTATAGGCTCCCGTAATGATAACGGTGAGCGGTTACTTCATTTGTGTGAGGATGCTCGCTTATTTCTTGCGAGCACTAATTTCCGACACAGCAGTCGCCGGAGGGGGACTTAGAGCCCACCAGCCTCGAACCAGCTATGGACGCAAATCGATCACATTGCTATCAGCTACCGCTGGAGAGGTTGCGTCCAGAACTGTCGCTCGATTTGGAGCACAGGTGTTGACACCGATCATGCACTTGTATGTGCTGACCTGCGGATGCTTTTTGGCGGACGCCCACAACGATGTTGTGAGCGCATTGATACCGGCAGACTGGCGAAGCCAGCTGTTCTGAATGCGTATCAAATTACGCTGTTATGCGAGTTGGATAAACGCTCACTGGATGCAATTGAAGCTCACTGGTCTCATATGCAACAGGCCTTACTAGCAGCAGGCAAATCCTCATGTGGTATGTCTAATCGCCAACATGAACATTGGGTCTCTTCGCAGTCTCTGAAACTTATAGATGCTCGCCGGCATATTCCGGCTGGAAGCGAACACAATGAAATTCGCAAAGAGCTCCGGGCAAAACTCCGTGCTAGCCTGAAGAAAGACCGCGAATCCTGGTGGTCTCGTTGTGTAACAGAGATGGAAATGGCCGCTGCCCTTAGTAACCATCGTGAGTTATTCCGTCTGATACGGGAAACGGGCAGCAGGAGGCCTGGTGTTAGTGAAACTATACATGATGAGAGTGGACAGCCTATCCACAATTTGTCAAAACGCTTGGAGCGTTGGGCTGAGCACTTTGGAACGCAATTTAATCGGTCGGAATTGCTAGATTTCTCGCCGATCAGTGATCGCTCTGCTCCGTGGGCTGTCCCTTTGGATCCAGCCTCTCGCTCAGAAGTCGAACATGAGATCAAACTGTTGAAGTTAAATAAAGCCGTGGGACCTGATGACCTTCCTCCAGCCCTCTTCAAATTCGGGGGACCTGCTCTTGTGGATAATTTACACGAGTTACTAGTCAAACTGTGGGAGCAGGAAACTGTCCCAACCGATTGGAGCCGCTTTGTCATAGTCCCAATTTTCAAGGGAGGCTCACGATCGGAATGCGGCAGCCATAGAGGAATCAGTCTGATATCCATAGCCTCCAAATTGCTTGCCTCTGTCATCCTTCACAGACTGACTGGCACTCGTGAAAGCCAGATTCGTGAAGAGCAAGCTGGATTTCGTCGAGGTCTTCGCTGCATTGATCACATCTTCACCTTGCGTCAGTTATTGGAGCACCGTCACATATATTGGCGGCCCACCGTTGTCGTGTTCCTCGATATCAAAGGTGCATTCGACTCAGTGGATAGACATGCACTTTGGGACTGTCTACTCAGGAAAGGTGTATCTGAGACATATGCGAATTTTATCCGAGCACTATACGGACGTAGCTCGGGCAGAGTGATGGCTTACAGCAAGTTGTCGTCGCCATTTAATATCTCCAGTGGCGTGAGACAAGGATGCCCTCTGTCACCTTTCCTCTTCAACTTCACTGTTGACGAAGTCATGGAAATCGCGTTTACAGGACACGATTTAGAAGGTGTGGAGCTACTCCCAGGAGAACGACTTCTTGATTTAGAGTATGCTGATGATATTGCCCTGATCTGTGACAGCTCACAAACGTGCCAAGCGGCACTGGACAGATTAGCACTAGCTGTCCGTCACTTCGGGCTTTGCTTCGCACCCTCGAAGTGCAAAGCGTTTCTCCAAGATTGGTCTGGACCGCTTCCTACGCTGACCCTTGGTGGGGATCAGCTAGAAGTCGTTCAAAAATTCAACTACCTGGGAAGTTGTATCAGCGCCCGTGGGATTGAAGATGAAATCACGAATCCTATAGCAAAAGCTCGATGAGCTTTTGCTAACCTTCGCCACTTATGGCGCCGGCGCGACATCACTCTTGCCCTGAAGGGTAGAGTGTACAATGCAGCAGTACGTTCGACCCTACTGTACGGTTGTGAAACCTGGCCGCTTAAAGCAGCGGACCTGAAGAGGCTAGTTACGTTCGACCACCGGTGCCTTCGTAATTTAGCTCACATCTGGTGGGAACACCGCGTGAGCAACGAGCGTGTTCGACGCCTTGTTTATGGCACAGGAAAAGGAAATGAACCGCTCAGCACCGTTATTTCACGCATCAGGCTCCGATGGCTCGGCCACGTGTTACGCATGCCAGCCCACCGACTCCCGCGACGTGTGTTGTTTGCGCGCCGGGGGTGTGGATGGAAGAAGAGGAGGGGTGGCCAAGCGATGACTTGGTCCAGAGGAATGAAGGCCCTCACTTCTGAGCTGGCCTCGGTTGGAGCGTCTCGGCTCCCTGGTTGGGGTCCGAAAGACGATGAACACGTTTGGTTGGACACACTTGCTGATATGGCTAGGAGCCGACCTCAGTGGCGTTCGTGCTGTGAGTTTCTTTGTCCCACCCCATCCCTCTTAGCCTCCCCCTCCAACCACGATCTCATTATTTAGCCTTATATAATTTTGCATAATAATTCTTTTTTGGTGCACAGCAGCCGGCTGGTAGCTTACCGGAACGATGCCCATCCGTTACCGGTAGCTCAGCCAGCTTGCACCAGTTGCTTTTTTTCTCCTTTTTTCTATGTATTGCGGCACAGTAGCTGAGGTTTCCTACCTCTAACCTATGTGCATAGGATGTGTGAAGTAGTCGCGGTCCTGTCGCAAATGTCCGGAGAGTAGACATTTTTGTTCAACATCCGGTACAAATATCCGACAATAACGAAAGGATGTCGAAGGTTGGGTCGACTATGCCAACCGTATTAATCGCGCCTGCCAACAATCACAACTACATAAGTGGACAAGTGGTCCGTTACAATTCAGTACCTACGTTTTAGCCCACAAACATCCGACGAAGCCGACATTCGAATGAGGATACAAAACAATTAAGCGGAGGCTGATGCCACATTGCAGGAAGTGACCGAAGAATACCAAGGCATGAGAATTTGTAGCACGATACCGCACTTATTCCGTGGTTCTCCAATCAGAACTATCGTTTTGTCTATGCAGTCAGCCGTGCTTCCCAAAATGAAGCTGCGCACCTGCATTCACCGCACTCTAAACCCCCCGCTGCAAGTTGGTTTTGTAGAGAGTGGCGATTTTCCCGGGAAAGCCAATACAAACCTCACACTTGCAACCATTATGACAGATAGGGGCGCAAGGCGTCCTGTCGCTGTGCTAGTTGTCTAATTGTTCCTGTAAGTAGAGCAACAATACCAAGTTGTTCTAGCGTACCAATTTGTCAAGATTTGTCACTGCAAGTTTTAAGTTTGACGGGGCCAGCAACCACAAATAAACAAATAAGAAACCAACGGCTTCCAAATCAAGGTACGAACCTCCAGGGTTTCAGGTATCAGCGTGATATTTTGCGACACTTGGTGCACGCTGGGGCGATCGAGATACCAACGGGTCATATGACACGGAACGTTGCAGTAGGTACGTTACGATTGCTTAGTGAACTGAATAGCCAGGTAAACTTCCGCGATCAACGAATCCATATGACTTGTTTCGTGACAGACCAGCCGAGGTTAGATTTGTTGGGGCTGGACTGGATGGATAAACTGAAACCTCTTGATCATTCAGTGAACAGAATACGTTAGTCGCTGCAAGTCAATCTGCTGTAGCAACTGACGAAATCAAGCCCGAATTTTCAAATTCAAAGTACCGAGATAAAACCACGTCACGAAGCATCGTTTCAACCTGGTCTCGGATGCTGCAACATAGCTACTGTCTCGTTGAACTTTAAACCAGACGCTAAGCTAGTCTTCAGAACAAGACGCCCGGTGACCTGAGCAACCCAGTCCTTAGTGGAAGCCGAGTTAAACCGGCAACAACCTGAATGGTTAACAGTACGAATTCATTATTCAGAATGAGCAACACCTATCAGGGTAAAGAAAAGAAACGGTAATGTCTGTTCATGTGCTTGCACCTTGAGAGGATTGAATTCTTTGTTGGATGATCCTAAGTATCCCCTGCCGGTACCAGAAGACTTGTTCAGCAAGCTCCATGGGGGAATGCTTCGCAAAACTTGACCTAGCTCAGGATTAGTTGCAAAGCCTAGACGACTATTAATGCAGAACATTTCTGACAGCAGACACCCACCTCGAACGTTTCAGTACAACGGGCTGCCGCTCTGCGTTCAAACCGCACCGGCCATTTCTCAACAACTACTGCATACCCTACCGAACCCTAACCAAATCACCGCAGTATACCTGGACGATGCGTTTACTAAGTGCACAAATCCGCTAGACTTGTTGAAGACACCAGAGAGTGCATTTGCGTCTCGTAGAAGTTGACTACCGGATACGGGCTGAAAAATGCGAGTACACCATAGAAAGTGTCAAATGGCTTGGGTTTACCATCGCCGACTATCGCCGGCGACCCTTTCCCCGCCACTACTTCAGCCATCATAAAGATGAAGCACCAAGAAGACATTTCAGAACCCCACTCGTTCCTTGGGCTCGTTTGCCGGTATAGCAGTGTCCTACTAAGCTTTCACCCAACCAGTTAGCAGCTTGCAAGACAAGGGTTGAAATGGATGAAGGAGTGCCAGCAGCTACCGGAAACTTACCTGGAATGCTGTCATCTGGCTTCGCTTTGATTTAAGCCACTTATCCTATTCTCCATTGAGCTCTGTCCTCGCAGCGGCAATTTTACCTACACCAGCGCATCGTTCTTGCTGAACTTGAAAAGGAGCTACAGCAGCTCACTTGCCCCAACGCCAATGGCTTGATAAGATGTCACAAATTGAAGCTGCTTAAACCACAATGGCTCCACACTTGCGCAGACCTCACCCTGTTCACCCGGTGTAGAATAACTTTGAACAGTTTACTTAAGGGTAAGTTGACATATAAGCGAAAGAACGTTTTAAGAGTAGTTTAGGCAAACTCAATAAAGTCGCTGGGAACTTGTTGCTGGCGCTGCAAATACGACAAGCCCACAAGAAAAGTCGGCGCGCCACGACACATAGGTACCTCACAAGGAATGGGAACGAACAGAGTTGATAAGGGTTCACCACTATGCTCGCTGCAGCTCAATAAACCAATGACCAAACGTTTAGTATAATCTGTATATATGCTACTAATATACATAAATAATTACATAAAGGTACAAATATTTGCTTTATGTGACCCTTAAATGAGCACTATATTACAACAAAAAATATTGCCTACGTATAATATTTGATAATAATGGTATAAATATAAAATATATCATACATACATATTGCGCACTTATGTGACATACATTTGCCTGAATTGATGCATGGCGTGATAATTCGAGTTTTCTTGCTGGTTAGCAGAACACCCTCGTGGGGCCAGATGGATTGTTTCTGTTTAACCTGTTCCAACAGCTAGTTTGTCGACAGCATTCCAAGACATAGTGGGCTTTCGTCTGAAAAGCGTTCTCCGTATAAAAATTCATAAACTTCTGTTACACAACACTGCCTTGGCAGCCTTGACGCTAGAAAATTAATTTACTACCTTCAAGATAACGGGCTAATCCCATCCAACCCACAGACCTCAATCTTCAATTCTCACATTGCCGACGCCATCAAACAGACAAGAAGGGAGCGGGACAGTACGCGTACAAATTACACAGCTGTGTATGCACAATTACATACATATATACTATTCTAAACACAAACAATACGGTTATGACAAACCTATTGTGTTCGTGCGCATTTTTGATTACCATTTGTTATGTTATTCTTAAAATGCCTGTAAAAGTGTGCCTCGAGTTATCGGGAATATAACTTACTTTATTTAGTTGTTTACTACTAACCTATTATATCTATTCTCGAGAAACAAGTTGTGTGGCTAGCGTCAGTTTGTTTAAGCTAGTGAAATAGTTTCTGACTCTGCACGGCGGAGTTTACGTGGCTGTTGGTACTTTAAATATGGGAAGGGCTAATTTTTGTCATGGCGGGAAAGGGTTTCGCTACCTTTGTCCTCGGTAACAGCCAAGCTTGTTTGTGTGGCTGCAGAGCATATTCTTTATTTTGGTGGTATTAAGGTACGGGGAAATAGAAAATAATGCTATATGGATTTGCTTCGTGAAAACGGTTGTGATAAATTTTAGTGATGACTACAAACGTAGTTGAATTTCACGGCATAATGGAAGGCAGGCAAATGCTAAATAAAAGTGTAGTGTAAACGGCTGATTTATGGAGCAAATAAGTGTTACTACAATTGTTTCATGTATGTAAGGTTTATGCTTGCAGTAAGTTACTTGCTTGGATAAGGGGTATACATGTCTCTTGCCTGATTATTGTATTTTTTTTAAAATCGCGATGAATGAAAGCAAAAGTTACAACTAATATAGCTTACCAACTACTATTCTTTGTACCTACGTAAGCGCAAAGCGACCTATACACGTCTATTTCAAAACTATTTATGGAAGCATCACCATTTAGCCCAGTGTACCGGAAAACAAAGCCCCTCCAGGCCTATTTTTCATGCCAAAAATTAGCCACTCTCCTTTAACTATAGGTTATGCGAAGAACGATTCCTCGGTGCACGCGCTTTGTGGGTTAAGCGCGCTAGGAACGTTCCCCATGATTACGAGAAAATTAGGACTCGGTTCCAGCGTCCAGGCTGCATTTACCGTTACTTGCATTTTACACAAGGACTTGTAAGTGGATCCGTGCTTAAATTGTATCCGTGGCAGAGTCTACCATAACTGTTGAGTTCTTGCAGACCTGGGATACAACTGTGCGTCGTATTAATGACGCCAGTTATTATCGTCATTGGACCCACTTGTGTAACATTACGCACCGGTAATCAAATTCTCTTCAGCCAACACCAGAGGCCTTGTAAGCGGCAATAATGGTGCTAATGTAACGAAGCCTATGTAGAAGAACATATCCACCAATTTGCAAGGAGCTTTTGCATATGCTGAAAATACGTTCCATTATCTGCCATCATTTTCATTAGGAAAACAGCACGCCGGATATACCCATTACATTAGCATCGCCATCTACTGTCTGATCGCGGGTTTAGTATCTACGGTCTTTCGTCTTAGTTTGTCAGCGGGCACTTGACTGCACCGGCAATGCAAAATTGCTAGGCAATTTGACTCTCAATTGGCTACAAGCAGCTCATAGCGAAACGGCGACGTATTTCTTTATTTTTAATGCGCCAGCTATAGGGATGCCTAATGTTTACTCTCTGCATAGTACCCTCTTTTCTTTTTCATACATCGACGATACCATCTAGTTGCTTTATAAAGGTTATTCGCTTCCACAAACAGCTACCGTGGGTTGACAAGTATTTCGTGTAGTAAACACCACTTTTAAGATAATCGTACCATAAGGACGCATTCTGCACGAATATTGGAATAATTCCGTGCAACCAACCGGCGGGTATAGCCGCCTTACAAGATTTTCACCAATAAACTGCGCAGCCGCGAAAGTACAGTTACTTTGGATATCAGACACACCATAACCAGTTTATGAACATATTTGTTCGGTTCATCTACTGTGGCTTCTAGGGCTCTTTCAGTGGATGTTTTGGTTCAATTACACACAATCTCAATTTGTGTCAGTATACAGAAACCCCTTGGGTAGGTCAAGCGGGCTTATTTATTCCAGTTGTACTCATATGACTAATAGATATCCTGTTGCGGTTGTTATCATCCTGAGATTGCTTTAAGTACTTTCTACTTCGCAGCAGAGACAGGAGGTTTCCCACGGCTTTTCCGGACATGACCTTACAACCCACCTTCATCATTTGGTACATAGGCTAACTACGTTACTGAATGTCAAGCTTTGTAATCCTATACCGTCTCATATTCTCAGACCTAGGTGATCACCTACCGGTTCCCGATAACTTAGATGAATGCGTCATGCGCCGACGCTGGAGGAAGTTTCTTCCGGCAAACGCTGCGGCGTTACTCGCTATTTTGGCCGATCCTTTCACCAAATAAGCTAAACGAAGTGACCGAAATAGTGCTCGGAGTTTCTTTAAAACTTCTTTGAAACCTGTGGCTGGGACATTCATGGCAAGTACTTCAGCGAGTGCTACACTCGACCCCATTAGTAAGAGACTCTCAAGTTTAGAGCCTAATATTTCTTACCTTAGACGCGGTCGAACACGAAACCAAAGATCCTGTTCCAAGAACTGGCTTAGCTTTAACTCCCGCAGACGATCCTTGCGTCCTTACTGCTTCTTCTGTTACCGCGTCATTGACTCCGAGCGTAACTGCCTTTCAGGAGGTACTGACCCAATGGATTTTGCTAACACCAAATCTTGATACGACACAATCAGCTAGTAATGGTGACGGCTGTTGCTAGCCAAATTAACAGGCGCCTCCTGTAAGTATTCCATTCTATGACAGATTGCTACGTTTTGGTTGACACCGGCGCGGATATATAAGCCAGCTGGAAGGATGCTACAGCCTGCCGACAGCACGAATGCCCTACCTTATTGCAACCTACTTCTCACACTCAGACTTGAACCACATCATAATTGTCCTGCTTATTATTCAATCGCCTACTTAGCAAGTAGACTTGCGTTGTAAAAATTGCTTGAGGATACCAGATCGTCAACTGCTTTCAAATAGCTGACTGAAATTACTTCTATCAGACCTCAAGTGCCTTGGCCCGATCGTTTGAAGATTTTCGCATTGTTGCAGCATTTTCTGTCAATTGTCGAAGTAATTATCAAAGCAATGGATCCCAACCACGAGGTGCACCATCATTTCGTTAAAATTGATCCACATGGGACGGCAAAACCAAGACGACTAACAAGTGGAAAAATACAGGCAGCAAAGCAAGAGCTCCAGCATATGCTTAAACTTGGGATCGTTTGTCTTTCAAGCAGCTGTTAATAATCTTTACACCTTGTTGAGAAGAGCAGTACTTGGCGCCCATGTAGCGCCTGCCGAGCTTTGAATAACCCAACATTTCCCGACAGCTACCCGATCACGCACATACACGATTTTTCACTATTATTTTCTTGGAAGTCGATCTTTATCAATCTTGCTCATGGCACGGCCTAGTAACAACTTCCAGTGGCACAGAAAAATATTCCGAATAAGGCTGTGAATAACTCTTTTGGCTTGTAAGACGTTCTTTGCATGCGATTCGGTCTCCAACCTGTCTCGCACTCTAATCCGCGTTTCATACTCCAAGTTCTCTGTTGTCTCAACGTTGACATTGCAAAATTATCGCTGTGTTCTTTTCAAGAGCTGCTGTCGACGAAACCGCAACATACAAACGAAATGCTTTCCAATGGTTTCAACAGTATGGCATCATCATTAATCCGGAGAAAGTTTTATTCGGCCAAACCTCCACTGGCATTCTAGGCCACAGCATCGATGCTGACGTCCTTACTCCATTAACTAAGAAAACGCAAGCTGTCATGCATATTCCATTGCCTAGAAGCGTTACCAGCCTACACCGATTATTTTAGTGTCAACTATTATGGATGCTGCAATTATCCAGCATCTAACTGATTCGCTAAAGAGCAAGTTGAAACAGTTCACGTATACTACGGAAGCAGAAGTAGCATGTAACGCAGTTAAGCAAATGCGGAGCCAATCTACCTCACTTGTTTACTTGAGAACGGACGAAGACGTAAGGCATTCTCAACACAGACTCTTCACAAACTACGGTTTGTGCCACGTTGCAGCAACTGGTGGGTAACAAAATACAACAGTTTTGTTTCTTCCGCATGAAGCTTCAACCAGCCCAGAAAAGGTTAAGCACGCTGTCGTGAGCTGCTTCCAAGTACTTGGCTGCAAAGCATTTCCGTCACATACGTAAGGGTCGTCGTGTTTTCAAATTGCCAGATCGTAAGCCCCTTTTGTAGGCTTTCGCAAAAGTTCTAAACATTGCTACCCTAGACAGCATCGACATCTTGATACACTTACAGACCTTTGTGTTGACGTTCGCCAGACTGATGTTCCCAGCAACTTTGTGGCCGGTGCACTATCCGGCGCCCACATTCAGCAGCTTTCACGCTTACTCATCCATATTAAAGAAATGACTTTTGCCCAAGCCAGGGACGCAGAATTAATACAGCTTTGATCAACCGCTAAGTTAAAACGCTTGCCAGTGCCCGTGCTGAAATCTGACGCAAGAATCTATTGCAACATTTTAACCGGGAAACCTAGAATTCTTGTTCCGGTCCTAGCGGGAAGTGCTTTATGAATAACTTCATGAATTATGGCAGCAAGTTATCCGATCTGCTGTGCAACTAATTACCGACCGTTACCTCTGGCCCAATATAAGCACAGACATACGCCAATGTGCCGAAAAATCGACTTAGTCGTCAAACCAACCAAATTCACTGACACCCTGAAGCTCGATTCTGGCAAATGCACTTAGATGTCGGAGGACCGCTACCGGCTTCAAACGGTTTCACTTTTCCGTCGACTTGTTTCAATCACTTTATTTATTTTTCCTATGAGATTCCTTTACGTGAGAATTCCGCTGAAACTGTTGCTCGTGCTTTCGTTGTATCGTGGATTTCATTCTTCTCTGCACTATTCACTGTCAATACCGACAAATTATCTCGATTCAGTTCTACCCAATATTGTGCCTTCAGTCGATTATTGGGTTATACACACTTCCAGACGGCTGGCTCTCGTCGTGCTGTCACAAGTCATGTCGAACGATTTCACCGACAACTGTAAGCCACCGTCTTAGCTAGTTCATCGGATGTCTTTTGGGTTGAACCATTTCCAGCTGCTCTGCTTAGTATTCGCACTACCATAACGAAGTTATCGGCTGATGCTTAACTGTATTTGTCCTTAGCACAACCCCCAGACTCACAAGCAGGATAAGGCTTGACTCCAAGAGCAACGTGGAAGTAAGTGCTGCGTCATATGCGGAACACCTGAGGCACCCCTTTGGACCCATTAGACCGACACATCCGCAATTATGCACGCGCACGCAGCGTACAAGTCCAGCTTTGCACAGTTGTCTATTCCTCTTTGTTTGCATCAAGGCTGTCCAAAGACACTACTTGCCACCCCACAAAGGCTCATTTAAGATATTTTCGCAAAATCTAAATGCTCCTTTCTGCATAAGAATGAGTCCGAAGTGCACATGACGATTTATAGTCTTAAACCAGCAAATGTCAAGCCGTCAATCGTGTTCCTGAGCTGTTACCCCAGAACAAACACCTGACTGGTTTAAAAATCTAAAAGGTCCTGTGTTCCCCAACAAACGATCCTATAAACACCTGTTCAGGTAGTAGTTTCCCACTCAAAACTAACAAATTGTGGCCAACAAACGTTAAATAGAGTTTCGATTAACAGCGCTGACATGTATCTACACGATAGGTTATCATTGTTTTTATCACTATTATTACAGACTAATTTGTACTGTTGGTTTCAATTTACGACTTTTATACAAAATATATTCAACGCGCTCTTGTCGTGCTGGTTTTGGTTGCTATTGCCTCTGCTTGTGGTTCCGCTACTTCTTTCCAATGGTTGTATTTAAATCGTTAGATCGTTACTCAACATCTAACAGACAGCACTTGTGGAAGGCATGTAAGGCAAGCGCGCTTGGGCGTTCCATTATTGTGTGTTTTGCCTGGGGATGCCATTTTCTCTAAGCCTTAAGCTTTTACATAACAACCGTCTACATACTAGACAACTGCCGGAGCTTTATAATGGTTACGGAGAAGATAAGTTTTGATGGACTAGTAGATTTACAGCGAATGTCAACTTTAATACTAGCAATAAAGAGACGTATTGTTCCCACGTTAATTGCGCTAAAACATTGTACAAATAGGTATGCAAATAAATGTAATATACATATGTGCATAGGCCCATAGACATGTACGTAGTTATACGCATATATTTATGCATATGGTTCTAAATATATGCATATATATGCATAAGCATGTTACCTAGATGATGGTGCCTAATAACCGATAGTTAGCTGATAGGTAAATTCTATCTAGATGAAGTGGGCTATGTGTAATCACATCTTAGGTGCTCGCGTCGAGTGAAGTGAATAGCAGCACGTTAACTGCAGGTTATTCGAGGAAATTGGGTATCCATGTTATAACGCAAATCCAAATGATAAGTGAAAATTGCGCATAGAATGTAGACTGATTTGATGATATACAAAATTAGCCACAAAGTGCTCACATATAATGAAATTAGTGAATGGATGTATGTAACGGCTCACAGCTGTTGTCGCGCAGTCCTCCTCTAATGGAAAAGCTTGGTTCAGGAACAGCCTTTGCGTTTCTCAATGACGGACCTTAAGTACTCTTATCGTGCACGTAGGTACGCGCAACAGATTGCTTATATTTCACTGCGTGGGCCAACAGCTGGTTTGCTAATTGCCCACCGTTGCTGGAAATGGTTGACTACAAATATCCTTGACGGAGTATAGATCCGCGCCCATACATTATCATTGGAGTGCATTTCCGTCCAATCCCGCGTACCTATCCTGTTGTTGCTTACACTTTTGTTTGTTAAGCCCACTTGCGCTATTATTTTCGTTCGCAGACGAACATATACACATCCGGTTATATTTTATTTAGTGACCTATACAAGCCCTTTTCTCAACAATAATTTCAAAGTATTGTAACGTGGTATTGTTACCATGCCTGTAAAATACTTTGACCAAGCTTGTACAGATCTGCCTTGCCGTTCGGAGTATATACCATTTACTTATTTAGGTAATAGAAATCCTATTTCCGGTGCTAAAAGTCAAGCTAATTTTGGGCGGAATAACAATCGTGGTGACAGCTTTGTGCTGTTGCTTTGCTGCTTTGTACCCTTCAGACGAATAACATGACTAGGTGCAACAAGTAACTTATATGCAATGCACCAGGCATTTCCTTGCAAAACTAGTAGTACACCTACATTGCAATCGACCAAATTTATATACCTTGTGCAAAAGTCATTATTTCGTCAACACAGCCCCATTCACAAGTAACGATAGTTATTTTGTGTGCTCCTAAAGATAGCAGCCGCGCCGGAATGGGACTGCGCAGTACGCACATGTGCAATAAAGCGGGCCGGTGTGAAAGCACTGGCCGAGGTTAAGAGAACTATCTATTCCGAAATTTATCTTTTTAGGACCTCTTGGAGTACTTAAATGTGCTTTGGCAAATAAATGCTGATGTGCGCGATGGTTTCATGCTTTGAGGCACGCACTTGGAAGCGGAAATGAATAGGCACAGATAAGTAAATGGAATAGTTGTAATCCGATTGGCTTTTAAAGACGTGCAAATAAAATAATGGAAACGACACCTACCTGAAAGGGCGGTGCGACCCTTGGAGACAAACAGTGCGTACAAGTGACATGGTAGGCAAATGGGTAGAGCATTCGACCACTATTAAAATGGTCGAAGGTCTGTGGTCTTCTCTCCCTACCTAATGAGATGCAATTACTTAGAAACGTGTCGCAATTGTGCAGCGTTTTATCCTGTACCTTTTTATTAGACATTACATTGCTTGACCGGTTTCAACGACTAATGGCGGACCTTGACTGAACAAGTTGCTTAGCCTACGCAGAAAGTTGCAGCTCATATGGCTGCAACTAAGGAAGTGTGAAATCTGTCGGTAAGTTTTATTGTCCGTTATACTGTACCATACAAACGGTTTGACGATAGTGTCCCAGGACGCGGTGAGTTTTCACCTGGCAAGTGTTCACCTGATAAAAGACCTCAAATGTCTCTTTGCCAACACCGCGACGGGGCGGAGGGGACTCGTCAATGAATCAAGTCACTGCCCACAAACTCACATTGGCAAGTTACTCAGAGAAACCTTTTACATTATCTTAAAATCTTTTGCGTTTTTGCACTAACAAGACACTTCCCTGTTTCTCTCTTCAATCACCACTCCATAGGTCACGTGTCTGCACATTTCGCACCCAGGCTTTCGCTACTTCCTTAAAGATTCCGTTCCTGACAAGTGCAACCGCCGTTCCAGTAACTTCCAAAGGTCGTGCGAATAGCGCACTTTATTTCATATAAAGCAGCCTGCGTGTTGCGAAACAACCGCTTTAAAGTCTTGTTCGTGCCAGATTTGGTGTGACATGTAGTATTCGGGATATATTAATTAATTATTTAGTTAATTGTAAGGAAGTGATTCAGCCCCATCGACACCACTATTGCGCAGGTATCATGCTAAATGAAAGGCATTCGATGGCAGGAGCGCGTGCATGCACACCGAATGAAATAAGTTAATTTGAATAAGGAAATACCAAGTAAATGTCTAGACAGCCGGCCCATCGATAATTGCTTGATCCTAACAAAAGTGCTTGCACATATACGGCGGGCAAATGGTGTGCTTCACTTCAACACAGCGTATAAATGAATAATGGGGTATAGGTGTAGTCGTATGCTGCAGGTGTTTGCGAAGTATGGAACAGGTCAGGTGTTTTCTCCCCTGGGCATTGGATTGGGAGCTTGAGGTAACGTTACTAAGTTAACAATATTACGTAATCTGCGTCCAACACTAATTTGGCACACGGCATGGGCTGAGGCGGTATAATGATAACTCCACCTTGCCTAGTTGTGTTTCGAGAAACGAACTGACGAATTATGGATGCAAGATAACAATGTGGGAAAAAATGCTAGTGGTCGGCAATACTTATACGATCCGCATCATTGTGGGGAGCGTGTATACATGAGTACTTTACCCAGAGTACTTAAACGCAAAAAATGTTTGGCCCTGGAGTGTGATGTTTTCGCTTTGCGGTGAGCTTAGCCCTGATCAGCGTTGGTATTGCGTACATTGATTTAAATTATGCAAAATTGTTTGAAGACCGAAAAACAGTGCATGTAGATTGCATGCGAGAATGTTGCAAAACAGCGCTGCATTGAAAACTGGCAGCAGCACCCACGGCCGCGTATCATGCAAGGAGGACTTGTGTCATATTGCTTCTTCTGGCCACTGATAACCTCTCTAATAGCACTAGTATCCTGCTTTCTTCTTAGCTTTGACATTTTGGTTTAGCTACGGCGAGACGTCGTACACTTCCGCATCTCTGCATATATCCGGAGCCTGCTGGGAGCCACTCCTTATCTCTCCAACGTTTACTCCCTTGGACTCCGCAAAACGTACTGTTGCTGGTTTTCTGACTTACTCTGCAGTACACTATGTACGAAATGGTGTTATTTATCTCCATCTTTATTTCCTAATCGCTCAACAATGAAATTAACTCATTTTATATATTCTAACTTGCCCATCCTTATAACACCTGGGGACTCCTCTACTATGTGTCGGGACACCGTCCTCTTTGTTGTACATGCCTTTTATCCGCTCTGAACATAGTTATCCATGGCCACTATGCATAACCGCTATATGCTGCTCGTCTGTCTACAATGAAATCAGTCTTCCAAGTAGCATCCACCGAAGTTGTACATAAAAATTATTTCAGAAAATATGTCTCAAATAAAGGTGTTTTAAAACGGTGAACATATTTGATAACCGTCATACAACTGGTTTAGTTCTTATATAGTACATTAAATTCAGACTTCTTCTTTTGCGTTTGAAAGCCAGTTATTAGTTCGCAATTTCTCCCTCATACCTTTCCGGGGCCTGCAAAGCAGATGTGCGTAAATGCATTAAGTCGACCATACAACCGGCATCTGAAAATGATTGATGCCACCATATGCTCAGATGGGACACTATTTTACTTATTTACTCGGCCTCTGGAAACCGCTTGATGGAGCAGAATAATTGCATGAACACTATTGTTATTTGAAACAGTTCCTGCAAACGCAGGATTTTAAATTCGACAGGCTTCACTTGATAATGGCGGACACAGACTTCACGATTCCGCCATCCGAGAGAATAATATGGCCTTAAACCGACTGCACTGGGGTAGCGCACAATCGGTCTGTCAAAAGCATTGTCATTTCTACCTTACGGACGGCAGTGTTTCAGGACGTGGTGGAATTTTGCCTAGCGAGCCTTCTTTCTATAAAAAGCCACAATGGTCCGCGTAACAACACTGCAACTTGGCTGCTGGGACTCGCCGCTGAATGAAAGCACAGCCCACAAGCTCACGCTAGCAAGTTGATCATACATTTTTGTCCATGCGTGACATGGTGTACCTGATAAACTTAAGGACTAATTGTTTATTTATTTATTCTAACACATTATGCAAAATTTATTTACATGCTTATCTGATCCCTCGCTGGCATGGCATCTAGACACATTCTAGAAATATGAGTTTTGTCTATTTCTTTATTAAGTAGATTACGTCATGACTTGGAGGATTATGTACACAGGCGACACAGTTATGTTCGTCGCATGCGGACTTTGCAAGAAAGGGTTAAGCAACCGCGTGGTAATGTTATCTCAGGCAAGTAGCTGGGTAATCTCAGACGAGCGATCTGGCTGAGAGTAGGGGCTCATATGCATGTGTGAGACATTATGGTGAGGCAGATAGAAGACACGTGCGGCGGTCGGATGGACGGCGAGTGCGGGTTGTAAAATAAAGGTTTGGCAACAAGGGGGTATTGTTACCTTAAGTAATTGGCAGCGTAACCAAAGATATGGTATAAGGCTGGGTGAACGGGTCTCACATGCATCTGGGTGACTTCAGGGTAAAGCGGATTATGGACACATGCGGCAGGGAAGCGGACCGCGTGTGCTAACTGTGATGATGTTGGTTACACAACAGCAAGTCTTGCGAGTCAGACGCGTAAAAGGAGGTTGTTGTGCAGTCCACTTGGTTTTACTGTGCTGTAAACAAGAATTCGAACAGCCCGCTGCACACTTTGTGTTCCCGCCAGATGTTAGCCATGCTGCAAAGGCACCGGTGGTCGAACATAACCATAGGGTCAAATGTAGCGCTGCATTGTACACTTTACCCTTTAAGCTGAGATATATGATGTCCGTATGCTGTAGGTGGCGATGGTAAGAAAAACTGTCTCGAGCATTTGCTATAAGAATCGTGGTTTTATCTCCGATCCAAAAAGCGCTGATACATCTTCAAAAGCAACGCAATTTTTTAATATCTGCTAGCTTATCCCCATCAAAGGTCAGCGCAGGCGGCGGTGCATGCCAACCTTGGAGAAAAGTTTTGCACCGTTAATGCGTAAAGCTTAACTCAAAACGGTTGACAGCCTGTGCTTATCTGTTTAGTGCAGCTTGGCGAATTTATGAGCTTTCGCTTTTGAGTACAATTTCGCCAGCCTATTAAAAGCCAAGTAGTAGCTTTCATTGGTACGGCTACACTCATTTTAGGCTGGGTTCAGGGCATGCGATCTCTAGGCTTTTAGATTTAGAAGAGACTAGAAGGAGAAAAATCACATTAGTCTTCCTATTGGACGAATATTTGAGCCTGGAAATAAATAGGTTCTAAGAAGTCTTAATGCATCTAAAGCAAAGCGCCCAAACAAAACCTTGGTCAAAAAATTACAGCCCATGTTCACTTTACAAACAGCTCCCTGTATGTGGCACGGGAAGGAAATGCAACGATGGACCAATGGTTTATTACGGGTAAAAAGACATTGCTTAACAAGTCCCGTGGGATGGAACTTCTTGCGACAAAGGAATTGCACCAAATAGTGATAAGCTCTAGGGTGGGCTCGTCATAGACTTATGTAGAATAGCAAAGGGGCTCTCGTATTCAACGTATAAAATCATAAATCCTTTGGTTAGGCGTTTGGCAATACACCGTTTAATTGCGTTTTGTAGCCCTTACCATCAAGTCATTAGATGTAATATAATTGAGGCAGTGCATCGTCAGCACGTTTTTTAAATACCGCCTGGGTGAGAGCAAAGACGACATAAATAAGGAGAGCGTTCTAAGGCTGGCACGCGCGGAGGGAAAAACAATTTCTACAACATGCAAGCCTGCTAGACCGAATTGTCAGGTTCAGAGGAAGACCTCTTAGGTTGGTGTTGTGGTTCACTTGCAGCAGCGGACAGCAAATGTGGTATGGGTTCCTCAGAATTTGATGTACCTTTATGAGATCCCCTGCAAAAGCCGACAGCGACTGCTGTACAGTCCTACAGATTTCAGTCTAAGCTGATAGTGCAGATGAAAGAGGACACTGCCGTTCTTGGTTGCTCTTCGTTAAGCAGTCTCGTGAGCAACAAGGTCCTGCTTCTGCCACGGCTGCCACGATTGAATAGCATATTCCGATCGTGATCGCACGTAGGTGTTACACATTTGGGTAAAGATTGAGGGTTCCAACCAACCCAACGCTCCGCGAAGTGGGACGAAGTGTTGGGTGCCGGTTCTCGTCGCATTCGCTGCAGGTTTTGAACCCCCAAGATCTTCCTGTACCAATATATCCAGGTCACGCTCTTGAGGGACCTTCTCCATGGGGCGGTCCCCAAGCTTATAAGCGCTCACCGGCTGGTGACGCAGATATATCAGCTTGCACTTAGCTATGTTCACTTGAAGCATGTTCCTCTTTGATCATACTTAAATGATGAAGCAGATCATGAACTGGATTGTTACTAATCGCCCGCCATATCTTGACCTCATGAGAGAAAAGCCGAAAATTATTGGGGATAACTGCTGCCAGGTCGTTGATAAACACCAGGAATAAGCGCGGTCCCAACACTGAGGCTTGTGGATCAGCGCCTACCACTTCAATTGGGTTAGAGAGTGATCCCTTAAAACGTACTTGAAGTTTCCGTTGGTGAAGGAAGCTGCAAATCCAACCAAGTACAAGATCTCCGATTCCGTAACTCTGTTGCCCTTGAAGTAGGATACCGTGCTCAATGCAGCCGAAAGCCGTGGAGAAATCCAAATAGATAAGGTCAACTCTGACCCCAGCATCAGCCACTTTCGTCCATCTACCTTGTGCAATCAGTAGGTTGATCGTGCATGACCGGTGTTGACGGAAGTCATGATGTTCCGGTACCAAAATGTTGCATTTTTCCAGGAGGTCCCTTAAGGCCTCAGCGACGACTGCTTCCATCATCTTCGCGAGCACAGGGAGGAAAGTCACTGGACGATAGTTTGCAGGGCCTGAACGGCCACCGCCTTTAAGAATAGGGATGATAATGCCACGCTTTCACACAGTGGGGACTTGTTGTTCGCCCAAGCATCTTTGGAAGAACTGTGACAGTGGTTCAGCTAGCTTGTTGGCCAAAGCCTTCATTGCCTTTGGACGCATGTTGTCTGCTCCCGGTGAACTATGCTCACGCAGTGAGAGTAACTTCCTTACCACAATTGCTGGGTTGAAACTTACATTTGTAAACAATTGTGTCGGTAATATGCCTGACGTCACGAGACAAGTAGAGGTTGTGAGTTTGAAAATTGGAGCGTATTGTAGCCGCAGGGCATTAGCTGTTTCTTCTGCCATTTGTACTCTACCGCCTTTCGTGTAAAGTGGAGGGATTCCGTGCTTCACTTTACGAAGCTTATTGACATGCTTATATAAGACTTCGTTGTTTGCCATGAATCTTTTGGCTAGGCACGGTTGATAAGTTACATGGTCCTCACAGACAATTGCAGTGCAACGGTTTCGATGGGTCAGGAAATTGCCCCAAGTCTGTGAGTCGGGGTTAATCTTGTTTGCACGCCATGCTGCAGCCCTTATCGCCAGACATTTACGAGTCGTGCTCCTTAGCATTGAAAATATTTTGTGGGACAAAGGGGCTTGGTCTTTGATGTTCTGTTGACGCTGTTGCTGAATCTATTAACGAACTCTGTCCAAACAATGTCAAAGGGACCTTTGTTTGAGAATTTCCAAGCAGCTGCTTCGGCCACTTCATTTAATACGTGGTGGCGTGTGATTGTTTGCGTTAGTTCCTAGTGTTCAGATGGATACTCTGCATAACACACATAGTTAAATGTCATTACTACATTGGCACTGCGATCTAATGGGCTCTCCATCAATAACTTGTCAACCAAGAGCTCTTCATTCGTGTGCACAAGGTCCAATATTGACGGTTTGTTTACTGCCCTGAATCTCGTGGGCGTGGTGACATGATTATACAAGGAAATATCAGCGGTCAGTTCATGCAAGTCTGCTTTGAACTGCTCACTGGGCGGTGCTAAAACCTTCAGTTTGTGTAGATTGAAGTCTCCGGAGATGATAATGTGGCTGTACCTAGTGCGGGTTACTCTGTTCAGACCACGGATCAAGCGGGAATCCATTTCCGGAGTGGACGTAGGGGGGCGGTAAACAATAGCTGCGAGATATGCGGCATTTTGTTTTAGTCGGAGACGGCAACAGAGTGAATCGGTAAAGTGTGTTTACAGATCCTCAACTATTGTACGTGGTAGGTCGCTGCGGTAGTAGATTAGGATCCCACCTCCTCTGCTGGGGCAGTCGTTCCGGATGAGTGACATTCCGGCTATCTCATCCTCAGCATAATTCGCCTCATAGTGTAACCAAGTTTCGGTAATAGAAATTAGATCCCCAGCATTCGCAACCTGACGTAGTCGAAGTTCGTTAATTTTAATGAGGAGCCCTTGGCGTTAGTCTACCCACATGAAATTTTCTCAGATTTAAGCAATGTTTTGGAGGTTGCACAACTCATAGGTGAAGTTACGCCGATCAGTGAGTGGCCGGCAACTAATCGTTTTTTCGATGTGTAATTGATGAAGCGCTTAACGACTTATTCATCGTTCGGGTAGGTAGCCCCGTGTCTAACCTTGGACGTACGGTGTAAGTTGTCCTGTCAATATCTTCTACAGGTTATATGGGCTCATTCGGCACACTACTGGTGCATTGTTCTTTCATAGCTCCCAACGCGTTTGGTTCTTTGATTGAAATATGATCTCTAGGAGGCATACCGCTGATTGTCTTCGACCGAACCTCAGATGGTAGCCTGCAACGAAACATCCAACAGCTTTTTAGCATCGGTGTTACCATATGTTTTGACTGAAGGACCGCCTTCAACACTCTTGGGCCACTTCCTTTTTAGTTCGGTGAGGTACGCAGTCGTGACACGGATTTCGCTAACACATCATCCACGCGGAGTATTTCACGAATACAACACCACAGTCCTTTATCATTGGTCGTTACTTCATACTACTCACATGCTTCAATTTCAGGAACCCCACGTCTAAGTATAGTTCTGGTTGAAGTTTCCTTCCGGTAGTCCTCTAAGTTGCGATTAACTCGATGACGCTCGCCTCTTGGGAGGTCTGGAAAGATACGGATAGAGCAGCGTTCACTGCTGAGACTACCTGTCGACAGTGGTACTGATTCTACTTCAGTAATAGAGTTCAGTACAACGCGCAGTAGTCTTGGCTCTACGAAATGTTTGGAGTTGGAATGTCGTGTAATACGCACTAAGTGTACAGGTTTCAGTACAACTCCGATTTGGTTACTAATAATATCCCACCGGTTGTGGTCGTCTAACTGCCTGCCTATTATTGATGTCGACTTTGTTTCTGGGATATTGGAGCACCGTGCCCTCAGTACAGGTAGTTGTTTCATTACACCTTTCGACATGTCGCGGTTAGTGACTGAAGTACTCGGAGATGTACCGCAGGAAACCGGTGGAGCTTGCACTAGGAAAAATCCGTTATGTTCCTCAGTTTCCGCGCCAGTTGGGCTGATGTTAATTTTAAATGACGGGTCTTCTTGCAAGCAACGGTAATCCAACTTACGTTCCTATCGGATTGCTATTTTACAACGCACTCCGTCGGGAGGTTGGATGTAGCCTTGCTTGTAGTTACTCCGATCGAACTGGGAGCCGCTTTAGTCAAACGTGAGGTACGTGTGGTATTGGGATAGCTGGTGTTCTTCTGGATTCTAGGTGTCGTGTTGCTTATGATGTTATTGACAGCTCTTTGAGGGTTAAGAGCAGCAACCAAGGGGAGGATTGGGTTGCACAGTCCGCTATGCTTACCACAACCGTAGTGATTTTGGTGGTCACTGGTTCCTCAAACTTTGCTAGTAGCTGCTCATACTTGTGAGATATTAAGAGCACGCCCTTTATCATTGGGATCGATGTGCATTACACACAGAACTATAGCGAGACTGGTTTGCTTAATAACTTGGCCTGATTAGGTTTAACTCGGGGACACCTTGCATGAAAGAGCTTGCAGCAGTTACAGCACAAAATGCCCCCTTAACTAGTTCGAAGCATGAACCACATTGGTCTTTAGTCTGTAGCAAATTAGGCATCACGCTTGTTGAGCAAATGTTACGAACCATTTGCGTGACTCACCCTTTATGGTAAAAGGTCATTCTCTTATTGACGTTGTCGGTAAGGTCAGAGTGTTCACGTAGCAGTAGTGCGTTTGTAGGCTGTCCTCTCTGGCGTGCCTGTCGAATGTGTCAGCTTGAAAGTGGGGCAGAATACACGCAGGTGTGATTGTGACCTTCGTGCTTAAGCCTCTGGTTCGCGCCGAATGAATTTGCTTTGAGACCTTTAGCTGCACTATGCGATGTTGGATTAGAACGAGTGACGGTTCGTTCGAAAGCCCCTGAAATGGTCTATCGAGTGAGACAAAACAATGTCTCCGATGCTTAGAGTTAAATAACTTCTAGCGCTTGGATATCAGCGAAACCCTGCACGGAATTTAGAAATCAGGGTAAATGTGGGATACACTAGAGTATACTCTGGAAACTGGTATTACAAATTAGAGCTTGTAAAAGCACGACGAATAAGTATGGATCCAAGGGTGCGCGAAAAATGTCGCTAAACCACAGTTAAAAAACCACGAGTGCACAAGTTCGCGATTAGCATGCAACCCCTCTCAAGGCCATTGAAAACACATCGTAGGTTAGTCAGTAATGCCGTTCTTCCATCAGGCTGTAGCCAGGTGCATCTCCTGTCCATTATCTCCGGCTCCGTTGTTGGTTTCAGTTTACCAAAGTAGTAAATTAGCGGCGGCATGACCGCTGCAAAATTTATGGTCTGAACGGAATTTTGTACGGAATGCCACCTTTTACACAACATTCACATGCAGCACATGCACAAGGAAAGTAACCAGTCTAGGTAAACGACGTTGCTCGTAAAAAGCATCCATAGCCAAAGCCATGGCGAATGGCGAAAAGTGTAAAACCATGGCATAAGCAACTTGCTTATCTCCACCCGCCTTAACAAGCATTTGCAAATTATGTCACGTGCGCTGAACCACATGAGGTCAGGACTCATATCAAAAGCTACGTAGATGCCAAGTTCCGCTGATAAAAGTTTGCGATTGTGCAGATCACGCAAAACCCAGAAGGCCTGACCCTGAGAGCGCTTCCATGCCATTGCTTTACTGCACGGACTTCAACCTCTAAGAGCGCTTCTGCATTACTAGAACTTTATCCAATCTACCTGCATATCGCTTAGCAACAAATGAAAGCGCACACTTCCGTTTCTACGTATAGAAGTCGATGCCATCAGAACTTCCATCTTTGTCTGCCTACGAAAATCGTTTGTTATCCATTTCTGCTCAACATCGCATAAACAGTGCAGTCGGATAGACAACATTGCGCAATAACGTCTTAACGTAAAAATTTGTGATTCAACTTGACAAACTAAGAAGTTTTACAGCGGTCCATGCACCCAGACCTCATCAACTAGGTGCGACAAACTATGAGTGTTGCATATCATCTGTGAAGCACAGGAAAATTCTTAATATTTGCGTAAGACTACAATAAATGTACCTCCTACCATCCAGATCAGGGACTTGTACGGAAGAAGATTACAGGAGGCATAACCAGCTACGTCTAAATCTACACAGGGGCTAAAATACTTGAACTTCAATATTCAATGCACGATTGCAAGGCCTTCATACAAAAGCAACCGGTGAAATGCAACAATATTCAATCTTCGTCATTTTTGTATGCTTCTGCAACGACGCTTAGAAGCATTGGTCAAGCAACACTGACTGTCTGCAAGCAATTCATTTACGCATCGAATATCGCCATCAGGGACGCCACATTTGCTCATAGTTGGTGCTTTCGTCAGTGAAGCGATTTTGCGCCTTATTTCCCTAATACACAGCAGGCAAATAGTCGACAGAAAAATGCTAACTATATCAACGTGCAAATTCTCAACATGTTCGACCTATCGTCATTATGAAGCACGGAAAACACCATCGCTTCTCAAGCGGTGGTTGGTGTCGTAAATGGGGACCTTCTTATACAATAGCGGCCGCGTTGCACATATTTTAAAGTGCTACCCTACCCGGAGTGGTCCAACGTTTGCATAATATTTGAGCGAGCGTGTGTGACACAGATCACTGTAGAAAGTGCAACCATTGCAAGACAGGCGCTTCCGGACTGTGGAAATACGGCGTCTAAGAGATCAGAAAGTTGCGCGATTAGTGGAGACAAAAAAGCCTTGACGGAGGGCAGCTTGTTGTCTCTTAAATACCCACCAACCACAAATGGTTAAGAGACAAAATACTTGGAGAAACGACGCTGAATCCACTAAATGTACAGATGATTAGTTGGAAAAAGGTGAAAGCGTCTATGTGTATTGTCAACTACATACATTTAGTTGAAAGGACTCGTTGTCTAAGCAATATATTAGAAAATCCATACAGCCATTCGTTCCCGGATTTATGACCACAGTCTTGCTATCCCTAGGCGTTTTCCTCACTGTACGGGGGTCCAGAGGCCACCCCGTTACAAATGAACGCAGCGTGCCTAGTCGCGTGTTTGCACGGAATGTCGGGGGCCGACAGTTCCATACCATGTAAGTACAGCACTGCAAAGATTTTCCTCCTGCGGCTGGACAAACATCTCCCACAGCACCTTCTATATTTCCGGTGAATGTAACTTGTCCGTCCTATCTAATTTGTTAGGCATCAAGCTGTTTTCTCAACGCAAATTACCGTACTGATATCACTAAAGTGAACTGCGTAACAGGCCGTCTGAATGTTAAATAAATAAAAAAAGTTATATTCTCGGCGTTGCGCGGGCATGCCAAATAAGCATGATCAATTAGGTCCAAGCGAATCTTTGACGAGCAAAATGTAAACAACTTTGGTCTTGATCTTAGGAATGAGCAGCTAAACGGGGTTTCAAGAAATGGTATAAGGTTGTGATAACCTTTCGACTTCACAGGTGGTTCAGTGTTGAAACAAGTAATTAATTCGAATGTAAAAATGCTGATAACCACGTAATGTGATACAGGAATTGATTCCAAGTAAAGTTTGTACTAGCCTAAAGCTGGCCTATTGTGTTGTTAATTACAGTCGTCTGCAAACCATTTTCATTCAGCTGGCTTATGCTGCGTTCTTCTATGGCCGCACTGCGTTTCAACCTTGTTCATTTGAGCGATGGGTTCAGTAGAATGGAAAGTATCAGAGTAGCTAAATTTTGGACAATTCAGTTGTTGAAGAATTAAGCAATTCCAGAAACAGTATATGGGAGAAACTTTAAAGGAGACGCAATAGACAGTAGCAAGCTAAAGTAAAAGATCATGAAAATGCAAACGAAGAAATGTGTGGAATGCAACAAGACAATGAAAGTTCAACGTTAGGCACACTGTAGTGTTGTCGTTGTATATGTGAAGGAAGAAAGAAGTAGCAAGAAAAGGGAAGATAAAAGGGGAATGAACGTTATTTAAATGAAGGATAACACTAAAAGTGTAAAGAATGACAGAATAAGGACTAAATGTTCGAAGATGGATATGATCAGGCTAAGGGAAAGGTTTCGTGTTGCCACCCAAGAGCGTCTAACTGACGCTCGAAACCCTGAGCCGTAGGTTCACTGACTACACATTCTGAAAGCGAGTTCCAGCACTCGATAACTCTACGCGATAACCGAGTTTCCGCCCTGATCCGGTCAGAACGCGGCTTGTGTAGCTTCATGGGATGACCGCGAAGAAAAGGCAACCTAGCCGGGCTAAGTAGCCGTCTCAAGTCCGGTCTAACCTTCCCGTTAAAATGCGGTAAGTAAGGATTAAGTCTCCTCGAAGCCGTCGGTAGTGCATTGAATACATACCCAAGCTAAGTAGATGCTCGGGTTAAGATTGCCCCCGTAACCCCTCGGCCAATTTGGTACCCACTCTCAAAACCCTCCCGAGCTCCATTTTGTCCCGAACAAGGAAAGACGGGCAAGCCTGGACGCAGTACTCCAGATGGGGCCGGACGAAAGCTGAGAACAGCTTCACAAATATGTCGGTAGTTAAGACCCCGAAAGAACGGCGTATTAACCACAACATTGTGAAACTCCTACTTGCGGCCTTCTTCCAGTTGTCACCAGAATGCACAGACGATGGAACCCTAAGTATTGTCGTGATACACAACTGCTATTAAACCTTGATAAGGCCTGTATTTTGTGTCTCTATGAACTTGAGAATAAACTATTTATTTATTTATTTAAGTGGAAGGGCAGTAACATGCTCTACGAAAATGTACTGCAGCAGAAAAATAGTGGTAGGTGCGTCGCAGGGAAAATGACTGAAAAACAGCAGATGACTTCGCGACCATATAAAGTCAAGGTAATCATTCATAGAGCAAGGAAATAGAAAGCAAATGACAGAACTAACATTGCTACACTGCACCGGCACACATGTTAGGTACCGTTATGGTGGACCAGAGGAAGAGAGCTACCACCGATTTGAAGAGGAGAACCAAAAGAGAAGTCAAACACTTCATTAAATCAGTGTGACAGACTTTGATGAAGAAGTAATCGTACTTCACTATCTGGGTGGTTAAGGCGCTGTATCGCGCGAGCTTATTATCTAATGAATTTGCGAGACGCGGGGTAGTAGTGGCGGAAAAAGTTGTAGAATAACAGTGGCACGCTGAGCGCAGAATTATGGCAAATCGCAAAGAGAGGGTAGGCAGGCGTCTGCAAGGTTAATTGAATTAGAACAACTAGCATGCTCAGCGGTTATTTTCAGCCAAGGTAATATTCCCTGGAAGCAAATGAACAGAACGTAAAAGTCAGCATCTGCATGGATACCGTAATGCATCGCGGGTTGTGCTTGTCGTTCTGGTAGACCAGGGAAATTGTGCTAAAGCCAGGTTTGCGACACAAGCCGATAGGTGAGCTAGATGCCCCATTACAAAGTGTGATAGATATGGCTGCAGTATTAAGTGTACGTCAGTGTGTGCGTTGATATGACGCTGCATCGTGTGAATTATTAACTCTAACGTATTTGCGACATGAAGGTTGAAGATGTGTGGTGAATAATAGAAGGAAGTTGGTATGCTGTCCGCAGATTTATGGAAAGGATGCAGGGCAATGGCGGCAGGTAAGCAAAAGAATAAGTGACCAAAACCAGTATAAGGTTTCACGGATGTTTACAGCATAGATAATAAACAGTGGATACAAATAGCAATATTAGGTTAAGTAATGGAAATCCAGTAGTATGCTTAGCTCCAAGTAGTGTAGAATATCCAAAGCAGTAAAAGCAAATATGTGTGAGTTAGGTGAGCAATCGCTTGCAGAAATCTTAGCGATAATTTACAGCAAACATATAATAAGACATGGAAGCTAGTAAATAAGAAGTGAATGTCGGAATCTGCATGGCTAGTGCGCTGCGTAGCGCATTGTAATTGTCATTCTGGTGGACCAGAGAAACAAGGCTATACCAACCTTAGTTTAAGAGCCGAGAAAGAAGCTAAACACATCATTGCAACGGCGTGACAGAGACTTTTGTTATAATGGTAAGTGAACTTCAATATCTGGGTTGAAAAGGCGCCTCATCGCGCGAGATACTAAAGCCGTACAAGCTTGCGTAATTAAGGCCGAAGAGCCGAGTTAGGCAATGTAAAGCTAGTAGCATGCTGTGCGCAAAAGTATAGTAAAATTAAAGCTTCAGAGGCAGGTAATCGTAAGGTCTAGTGAGAGGCAGCTAACCAAAGGTTTAGCAGCCAAAAAAGTAAAACATTTGCAAAGGAATCTAGTAGAAATGAAGCGGATGTCCTGATCTGCATGGATATTGCGCTGCGGCGCGCGTCGTAATTGTCGCACTGGTGGGCCAGAGGAAGGAAGCAACGCCAATATGGGGTTAAGAGAGGATAGGGAAGTGGGAATATCATCCACGTAACTTTTGTAGTACGGCAGTCATTTCTCCAGACATACCTCGCTCTACCATTACCATAAAGTAATCAGCAAGTACCGGGCCATTGGACTGCCCGTCGCTACTTCATCCAGCTGACGGTGTGGTGTGTTTCTGAAGTGAAAGTTGACATTCTGTGTACATAACAACCACGTGTCTGTTAATAGCGCAACTGGCATTGTTATAGGAAACCGCAAACTTACCGCTATTTCACAAATGTTTTCAACAGTTAAGTGCAGGGAAACATTGGTAAACGGCTATTCCATATATAACGAGCACATGACCTTGTCGGATGTATTAACAATCTTGGGATCGTCGAGATGATAGAAAGGATTGTTTAGGCTGTATAGTTTGGCCTACCCTCGCAGCGGAGAAAGTAATTTCACCAGCCAGCAAGGTAGTTTAGGTTGAGGCGCGTTTGCGATCGACAGCATCGGTCTGAGTAGCACCCGCTATTATGTAATTTCGGTGCCTGTATAGCTGAGGAGTGGTGGAGGCAGTCGGTTGCAACTTGACAAATGTATACTGTCAAGCACACGATGCAGATGGAGCATATCTAAGTGACGCCTTCTGAGATACTGTACCACAGCCACATCCCCGAACCAGTCTATAACATTTTCCATTGAAGTTGGACATTCAGGCAAAACATTTACGCCTGGGGTTCAACGGGTTGCTCCTCCGGGGCAATCAAGTTGAGTCTTCGCTATGCGGAATAGAACCACTCACTGGCATGGTAGGGGCTGTTTCGTTGGCCAAGCGCCTTCAGCAAATAGGACCTCAGACGCATATCAGTGGCATGGACACAATTGAGACGCCGCAAAGGAAACGTGAGCTCACACACCTCTGTGCAAATTCGACGGAGGTGATACCATGTGCGACAGTGTTCCTCTACCCACAGAAGGGC
>OX104064.1:196288479-196554496 GCA_944474145.2 Dicrocoelium dendriticum | reverse complement strand
GGTGATTGGAGTTGGAGTTTTGTGTTCCACCTCCAATACCTTAATGCTTCCAGTACCTTCAGGCTTTGAGGCAGCCTTACAGACTTTTTAGCCCTCTTCCTCTTGCTTTTATTAGGCACAGGGGCCATAAGTTCGGTCTCCCTTTGGACGGTTTCCAGTACGACATCAGAGGCCCCTTTAGAGGCATTCTGGACCGCTGGACACACGACACGTTAGCCATCACCTCAGTCGGATTTTTATCGACAGCAATTTAGGTTAGTTGTGTGTCTTCCTCCAATGAGCCGACATCAATAGAGACTCCCATATTCCTCATAAGTAACTCCACTTTCCGATCAAGAGATATGAGGAAGGATCACAACTGCTGGTTACCCAGCCCGACGTTGCTCGATGTCTCCTCAGTGACCTCAAGACGCATAGATCGACGGCGACGGCATAGAAGACGATTGAACAGCATGCTATCGCTAGTCGAAAGCATTGCGTACTGATCATGGCTCAAATCGGTACAGGTCTCATGGTACCAGCAGTTGCATACATAGCACTGCATGCCACCAGACTCGTCCGTCATGGGTTTTGAGCGGCTCCCGCTGCCGCATACAGCATTAGATTCGCTAATCAATGCAGCCGAAGACAAAGCGCCGGTATTCAGTGAATCCGACATTATGCTTTCAAAGAGAGTGAAACAAGTGCCACAACGTAAAACCGACAAGCTGTTACCTGCAGAGCAGTCAGCAGAAACAGTTATGGGTTAAACAAGGTGCCAACCGGATTACAAAACACAAAAATACCGGAAAAATAGCCAGAGGCTGGACCCGAAAAAGATGGACGACGTTGGTAAGTACCCGAAAACGGGTACGATGTAATCCGGGGAAAACGATGATCCAAAATTATTTGGATCAAGCGAAATTTGACAAAAGTCAAACTTTTTGCACGATACTTGTAAACACTGTTCCGGAACTGTCCTTTGAAAGTAAAACCTCAAAAAGACAGCACGCTCAAAAATTTCAATTTACCGCCAAGGAGGAGGAAACCTAGGCTTTTGCGTACTAGCATACTGTAGCGTACTGTTAGCATAACCGCACATGCTGCTACAACTGCTGCCTTAATACACGTACGCAAGGGAAAGTCAACATAACCCAAAGGCACATGAAATGATTGTTTTCATAAAAACAAAAACTTACCGACAGTGTGATGGACATTCGCGAATACAATGTAACGCGTACACTTCTGCAAATGGCTTTCAATTGCAAACGCCAGTGCTGTTCTCTCCTGGTCACCTGCAATGCGTTTCATCATTACATGGAATACCGGGAATTTACATTCTGGACAAACCGCATTCATAAGTATCCTCACCATGATATGATGCGCAAGTTTGATGGAACCACCTTGAGCATTTGTCACACATCAACCAGGAGACATCGCTACCACGCGTTCCAAAGTCCTCTTACTGCAGACACAATTCACAAGCAGTTGTTGGAATCTGGCCACTTGCACTCCCATGTGCACGACGTTTGCTCTGCGTTCTGCATCTAGCGATGGTAGTCGTCGGCAGCCGACGAAATTGCGTAGCGCACATTGCGCTGGTACCGAGAGCCGGATTTACAACACGATGGATCAAGGGTTCCTGGCGCGCACGTTTCCGATGCCCTGCATTCACCACAGAGACCACCGTAGCGGAAGTTGACGGGCCTGGGATGGTTTCTGACTGTCATCCATCATAATGCGGTGCTCAAAGTTTGCCGACGTTTCAACGGAGCCCAAGGCAATAACTTGCACCTCATTTTCACACTGACCTCCCAATAAACGTGGTACGTTTGCCGTGCACGGCGGTATACTTTCTGAACACTTTAACGTGTCGCAGCGAATGTTGTAATCCAACTTAGCGGAGATAACATTCCCGAAAGCACGCAAAAAATCCAGGGCTTTCAGATACCCCTCTGAGCCGAGACTTTGGACGTTCACATCGATTTCCCCAAGCATCTCTTGCAAGCAACGAATCTTTATGAGCCTGTTTATCACACTGTATGCATGTCCAGCTGCGGAGACCGTTTCTTATTGATCGCAATCCAAGTTCTCCGCCGTTTCAGATTGTACCACGGGATCAATTAACCATCGACATCCGTGGATAGATACCACTGGCAAGCACCTGCTCCAGAAGCGTTCTAGGTGCTGGAGGACCTACCGTGCGGCTCCATCAACTAGCACCTATGATAGATACCGCGAGGCTAGAAATAGGTATGAACAACACTTAAGGAAAGCTCGGCTGGTGTACGAAAAGGAATTGGCTGATGGAGCTTCGGAAAATCCGAAGAAGTTCTTCGCTTATGTTAAGAGACGCTGTGGTTCAACTTCGGTAATCCCAACTTTGATGCGGGCCGATGGAATTCGTGCGTATGCGGACTCAGATAAAGCTCGTGTACTTGGGGGACAGTATGCAGGGGCTTTTGTACGTGAGGCCGCGTTGACTAGCCTTGAACCTGTCCCCAGAGTACCTGAGGGTTCTTATTTAGCTGAGTTTACTGTGGTGGAAACGCAAGTCCTTAAACTGCTGCAAGAACTGAACCCTTCCAAAGCAGCTGGACCTGATTCAATTCACCCGAAGTTTCTGCATGAGTTGGGTGTGGAACTGAGTGGACCACTGACGATGGTGTTTCAGAAATCACTTGACAGCTGTACATTACCTTCCAAATGGAAGGAGGCTGTCATTTGTCCTATCTTCAAAAATGGAGACAGGAGTCTGTCAGCCAATTATAGGCCAGTTAGTCTGACTAGCGTCGTGGTCAAACTGCTTGAAAAGCTGGTGAGAGATTCGTTGGAATGTCACCTGAACAGATTTAATCTACTCAGTAGTGCACAACACGGATTCCGGAAGGTTTTCGTGTCTGACGAATTTGTTGGTTGCTCATGAAGCTTGGGCCGAGGCAGTGGACAATGGCCACGTGGTGGATGTGCTTTTCGTAGACTTCTCGAAAGCATTTGATAAGGTATCCCACTTGAGGCTATCACATAAGCTGAGGTCCTACGGCGTATCTGGCCGCGCCCTTCACTGGGTATCTGCGTTCTTGCAGGGAAGAGAGCAGTTTGTACGTGTGGGTCGCAGCTTATCCTTTAAGCAAGCGGTCCTTAGCGGTGTGCCACAGGGCTCGGTCCTTGGACCGATGCTGTTCTCCATCTACGTAAACGATCTCCCTGGAGAGGTTGGGGTATCATCCCTATTGTTTGCCGATGACCTTGAGCTATGGAATGTTGTAAATGTTCCTGGGGTTCTGAGGCCATACAGCATGCACTGGACAGACTCTGGGACTGGTCTACTTTGTGGCTACTGCCCATAAATCAGGCTAAGTGTTCCGTCCTTCGTATAGGAGCAACTTTCCCGCCTTCGAGCTACGTACTCGATGGGGTCGAAGTCCCCCTTGTCTCCAACTAGGTAGACCAAGGTGTCATTCATTCCTCGTCTTTGCATTCTGGTGACAACTGGAAGAAGGCCGCTAGTAGGGGTTTCAGAATGTTGTGGTTAATACGCCGTTCTTTCGGGGTCTTAACTGCCGACATATTTGTGAAGTTGTTCTCAGCTTTCGTCCGGCCCCATCTGGAATACTGCGTCCAGGCTTGCCCGCCCTGCCTTGTTCGGGACAAAATGGAGCTTGAGAGGGTTTTGAGAGTAGGTACCAAATTGGTCGAGGGGTTACGGTGGCAATCGTACCCCGAGCGTCTACCTAGCTTGGGTATGTATTCAATGCACTACCGACGGCTTCGAGGAGACCTAATCCTTACTTACCGCATTTTAACAGGGAAGGTTGGACCGGACTTGAGCTGGCTATTTAGTCCGGCTAGGTTGCCTTTTCTTCGCGGTCATCCCATGAAGCTACACAAGCCGCGTTCTGACCGGATCAGGGCGGAAACTCGGTTATCGCGTAGAGTTATCGAGCGCTGGAACTCACTTCCAGAAAGTGTAGTCAGTGAACCTACGGTTAAGGGTTTCGAGCGTCAGTTAGACGCTCTTGGGTGGCAACACGAAACCTTTCCCTTCTCCTGACCATATCCATCTTCCAACTTTTAGTGCTTAATCTGTCATTCTCTTCACGCATTGGTGTTATCCTTCATTTTAATGACTTTCATTCCCCTTTATCTTCCATTTACTTTCTACTTCTTTCTTACTTCACGTAACCTACACAGCGCGGACTGCTGGTGCAGGGAACGTGGGCAGTAATTGGTTGATCAGGGTGTTTCGGGTGTTTCGTTTTAGATCTATCAAGAACTAGCACCTTATCATTTCCTGGCTCGACGATTTGCTCAAGAAGGAACACTCAAGGGATTTTCCTATCGTTCCAGTCCATCTGAATCTGAATCTGTTCCAGGTATCCGTCACGGGCAACACTTTAATCGCTTATCTTTAGAAGGTCGCTCCGCCATATCTTTTGCCGAAGTGTCAGACGGTCTTTATTCACGTGCAGAAGGAGAACATTCCGGAACGTTCGAAATCGATGCGATAATCGTTAATAATCCATTAATCGCTAAAATAGTGAATTTCCAAGGCAATTCTTACTTTCTCCCGGAAACCTAGTGGCTTGGATTCTGATGCTATCGCACCTTGTGGCAGTTCAAGCTGCAATATGCCAGTAACGGACGATTCAAGCGGTATGCACTGCAATGTCTTCAATCGATGGTATCACCAGCTTTGCACGGACCTGAATACCGAGCGGTACGCAGCGCTGGTCTCCAGCTAAAAGTTAATAATAATGCTAATGTGTCAGCTGTACGCCGTAACGGCGCTTCGCTTCCGCGCGACCACCAGTCGCGCGCGGGCTGAGTATACCGCGATGACGCTTGCCCCTACGCGGATTCGAACCGGTGACCTTATGGTTGCAAAGGAAACGTGCAGACCACTCGGCCACCGGTCGAAAAGTTGCTTTTCAGTTGTGCTAATTGCTGCAGCCGCCGGCAAGGCCGCGCGGCCTTTTGTACGAGAGACGAATCTCTCGATACCCGGCTGCGAAATGTAGAGCCTTCGTTCTCGATGCTCTCAGATCTTCGCCTTAAGATTGATCTGCTCATGTCGACGCTTCCGGTCTCCAACAACGCAGATCTGATCGCTTACACTAAAGATCAACTTGTGGCACCAATCATTATGTTATCCGTCCAGATGGCAGTCGACCACGAAAATAAAGCTGCTTCGGACGTCGCATCTAAAGCTACCCTGATCGACACCGAATTGCTGGTTCAAGGAACCCTTCGAGTAAAGCGAAAGAGAGCCAAAAACCCCGTAAACTCTGCTACACAAGAAGCTGTAGTTGTCTCGACACCGAAAACAAGCCGTGTCGTTACTTGTCAAACCGCCTGACGGTTGTGCGAAGGCGAAGGTTCCCACACGCATTACTTATCAGTCGAATGTGCCGGATATCTCGGCTCTCGCCGAGAAGGCACGTTCTGATGATGCTTGACTCTGCTCAGAGCGACAAAGCGTCACGAGACCCTGCTCCCGCTATCAAGAAGAAAAAGCAGACCAAATCTGCCATAAAGCCTTTCGGTGGAATCGATGACCCGAAAAAAAGTAAGGCATCGACAATGGAGCGAAAAACACGCTGCCGTTGCTACATCATCTGAGGGGATAAAGACAGTCCCATCACCAGTGGTGAAGCCACCTGCTCCAAGTATCGAATCAAAGACCCGTGGGGTTAATACACCTCGTCGTGGTGATTCTTTCACGGATAGTAGCGTTATATTCCGTAACGCGGCTGAATCCACTGCTGTCCTTCCTGCTGATCGCATGTTGGACGACCTTCAATGGTTTAAAATGTGCGTACAGAAACTTCTTCCGCCTGGTTTTCCAGGCGTTACTGTCAGGAAGCTGATTAGACTGGGGAACGTCCCAGTTAATGTACCAAACCCTCGACCGCGGCTACTTCGTGTTGTACTCTCTACCCCGGAGGAACGCAACGCTCTCATGCGGTTTGCTTTTAAGCTGAAAAGTACAAATATTAGTGTTCAGCCGGACCTTCCGCTGGCCGATAGGCTGAAGCTAAGGGAGGCCATCAAGGACCTCAAAAGCAGGCGAGCGGCCGGTGAACAAGGTCTCCGGTTAGTGGGTTTTCGGGTGGTCAGCCGGCGGTCCTTTTCCGCCCTACCACTGCCCATTCTGGTAGCGCACGACCCAGGTCTGGACCTAACGAATACCTTCAGATAGTGCTAAGTAATGTGCGCAGCCTAAGGAATAAGGTGTACGAGTTAGGTCTGCTTGTAGATGGGTGTCATCCCGATATACTCGCATTCACTGAAACGTGGCTGTCTCAGGACATCACGGATGGTGAAGTACATCTATCTGGCTACGCACTATTTAGATGCGATCGCTCCGCTGGCCGGCAGGGAGGAGGCGTCGCTCTTTATGTGAGCTGTAAACTTGACGTTTTGAAGACTTGCTTATTTCAGTCGGCAGACAAAACTGTTGAAGCTCTGTCGGCTGTGATTAGCACATCCTCGGCTCAGGTTACAGTTGTAATTGTGTATAGAAGCCCTGGGAGCGTATCCAAAGAGGTACTTGACTTTATTCGCTCCCAGTCCGCAAACAAGTGTTTGGTGATGGGCGACTTCAACCTCCCGGAGGTTTGCTGGGCAGATCTTTCTTGCGACTCAGCGTCAGGCACATTCGGCGCTGATCTACTTGAGCTTACGCTCCAAGTACCGTTGCATCAGTTCATTGACCTCCCCACTAAGTACATGGACGCCCAAGTACCGTCTGTCTTAGACCTTGTATTTGCTAGGTAACTCGCTTTTGTTGGTAACATTACTTACGGACCTTCACTGGGTTCCAGTGATCATGTTTGTCTTCTCTTCAGTTGTACTCTGTCTAGTCGCTACCAGAGTACTGTTGAGTCTCCCGAACATATGGCACGCAGACTATCAATGAGAGCCAAGGCTTCGGGTTTCCATTGTGATATCTCAGGCAATGATACTGTCCAGGTTGCCTGGGAAAAATTTAAGTCCTATCTCACAGAGGTCTCTGCTCCCTTCATTCTAGTCACAAGGAGAAAGGAGGCACGAGCACGGCCGCCCTGGATAGATTCCACTAGCAGACATCTGCTCACAAAAAGGTCTAAATGTTGGCAGATTTACCGAGATGCTTCGTCCACTGATACTTATGACAGGTACCGTAAGGCTAGAAATAGGTGTAAACAACACCAAAGGAATGATCGGCTCAATTTCGAGAAAGGGTTAGTAGACGAAGCTTCAGAGAATTCAAAAAGATTCTTCGCATATGTCCAAAGGTGCTGCGGTTCGAACATGTCAATTCCAGTATTGATGCGTGATGACGCTACTCATGCGCATACGGACTATGACAAGGCCTGCGTACCTAGGGGGCAATATGCAGCAGCGTTTGTAAGGGAAACCCCTTTGAGAGGCATTGAGCTGGTTTGCAGTATCCCAGAGGGTTCAGAACTATCTAAATTTATTGTAGCGGAGACGGAAGTTCGTAGGCTGCTACAAGGACTGAACCCTTCTAAGGCCTCTGGGCCTGATTTAATTCACCAGAAACAGTTGCATGAGCTAGCTGCGGAACTAGGTGAACCGCTCACTATGGTGTTTCAGAAATCGCTTGACAGCTGTGCATTACCTTCCGAATGGAAGGAAGCTGTCATCTGTTCCGTATGCAAAAGTGGGGACAGGGGTTTGCCTGCAAATTACAGGCCAGTTAGTCTGACGAGTATAGTAATCAAACTCCTCGAGAAACTGGTGAGAGATTCATTGGAGAGTCATCTGAGTAGGTTTAATTTACTTAGCAATGTACAACACGGATTCCGGAAGGGATTTTCGTGTCTGACGAATCTACTGGTGGCTCGCGAAAGTTGGGCGGATGCAGTGGATAACGGCCACGCACTGGACGTGCTTTTCGAAGGCATTTGGCAAGGTACCCCATTTGAGGCTCGCGGAAAACCTGACCTCCTACGGGGTATCTGGTCGCGCTCTTCATTGGGTGACTAGCTTCTTGGATGGTAGGGAACGGTGTGTACAGGTAGGCCGCGACCTCTCGTTTAGGCAGTCTGTCCTTAGTGGCGTGCCGCAGGACTCGGTCCTTGGACCGCTGCTGTTCTCTCTATGTGAATGACCTATCCGCGGAGCTTTAATTACTATCGCTGCTATTTGCTGATGACCTGAAGCAGTGGAACATTGTCAGTGTTCCTGGGGGTTCCGTAGCTATTCAGCGAGTCTTGGATAAACTTTGAGAATGGTTTACTTTATGGTTACTGCCCATAAATCGGCTAAGTGCTCCGTTCCTCGAATTGAAGGAGGTTGACCTCCTGCGAAGTACTTAGTCGGTGGGGTCGAACTTCCTAGTGTATCTAGCCAAGTTGATCTAGGCGCCGTACACTCTTTGGCTTTACGCTCTGGCGATAACTGGAAGAAGGCCATACAACCATGAGGACCTATGAAATAACGTATAATAAGAGGGAGAGAAGATGGACTTACCTGAAAACCTTAATGCCCTAAGGAAACATTCAGGGTCAAGGCGCCTACACCTTGTGTTAACAACATACCGTCACAAACAGCTGGCTATCGTGCAAAGATAAGGCGGCATCGACAAGACAGTTTCCTTGCGGCTTTCACTGCCCCGCGTCATAATCTGCCATTACCCCGCAGATATCTCAGCACCAGACACACTTTAAACAGGCAATCCGATTAGGAGACGGCAGCAGACGGGCCACTGGTGTCGGTTGCGAGCCATGTCCTGTAAAGTCTCGAGCCAAGCACAAGGCGAGTCACGTGGACTCCAGTCTGGAAGGCGAGACGGCCCAATGGCACCCAGTTTGGTCGTCAGTGACTTCATTTCACACTGCCAAGTCGACTTCTGTCCACCTCGAGCACTGCGCCACCCTGCACCTGGTAGACTGAACAAGACCCACCTAAGTAAGCGGTGATCAGGCAGATGTAGCACATGCCCGAGCCAACGCAACTTGGTCAGTGCTATATGTTGTTCGCGGCGTGCCCAGAGATAAATCGCAAAGTATTGTTCCATCTGATAATGTCAGCGGGACGGGTCGTATGTCCAGTGAGGGGGACCTGCGTATCAACCTCAGGATCGTTGAGTTGCGCTGCGGCCATCGCTGCCAAGTCGATAGCAGTGCCGACGTCAGCGCAGATAGTTTGGATTAGGAAAGTGCATCGGCGACGGCGTTGTGCACACCTGAGACATGTCGTGCATCGGTCGTAAACTGGGAGATATACTCAAGGTGACGCGACTCTCTAGGAGAGTATCGGTCGGTAGTCGAGCCGAGTACGTAAGTCAGGGGTTTGTGGTCAGTGAAGATAGCAAAGCAGCGGCCTTCTAAGACATGTCGAAAGTGACGTATCGCTACATATATGTCTAGTAGTTCTCCACCGAACGTGCTGTAGCGAGATTCGGAAGGTTGTAGGCGTTTGGAGATAAACGCTAAGGGCTGCCACATGTCGGCTACTCGTTGCTGCAAAACGGCGCCGACTGCCACGTCCGAGGTGTCAATACTGAGGGACAGTAGGGCTGCCGGGTCGTGATGTGCTGTGGAAGCTGTGTTGGCGATAGCTTCTTTCAGCGACTTAAAAACAGCGCGTGCAACGGTTGGACATTTGAATTTCTTGAGTTTCCCTCGGAGTAGGTCCGTGATGGGTTGCATCAGCGAGGCGCATTTGGGTATAAACCGTCGGTAAAAGTTGACAAGCCCATCAAAACGCCTGAGCTGATTGAAAGAACTGCTCAGAGTAGTAGATGATGGCTTGAATTTTATCCTGCAGTGGCACAACGCCTGCAGAGGAGATACGATGGCCAAAGAAGTTCGCTGAGTCGACACCAAACGAACATCTTTCTGCGTTGATCGTCTCCCCGTGTTGAGATAAACGATCAAAAAGTGTTCGTACATGGCGCACGTGCTCTACTCATGAAGAGCTCGAGATAAGCGTAAGCGAAGTCTACGCCGCGACAAACTTGGTTGATGAAGCACTGAAAAGTTTGCGCGGCATTCTTTAGACCAAATGGCATGCACAGAAACTCGGACAAACCAAATGGAGTCGTCACGGCAGTTTTAGCTATGTCCGCTTCGGTTACCGGAACTTGGTTGTATGCGCGGACCAAGTCGATTTTGCTGAAGATATTTTTACCCTCCAGACTGACGGTGAGATTCACGATGTGTGGGATCGGATAGCGATCAGGCGTCGTAACCGTATTCAAGGTTCGATAGTCGCCGCAAGGACGCCAGTCCCCCATGACCTTCTTAGAGACCATTTGGAGAGTCGACGCCCATGGGCTGTTGGACGGTCTGACGATACCGAGCTGAAGCATATGGTCGAATTCGGCTCGTGCTGCACGTAGTTTGTCAGGAGCAAACCGTCTTGCTCGTGCGCAAACTGGTTGACCACGTGTGACTATGTGGTGAGCGACCTCTGTCGTGACTGGCGGAAGCTCTGCAGCTGGTCGTACCAGTCGTGGGTATTCAGACAGTAGATTCGCATAATCTGATGGTACATCGGCGATTCGAAAAACGGGAATGATTATCGGGGCGTCCGTAAGAACGTCTTCGACGCCTAGTTTAGTACGGTCGTCTAAAAGTCTTTGGCGACCATCATCCACAAGCAACCCAAAATATCGGAGGAAATCGATACCGATATTTGCGAAGGGCACAGGCGCAACCATGAAGACCCACTGAAAATCTCGGCGAAGATTGAGGTCCAGGTTCATCATGCGCTGACCGAATGAAGCTATTGGAGAAACTTTGGCCGCACACAGGTTGTACGTAGGCTCTGAGTGCTTGTCGTTCGCGTTCGCTGGGATGACGCTGACTTCCGCTCCCGTGTCGACGAGGAACGTGATGGAAGAACATCGATCCTCAACGTAAAACAGGCGATTTGCTTGATTATTGACGGATACGTTGGTAGTGCTAGTATGCGGGCTATTTGCTTTCCGTGAAGGGGCTGCCCTGCCTAATGCAGGGAGCCCGACAACGTCTAGCTCTTCCACCATATTGGCGGGGTTGGTATTATATGACTGAGAACGTGCAGGGATAATGTTTCGCTTTCGTGTCGAACGAGACGTACTCAGTGCAGGCACAGACGAGCCGCAATGAACGGTAGCCAAAATGTGGTCAGCATCTGAACGTTGTGCACGCTGCTTCGGATCCTTCGTTGCTGCTATCCTTCTGCGAGGTAGCGCAATTTCCTCCTCTTTAGGGTTAGATCGGCTTGACGACTTGGAGCAAATATGAGACTCGGTTTTCATCGGAGAGAATACGTCACCGGAGTTACCGGTCGTCTGCTGCGAAAGACGTTCGAACGCAGCGTCTACCTTGGTAGCTAGTACTTTCGGGGGCGTATCCAAAAACATAGACAGCATTACCGGCAATGGCTCTAGGAGACGTGAAAACCGCTGGTCCTTTATTCCTACTTCGCTCAAGGGACCAGCGATGCGCTGAATTTCGCGGAGCAACGCCGACGGCTTGCGATCTCTCAGCTTGAGACCATTGAGCTGTTCAAATCGAGCTTGTGCGCTGGGCTGTAACTCAGAATAGCTTGCTTCATCCTTTGTCTCATTTGATGGGCAGAGTATAATGCCTTCAACCAGCGTCACAACCGCCAAAGAAAAGCGTGGAACGAGCTGATTGTACCTCGGACGTTCCGTCGTAATGCCCTTATTTTCCAGTTCGTTCTCGAATATCCTAAACTAAACCGGGCTGTGTTCCATGAAACTTGGAACAGCCAAAGTCAGCATGGTTACGCTGTGAAACGACTCAGATGCCGCTTTGGAAATGTGAATCAAAAAGATAAGGGATGAACAAAAACACGATGAAAGTACTGAAATTACGCAAGAGACAAATGTATACACGTATATAATCGAGAAAAAGGAACGAACTCACCAAAAAGTGCAAACGACGAAAAAAGCTTAAATTCGCTCTTGCGAATCGGGGTCACCAATTTGTAGGACTAATAAATACTAGTCCGAGACGGTGCGCGAAAGTAAGCACGGATAACAGAATGCAATTGAAGTCGGACTCAGCAGACTGTATTCAATGGGCTACAAGAAGACGCGGACGCAGGAAGCGAGACAAGAGCAAGAGCGCAGGAACTTACAAGACGGACAAGTGTCGAGCCGGTTGTAAGGGAGATTAAAACAGGAAAGTATAATGTGCAGTTTGTCAACAATTAATTAGTACATAAAAGATAGCAGTTATCTTTTTGGGCGCTACAGTCTTTCCTCACATCTCTTGATCGCAAAATGGAGTTACTGATGAGGAAAATAGGAGTCGCTATTGATGTCGGCTCATTGGAGGAAGACACAACTTAACTCAATTGCTGTCAATGAAAATCCGACTGAGGTGATGACTACCGTATCGTATGCCGCGGCGGTCCAGAATACCCTTAGAGAAGCCTCTAATGTCGTACTAGAAGCCGTCCAAAGCGAGGCCGAACTTATAGCCCCTATGCCCAATAAAAGCAAGAGGAAGAGGACTAGGAAGGTCCGTAAGGCTCCCTCAAAGTTTGAAGATGTCTGTATGTAATCTCAACAGTCTAGCAGCTAGACATAGAGCCAACAAAGCCATAGAGATCAGTGGATAGGAGACAGTCATTGCGTCATAATCATCGTGGCATGGTAGTTGAAGGAGAGCAAAACACTTCAGCTAATATGCCGCAAGAAGAATGGAACATTTTGACAAAAATAGAACAAAACATTTTTAGTTTGTTTTTCACATGCCGAGTTTGCTCTTTTTTATCATTTTAATGTTGGTAGTATTAAATATGTGAATCAATACAATACTGTACATAATTCTTCCACTGATTCCGGTTGCGGGCCATGTCTTCAAGAGTCCTAAGCCATTGGCACTCCTCATCTTTGGATCCCCATCTTGGAAGACGTACGGATCCAACAGCGGCTAGACACGACATCAGCGATTTCATGTGCTGCCGCCAAGTGGAAGGCTGACCACCACGCGGTTGCCTCCAGCCAGGTGCTTGACGAGCGAATAGAGCGCGACGCGGTAGACGCTCAGGTGCCATGCGTAGGACATGACCGAGCCATCTCAACTGGCGCAACAAAACCAGTTTGTTGAAGGAGATACTCGCATTTCCCAAGATGCGACATCGAACGTCATTACTATTAACTCGATGTTGCCACCAAACACGAGCGATCCTCCTTAAGCAACCGTTATCGAATGCAGAAAGACGACGCACGTCTTCTACGCGAATCGGCCAGGACTCGCACCCATAGAACAATACTGAGCGAACTGATGCTCTGTAAATGTGTCCCTTTAGTGAGAATGAGACGTCGCGACGACGCCACAAGTGTCTCAGATTGACAAATGCTGATCGAGCTTTAGCGATACGAAGCGAAACTTCTTTGTTGATAGTGCCGTCAGCAGAAACACAGCTCCCAAAGTAGACGAAACTATCTACCTGTTCAAGTTGTGCACCTTGGAGAGTGAGTACGGGAGCAGGTGAAAGCCAATCCTTGAGCAGTACTTTACACTTTGATGGGGCGAAACTCATGCCATACTTAAATGCTTCAACCGCCAAACGATCCAGAATGAGTTGCATACCCTGAGGATCGTCACCAAGTAAGGCGATATCATCAGCATAATCTAAGTCGGTCGCGCGCTCACCCGGTAGAAGCTCTAGGCCAAAATGTTGGAAACCTTCTAGAGCATTCGACAGAACCTCTTCGATTGCGAAGTTGAAGAGGAATGGGGACATAGCGCAGCCATGACGCACACCGCTATTGACAGTGAATTACGAGGAAAGCTTGCCATAGACCCTCACGCTGCCGGGTGTATGAAGGTAAAGTGCTCGTAAGCTGGCGGTATATTTCTCTGGCACCCCGTTCTTTAGCAAGCATCGCCATAAAGCTGGTCGATCAACGGAGTCAAAAGCGGCACGTATGTCTAGGAATGCAACGATAGTGGGCCTGTGATAAATGTGGCGATTTTCAAGGAGTTGGCGGAGCGTGAAGATTTGATCCACGCATCCGCGGCAAGGACGGAAACTAGCTTGTTCTTCACGGTAGTATGATTCACGTACTGGGGATAGTCTGCGAAGCAGAATGGATGCCGATACCTTAGAAGCAACCGAAATAAGACTAATCCCGCGACGATTTGCACATGAAGTACGAGCGCCTTTCTTGAAAATCGGGACAATAACTGATTTGCCCCAAGTGGTAGGCACTTTCTCTTCATGCCAAATTTTATTTAAACAGCGCGGTCAGCTGGTTAATGATCGCCACACAGCCGTACTTGAATAGCTCCGGAGGAAGTCCGTCTAAGCCGGCAGCGTCGAAGCGCTTCAAGCGTCGAATCTCAAGGCAGACTTCCGCTTCGCTGGGTGGATTCAGAGGGACGAACCAGGATGGACAACAAGGTGTACTGCATGTACTGATGGATGGTGGAGGCCAGTTGAACTGCGAATGAAAGTGCTCGGCCCAGCGGTCCATACGCCTCTGTTGGTTGGTGATCGGAGACTCATCCACCTCACAAATGCCCTCACTGACACCAGGCTTCCTGAGGCCAGTGGACCGAATGAGTTGGTAAAGCCTGCGAACGTTGTCAGAGAGGGCATCGGTCTCCATCTCTAAAGCACTCTCAGCCCACCATGTCTCGCGATCCTTGCGTAGGCTTTGCTTGGGCAGCCGGTTGGCAGAACGGCGCCGCTCGTTGCAATCTGATTCCGCGGGGATATCTTTGCGTCGTTCGAACAGCTTCAGAGAACGAGCAGCCTGAAGATACTGAAACCATAAAGGTATTGGAAGTGGAGCACAAAGCTCCAACTCCAATCACCCCAGTTCCATTGGCGAAGCAACGCGCCGTGTCGACTTCCGCCATACCCGCAAAGTCTGAAAAGACTAGACCGGTGAGGGAGTTGGAGACAGAGGATAAAGCCTCAACCTCAATTACTCCAGCTCACTTGGCGAAGAAACGCGCCGTGTCACCTGCCAAACCGGTCGAAACTTGGGTCGAGTCGAAGACGCGTGGAGTGAATACGCCTCGTCGAGGTGATTCTTTTACTGATAGTAGCGTTATCTTTCGTAACGTTGCTAAATGCGAGGCAGCTCTTCCAAAGGAAAGCATGCTGGATGACCTCCAGTGATCCTAGCTCTGCGTCATCAAGATGCTTCCACCTGGTTTCCCCGGTGTCACTATCAGGAAACTAACCAGATTGGGGAACGTCCCTGTGAATACGCCAAATCTGCTACCCCGACTACTTCGTGTAGTCCTCTCAACCCTGGAGGAAGGCGAAGCGTTAATACGCTTTGCATTCAAACTCAAGGGTAGTAATTTCAGCGTTCAGCCGCACCTGCCACTGGCAGATCGACTGAAGTTAAAGAAAGCCATCAGAAGCCTCAAGAGCAAGCGGCCGGCTGGTTAGCATGACTTTCGTTTTGTGGGTTTTCAGGTGGTCAGCCGGAAGTCAAATCCTGCCCTACCAGAACCCCTCCTGGTAGCGTACGACCCAGTGCTGGTCGTGCCGAGTTTCTTCAGGTAGTGCCTAGTAATGTGCGTAGCCTAAGGAACAGGTACACGAGGTGGGTCTGCTTGTAGACAAATCTCGTCTTGACATACTTGCTTTCACCGAAACGTGGCTGTCCGCGGATATCACAGACGGTTAAGTATGTTTAACTGGCTACGCACTGCTTAGATGTGATCGGTCCGTTGGCCGCCAAGATGGAGGCGTCGCTGTTTATGTGAGTTGTAAACTTGATGTGTTGAGGAGCTGTGTTTTTTAGTCGGCGGATTAAACTGTTGAAGCCCTGTCGACTATTGTGTGCACTTCCTCTGCTCAGTTTACAGTGGTAGTGGTATATAGAAGTCCTGGCAGTATCTCCAGGGAGGTTATTGAATTTATTCGTACTCAGGCTGCCAATAGGTGTCTAATACTGGGTGACTTCAATCTCCTTGAAGTCTGCTGGACTGATCTGTCTTGCAGTTCGGCGGTGGGCACTTTCGGTTCGGATCTCCTCGAGCTAACATTGCAACTGCCTTTGCATCAGTTCGTGGACCTCCCGACTAGATATATGCGCAACCAAATTCCGTCTACCTTGGATCTCATTTTTGCGAAGTCACACGATTTCGTAAGTGATATTACCTACGGCTGTCCTCTAGGAGCCAGTGACCATGTCTGCATATCCTTTCGATGTGCTCTAAGTGTCATCAAGCTACCGCTGAGGCATGTCCAAATATTTGGCGGGCAGACTTTAACGCAATGCGAGACAAAGCTTCAGTTCTGCGTTGCGCGATCACCGTGGCTGACACCGTTGAGACAGCCTGGGAGAAATTTAAGGCATACCTCACCGAGATCTCTGCTCCCACATCCCACTCATTAAGAGACGGGTGACACGGGCGCAGCCTCCTTGGATAGATCATACAGGTAAATACCTGCTCAGGAAGCGCTCTAAGTGCTGGCGAACTTACCAAGCGGCTTCATCAATCAGCACCTACGAAAGCTATCGAGCGGTTAGAAATAAATGTAAGCAACATCTTAGAACTCTTCGTCTTCAGTACGAGGAGGATTTGGCTAACGCAGCCGTAACAAATCCAAAGTTCTTTGCATACGTAAAGAAACGGAGCGGTACAAACTCGTCTATACCGGCTTTACTACGAGCGGACGGGACCGATGGGCATACCGACTATAATGATGCCTTATACTTAGCGACAGTATACTGGTGTCTTTTCTCATGAGGCCTCTCTACCTCAGGTTGAGCTGGTCACAAAAGTTCCGGAGGATTCGTATCTAACTGAAATCAGCATAACGGAGACACAAGTCTTCGGGCTATTGCAAAGGCTAAATCCTTCCAAGGCTTCTGGCTCTGATTCAATCCATCCGAAGCTGATGCATGAATTGGCTGCTGAGCTAAGTGGTCCTCTGACATGCATGTTTACAATATCGCTCGACAGCTGTGCCTTACCTTCGGAATGGAAGAAGGCAATCATCTGTCCGATTTTTAAGGGCGGTGACAGAGTTCTGCCCGCGAACTACCGACCTGTCAGCTTGACAAGTGTAGTAGTTAAGTTGTTTGAAAAATTGGTCAGGGATTCGGTGGAGAATCACCTGATAATGTTTAACCTTCTCAGTGCGGCTCAGCACGGATTCCGTAAGGGATTTTCATGTCTGACAAATTTACTTGTAGCCCGTGAAAGCTGGGCTGAGGCAGTAGACAACGCTCACGCTATCGATGTGTTTTTCGTTGACTCCTCGAAAGCCTTTGATACTGTCCCACATGAATGACTCATTAAAGTTGAGATCGTATGGGATATCTGGAGCCGCCCTTAAATGGGTTTCTGCTTTCCTAGAGGGCAGAGAACAGTGTGTACGCGTGGGGCGTTGCCCTTTGCTTAGACAAGCTGTTCTTAGTGGCGTTCCACAGGTCTCAGTTTTACGGCCGTTGCTTTTCGCAATTTATGTCAATGACCTACGCCAGGAGTTTGAAGTACCGTCGCTATTGTATGCTGATGATCTCAAACTCTGGAATATTGTGGATATTCCTGGTGGCTCTGAGGCACTTCAGAGTGCCTTGGATAGACTGTGGGATTGGTCAACCTTATGGTTGACGCCTATAAATCAGGCGAAATGTTCTGTCCTCCGCATTGGAGGTGCTAGTCCCCCCACGCGCTATGTAGTTGGTGGAAGTGAACTCCCTGTTGTCATTCAGCAGGTTGATCTAGGTTTGACTCACACCTCAGTGCTTCACTTTGGGCACAATTGGAGGAAGGCTGCTTGTGGAGGTTTTCGTATGATGTGGTTTATTCGCTGCTCCTTCGGAGTCCTAACGGCCAATATTTTTGTGAAGCTGTTCTCAGCGTTTGTGCGACGCCACTTAGAATACTGTATCCAGGCTTGTCCACCTTGTCTTGTAAGGGACATAATAATAATAATAATAATAATAATAATAAAATGAATAATATGTCAACTGAACGCCGTAACGGCGATTTGCTGCCGCGCGACCACCACCAGTCGCGCGCGCGCTGAGTATACCGCGAGGACGCCCACCCCTACGCGGATTCGAACCGGTGACCTTATGGTTGCAAAGCAAACGTGCAGACCACTCGGCCACCGGCCGACTCTTGTAAGGGACAACATGGAACTGGAGAGGATTTTGCGAGTGAGTACAACGTTAGTGCAAGGATTACGGGGATAAACGTATCTAGAACGTTTGCTTAGCTTCGGTATGTACTCAATGCACTACCGCAGAATTAGGGGAGACATGATCCTCATTTAGCCTATCTTAACGGGTAAGATCGGTCCAGACTTGTCCTGGCTATTTGGTCTCTCCCAGCTGCCTAGTCTCCGAGGTCACCCGTTGAAGCTGCACGCACTGCGTTCTGACCGGGTAAGGAGGGAAACTCGCTTGTCGCGCCGAGTTATTGAACGTTGGAACTCGCTTGCGTAGCAAGTCGTTAAGGAGTTTAAGGTTGAGGGTTTCGAGCGTCAGTTAGATGCTTTTGAGTGGCAGTACCAAACCTTCCCGTTCTCCTAACTGACTTGTATCTTCATCTTTCTCCTCGTTATTTTTAAAATTTCTTCCCACATCTTGGTATTATCATTATTTAGCTGACATTCCTCCTCTTGTTTTCTTAGCTTACCCTTCACTCTTTTACTTCACATAAACCGGCCTGGCAGGGAATGCTGGGCAGTAAAATGTGAGAAGTAGTTGGTTGTTCAAGGGGTGCCGCGGTCTCTGTTTCAGGCTTTTCAACATCTCAAGCAGACCTATCAATTCCGGACCCAACGATACGCACTATTAATCGTCACCGCACCAGTCACTGGATATCCGAGATCAATGAACGTCTTGGAATGCAGAAACCTCCCGACTGGCTTTGAGTACAATGTGACCAAACGGACTTTGGACGCGAACTAAAGTAGAACCTGCGTGCTGCAAAGAAGTCTGGTGAACCAGTCAGGTTAAAAAATGGAGGAGGCGAGAGCAGTAGGCAATTACTGTAGGCTCTTCCAACTAATCCACACCAACGGTCCCAGGAGTCAGTAAGACCATCAGAGACAGCGCGGGTGCACTGATACTCAATGGGGAGCGCCGTATGGCTCGTTGGGCGGAATACTTTCAAGATCATTTCAGTTGGCTACCTGCTCACGGACCTCTTTTTACTCAGATAATGCAGGATGAGCCGTGGCCGGTTAGTTTAGAGGCTTCATCGAAGGCTGATGTCCGAAACGCGATCACAGTACTCAAGTGTTTTCGTGCTGCTGGCTCGGATTACCTCCCACCTGCACTATTTAAGGATGGAGGTGAGGTCCTCTACAAAGCACTGACCTCCCTATTCGAACGTATCTGGAAAGGTGTCCCGGCTAACTGGAGCGAATCGATTATAGTGGCCATATACAAGAAGGGCAGTCGCACAGAATGTGCTAACCATAGGGGTATTAGCTTAACGCCAGTTGTGACAATTACTGGCCTCAATTCTTGTTCGTCGCCTCACTGCGAAACGGGAATCTCGGATTAGGGAAGAGCAAGCAGGTTTCCGCTTAGGACGTGGCTGTATAGACCATATATTCCCTCTGCGACAGTTGCTAAAGCAGCGCCACGTATACCGCAGATCGACAATAGCTGTATTACTCGACTTCGTGTGCGTTCGATACAGTAATTCGACGCATTCTGTTCAAAATACTTGCTCGAAAAGTTGGCCATGCTCTTTACTCTAACACTACAGGCCGTGTCAGGGTCTACGGTGGCCTATCGGATAGCTTTCCGACCACAAGTGGCGTTCGTCAGGGTTGTCCGATTTCCCTATTTTTGTTCCCTTTCGTTGTGTACTCCACCATGAAGTGTTCTCTTGTGGAATCTCACGATGTAAGTGCCGAGGTCCTGTCTGGTGAAAGGTTAGTTGATCTAGATTATGCGGACGATATCGTCTTGCTTTTCGACGATGTTGCCGCGGCAAAATCAACCCTGAATAGCTTGTCTAGGATGGTCCCAATATTTAGTATCCTCTTTGCACGTTCAAAGTGCAGTGTTGCTGCAGGACCACCAGCCACTTACTATGATCCCTTGACCCTTGATAACGAGAAACTCGAGGGGTTGATCGATTCACTTACCTCGGCGGCTACATCAACATCGATGAGCGCTTAGAAACTGAAGTCAGTTTACTCATTGCAAAAGCCAGAACTGCCTTCTTGAACCTGCAGCATCTTTGGCGACAGAAGGGAGTTTCTTTCCGTCTGAAAGGCCGTGTTTACAAGTCCACAGTGAGGGCCGTTCTACTCTATGGGAGTGAGACTTGGCCCCTTCGGTTTGAAGATCTGAGGCGCCTTCAACTCTTCGATCATCGTTGTCTGCCGAGCATTGCTGGTGTCCGGTGGCACAAGCTTGACCCCAACAATGATGTGCGTAGGCGAATACTGGACAGTGATAACCAAGCTAGTTCCTTAGAATATCAAATTGCACTTAACAAGTTGCGTTGGCTTGGGCACGTGCTACGTATGCCTGGTCACCGCTTACCTAGGACAAACGGTGCCTGTTTGTCATCGCGGCCTTCGTCCCTACAAACTTTAACACTGATTCGGTGAAATCTGGTTTCTATCACCAACTTAACGATCTCCTTCGTGTTGGCAGGTGATCTAAACACCCAAGTCAGAAAATTATCCTCTGATGAGCTTCATCTGGGTGACCAACATAGTGTAGCCTCCCGTAATGATAACAGTGAGCGCTTGTTACAGTTTTGTGGAGACACTTGTCACTTTCTCGTGATTACAAACTTTCAACACAGCACCCGTAGAAGAGTGACTTAGCGCCCACCAGCATCGCACCAGCCATGGACGCAAATCGATCATATCGCGATCAGTTACCGCTAGAGAGGCTCTGTCCAAAACTGTCGCTCGATTTGGAGCACGTGTGTAGACTCTGACCACGCACTTGTTTGCGCGGACCTTCGGGAGCGTTTCGGTGGACGTCTGCAACGTCGATGTGAAGGCATTGGCGTCGGCCAACTGGCAAAGCCAAGTGTTCTGAATGTGTATCAAAGTACGCTGGTATCAGGGCTGAGTAAGCGCCCACTGAACACCGTCGAAAATCACTGGATGCACATTCGCCAAACTTTCAGCAGGCATGTCTTCATGTGGCAAATCAAATTTGTAAACTGGACATTGAGTCTCTACACAGTCTCTGGAACTTATGGATGCTCGCCAGCGTATTTCAACTGGAAGCGAATACAACGGGACTCGCAAAAATCTCAGGGCAAAACTGCGTGCTATCTTGAAGAGAGACCTCGAAGTCTGGTGGTCTCATGGTGCCTCGGAGATGGAAACAGTCCCTGCCGTTGATAATCATTGTAACTTATTCCGTCTGATACGGAAAACATGCAGCAAGTGACCTGGTGTTAGCGAGATCTTGCGCGATGAGAGTGGACAGGCGATCCACAGCTTGTCAGAACGCTTGAATTGTTGGGCCGAACACTGCGATTTGAGTTATCGTTTTCTTTTTCGCACATTGAGGGCCCTCCTCCTTTGGTCGTCTCCTTAGATCCGCCCACACGCGCAGTAGTCGAACGTGAGATCAGGCTGTTGAAATTTCATAAGGCCGCAGAGGAAATAGAGTTCCCCCAGCCCACTTCAAATTCGGAGGATATGCTTTAGTAGATGATGTACATGAGCTGCTACTTAAACTTTGGGAGCAGGAGACTATCCCAACAGACTGAAACCGCTCCATCATAGTTCCAATTTTCAAAGAAGGCTCCCGTTCGGAGTGCGGTAATCTTAGAAGGATCAGTCTGATCTCAGTTGCCTCTAAATTGAATCTATCGTTCTCCACAGACTGATTAGCGCTCGTGAAAGCCAGATCCGTGAAGAGCAAGCCGCGTTTCGTCGAGGTCGGAGCTGCATCGACCAAATCTTCACCTTACGTCAATTGTTGGAGCACCGCCACGTTTATTGGTGACCCACCGTTGTCGAGTTTCTTGACATAAAAGTGCCTTCTATTCAGTCGATCGATGTGCCCTTTTGGACTCTGTTGAAGAAACGTGTGCAGGATAAATACGTGAACATTATCAAAGCGCTGTACGCGCATAGTTCGGGCAGAGTGAGGGTCTATAGCAAACTGTCGCCACCCTTCAGTATCCCCAGCGGTGTGAGACAAGGTTGCCCGCTGTCACCTTTCCTCTTTAACTTCGTATTTGTCGGTGTCATGGAAAGAGCATCCGCTGGACACGACCTGGAAGGTGTGGAGCTATTTCCTGGTGAGCAACTTTTTGACTTGGAGTATGCGGATGACATTGCCCTTATCTGGGACAGCTTTCAAAGGTGCCAAACAGCACTGGACCGATTAGCACTGGCTGTCAATCGTCTTGGGCTGGCTTGCCGAACAACCTCGTGATGCCAGATGGGTGGTTCGGGATTTTCCGGTTCCGGCAAATGATTCAGCGGCAGTGTTCCAGGATGTGGTGGGTTTTCGCCTGGCAAGCGTTCTCCCTATAAAAAGCCACATATGTCCGTTTAACAACACGGCGACCTGGCGGACGTGACTCGCCACTAAATAAAGTCACTGCCCCTTTCTTCATCCTGGCGAAGCATTGCATTTCAACGTTATGCTGTAATTCTGGGGAGCTTTGGGCCCCTGTTTGACAAAGGAACAGACGAAAGGCGTATGAACTGAGCAATCAGTCACCGGCTCCCAATGGGTGCGATTCCCTGAATTCGCTCCGCTGTCTTGCGGGCAGGCTATTCGGCCAAAGGCTCGGGGTGGTGTATCCTAAGTCAACACCCTGCTTCGGCTTGGGCAACCGGGTAGTATCTCGCCCTCTGACGAAACCATGGACTTTAATGTGTTGTGTTTTCTTTTACTATTTCTGTACCTTCTTTTGTGTTCCATGGTTTCTGATGGCTCTATGTCTATTCGTAGACTGTTGCAATATATATATATATATATATATATATATATATATATATATATATATATATATATGGTTTGCTCCATCGAAATGTAAATTTCTCCAAGATTGGCAGGGACCCACGCCTGTGCTGACGCTTGGTGGTGATCAGCTAGAAGTTGTACAAAAATCAACTACCTGGGCAGTTATTTTAGCGCCCGTGAGATTGAAGCTGAGATCACGAACCGTATAGCAAAAGCTCGAAGTGCTTTTGCTAACCTTCGACACTTTTGGCGCCGGCGTGACATCACTCTCGCCCTGAAGGGTGGAGTGCACAATGCAGCGGTACGTTCGACCCTATTGTACGGTTGTGAAATCTAGCCCCTCAGATCGGCAGATATAAAGAGGGTAGTTCCGTTCGACCACCGGTGCCTTCGCAATTTTGCTCACATCTGGTGCGAACACCGATTGAGCAACGAGCGTGTTCGACGCCTTATTTACGGCACAAGAATAGGAAATGAACCGCTCAGCACCGTTACTTAACGCACCATGCTCCGATGGCTCGGCCACGTGTTACGCATGCCAGCTCACCGACTCTCGCAGCATGCACTTTTTGCATGCCGGCATCATCATCATCATACACGTTAGCCAGAGGTGGGGAACACCTCAGCTACTGTGCCGCAGTACAAAGAAAAAAAAATGAGAGAGAAAAAGAAAACAACTGGTGAAAGCTGGCTGAGCTACCGGTAACGGATGGGCATCGTTCCGGTAAGCTACCAGCCGGCTGCTGTGCACCCAAAAAAATTATTATGCAAAATTATATAAGGCTAAGTAATGAGATCGTGGTTGGAGGGGGAGGCTAAGAGGGATGGGGTGGGACAAAGGAACTCACAGCACGAACGCCACTGAGGTCGGCTCCTAGCCATATCAGCAAGTGTGTCCAACCAAACGTGTTCATCGTCTTTCGGACCCCAACCAGGGAGCCGAGATGCACCAACCGAGGCCAGTTCAGAAGTGAGGGTCTTCATTCCTCTGGACCAAGTCATCGCTTGGCCACCCCTCCTCTTCTACCATCCACACCCCCGGCGCGCAAACAACACACGTCGCGGGAGTCGGTAGGCTGGTTGCATGCCGGCGATGTGGATGGAAGGAGAGGTGGCCAAGTGATGACTTGGTCGAGAGGAATGAAGGCCCTCACTTCGAAGCTGGCCTGGTTTAGTGCGTCTCGGCTCCCTGATTATGGTCCGAAGGGCGCTGAACACGTTTGGCTGGATACACTTGCTGACATGGCTAGGAGCCGACCTCAGTGGCGTTTTGCTGTGAGTTTCTTTGTTTATCCCCCTTCTTTTTATCTTCCCCCTCCAACCACGACCTCAGTACTTAGCCTTATATAATTTTGCATAATAATTTTTTTGGGTGCACAGCAGCCGGCTGGTAGCTTACCGGAACGATGCCCATTCGTTACCGGGAACTCAGCTGACTTGCATCTGTTGCATTTTCCTTTTTTCTTTTATGTATTGCGGCACAGTAGCTGAGTGCTTCCCACCTCTAGCTAACGTGTATAATGAATATGTTGAATGTAGTAATGTCTGGATGAGCACTTCGGAGTTACGGAAAGATAGCTTAACGAACAGTAAATAACTTCAACGTAATCGTAACCCCAAGTACACTTAAAAATTGTTGCGTGAATGTTTCCACTTTAACACGGAACATGTGTCATCGAAGCGGGTATCGCAAGACACTGTGCTGCGGACTTCTCAAGCACACGCGGGAAAGTCTGTGTATTCGACGGAGGCGCCCTTGATTGGTGAGGATTTCTCTAGTCACTCCTCTCCTCTAGAGCACGTCAAAATTGACACTGTACTGGAACTATTCGATTTGAATCCGAATTCTTCGTCTGGTCCTGTCGGCTTACAACCCTTGAGGTGACGGAGTTCATCGCTACGCTTATCTGTCAACTATTTCGGAACTCACTTGAAGCAGGTCCTCTTTTAAGTAAATGCAGAGTAGCTGCTGTGAAGCCAATGTACAAAGGTGGACATCGTCAAGATCCTATGAACTACCGGCCGATTTGCTTGTCATCTAGCATCTGTAAAATCATGGAAATGATTTTAAAACGGGCCTTGTATCTACATTTGCTCAGCATGGATTTCGGAGGGCACGATCCTGTATTACCAATCTACTTTTTGCCCCAGAGAACTGGGCGAACTCAGTGGATGCCGGCCCATCGCCTTGATGTTGCTTTTGTTGATTTTAGCAAAGCGTTTGATAGGGTTCCACACAAACGACAGATTGGCATCGCTCGTAATTTTATCGCCTGGAATGCTGATTTCCTAAATGACTGTAGTATAAAGGTGAAGGTTAATGAAGTCGCCTCTGGTCCCGTTCTCATGACGATTGTGGTTCCACAAGGCCCCTTCTTGGTCCCGAACTCTTTCAAATCTCCATCAACGATCTCTTGGAGGTGCTTCAAGTTGACTGCTTGATCTACACGGATAATCTTAAACTGTGGTCAGAAGCCTCCTGGTTTGAAGATACTGACAAGTTGGAAATGACGCTCGATCAGCTGTACGATTGGTCTGTTAAGTGGCAATGTCTGGCAATCGTGATAAGTGTTGTGTTCTCCCGATCGGTGCTCCAGAACCTTTCAGTGTCTACCACATTGGTGAAGAATTCGGCTCATGGGAAGCATTTGGGTGTAGTTGCATCTCCAAGACACGTTGCGGAAGGTAGCATCTTCCAACAGGATGCCTAGTGCCATACAGTCATTCTCCAACATGACACCGAAGACCTGTTTTCCTCCCACGTCCGTCCAATACTGGAATACGGGTTACCTGCCATGCACCCACTCCTGAAATTTGTATGTGATTTGATCGAGAAGATTCAGAGGCGCGGATCCAAGTTTGTGTCGGTGCTACGTGTTTTACCTTCTCCTCTTCGTCTTCAGCTTATGAGCTTATTTTCTTTAAACTACCGTCGTCGCTGTGGGTGTCTGATTTATATTAGACGCATTTTATAGGACACTCTGGGGAAGGACGTGCAGCAGCTCTTCCAGCTCAACGCAGTCTACTCGACACGGGGCCACAGCTAGAAAGTTTTTAAGCCGCGGAGGCACCATGTCCGGTCCGACGTCGCGTTATCTACGCGGGTTGTGAATGAGTGGAACAACCTCCCTGAATGCGTGGGAAGTGCCCACAGAGGAATGTTTCAAAGAACAGTTGTACAAACACATGTTGAGCACGGCTGGATTCCGCTGTTTTTGCTGCAGTTGTAACAATCCCTCGGGAACACAGCTTAGCAACGACAGTTGTCATCCAGCCAGTGAACGGTGATGGAGCTGACACGGGTTTTCCCTTCTGCGCTTTACAGCTCTATGAACTCTGAAAATACTCTGGCTCAATAAGGCACTCAAGAACACCCGCGAGGATTCCGTTTGTCTTGTTCAATTTGAACTTAGACTTCATCTGTACACCATCATATGTCGGCTGGTGGGAAGTACCTTCGTTTTTGCGTTCCAGTACAATACGGTCGCAGGATTTATCCTGTTCAGGTTTACCACAACCCCTTACTGATCCAAATATCCAGGTTACTGAGTGGATAACCGTTTAAAATGCTAACGAAACAAGCTGTGCGTGGACAGGGCTCTTGTGGACCAACCTCCGAAACGTGGTTGTGATCCGACATTACGGTCAGTGAGGTAGGCTTACCCAGCTACGCATTACTGAGAGCTGACCGCGCATTTCACCGTCGTGGTGGAGGCGTAGCACTATGTCAGATCTACCTTAGCTAATTCCAAAATGTGCACCTTTTGCTCATTGGATGGGGCTACGGAGGTCCTTTCGTTTGGAGTATGCAACTCTAAGCAGCTAACCATAGTGTTAGTATATAGGGCTGAGTCAGGCAGGCCTAGTGAGCCATGAACGAGGCCACTCGGGACCACCACCGAAGCGACGACGGGTCCTGCGGAGAGTCTAGGCAGAACCGGCGCAGCGTTTGTAGGTAAGCTGCATTCGATTTACTAACCGTGTGCTTGCATGCTGTCTCTATTTCAGGTGGCGGCTTTGCAATTTTGTCCTAATGCTTTTCTTTCTCATATCAATGTCTACCTGTACTATCTTCTATAAATTTACACACGTCGCTGAAGCTAATTGTAGTTAATTTCGATAACATTTTCGCGTTTGTGGCATTTTCTTAAGATATATTTTCTGACCTTTTGAACTTAACCTGGATTCGTTCGTAACCAATTTATTTTATACGCCCATTTAGTGGAGAGTTATGCCGCCGTATCTGTATGCATTATCCGATTTATTTTATTTCATCTTGTCGTTTCAACTGATTGGCTGTTGCTTTATCTCCCCGGTGTGGCTGCGCTTGATGTGAATGTTGACAAGATGCCTACCTGTCTATTACCCACTATTTCGTCCATACTGGCTCCAAGAGACATTTGGTCGTTGCTGGAAGCGACGGGGTGCACGGTCTTGGTGGCCGTGTTAGGATCAAAGCGTGGTTCCATGCACTCAATGTGGAGCGGGCTACGGTCCAGCCACCGCCTTTTGTGTGCTTGTTTCCCAACTACAGCGTGTTTGTGTTTGCCTGTGGTGTGTGGGCCGGCTTCGTTGATGAAACGTGGTTCTCATCCACATGCCTCCCAGTCTTATACCTTCGGATTTACACTGGATATGGGGTGTGTGGTTGGAGCTGTGTGTGGTGCAGCGCAAGCCACCCATGGCCCTTCTGTAGGCTCAGGCGCCTTGTGACTGACCACAGTGACAGGTAAATCCGAGACCGAATGCCGCCAACCATAATAGCACTACACATGGGCTCGTTAACTTCATACGAGGTCAGTCGACTACCGGATGCTAAATTATGGGGGATTTTGACCTCTCGGACATAGACTGGTAGACCTTTTCATGTCAGTCAGCAGTGGGGGGACTGGCCATTGCTCTTCTTAACTTAACGTTGCGGGTTCCCTTACACGAGTTCGTGGATCAGCCCGCTAGATTCATAGAAGGTCAAACACCGTCCCTCCTAGATCTAATCTTTGCTAAATCTGCAGCTTTTATAAACGAACTTACTTATGAATCACCTCTGGTAGCTAGTGATCACGTCTATTTGTCATTCACGTGTGCTCTCTTCCGTGACCATACTGATAACAACATTCCTAGTCCGAATATATAGTGAGTGGGTTTCCCTGCGATCAGAGCCAAGGTCACGAATTCGCCTTGCAACATTTCTGCCAACGATGATTTGCGGACCGGGTGGGATTATTTCAAGTCCTATCTTTCTGAAGTGTCTCTCCTTAACATTTATGTGAGGAAGATTAAAAAGTCGGAGCTACCGTGGTTTGCTTCAGCTTCACGTCCACTGATGAACAGGCAAACCAAGTGTTAGCGGACGTATCGGTCGGCTCCTTCAGATAGCGCTTTTCGGCATTGTCGAGAAGCACAGTGTGCCTGCAAACAATCTCAACGTGCCGCGCTCCACTATGCTATGAAATGGAGTTGGCCGACTCGGCTTCACTAAATCCAAAGCAATTCTTCGCTAATATCAAGAAGGACTAATCTACACAACCCTGCAAGTCTTGTTTGCTGCCGACGGCGCTGGTGCTGACACGGATCACGCTAAGGCCTGCCTGCTTGCGGATTGATTAACCTTTGGAACACTGCCTGAGGATTTAATATTGGCACCGACGGTTAAGACGTTTGAACACCGACTTGACGCCCTCGGTTTGCAGCTACAACTTTTCCCATTCACGTCTTAGCCTGAATTACAATTTTCCATTTCCGTTTTCTTATTCTAATCTCCAGTGTTTACTCTCCGTTGTGTTTCATTTCTTTCCTTCTGTTTTGTTTCATGCCCTATTCACGTGACCGACAGCAGGGACTGCTAATGCAGGACACTTGGGTATTCATTGGTTGACCACGGTGTGACGTGTGTGCCGGTTGTACAACCTCAGAAGCTAAATCGACTTGCCAAAACCCACCTCGGATCAAGAACGCTTACGAAATGGGAAATCCATAGGATTCTTCCACTGTTCTTGTCCCACTTGAACTTGAAACTGGTACACTAACTGCTGTGGCTTAAAAAATAAATGGGAAGCGTTGACCGTAAGTTTGCCAACGTAGTTTCAATCACTGAAACCTGAACCTCAGTGATCCAGTTGTTGGTGATTGTTGACTGGTTTCTCTGAATATACATACATGAACTTGTGATGGAGACCCAATGTCCCCATGATGATTACAAGCTTAAACTACGGAAGGCAATGAAACTAGATTCAGACAACTGCACGTGTTTCGATCAGTCTTCCAACTCGTGAGACATTCACGTTTCGATTGGCCTTTGTACCTCAGAAAACGTTCCTGTTTCCGGCCAACCCCCTTCAATCATAACACATTCAGTTTTTCACCTAGGAAACATTCAGTTTTTCGGTCCAGCCTCCGCATCTACCAACATTCACTTTTCAACATGTTCCGTTGGCATATTTGCATAGTACCAATTCAGTTGCTTCCAGGGTTTGCTTACGCAAATCATTGGCGCCATCGAGGTATAAAAGAAACGCTGGACTGCGCTGTAATCGCCTTGAGCCTGGTCGGTAAAAGTGCCTACGCGAAAGGCCTGTGTTTTCATCTTGTTTTCTCGGGTTCGGGTAGCTGCGTGTGAAAATGCGCTCGGTCTAGGGGCCCATTCAACTAACGCGTAGTAACCGTGTTGCGTCTAAGTCTCACGGGTCGTACAAGTTCGACTTTTGCTGGTTACTTTGTCGTACGTGAAATAGTACCAAGTCACATTCGCTCGGTCGACTAGGAGAGTTGATACCAGCTTGCCAGTGCGTGGCGGAACCAAGGGGCAGTTGTAACAAAGTGGCGACGGGCTGCTTCTAGTCATGTCTGCCTTTGATGTCTGCCTTAACAGAAAAAAATTGAATAAAAAATTTCAGTCAGGTTCCGCTGGTAACTCTCAATTGGTTGACAATATCGCTGGCAGTATCTCGGAGTCCCTGTACCATCCTGGCGGTCATGTCACCTTCGATTCTTGGTATAAGCGGTACGCTGACCTATTCACCGTTGACCTGGCTTGTCAGGATGACGCGTGGAAGTTCCGACTGCTGCGCAAACTGGACACGGTCGAGCACTAATGGTATACCAACTTCATCTTGCTAAAGAATCCCCGCGACCTTACCTTGGTCAAGACGGTCCGCACGTTGCCGCAGATTTTTGGCAAACAGTCCTCACTGTTCAACACCCGATTCCAATGTCTGCAGCTGGCCAAGAGAGATGGCGATGATTTTATCACGTATGCGGGCATCGTCAATCGGAAATACGAACGATTCCCACTTGGCTCCCTCACAGAAGACTAGTTCAAGTGCCTGGTTTTCATTAATGTCCTCCAATCTAGCCACAATGCCGACATCCAAACATGCCTTCTGTTCAACGTGCAGCAGGACAATACGATCACACTTCAGAGTGTCAAATGCTGATCAATCTGAAATATGACTCCGCGATGATCCGGAATTCTCCCGCACCTGGTCTAGTCCAGGCAGCCGCAGCACCAATGCCACAATCTTATGGGCGGCCTACCCAACCCGACAGAGCGAAGTCCCCACCCTCGCAGTGCCGATGCTGCGGTGCCTGGCACTTCCACCGAGACTGCAACTTCCGCCGGCACTGATGCCAGCATTGTGGCAGGGTGAGGCACCTTGATGGCTACTGCAATCCTTCGACGCACAAGGAGGTCACACCTGGGCTGACCCCCATCCGCAGCTCCGCACAATCCAAGTGGGTCAAACCTGGCCTGACCTCCACCCTCGGTCAGACGAAGATGTTACGATCCAGACGTACGCCCAAAACTGGTCCGGTTGGCAGCTCCATGAGCTTGCTCGCACCTTCCAAGTCAACGCTGACCGCAGGAAGTTCGTCGACGTCCTGATCAATGGGCGCCCTGGCAGTATCCCAGCCCACATACAACCATGACATTCTCTTCAAACATAAACTTCATCCTGCATCGGCCGTCGCGCAGATTATCAAGTGTCGCCTTATCTGCTGCGTACAGCAGGGCGGATAAGCGAAAGCATGCTACTGCTGGCGCCTCCCTTCTTTCTTTTCCATCTTTTTCTCTTACTCCCATCCCGGCCCCCATTACTAACCTTCCTTCTATAATTCCCAGCTTAATTGACAGCAACCGAAGTGTTACTGGAGTAGTACCATCTGCAGCCACCATCCCACAGCACCTATCGGCAAAAGTTCCTTATAAGGCCACGATGTCCCGTTTTCATGGCGACATTCAACGTCCGTACTCTAAGACAAACAGGTCAGCAGGCTGCACTCGCACGCACCTTGGACACACTGGGTGTTGATGTGTGTTGTGTGTCCGAAACTAGGATTAATGACCCTAACGGGGTTATTGAATTGACTGCACCCGGCTTATCCTCTCGTTATTGGTTGCACGCATTCGGAGACGCCGACGCGGCACTCACGGGTCAAGCTGGTGTAGGTATCATTCTCAGCTCCAAGGCTGTCATCGTTGGTTGATTGGATTCCGGTGAACATCCGTTTATGTGCAGCCCGTTTGACGACATCAGCTAAGGTGAATTCGCGAAGTAAAACAAAACGCTGTTTGTTTTTGATTTCCGTTTATGCTCCCACCGACTGCAGTTCTAATGCAGTCAAGGACACATTCTATCACGAACTGAGCGCGCTACTACGCAGTGCTACTAGTTCAGATATTATATTACTTGTAAAGGATATGGACGCACAAGTATGGCGTCTGAGCTCTTCAGAAGCTCAGCTGCGTGGTAAGTATGGACTTAACTCCGAACGGACTGACAACGGAGAGCGTCTGCTGCAACTGTGTGCGGAGCACCAGTTGTTTCTTACTAGCACTGCTTTTAGACACAGTGGGCGCCGAAGTGCCACTTGGCGTCCACCTGTAGCTGGCCAGCGATGGACCCAAATTGACCACATAGCCATAGGTTACAGGTGGCGCGGTTCCATTCTGGATTGCCGCTCGTACTGGAGTACCTGTGTCGACTCTGATCATGCCTTGGTGCGCTGTCGTTTCTCCATGAACTTTACCTGAAGGCGCACAAAGCGTCTCCCCCGATTGGCAACGGAGACATTGTCCCAGCCCTCTGTCAGACAAGCCTATCAAGAAGCACTGCATAGCGAACTCTCGCTGTCTTGTCCTAATGACACTGAACATCAGTGGAATAGGATCTCGGCCGCCATGCACGACGCAGGAGCATCTGTTTGTGGCACTATCAGTCGTCACCGCAGCAGTCACTGGATATCCGAGAGGTCCGTGAACCTGTTGGAAGCTAGAAGACACCTCCCGGCTGGTTCTGAACACAATGTGACCAGACGGGCTATTAGGCGTGAACTAAAGCGGAGCCTACATGCTGACAAGGAAGCCTGGTGGACCAGTCGGGCTCAAGAAATGGAGGAGGCAGGAGCAGTAGACAATTACCGCAAGCTCTTCCAGCTAATCCGCACCACTGGTCCGAGAAAACCAGGCGTCAGTGAGACAATCAGGGACAGTGCGGGTGCGCTGATACACAATACGGAGCGCCGTATGGCTCGTTGGGCTGAACACTTTGAAGATCAGTTCAGCTGGCCCCCTGCTCCCGGACCTCTTCCTACTCAGGTGATGCAGGACGTGCCATGGACGGTTAGTTTAGTGCCTCCGTCGGAGGCCGAGGTCCGAAACGCGATCACAGCCCTTAATCGTTTTTGTGCCGCTGGCCCGGATTCCCTCCCACCTGCACTATTTTTGGATGGAGGTGAGGTCCTCTGCAGGGCACTGACCTCCCTACTCGAACGTATCTGGAACGAAGAGAGTGTGCCGGCTAATTGGAGCGAATCAATTATAGTGGCAATATACAAGAAGGGCAGTCGCACAGACTGTGCGAACCACAGGGGTATTAGCCTAACGCCAGTTGTGACAAAATTACTGGCCTCGATTCTCGTTCGTCGCCTCACTGCAGAACGGGAATCTCGGATTAGGGAAGAGCAGGCCGGTTTTCGCCCAGGACGTGGCTGTATAGACCATATATTTACTTTGCGGCAGGTGCTAGAGTAGCGCCACGCATACCGCAGACCGACAATAGCTGTGTTCCTCGATTTCAAGAGTGCGTTCGATTCAGTCGACCGATCGATTCTGTTCGAAATAATTGCGCGAAAAGGTGTTCCCACGAAATATGTGAACATCCTTCGTGCTCCATACTCGAACACTACAGGCCGCGTCGGGGTCTACGGTGACCTGTCGGATAGCTTTCCGACCACAAGTGGCGTTCGTCAGGGTTGTCCGATTTCCCCATTTTTGTTCAATTTCGTCGTGGATTCTATCATGGAGTGTTCCCTAGCAGAATCTCATGGTGTAGGCGTTGAAGTGCTGCCTGGTGAACGGTTAGTTGATCTAGATTATGCGGACGATATTGTCTTGCTTTTCGACAATGCTGAGGCGGCACAATCAACCCTGAATAGCCTATCTAGGTGGTCCCATTATTTGGTATGCACTTCGCACCTTCAAAGTGCAAAGTGTTGCTGCAGGACCACCAGCCACTTGATGACCCCTTGACGCTTGCTAACGATGAACTCGAGGTGGTTGATCATTTCACTTATCTTGGCAGCTGCATCAGCAATGATGGGCGCATAGAAACTGACGTGAGCTCACGCATTGCAAAGGCCAGAGCTGCCTTCTTGAACCTGTGTCATCTTTGGCGACAGAAGGGAGTTTCCCTACGTCTGAAAGGCCGTGTATACAAGGCCACATTGAGGGCCGTTCTGCTCTATGGTAGTGAAACTTGGCCCCTTCGGTCTGAAGATCTGAGGCGCCTTCAAGTCTTTGATCATCGTTGTTTGCGAAGCATTGCTGGTGTCGGATGGCACCAGCGTGTCCGCAACGATGATGTGCGTAGGCGAGTACTAGGTGGTGATAATAATGCTAGCTCGCTAGAACAACAGATAGCACTGAATAAGTTGCGTTGGCTCTGGCACGTGCTACGCATGCCTGGTCACCGCTTACCTAGGAGGGCCTTGTTCAGTCTACCTGGTGTAGGATGGTGCAGGGCTCGAGGTGGACAGAAGTTGACTTGGCAGCGGGAAATGAATTCACTGGCGATCAAACTGGGTGCCGTTGGGCCGTCTCGCCTTCCGGGTTGGAGTCCACGTGACTCACCCTGTGCTTGGCTCGAAACTTTACAGGACATGGCTCGCAACCGACACCAGTGGCGCGTCTGCTGCCGTCTCCTAATCGGATTGTCTGTTTAAAGTGTGTTTGGTGCTGAGTTATCTTCGATGTAATGGCTGATTATGACGCGGGGCAGTGAAAGACGCAAGGAAGCTGTCTCGCCGATGCCGCCTTATCTTTGCTCGATATCCAGTTGTTTGTGACGGTGTGTTGTCTACACAAGGTGTAGGCGCCTTGACCCTGAATGTTTGCTTAGGGCATTAAGGTTTTCAGGTAAATCCCCCTTCTCTCCCTCTTCTTATTCTTTATTTCATAGTTCCTCATGGTTGTATGGCAGCGAAGCATCAGTTCAAATGGCTGATGTACTGCTGTTGATGATGATGATGATCAATGGGCAGTCTGTTCGATTGCAGTTGTACACTCTTCGATCATTTTCGAGAAACTCTGGCGATCCCTTGGCATACCACCACCCAACTCAACCCTTCAATCCGCCACCAGCGCCTGTGGCGGCCGCGTGCAGCTAACTGGGCAGCTGCAGTGCTCCGTCTCCTTTCGAGGCGTCACATTCGACGGGATCTGCTACATCACAAAGGCGAAGCTCAACCTGCTTGGTCTCGATTGGCTTGATCACCTTGGCTTGGCCGCTATACCACCGGGCTATTTGCAGCGCCGTACAATCTCCGGCAGTACCAATTGACCAAACGGACGACATCACCAGTCTTTTCGCTCAAGTGTTCCAGGATGATCTTGGCCGCTGTACACTCGCGCCGCGTTACAGCTCGGTCCCGGAGCACAACCGGTATTCCGTCCAAAAAGTACGATCCCTTACTCAGCCTTTCCATTGATCGATGCTGAACTCAAACGATTGGAGGATATGGGTGTTTTGGTACCCGTGTCCTATTTTGCCTGGGCAGCCCCGATTGTTGTGATCAAGAAACCGAATACATCCCTCCGTATCTGTGCCGATTTGTCCACTAGCCTCAATCCTGCGCTGGAGCCAAACTACTACCATCTCCAGCCAACCTGTTCACAATGCTCAGTGATGGCATGTGCTTCGCCAAGATCGACCTGGCAGATGCCTACCTACAGATCGAAGTTGCTTCTGAGTCGCAACCGTTTCTGACGGTCAATACACCGCGGTCTCCTCCAATACACTAGACTGCCGTTTGGTGTCAAGATTGCCCCAGCCATTTTCCAACAGACGATGGACGCCATGATCTTTGGCATTCCGGGTACGGCCGCTTACCTGAATGATCACATTATTGGTCGCACCCCAGAAGAACTGCGAGAGCCTCTGGTCTCTGTCTTTGAACGGACCCAGGAGTATGGCTTTCGCATGAGGGCTGATAAATCTCAATTCTTCCTTCGATCGATCAAGTATCTCGGCTTTGTCTTCGATACTAATGGCCGACATCCTGACCCCGAAAACGTCCGAACCATTCAACAGATGCCGTCCCCCAAATACGTATCACAACTGCGGTCGTTCCTTGGCTTCATCAGCTACTACGATATATGGGTCCCGCTCAATCGACTGTTGCAAAAAGACGTTCCTTGGTACTATTCCCGCGGTTGCGAGAAGACCTTCCTTCGTCTGAAATCTATGCTGAGTTCTGATCTACTGCTGATCCATTACGACCCATTCTTGCAGATTTCGGTCGCTGCCGACGTCTCTGCCTACGGGATCCGAGCAGTTCTCTCTCATCGCTTCCCAAGTGGTTCCGAAAATGCGGTTATGCACATCTCACGTACCCTGACGCCTGCAGAGAAGAACTGTGGTCAGATTGAGAAGGAAGCCCTGACAAACATGTTTGCCGTTACCAAGTTCTACAAGATGCTGTATGGTCGGCGGTTCACGCTATTGACTGATCACAAGTCACTACTTTCAATCTTCGGTTCAACTAAGGGAATTCCCGCATACTCGGCTAGCCGACTTCAGCTTGGGCTATCATCTTTCTTGCTTACGACTTCGAAATCCGTTACTGCCATACCCAGAATTCCGCTCAAGTCGACGGACCCTATCGCTTCAATTCCAGACGTGCTATAGAAGACACGGTGATAGTCGCTTTTACCGTCGAGGACGACGTTCGTCATCAACTCTCGAATGCTATCTGAAGTCTCCTCATTACTGCCACCGAAATACGTCGCGCAACTGCCCAAGACCCTGTCCTGCAGGAAGCCATCACTTACGTTCAGACGCGCTGGTCAAACACTGCCTTTTATGGCGAACTGAAACAACTGTATTAACGCTGTGACTCATTTTCCATAGTCGATTCCTGACTCATGACTGCAGACTGAATTGTCATTCCTTCATGCCCTCGACAAGCTGTACTCCGCCAGCTCCTTTCTGCTCACCCTGGTATGAACAGAATGAAGGCAATCGCCCCCAGTTATGTGTACTGGCCTGGTACTGATAACGACATTCAAGATTTGGTTCGCCGCTGCTCAAGATGTCAACAAGCAACCAAGATGGCACCACACCAACCACCAGTTCCTTGACAACCGCCAGAAAAACCGTAGTCTCAAGTGCACATCGACTATACTGGTCCGATCGATAGTATTTCCTACCTGGTCGTGGTGCACGTTTATTCCAAATGGCCTGAAGTGGTCGCCGTCAACCCACCAACCGCATCCACCACGCTGGGTTGTCTACAACGAATCTTCAGTTAGCATGGACTTCCCGAGGTCGTAGTGTCCGGCAATGGCACTCAATTTACGTCCTCCATGTTCGAAGACTTGTCGCCGGCATTGCATCTAGCACCTACGCTCATCCCCCTACCATCCCCAGTCCAGTGATCAAGCGGAGAGGTATCTCGATACTTTCAAGAGGACGCTCTTGAAATCTTGTGGGGAGGGGACCGTGGATGAATGTCTAAGCGTTCCTGCTCTCTTACCGATCCACACCAAATCCAACCGCTCCAGATTGCTAGTCTTCTGCTGATGGGCCGCAAGCTACGCCCCACTAACGAAGCGCTCATCCCGACCGAAAAGCCACCAAGTCAATCTACTATCTGCACCAAGCACAATGAATTCGTCGTTGGAGCCCCGGTATACGCTCGCGACTATCGAGCAGGTCATCCACGCTGGATCAAAGCAACAGTGACGGCCCATCGTGGTAGTATGCTACATGATGTCGCTGTGGGAGACGACACATGGGTTCGCCACCAAAACCAACTTCGACCGCGACGCGGTACGCTCAATGAACAATCCAAGCCAGTTACACAAATACCGCTGCACTTGCTATTGGATACTTTCGGAATCGCTGCTCAACAACCGGGGTCTATGGAAGTCGCACAGCCGACGACAAACGCAACTGGTCCTCACCGCAGGTCGGAGCGCATCCCTCGAAGGACCGAAAGACTGCAGACCGACCGCAACTAAAACGGTATGTTCAAACTTGAAGGGGGATGTTATGGGGACCCAACGTCCACACAATTCTTATAAGCTTAAACCACGGAAGGCAATGAAACTGGATTCAGACAACTGCACGTGTTTCGATCAGTCTTCCAACTCGTGAGACATTCACGTTTCGATTGGCCTTTGTACCTCAGAAAACATTCCTGTTTCCGGCCAACCCCCTTCAATCATAACACATTCAGTTTTTCACCTAGGAAACATTCAGTTTTTCGGTCAAGCCTCCGCATCTACCAACATTCACTTTTCAACATGTTCCGTTGGCATATTTGCATAGTACCAATTCAGTTGCTTCCAGGGTTTGCTTACGCAAATCATTGGCGCCATCGAGGTATAAAAGAAACGCTGGACTGCGCTGTAATCGCCTTGAGCCTGGTCGGTAAAAGTGCCTACGCGAAAGGCCTGTGTTTTCATCTTGTTTTCTCGGGTTCGGGTAGCTGCGTGTGAAAATGCGCTCGGTCTAGGGGCCCATTCAACTAACGCGTAGTAACCGTGTTGCGTCTAAGTCTCACGGGTCGTACAAGTTCGACTTTTGCTGGTTACTTTGTCGTACGTGAAATAGTACCAAGTCACATTCGCTCGGTCGACTAGGAGAGTTGATACCAGATTGTCAATGCGTGGCGGAACCAAGAGGCAGTGATGACAACATCATACTGATGTGAGTTGCATTTGCTTGCTTAAGACCTCTACGGGAATTTGGAAACCCTCTTCTCTATGAGCGGTGGATGCACAGAACTTCGTGATCACCGACGATTTGAACATTCCGCACGCAGATTGGGAGCATCCTGCAAGCATTGTCGACTCTGAGTCAGGAACTTGTGGATTAGATACACGCGAATGATTTTGACCAACACATTGGCTTTCCAACTGTGAGACTTGTTGGTCGTACTCCCTCAATGCTAGATGTCATGATCACCAAATATGATCACTTGTTAAAAGTACATGCTTGGGCTTCCATGGGTAAGGGTGACCACTGCGTCCTAACCTACTTACTGAATAACAAGATGCTTTCGTCAAAACCCCCAGTCATGAAAGTTATATCGTTTTTGGGATCATATTGCATGATTTATGTTGCTGTACTAGAGCGATTAACGCTATGTTGACTTTGTTTGGAGGGGTTAGCTACTGACTATGTGACGTTACCCAGAGAACCACACCATTTTCTGGACAATAAATGGCACGAAGACGCTGTTTTGGAAGGGTGGACCGATACTTTCACAAGGCATTGACAGACTAGCACAGTGTAGATGGATGGTTTGCGGTCAATCGCTTTGTCTGGCGCTTCATACCCTCTGGGTAGGGGGTCTCCATTTGGATCGTTTCACTGGCAGCATCTGGGCTCAGTTCGTTAGTGCAACTTCAGAGGTTTTAACGCCATAGCACTTGCCGCCCACTTCAATCTTACCTCGCTTATTCTTATATAGACGTTACAGATATGCCGTTTCTGTGGTTCCCGTTGTTTCACTGACGGCACTTATATCTATCTATCTATCTATCTATCTATCTATCTATCTATCTATCTATCTATCTATCTATCTATCTATCTATCTATCTATCTATCTATCTATCTATCTATCTATCTATCTATCTATCTATAGGCTTTGTTTTGGCGGAGCCCATTTCCACTTTCTGGTTACCTCGGCAGATGCAGGCACTTACACACCACAAGTTGTAACGGAGCGAAATCAAGAACCCATGAGTCCAGACCTGTGCCCGGAAGTGAGGAACATTTGGATCCTACTGCCTGGGCAAAACGCCTCTTTAAGTTACACGAAAAGCGGTGTGCTCCACCGTCGTCGGTCTCATCCGCAGAGCCTCCGCTCTTGCACATGGTATGTCGCGTGAAACCACTCAAGGGTGTACCTCACTATCAGCGGGCTGTCCTTGAAAGGCACGGCCTGGGCGAAGATACTAAGGTACGTGGTTACAATTAGTGTCGAGATTTTCAGAATCATTCATGGATACTTGTGAAAAATACGCCATCTGTAAACCAGGATTTATATGTTATTAAGCATTTGGTCCGGATACAACCAGTCAAATTCCCCCAAGGTCTACCAACCGCGGACGACGACCTGACTAAGTGTCGGCTTCTTCCAGACGGTCGTTTTTTTCGATATCCAAAAGATAGCGTTTCCGGAGAATTTGTGACAGAGAACACAGCGACCGTTTTACCGTCGTCATCGGTCTCGATCCCAACGGAAGACGTCAGCAAGGTACGTGTCTGATGAAAATGTAGTCATCCATCTTGTAAGGCTTTTCATTTTGCAACCCACGCACATTTCAGCGCATTCAACTATCTGAACCCAACCACATTGCTTGCTTCTAGCCTGTTTTGCTGTCTCACTCCGCCAGTGATGCAAATTGACAAACTGTTTTCTACTCCGTTTTAAAAGAAACAATTCCTGGCGTCTAACTGATTTTTTGCTGATCCACAACCTAATTCTTTGTGACTGGTTTATTCTGATCAGCATCATTCCACACGTTAGCTGTACCGCGATACATTGCAATGTGGAATTTGAAAAAAAGAATACAAAATAATGGGTAGCACAGAATGCGATGTAGGAATAAGCAGTATTGTGCTTCGTTTTTACTTATTATTGTCACTCGGTTTTAAGATGGTGGTCAGAGTGCATGCAGAGCGAGGGTGGGGGCAGAAAGGCAACACAAACGCCATTGAGATCACCTTTTCGCCATATCAGCAAGCGTATCCAACCAAGGTTGTTCACCTTCTGTTGGATCCCACTGCATCAATCGGGAGCAGCTGACCGAGGCCAGGTTCGAAGTGAGGGACTTCATTTCTCTTAACCAACCCATCGGCTGACCTCTTTTTTTCTTCCTCCACTCCAACCACGGTCGTGCAATTAACACACGTCGGAGAGTCGGTGTGCTTTCATGCACAACATGTGGCCCACCCATTAAAGCCTGGTGCGTGAAGCAACGGTGCTCAACAGTTCACCCGCTCTTCGTGCGATATATATAACTATTAATTAATATGTATGTATGTATATTCAACACTACGAATTACAATACAATTAGCTGAGTGCCATAACAACTAAGAGGAAAAAAAGTAGATTTAAAGGAAAAATGCACTGTTACGGTAGGGGAGTCTCACATCAAGTGCGCCATTGCGTACGGTCCTTTGGTCCCCAACCCGGGAGTCAGAAACGCCCACCAACAGCCAGATTCAACGTTTACGCCTTAACGCATTAGGTTTAAGTCTTACATTGCCCTCCTTTTCGTCGCTTCCACCCCACGCATGTGCTCACAAATAGAGCTCGTCGTCGTAGCCGCTGGGTATGCATGCGTAGCACATGCCCAAGCCAGCGAAACTTCCGCAAGGAACTGATGCTACCAACCAGTCGGCGGAGTTCGTTAGATCTGAAGACTCGCCGGCGGACTTCCTCATTACTGATTTGATGCTACCATCGAAGACCAGCAATGCTTCGCAGACAGCGGTGATCGGAGATAGATAGCCGCTGAACATCGCTTTTGCGAACGGACCAAGTCTCACAGCCATACAGCAGAATTGCTCGTACCGTAGCATTGTAGACTCGTCCCTTGAGAGCGAGGCTGAGGTTACGACGAAGCCACATGTGACGAAAGTTAGCGAAAGCGACTCCAGCCTTAGAGACACGCAGGGAGACCTCATCTGTCAAACCGCCAATACTAAGACAACTCCCAAGGTAAATGAATTTGTCGACAACTTCTAGCGGATGCCCCGAAAGAGTGAGAGAAGGACATGCACTTGGCCAGTCCTGTAACAAAACTTCACATTTGGAAGGGGCAAAGGTCAAGCCAAATTGGGAGGCGGACATCTCCAGTCTAAGCAGCACATGATGGGCGACTTGGGAGGACTCGCAATTCACAGTGATGTCATCGGCGTACTCTAAGTCCCAAAGGCGGTCACCAGGGAGCAGTTCAACACCACTGGACTCAGTTTTCTAGCACAGTATTCAGGATCTCGTACATGGCGAAGTTGAACAAGGGTGGAGAGGTTGGGCAACTCTGTCTAACACCGCTAGGGATAGTGGAAGGGGGCGAAATGCCTCCGCATACTCGCATGCGACCCGAAGTTTGATGGTAAATAGCACGGAGAATGCTGATGTACTTCTCAGGTACTCCTCTCTTCAGTAATCAGTCCCAAAGAGACCCTGTCAGCAGGATCAAACGCGGCTCGAATGTCCAAGAATATGACTATAGTTGGTCGAGCGAACGTATGGCGATGTTCAAGTATCTGGCGGATCGTAAAAATGTGATCGACACAAGTGCGATCCGGGAGAAATCCAGCTTGTCGTTCGTGTAAGTCCAGTTCCCGTACGCAACTGAGCCTCCGCGAGAGTAGGGCAGCGAATAGTTTGGATGCGACTCAAATGATACTGATACCACGGCGGTTGGAGCAAATGGTTTGGTCTCCTTTTTTGTAAACAGGTACAACCTCTAAATTCCAGTCGGATGGAATGGTTTCATTATTCCAAATCTGATGGAATAGAGATGTCACTTCGCGAGTGAGAGCAGAACCCCCATATGTGAAGAGGGCAGGAGGAAGTTCCTCTGGGCAAGGTGACTTGGGGCGCTTCAGTAGGCGAAGCTCATAGGAAACCTCAGCCTCAATTGGTGGAGAAACATCCAAGAACCAGGGAGCAATGTGAACCCCGGAAGATAGACTTGGTTGCTCTACTGACCAGTGGAATTGATCTTCAAATTGCTCTGCCCATCTTACCAGACGTCGGCGACTACTGTGAATTAGTTCACCATCATTTTTACGCAAAATCTCACTCACTGTTGGTCTTCTGTCTCCAGTGGGACGAATAAGTTGGAAGAGTTTGCGGAAGTTTCCTGATGAGGCTGCCCGCTCCATCTCAACGACGCGGTGTCCGCCAAACCTCGCGATTCTTCCTGAGGAGCTGTCTGAGCTCAGCACCTGTGGTTCTGTGTAGTGCGTTGTACTCAACTCCGACGGAATTGTTAGACGAATTTCCATTAATTGGAGAGACTGTGCGGAGATCCAATGACTAGCTGCTCGTCTAGTGAAGCCACAGACCAGAGTAGCGGACTTTCGTAAGGCGCTCTGGATCTGTGCCCAGTGTCACAACATCGCAGGATAGAGGACGCAGGTTGTGTTCTGAAGTGCGCCTAGGACATTTGGGGCGACTTGGCTGTGTCAAGCCGTTTCCAGCAATGCCGTTGGATGCCTCCAAAGCGCAGAACGAACTTAGCACACACGAGCGCATGATCCGAAATCAGGTAAGTGTTCCAAATTGACTTGCAGTCCGTTATGCAGCCTCGCCAACGGTAACTAACAGAGATGTGGTCAATTTGCGTCCAAGCTTCACCAGGTGCCGGAGGTCACCAGGTAGTCCGCTGGCGCAAGGAACGTCGGAAATTGGTGCTGGATAGAAACAAGCCGTGGTCGGTGCACAGTTGCAGGAGTCGATCGCCGTTGTCCTTCCTGCGAGTACCGTGGCTATGTTGACCCGAAATTCTCTCTAATGAAGCTGTAATCAACTAAACTGCTCATTTAGGTCATCGGCGAGTATCACTATGTCCGTGCGGCATTTCTTGCGAAGGAGGTCGGTGAGTTGGCGTTGGAACTCGTCTTTAGCTTCGTCCGGGTTGCAGTCAGTTGGAGCGTACGCCATCTCAATGAATACGCAACGCGCACTGGTCCCGTAGCTCGAAGATCGCATTGAGCTTTCCAAACGGACTGCACAAAGACGACTACTGACCGGACACCAGTCAATGAGCGCTGCCTCAGCACGCGTGTTTAACGCAACTCCTACGCTGGCGCAACCAGAGGCTGCCTCTGTCGCGTCTCCGGATAAGCGCAGTGAATGTGCAATTGAAACTTAGAGATGGTGAGAGCAATCGCAGCGTTGTGCTGGAGTCATGTAAACGGGTTTCGGTTAGGCAGCAAACGTTGATTGAGATGGTTTCCAAGATTCGCGCAAAAGCAGTTTGTGAACCAATCCGCATGAGCATTCGAACATTGAACGTAGATCGCTTGAAGAGCGAGCGGGGTGTAATAAAAGCCTTGCTTTTGGTATTGGAATGTGTGCGATCGGTTTTGAGCGGTTCATTGATAAGGTCAGAGGTACCGTTTTTATTTGCAATGCACTTTGGGAGATTCGAAACTTGAGGGGGTTGCCAAGTACAGGAGGTTTGAATAAACGTGCAACGAAGGAGAGAGAGTTCAGAGAGCGAGAAATGTGAGCAGAGGGTTTTAAATCCATCACCTCATGTGTTGTGTGAGCATGCGACTTCCCGGTTGCCTAGGTCGAGGTAGCGGGTTGACATAGGGGGCCCCACACAAAGTCGTTGGCCATAGGTTTCTGACCCGCCAGGCAGCGGGGCGAATTCAGGGACGCGCGCCCATTGGGAGCTGGTGACTGATTGCTCAGTTCATACGCCTTTCGTTTAGTTGGCTGCTAAACAGGGGCCCAATACTCCCAGTAATTCAGCGTCAAGCTGAAGGATTACAATGCTCCAGCGAGGTGAAGCAAGGGGCAGTGACTTTATTTAGTGGCGAGTCACGTCCGCCACGTCGCAGTGTTGTTAAACGGACATATGTGGCTTTTTATAGGGAGAACGCTTGCCAGGCGAAAACTCACCACTTCCTGGAACACTGCCGCTGAACCATTTGCCAGGACCGGAAAATCCCGAACCACCCAGCTGACACCACGTGGAGGTAGTTCAGCAAGCCAGCTACTGTCTGTGCGGTCCTGTTGTAGGACTGTGAGACCTGTGCACAAAATCTGAAACGACTAGCATTCTTCGACAACCACTGCCTGCGAACGATCGCTCGTGTGTGATGGTAACACCACGTAAGCAACTCGGAAGTTAGAAGCCGAGTACTCGGAGCGAATAATCCCATCATCATCATCATTATACACGTTATCTATAGGTGGGAAAGACCTCAGCTACTGTGCCGCGATACCTAAAAGAAAAAAGGGAATAAAATGCAGCAGGTGCAAGCCATCTGAGCTACCGGCAACGGATGGGCATCGTTCCGGTAAGCTACCTACCGGCTACTATGCAGCAGAAAAAATAATTTCCTATGCAAAATTATAAAAGACTAAGTAGTGAGATCGTGGTTGGAGGGGGAGGCTAAGAGGGATGGGGTGGGACAAAGAAACTCATAGCACGAAGGCCACTGAGGTTGGCTCCTAGCCATAGCAACAAGTGTATCTAGCCACATGTGTTCATCGTCTTTCGGACCCCAACCAGGGAGCCGAGGCCAGCCTCGAAGTGAGGGCCTTCATTCCTCGCGACCAAGTCATCGCTTGACCACCTCCTCTTCTTTCATTCACACCCCTGACGCGGAAACAACGTACGTCGCGGGAGTCGGTGGACTGGCCTGTGTAACACGGCCGAGCCATCGGAGCCTGGTGCGTTAAGTAACGGTGCTGAGCGGTTCATTTCCTTTTTCTGTGCCGTAAATAAGGCGTCGAACACGCTCGTTGCTTATTAGGTGTTCTCACCGGATGTGAGCTAACTTGCGAAGGTACCGGTGGTCGAACATAACTAGCCTCTCTATGTCCGCTGATCTAGGGGACCAGGTTTCACAACCGTACAGTATGGTAGAACGTACCGCTGCATTGTACACTCTACCCTTCAGGGCGAGAGTGGTGTCGCGCCGGCGCCATAAGTGGCGAAGGTTAGCAAAAGCGCCCCGAGCTTTTGCTATACGGTTCGTGATCTCAGCTTCGATCTCAGGGGTGCTAAAATAGCTGCCCAGGTAGTTGATTTTTTGTACGACTTCTAGCTGATCACCACCAAGGGTCACCGCAGGGGGTGGATCCCTGTCCATCTTGGAGGAACGCTTTGCACTTCGAGGGTGCAAAGCAAACCCCGAAGTAACGGATATTGTTACAATCCTCTCACTAGACGCGATTCCGAAACTGACACTTTACTGCTCCACAAAACCTCTAGCCCAACCGAAGGAAAAAGCAAAACACCAATGACCTTGACAAAATAATGTATTAATCGCCGTCAGAAAACACTGTACAACTACCGCGGACCTTGGCCGTATGTATAGATCTTTTACTGACCCTCAACTTCTAGAACTGGAAGGTCAGCTACCAGGGTTAGTAGTTCCCATATCTTTTGCCGAGATGTCAGGTGGTTTCTAGTCACGTGCAGAAACTAGAACATTCCGGAACGTTGGAAATCGATGCGATAATCGTTAATAACCAACTAATCGTTGAAATGGTGGATTTCCTAAGCAATTTTTACTTTCTCCCGCACACTTCCCCTCCTGAGATATCGTCCGAGGTATACGACGAAAGCCTAGGATTAACTTGCGGTCTTCTGGACGGTGTTCTCTGCCTGTCGGTCTATCTCCTTGGCAGAAGTGTCCGAGAACTGTGTTCCGATGTCCGTGTTCTAGATTCTTTGCTCGACTGTGTGCAGTTGTCCACTGCTACTTTCTGCAAGAAGCTTTCCACCAATAAATCGAACGGGAGGTCAATAGGCCTTGCTTGTTCTGGTTGGCAAATGTTGACCGTAACTGGTTTGCATGCCGTGTCCAGATCTGTGCGCCCACCATCACGTCATATATGACGTTTCTACGCTTGCTTTTGACCGTCCCTGGCGTCCATTTCACATGGCCTTCATGATAGTCACGTACTAGCACTCTCTGTCCAAGCGTAAACGATCGCTTCTTTGATCCATGCCGCCGGTTAAAATCCTGCTCCATTCTGTGGTTTCTTTCACCAACAGAGGATTCCAAGGGCGGTCGGATGGCATCGAAGAGCATGCGCAGCTTCCGGTTCATCATAACTTGTGTTGGAGAAACTCCGTCTGGCACTTGTGGATTTGGTGTTGATCGGTAGAGAAAGAGGAGCCGGTCAACCACCTCCTCTATACGTCCGTCCCCTTTTGATTTGTGGAGAGCTTGTTTAAACGTATCGACAAACCTTTCTGCCTGGCCATTCGATTGTGGGTGAAACTGCGGCGAGCGAATTTGCTGGACGGCGCATTGGTTGTAAAACTCCGTAAACGTTGCCGAAGTGAATTGTATGACATTGTCAGTTACAATTGTCTCAGGACAGCGGAATCTGCTAAAGGTTTGGCGCAGTTTTGATACAGTGGCATTGGTGGTTGTGCTATCCATGTGATATACTTCAGGACACTTGCTGTATGAATCGACTATAATGAGGAAACTTCTGCCATTGATCGGTCCTGCAACGTCGACATGGATGCGGTACCATGGCTTAGTAGCTTTTGGCCATGAGTTCTGATTTTTGTGGCGCTTTCAAGACATGGACACACTTGGCAGCGTTTAGCTATTTCTTCTAGCTGTTTGTCCATGAAGGGCCAGCATACATAACTGCGGGCAAGCGCCTTCATCCGGTTGGTTCCAGGATGCCCGGCGTGGAACTGCCGAATAAGGCGCACCTGAAGTGCCTTGGGGATGACCACTCTCCGAAAATAGTATGCAGTCGTTTACAATAGAGAGCGAGTGTCTCCACTGGAATTACTGTTGCAACTCGGCAAATGGACATGAACGTGGCCAACTTCTTTTGTGAAACTGTAACTTTCTAGAGTACTAAGTCCTGAAGCTTTTCGGTTCGTACAGCTTCTGCGGTAACTGGTAGACCGTACAATGCATCAGTTACCAGATAGTTGACGTCAGGTTCATTCTCGACCGAGGCAACGATTGTGTCCTCATGTTCTTGCTGATGGGCGTCAATTAATTGTGACAGTGCATCTGGTTGGCCAATGGAAATTGTCGACTGGTAGTGGATCTCGAAATCATACCCTATTAGGGTAAGAGCCCAATGTTGTAGCCGGTTGGCTGTGTAGGCCGGAATGCCCTTTTCCGAACCAAAGGTAGCCAGCAAGGGCTTGTGATCTGTCAGAAGCTTGAAGCGGCGGCCGTATAGCATTTCGTGGAATTTCTTGACCGCGTACACTATGGCCAACGCTTCTTTCTCAATCTGGCTATAATTCCTCTCGGCCTTGGTAAGTGTTCTGGCGGCATGGGCGATTGCTTTCTGAGAGCCATCGGTGTGTATGTGTGCATTTACTGCAACAATCCCATGGCTTGATCCATCTGTGGCTAAAACAATCTCTTTGGAGGGATCAAAATGAGTCAAAAGCAAGTTTGATGACAGCAATGTCTTGACCCGTTCGAAAGCATTCTGGCATTCTGATGTTCAATTCCAAGTTTGGCCTTTGGCTAGAAGCTTGTTTAACGGGGCACGCAGGCGGTGCATCTCAAGCAAGAATGCGCTTTAGTGGCTGATGAGCCCACAAAAGAAACGCAAGAACTGTAGATCTGTTGGTGGAAGCATTTTTCTAATGGCTTCGATGTTTTCCGGATATGGTCGATGTCCATCCTTTTCGAGGATAAAACCGAGGTATTTGATGATCGGCGTGAAAAGTGTGCATTTATTCTCACGGATCCGGAAACCATACGATTAAATACAACCAAGCACTTCATCCAGGCGGTTAAATAGTTCTCCCGGTGTTCGACCCATCACTATATCATCCAAATATGCAGCGGCTCCAGAAACGCCCGCTAGCATGGTATCCATCGACTGTTGGAAAATGGCTGGCGCCGTTTTTGCACAAAGGGCAAGCGGTTGGATTGGAATAGCCCACGATGTGTGTTGATCGTCAAAAACTCCCTCGAGACTTCGTCAACATCCACTTGAAGGTAGGCATCGGATAGATCAAGCTTAGCAAAGTACTTACCACCATTCAGTTTTCCAAAGATATCTTCCGGTACGGATAATGGGTACTAGTGATTGTCTAGGGTAGCGTTAAGGCTAGTTGAGAAGTCAGTGCAGACGCGTACCTTGCCATTTGCCTTCTTCACTGCGACAATAGGTGCGGCCCATGATGACTATTTGACGGCTGTGATGACTCCGGCATGTTCGAGTCGATCGAGTTCTTGACCGACGATTGACATGGCTGCATATGGTACGGTCTTTCAGCCTTGAACAGTGGTTTAGTACCTGGTCGCAAGCTCAGCGTTGCCTTGAATTTCGTACAATGGTCCAAGCCATCCTGAAAGACAGAAGCAAATTTTCGTTTCAGGATACGTGTCGTGTCTTCGACAGACTGTTGATGAGTCTGGACTTGCTCGAACTCAGTTGCAGATCTGATTCAAGGGAACATGGAGGCGTTACAACTTTTCAATCCAGTCGAGACCAAGAAGATTCAGATTCGGCCGGTCTGAAGTATAGCACGTTCCCGGAACACGTCCTCCCAGCGCCTGAACTACGCTTCGAATGTGCGTCCAGAATCCGCGTCATAATTGAATTCACTGACTGCATTCGTGAGAAGATCAAGAGAACTCACCTGCATGTCCCGCGTTGCTGCTCCTATTGTCTGCCAACTCAAGCATTGTGTCAGATTTTCGATCATTTTCATTTGTGCCTCCATTTGAGATTGCTGTTGCAAAAGCGGCTTTTTAAATTGTTCAGCAGAAAAATTCATCACATTTCCAATTTCACCGTCGCCGTTTATTATAACTTTCTTACTAGACACGATGCCGAAATTGACACTACTGCTCCACAAAGCAAAACGCCAATGACTTTGACAAAATAACGTATTAATCGCCGTCAACAAACACTGTACAACTACCGCGAACCTTGGCTGTAGTTATAGGTCTCTTACTGATCTTCGGCTTCTAGAATTGGAAGGTCAGCTACCAAGGTTAGTAGTTATTCATATCTTTTGCCGAGGTATCAGGTGGTGTCTAGTCACGTGCAAAAAGTAGAACATTCCGGAACGTTGGAAATTGATGCGATAATCGTTAATAATCGATTAATCGCTAATAGTGGATTTCCTAAGCAATTCTTTCTCCCGAATAGAAAACCAGTGCTGATCTGTCCAGTGTCGCTTGGCACGTTTGTGAGCTGTCACAGATTAGGGCAATATCGTCGGCATACTCCAAGTCAAGAAGTCGTTCTCCTGGGAGCCAATCCACACCTTCCAAGTCGTATCCTGTGAACGCGATTTCCATGACTTCATCAATCTCGAAGTTGAATAAAATGGGTGACAGTAGACATCCTTGTCTCACACCGCTGGAGATATTAAAGGGCGACGACAGCTTGCCGTAAGCCCTCACTCTGCCCGAGCTACGCGCGTATAATGCTCGGATAATATTTACATATTTCTCAGGTGCATCTTTCCTGAGTAGACAGTCTCAAAGTGCACGTCTATCCACTGAATCGAATGCACCTTTGATATTGAGGAACACGACAACGGTGGGTCGCCAATAAACATGGCGGTGCTCCAACAACTGACGCAAGGTGAAGATGTGGTCAATGCAGCTACGACCTCGACGAAATCCAGCTTGCTCTTCACGAATCTGGCTTTCACGAGTGCCAGTCAGTCGGTGAAGGATGACAGAGGCAAGCAATTTGGAGGCGATGGAGATCAGACTGATTCCTCTATGGCTGCCGCATTCCGATCGTGAGCCTCCTTTGAAAATTGGGACTATGACGGAGCGGCTCCAATCGGTTGGGACAGCTTCCTGCTTCCACAGTTTGACTAGTAACTCGTGTAAATTGTCGATAAGAGCAGGTCCCCCGAATTTGAAGAGGGCTGGAGGAAGGTCATCAGGTCCCGCGGCTTTATTTAACTTCAACAGTCTGATCTCATGTTCGATTTCTGAGCGAGAGGGTGGATCCAAAGGAACAGCCCACGGAGCAGGGCGATCAGTGGCCGGGAGAAATCTAACCATTCCGACCGATTAAATTGTTCAGCCCAACGTTCCAGGCGTTTTGACAAGTTGTGGATAGGCTGTCGACTCTCGTCACGCATAGTTTGACTAAGATCAAGTCTCCTGCTACCCGTTTTCCGCATCAGGCGGCATAACTTACGATGGTTACCAAGCGCAGCGGCCATTTCCATCTCTGAAGCACGACGAGACCACCAGGGTTTGCGGTCTCTCTTCAGGCTAGCACGGAGTTTTGCCCGGAGCTCTTTGCGAGTTTCATTTTGTTCGCTTCTAGCCAGAATATGCCGGCGAGCATCTGTAAGTTCCAGAGACTGCGAAGAGACCCAACATCTATGTTGGCGATTAGACACACCACATGAGGATTTTCCTGCTGCTAGTAAGGTCCGGTGGCTATGAGACCAGTGAGCCTCAATTGCATCCAGTGAGCGCTTACTCAGCTCGCATGACAGCGTACTTTGATAGGAATTTAGAACAGCTGGTTTCGCCAGTTGACTGGTGTCAATGCTCTCACAACGTCATCGTGGGCGTTCGCCAAAACGCATCCGCAGGTCAGCACATACAAGTGCATGGTCGGTGTCCACACATGTGCTCCAAATCGAGCGACAGTTCTGGACGCAGCCTATCCCTCGGTAACTTATCGCAATGTGATCGATTTGCTTCCATAGCTGGTTCGAGGCTGCTGGGCGCCAAGGCATCCTCCGGCGGGTGCTGTGTCGGAAATTAGTGCTCGCAAGAAATTAGCGAGCATCTTCACACAAATAAAGTAACCGCTCATCGTTATCATTACGGGAGTCTACACCACGTTGGCCGCCCAAATGCCGCTCAGCAGTGGGTAATTTGCCAAGTTGAGCGTTCAGATCCCCAGCCAGCACAACAGTGTCCGAGCTTCTTCTGTGTCGAAGGAGCTCGTTCAGTTGGCGAAGAATTCGTCTTTTACCGAATCATCGCTAGTTTGTGGGTGCATAGGCAGCGATGATGAATGGTGGACACCTGTTAATCCCGCGCGACTTCGAAGCTTTGAACGAGCCAGCCAATCGGACCGCACAAATCCGGTTACTGATTGGAACCAATCAACCAGAGCAGTTTCAACCCAGGGACTCAGGGCAATACCAACACCGGCTTGGCCGGTGCTCGAAGCTGCATCATCACCGGATAAGCGCAATGAGAAAATGCTGCTGGTGTCACCTGAAGGGGATCGCAGAGTGAGCACAGAGCTCGAGTCTTGCAAGCGAGTCTCCGATAAGCAGCAGATATCGATCGAGAGGATCTCTACTGTTCGGGCAAGTGCTGCCTGTTGACCGATCACTAGCAGTGTACGTACATTGAGGCATGCCAATCTGAAGTAGGATCGAGGGCTCCAAATGGTGGCCGATGAACTGGGCTTGACCGCTTGTTTGGACGTAAGCTTGTCGACAGAGCAGGAATGACGCTCCGCGTTCACATGTGAGCTGAAACTAAAAGGTAAAAACCTATCAAAACAAGGTAGGGAAGGGCCAAGAATCGGGGGATCGAAAACTGGGGGATAAAAGTGAAGCTGGAACGGGACGATAAGGGTGAAAAAGCGTAAGAGGAGGAATAAAAAGTTGGGAAGGCTTGAGCAGTAACATCCAAACCCTTATCCACTCTGCTCGATGCAGCAGATAGGTCACCGCTGCGGTGGGCAGAGCATCAACAAACTGAAAAGAAATTCAATGTATTGCGTGGGCAGGATACTGTCAGGTTGCCCATGCCTAGACAGGAGGACGATTAGAGTTCTGAACCAAAGTCTGGTTCAAAAACCTGACCTCAAGACAGCGGGTTGGGCGCTGGGCTACAAGGAGTCCGTTTTAAAGAATAAGTAACCACCTCACTCCAACCTGGAGGACCAAGAGGTTGAGTTTGTCTGGACTCTAACCATTGACCACTCTGGTATGAGTGGCACTGAAGGTGCAAAAGCACCACCCAGCATAGCTCGGTGGATCTCTGAAGCACGCAAACCATCCTACCACGATAAGGTCCAGCCTCATTGCGAATAACCCCGTCTCCAGGGTATCATTCTCGAACATCGTTTACGTTCGCTTGGTCACGTCTTGCGCATACCAACTAATCGACTTCCTCGCGGAGCATTATTTGCAATTTCTTGGCGTGAGGAGTGAAAATGTCGGGGTGGACAACCGATAACGTTGAAGAGGAACATCAAGAATGTCAGCGCATGTTTGGCTTGATCGTGATCTCTCCGTCTTCCAGGTTGAGGACCACGTGATGGGGACTATAAATGGTCGGAATTTTTGGAGGCTATCGCTCGTAACTGAAATCAGTGGCGCTAATGCTGTTCTAATATTTTCCTTTCATCCAAATTTCAATTATAAACAAAAGATCCCAATACCCCCCGCGTGAAATACTATGAAAACAAAGAGAAAAATGCCATTTTCCTTTGTTTTTTCGAATATCATTTTTTCATACCATTACGGCCATGGTTATGATGACATTTATCTTTTCTCAGACTTGTGAATAAATAAATATAGACCGTCCTCTTAGATCCGCTCTCACGCGCGGAAGTCGAACGCCAGATCAGACTGTTGAAAGCGCACAATGCCGTAGGAGAAAATAGATCACCTCCAGCTCTTCAACTACGGTGGATCTGCTTTGGTAGATGAATTGCATAACAGTTGTGGGAGCAGACTGGAGCCACTCCATTATAGCCCCAGTTGTCAAGGCTCAGGTTCCGATTGCGAGTCACAGAGGGATTAGTCTGGTCTCAATTGCTTCTTAGTTGCCTCTATAGTGCTTTGCAGGCTGGCTGGCATCCACGAAAGTCAGACACTCAAGGAGGAAACCGGATTTCGTCGACGTCGAGGCTGTATTGACCACATCTTCACCATACGCTAATTGTTGGGACCCCGCCGTATTTATTGGCGACCTACCGTATTTGTGTTTCTCGATATCAGCAGTGCTTTCGATTCAATTGATCGATGCGCTCTTTGGGACTGCCTGTTCAGGAAAGATGTGCCCGAAAAATACGTAAATATTGTCGGAGCGCCGTACGCGCATAGTTCGGGTAGAGCGAAGGCTTATCACCAACTGTCGCTGCCATGTAATACCTCCAGCTGTATATGCCAGCTGTCACCTTTGCTCTTTAACTCCGCCATTGATGAAGTTCTGGAAACGGCGTTCTCCGGGCACGATGTGGAGCTGCTCCCAGATGGCCGACTTATTGATTTGGAGTATGCCGACGACATCGCGCTCACCTGTGACAGCTCCCGAACGTTCCACGTTGCATTGGATAAATTAGCTCTGGTCGTTAGTCGTTTCACGCTCTGCAAAGTCCTCCAAAATTGGTAGTGACCCATCCCTGCGCTGACCCTTGGTGGTGATCAACTAGAAGTCGTCCAGAAATTCAGCTATCTCCGCAGCTATATTAACGCCTGTGGGATCAAACATATCGCAAACCGTATAGCAAAAACCCGAGGTGTTTTTGTCACTCTCCGCCAACTGTGGCGTCGACGCGACACTCTCATCCTGAAGACAGAGTTTCTAACGCTACTGTGCGTTCAGCCCACCTGTACGGTTGCAAAACCAGGGCTATCAGATCGACAGACCTAAAGAGGCTTGTTATGTTCAGCCATAGATGTTTTCGCAGTTTGACTTATATCTGGTGGGAACACCATTTGAGGAGTGAGCGTATTCGTCGTCACTTATTTGGTACAAGAAGAACGAGTGAACGACTCAGTACCGTTGTATCACGCATCGGGCTCCGAACACTGGACTATGTCAGCACACCGACTCACGCGACGTGTGTTGTTTACCTGGCCTGAGTGGAAGAGGGGGGGGAGGTCAAGCGATGACTCAGTCATGAGGAATGAAAACTCCCACTTCGAAGTTGGCGTCGGTCCCAAGGACGATGAACACGTTTGGTTGGATACACTAATGGACATGGCGATGAGCCGACCTCAGTGGCGTTTTTGCCCCTCAACTTCCCGTTCATCTGCCCTTCAACAACGACCTCACACTGCATGGGTAATAAAAAACGGCATTATATAACTTGCTTTTTAAGTTTGTTTTCTGTAGTTTTTAGTATCTCGTTTCCTCATGTATCTTATCACTTGTCTTACGACTGTTTTTCGCACCTCCAGATAATGTGTGTTGATGATGATGACCAAGTCCATTTGGTACAATAACTAGGACCCCTTCGTCAATTAACACAGGTGACAGGGAATTTAATTACGTCGTGGTTCAGGTGTCCCGCGTTCCAATCCCTGCTCTTGCTACCTATTCTAAGCACTAGCAATATCGGAAGTAATGTTCCACCGCGTGCGGTTGGGTGGCGGCAACGCATGATCATTAATAAACAGCTCAAGTTTAACTCACATCCGATACTGCGACGTGCGCTCTGGGCCACACGTATATCTTTGTTTACGATTGCCTGTTCCCGTTATCCGTAATCGATGATCAAGTCACTTTCAGCATAAATGCTTCCTGGCCCTCTGGCTCTGTGTGCCATAATGAAGTAGCTTTCCTAGTCTATTTATGATGATCCCAAATGCTTACTTATCACATTTATTTTCGCCAGATCTTCCAGCACTCCACTGATGACAAGGGCTACCTGACTCGCGCATATCTTAGAAAATATCATAACCGCCAGTGGGATAGGTTTCAGCTGTTCGACGAGTTTTTCACCTCGCATTACCGCTACAAACTCAATCAAGACGGGTCAGAGTACAGATATAGCCGTCTTTGGCGCTTGGACAACGCAATGTTCCATGCAATCCGCAAACAACGAAATCCGGATGGTACGCTGAAGGCCCCCAATCAAACTCGATTCGAAGCCAATTGGTCTACTTATCCTTGGTCGAAATTCTGATCTATGCTGGATTTGAACAAACATATTTCGCACTCCGGCTGCCTGTACATAAACTACCTGGCTCTTTTTTGTTGTAGTGCTTTCGCCACGGATACATACATGTTTGCCAAATAGTTATGGTGCGTTTTGATCTCCCTTCCGAGCGTGGTTTGTCCAGCTCATGCACACCCTTCGGGAATCCGTTGTGCAGCGGTTCAGGCGTTTAACTCGTAAACCTTGCACCCCCAAGTTCGAGTCCGCTGTTGAGTTGGAGTGCTGTGGCAACCCCCCTCAGCCCGATTCCAGTTGCGTGATAGCGAAGCAATCAGTACAAAGTACTGACGTACTGTTGGTATGCTCTTCTTCTCCACACATCCGCCTTATCTCCGGCGCCAGCGAAAATATGAATCAATATCAGAAATCATTTCAGGGTAAAGAATTCTTTTCGGTAAATCTCATCAGACTCAAACGTTTACATAACAGTGATTGTGGAGATAGCGTCAACTGGGGCTGGGATTGACTTCTTGACTGTTTGAATGACCAAAATCGATAACTTGAGACAGAGATAGAGCTGGTAGACCAAGTAAACTAAATAAACATGTGTACACAAGGCTCATTAGTACAAGGTAATTAAGTAGGTAAGATGACAGCCAAATAACTAAGTAACGGTGTCCGTTGGCCAAGGTAGTAATATCGGCCGTATAAATCGTTTTTGGACACATAATTCCGGCTTTAGATGGTGAAAATCGGGAACCAGTGAAGTAAAGTCGCTTGTTCCAAACTCACCAGGATTTATCGTGGGTCTCTAAAACTATCACTAGTGCCCACCGCTCACCTTTTGCGAACTCAGATCGACCATGCAATTCAGGAGTCTTAACAGGTCTTAGGCTAGACCCAGAGTTGGGACTCCAAAGCACCCACCTTTTGATAAACTTACGGATATGTGATACCCTACTCAATCTACACCTCTCTTTACTTATGCGCACTGCCAGAAATAAAGTGGAATGTAGCAGCGCTGTAAAACATCTTCGATAACGGGAGTCGAAATCCGTTGATGACGACGATGATGTTCTCCGGTAGTTTGCAATCCATGGATTCATAAGTCTAAAGTGGTGTCATTCGGTTGGAACACGTGCGTCTAATTTGATCATAGCTTGATACTTGGAAACATTTGCACTCATAATAGCGTTCATGTTCCTTGTTGTCCACACCCTCTGGGCTGTTGTCTATGTTACCATCTCGTAGACTGCACTAGTGACACCTTTCCTGCCTGTGTGTGGGTGACCAGGAGGTGGGATAAGTGATGGCCACTATGTGAAAAGTGTGAGCCACAAGTTGTCCCGCTGATGCCGCTTTATCATGGCACCATGCCGATCCGTTTGTGACCAATCTGACAAAGTGTACTCAGATTGGTCCTGAGCGTTTTCGTACGGTATTCTTGGACTTACGCCGGGTCCATTTCCTCCTATATTTTGACATATAGGTTCTTTATGCCAGTAAATAATCAACACAGCGTACTACTCTACTGTACTTCGTTATTGAAGATGATGATGCATGTTGACAAGATTTGAAAACACCGACATGAATAACTTGTTTCCATGCGAGTTGGTGGAAATAATGAAAAATAGCCTTAAGCAGCTGTATTTAATTAGCATTAAATAGAGTGATACATAACGGTTACAAAAGCATCACAGCAAGTTTCTTAGGTGAATTATATGAGCACTCAAAGGAAAGGCATCGGATAGTTGAGAGGACACATCAGATAGAATGGCCGATGCTGTTGCAGTGGAACCATCGTCATCGTAACATCCTCAGCACATAGGGTCACTGTACAGACTTAGATGTTATACACCGGCTGCAATTTGGCGGTTGACTTTCTGTGTTAATTTTTTGTCCAAGAGGTTTTGTCGTTCCCTTACGATGGTGAACGCCAATAATCCGATGAGGACTAGCACACATTGGAACATCAGGAAACGGCGGTAGGCTGCGAATTGTGAGGGAAGTTCGCTCATAGGGCAGCTGACGTTGCTTTTCTGGGGAGGACAGGAATAACGGGCACATATAGTATAGTTGTCAGTTGCAACTGCTCAGTGTTAATGGTAGCTTATCCAAACAAACGCATCGAAATAGTGTGCCGACTTTTACAGCGAAGAGGCATAAGAAGCTAAAATTTACCGCCTGCTAAATTTTACCCTTGATTCTGAGTAGATGTCCACCTATCGGACATTTCATGTAGTTGTTTTTCGCGGAATTCTTCGCAGGCCTTAGCTATTGTTATGACAAACCGAATAAAGCAAATGAGTCCACGAAATTTCGAAGCTGAGATCATCAGATCAATCAGAAGTAGATCCCTTAAATTCTGCATGCTCAACTTCACCAAAGCACGAATCACCGTTGTGACTTAGAAGCTTTAATGAACCCTCGGTTAGATGAGGCAGATACCTGAAACGCTCGATCGTTTTAACGGTTTACATTTCACTACAGTTAATCAGTTATGACCCGGGTACCGGAATGTGGTGAATCCGGCTGCAATGAGTCGCGCCACTAGGATGAGGAAGGGGAAGTTAACAGAAAACGAGAGAACGTTACTAGACTTACACACATAAGAAGACTGATTAGGAAGGCAACGTGACCATCGGCAGAAACGATCAACCTTAAGAAACAAGGGAACATACGCAATGACACAACTGGCTGTATATCGGATGACTGATGTTGCCTATCACGAGATCCTACTCGAGTAAACAGAATGATATACGCTAGCCAGAAGAAATCCTTGTGTTAGTTTCGCCGTCAGAAATGTGAAGAGGGCCTATCGCGTTAAGAGACGCAGGATACGCACTCAAGCAAGTACAAAGGAAGATGTTACATCGGAGACAAATTCACATGACGGGCACACCGCTTCATTTACCTCCTGATATCAGGCCCAGAAGATGGACGGATGCTGCACATTCCAGTCAGATATGAAGGACAACTCTGGCTAATCCACTTGTAGTAGGGGAATTCCAAAGATAACTTCCCGTGAACCTAACCTGGTCCCAGTATGGAGACCTCAGAATGAAAGGAGATTTCCTGCCACGCCCTCCACGGATAGGTACCATCACAAGCTAGCGCGATCAACAGCTCAAGGAAAACCATCATAGTCGGCAGCTCGTAAGTGTATCTCTGTTCTAACACTTGATGAAAAGTAACTATGTGACCGATGCCACCATGACCATGGCAGAAACCAGCCTGGCTTTCAGTGATTTGGCTCTGACCGAGAACAGTAAGTCATCGAGGAAGGCTACCCGTGAGAGGTTATGAAAAAATGGAAATAAGGCAAATGTGATTTTCGCATAAAGTCCACTGACCCTTCCTGAAGATGGGCACGAGAGTTGACAGTCTGAAGGCACCTATTTATTGTCCAAAATAGTGTTAAACAAAGCAGGAAGTTCAGTCAATAAAGAATTATCTCCATGTTTCAGCAGGAAAGTCATCAGGTCCGGGAGCCTTTTTTCGTTTCAACACGGCGAGCTCATGTCGAATCTCTTCAAAAGTGGGGATGTGTGACACTAATATCCCGCGTGAGTTCAGGTGAATATGGAAGTAATAATGTCGCAGTAGACTTGTTTCTGTCTGTCTTCAGATTCAGAACCAGGGAGTTGAAGATTCATCACAACGCTGTTAACTTGTCTGAGTGTTTCGGAGACAGCACACATCAATACCAGGAGAGCGAAGAGTGGGAGTTAGTGCTACCTGTTCACCGATCTGCCCCGGAGTGCGAACGTTCCAGGAAACAATGAGAAATGAGACTCTGGGTTTGATGGAAGAGCTACACGTATCGATGACAGCAGCTGTGAGGTCAGTGGCAGGGAAGATGGTTGAGAGGAGAGAGGAAAACAAGAAAGAGAGAGTATTGTCAAAGAAGTCGAGGGCAGATGATACTCTCCGACTGCTCATTCCGAGATAGGGGCTTTGTTCGAGGTGCTCTACCCTTAGGCTTAGACTGGACAGTCTGACCGACAAAGCAGTGGGATACATGGAAATTCGCTTGAGGGACTTGATATTCGAGCCATTGGCTCCAGTGGCTTTCGCCACTAGACAGAAGCTTATGTCACTGGACAACAGGATACGGCGCTGTATCGTCATGACAGCGAGCTAATTGCGGTATATCGTGACTCGTTTCGTTGTCATGCAAATTGCGAACGTTGCAGAGAGCAGGATTAGCACCGCCATTCACGACTTTTTGTACGACATAAGTAGGTGCTGTTAGGGTAAATGTTCCGATGTACTAGTGAGGACGCGAATGATTCATATTATCGGCGGAAAATGCAGGAAAAATACGTCAACGTACTCGGAGCAGAGACTACAGAGTGCTTGTCTCCGCACATATTAAGACAATGCTATAAGGAACGAACGAAAGAATTCCAAACACTCTGGTGCGTATCGAAGTGGAAGGAATAGATTTGAAAGTCACTCACAATGTACAGGGTTAAAATAGATAGACTCAGACTAACCTGTCCATTGCAAGTGGCAGATCCAGAATCCGAATCTGGAAGGTCAAATAAAGTACGGCTCGGTAAAAACAGCAAGTGGCTCACCGCGATGAAAGATGGAGAAGATGCGCTTGTCCAGCAATTCCGCCTGTGACAGGAATATCAATGTGATTCTAGACATTCCGGGTGAGTAAAACGTGAAGTCAAACACTTACAAGGTACATACGAAGCTGGAGAAAGTACAGAACCTCAAGGATAGCCTAAAACCCATTTCGGGAGTCTCGAAAGTGTGTAGCAGATATTAGTGGTACAACCGCCAAATTTCACAGTCCTTCATTTCACACCTGAAACGAATGTAAGGACATGTAGATGCAAGTAGCAAGCCGTTTAGAATGCCAGAAACGTTTCATGTGGCACGCAATTTAAAAGCGAACAGCGTAAGCTGAAGAAAGGCAAGTCGATTATTGGTAAGCTGAGTTGGTCGTCTGGGTGATAAGTTTCTCACCGGGTTCGGCAAGTTAACTGCGCTGGTAAAGCAGTTAATAGAAAATGAAGAGAAAGAAAAATGCAAACGGAGTAGAATGAAGAAAATCTCAATCGATCTATCAAGAATCGGGGTGCTGTGGATATAGTTGCTGTGACTTGCGTTGTCAGAGTAATAATAATAATAATAATAGAAGTAAGTCGTCAGCAATAAGTATGAAACGAGATCGACGGGTGGGGTAGTCAATGAACAGAAATAGGGGAATAGCAAGTCTAGTCACCATAATCTTTATGTTCACAAATGGGGGCGTTTTCAGCATTTCACATTATAAACTATAAATTTACTAAATTGGCGTCATCAAAAATACAAACGTTTACAGATAGGTACACAAAATGAGAAGCGTGCATTGACATCATTCGAGTAAATGAGTATGCTTCAAATGGCTACGATCGCATGATGCTAAATTGTATCTTCGGAATTCGCATTCAATCAGAATAGTAGTTGTATCAAAATCTCTCCTCATAACTCGCTTCAGTTGACGTAAGGTTGTGTACAAAATAACCGGAGATCGTACGTGATATCCTAGCTTTGTATTCACAAGTAGATTGGTCTCAGTAACCTTGGAAAAATGTTGAACAAAATATTTGTCTGTTTATTGCTGCGAATCTGAGACATCTACAGTAGACAATGTAAAAATGATGTTCGACAAAAATGGCAATAGTCGATTTAAAGGCCCCGCCACAGACTTTGTGACCGGACCACATCCGACAGAGTATCTAACCAATGATGCAGCCGAGCTCGAAGATCCCAACCGTGAAGGCAACCAATATCGATCTTACTGAGTGTTTCGATGAATTCATCCATCCTGCCTTGTCATATCATCGGTTTATCACCCCAGTGCACGACTCAACGGGACACAGCGTTTGTAAAAATACAAGCTAAAGCAAGCGGTTCGAAGTCATACGGAGTACGTGATCAAGCCACCAGGGACGAATCGAGCCCAACATGCACACAAGAGCCCCTGTTGTCAAACATCGAATAACGAACCTCAGCCTTACTCACTCGGCTCTTCCATCATGCGTGAGCAACACCGTATAAGCACAGATGGTCGAATACTGTATCTTTTAATACCTTATGCGAGCAGTAGCGCGGGTGCACCGCGGTGCTGTAAACCCTTCCATTAATAAATGAACCAGTATTCTGTCATCTACATAAGTGGTTGAGGCTATGAAAAACCGCGCGGTAGCTTTGGTGGTGATAACACCACCGAAAGTGATATGTAAATCGCTCGGTCATTTAAATCTGTTGCTCAGTGATAGTTAAGAATGATAGTAGTACTCTGCGCTCTAGACATGCAAAGCATATGTCGAAACGCATATTGCTATGCGTCAACCAATATAGTAAAGTTTGCGCACCAACTGGGTCCCATCCAAAGAGAGCTATGTCGTCCGCCAACTACATGTTCGAATTTCGGCAATCAAACAGAACCGCTGCCCCAAAAGAAGTGGAATGCTGCGGAAATTTTTCGGAGGGAACTGTTAACAGTTCGCAGCAAGAAGCCGGACGGGAAAGCACCTTTGTTATTGTGACGGCAGCATGGCGAACTCGAGATCATCATCAAGAAAAGCAACGCACACCACATAGGATCAGCCATTGTATCGATTTCTTCTTGTCATTAAGACACCATTGATGGCTGCCTGTAAGTTCGACTACCTGGCTGCAATATTAGTAAAATAATACATCGAACAAGTTGTCCAGGAGGCGTTTGTGAAGCATGACTTGACCAGAATGAGTAGTGCAGTAAGAAAGACATGGCGCCAGTATATTGGATGACAGAATCTGACTGCGAACCTCACTCGGTGAACCCACCGGATGAAAATAATACCACGTAGCCGGAAAGACGATCAGTTATCGAATATTTTCAGCACGGAGGGACCATAGCTCTGAAACACACAATACCACTATCAACACCACACTGCTGATAAATAATCAAACACATCACACTAATTAAATAAATAAGATTTCGTAAAACTACACAGGCCTTACCGATTCAGGTAGCAGCCCCCTATCGACGTGAGCTTCAGAGCCGACCAACGGTCAGTGATACCAAGAACTAGTGGCGATCAACCCAAGCATACAGTGGTAGTCTGTGTGAAGCACAACTTAAGTGTGTAGCGTTTTGTATGCCTTTCCATAGGCAAAGGTGCAGCAGCTTTATCCGACCTTAAAAGAGCTAACGTCCGCGTACTCTAATGTTGTCAGTCGAGCACACACCAAAGTCGTCGCGAACAAAGTAGTGGAAGAGACGTAATAGATTCCAAAATTGATGAGAAGAATGAGATAAGATAGCGCAACCACGGATGCTCACAAAGTACAGAGAGGTACGGTAAAGGTATTAAGGAATAAAATTCTTCAGTATTTTCTCAAAAGATGGACGGAAGCCACAAATGTAAGTTACCAGGTAAATCCTTAGGAAACCAATCATTTTTAACCACAGCTGCCTGCACAGCGTTGTCTATATCGGCCGCGTTGTAGGCCTTGCCGTTACATGGTCACGACGGGGCGACAACTGCCGGTCAGGGTCGCGAAACAGATACTGACGTTGGTCAGATGTGCAAATCATATATGCCCGCACAAGGACCTATGGTGCGTCAGATGTTTCTTACTTAACATGTTTCGTGAGTGATCAAAGATTAATCAATGTTGTGATGGCTGGTAGATTACCTCCATGAGAGCGGTTGTTTTATACCTTACTAATGTAGTATTCCAATTCATTACTTATCTCCGTCTGTGACTGTGTGCTACAGCTGGATATTCACCCCTCATTAGTGACTACTTAGGAGACAGTACAGACCAATTTGGAAGGAACGCACAGTGATAGTTAGTGACGCGTAGAATGCGAATGCTGAGAAATCCAGGGCGGAATCAAGCCTTTGGTTTGCTTAGTGGTTTAGGTGAATCATGAAAATCAGGGAAATAATCAAAGACGCGCTACTGATGAGTACACGTGGGAAATAGGGAGGTATGGATTAAAGAAAGAAGGGGACTGGCGGTATTCACTCGAGAGAGAGAGAGAGAGTCGGGCGGTGCACGCGCGACTTCCAGAACTGTGTTGACCAAGCTGTAAAACAACGAACGAAATCAAAGTCCAAACTTGATCTCTATCCGTGCTGGTTTCAGCTAAAGTACGGATTTTCCACTTACTGCAAAACTTCGACATACATAACAACGTACAGAATGATCAGATCACACTTTAATGCAACACGGAATCACCATTCCAATGAATTATTTATAGAACATAAAATCATTCACCCGTCTATAGTACCAATGACTGCATCGTCCGCAGACCATCCGAGACGGGCCAATCGAATAAACCAGCCATGACGATCGCAAAAGTTAATCGATGCACAAGTTCACCGAGATCGGGTACTCTGACGGTCCGACGAACACACTACTTCACATCACGTATAGTAGATTTCCTAAGACGTAGATGTGGCAGGAGCTACCGTATGAACATAATGTCACATAACACATCGTACTCACTCAGTTTGGAGCCTATATCTTCAAGTTAAATGAGTACATGGGAAAATCAACACATGTTAGTGACGTCGCCATTCGCGCATTTTTATCGATCGCAAATGCGCAACAATGATTGGTGATTCGGAATATTGTAGTATAAGATCGGTATATCGCAGGAGCTTGTGCTGCTTAGACTTCAAGCCACAATCAACCGTTTTCGAACGCGTAGTGGGCGTTCTTGACCGATAACTATGGCCTCAGTAGTCTAAAAGTGTGGATCCGCTGATTGCGCATTAGGACGGTGAATGACTTGTCAGGATCAACTCGGTGGCCGCAGGTCAGCAAGTGCCCTGTGACTACTGAGGCAGCCAGGTTTCCCGATTTAAAGGATTCCGTCATCTCCGATCCCATTTCCAAATGGGGAGGTATTCATTGATTCTGACACCTAAAATTCGATCAGTGCGCAAAATGTAGCCGTCTCCACAGCTACACGCGAAACTGTATAGAGCGTGGGGCATGCACTGCCTCGTCGTCGGTCTTAATGGAACACATAAATAAAGGACTTATCGACGTGTGCATCCGAAGTTCTGCAGCATATTCAAGTCGTGGTGACTACTATGTGTATCGTCGACGAAACGGCGGTAAAGACTTAGGTTCGTGATGACCGATTTCAGCTTACCCCGTTCAAGTATACCCATGAATAGGTCAGCGAGAAACGGTCCAGGTGGAAAGCCCATAGCAACTCCATCGTGCTGTCGGTATAATTCACCGTTAAACAGAAACTGGATGTTGAAAGTACACTGAAGCATCAGTTCCTTTAGGGCCACGGTAGGTATGCCAATAGCTACATGGTTATCGACAAAGTCACAGAAGCGTACGTCTTTGAAAGGTAGATCAATCAAAATTGACTCCGATCTCAATTGTTTATATCACTGCGACGCTTGATAAACGGTAACGGATAACTGTTGGATTGTAGCGTAGCGAACAGCAGATCTCTTTATACCCCTGGGGAGCAGATCATACGGGCCCGGCAGAACAGTGTGCGGACAAGACAATGATTAGTTGGTATCAGCGAGAAACGCTTCAAATGCAAATACTCACCGGTCCAGGTTGGTTTTCTGTAGACAGATCCGATAGAACCGTCTATTCACGGTGCACTCAGTATAAGTGCATAAGACAATTATCCTGTTCAGTACTACCCGTCAATGTAAGATTCAGGTGCATTTTGTTAGGTGTCGCAGTCGCATGCGCGATATTCACATCCGAATCCATGGTCAGCAATATGCAACCAACATGTCGCTTTGCTAAAGTCGCTGATATCAATGTATCCCTTCTTCGATCGTGTCCATGAAAAGTTCTGCCAAGAATGGATCTATGGTGCTACCCAGCGCCACGCTGTTTATCTGTTGATATGCTTTCACTTGAAAGTAAAACTTTATGCGTTGCATGCACGGAAGAACCATGATGTTCAATGATTCCGTGAGGAGCCGAAGTCGAATGTCATGTTTGCGATAAACTCAATAGTCCCATTTAACGTGATGTTAGTGAAGAGAGAGTAAACGTCAAGAGAACACGTTTGTTTTCCGGTCAAACTTACACATTCTAAGTTAGGTCGTAGTTCGAAGGTGTTTGATAAACTATGCTCTACCATGGACTTTCTGGTAGGCTAAAGTATACTGTTCAGCCAGATAGCAACGGCGTGGTGCGGAGACAATCAGTCGCATAGGCATACCGGCTAAAATGCACTTTAGGCAGAGCGCACATTTGTGAAATGTGGGTACCCAGACTTTAGTGCCCTATATCTGTCGCCTGAGATAAAACAGTGAAGCCTTATGGTATGCAATTCATGATATAACTTCTTCTTGTCTAGGGAGACTGTGTCAAAGGTAGTATTCGGTTTGAACATTGTGCTGCCACATAACGCTGTCTCTAACTTACGTAAACACTGTGGCCTGTCTAAGATGACCACTTCTGAGCCTTTATTATGGCCAAATACATCAAAGTCCATGTTGTGTTCGATTTCATGCGCATGATGTTCTACAATGAGACACATCTGCGAACGCATTCAGTCGCTAAATAAATACATTGTGCGATGTTTACTAGTTTGTTCTTTGACTAAGTCATCGACGGGGGTGTAGGACTCCAGAGTAGCAGTTGGTCGTAGTACCTAAAAGTTCGCACCAACGGACGTTTGTGAATCTTAAGAGGTAGTGTCTTTAATCCAGATCCGAGGGATTACAGTCGGTTGAGGGATAAATGTGTCGATATGATGGACAATCGACATGAAACTCGCTCATTTGTGACCCAAATACGCACAAAAATTTACGACCGACAAAGCACCACTCTTATACGGCAACATACAGCGGGATCTTTGGAATCCTTCCCCAGTATAAGGGTGCACGGGATTACGGGAAGGGAATGGGGATAACAACTTTTCAGTGCACAGTGGGTGAGCGAATTAAAATTGTTTCGTGTTCAAGTGACTGGCCAAATGCGATCTCACCAGGGGCATGGTAGTCTATTTGAGCTGGGAGCGAATGCATCAGAGGGTATCGCTATTAAGGTAACTTTACCCGAGAAAGCGGCAGCACCAGTCCCCATAGCTCAAGCACGAGTCAATGAGCCCCGGCTACATACGCGTTCGAGTAACCTCGACGCAGCCGGAAGGAGTGTGGGAAAGAGTTGAATGGTGTTCCCCAGTTTCATGCATTTATGGCATGGGGATAGAGTTAATGACAAAAAGCAGGCGGGTAGCGGTATCGTGAGTAGCGAACGCGGCTAAACATCTTTCAAATCGTAAGCAATCTGCGCTGTACGCCACGACTGCGCAGGGAAATCTGGGTTCAGGAATGATCCAGCATCCCATGTGGCATGCTCATCTGATATGACGTTGGCTGACCTATGACTGGCCAGTCAACGAACAGTACGCGCACGGGTGTGTGCTCGAACATTGGATGCAAGTTGATTGCAGCACGGACTAACTTGAGTGATCGAAGCAAGAACGTGATTTCCATAAGGAGGGATTTAGTAGCGCTATGGATGCAGCTGGCTGAGAAAGCATATACATCTTTTGTACATCCTGATCATATCTATCACCCCTATACAGCAAGCTTGCTTTGATTAAAAACTTCGTCAAATCCCTCAAGCAAGATGATTTTGCGTTCCAGTAACTAAAACAAGTGTTTCCGAAGATCAGTGGTGCGAAGCTCAAAGTAGGGATACTTATTGGGCTTGATAGTCGCCGGATAATGACAGACAGTGCTTTCGAATGCCAGCTGACTTAATTTGAGTTAGAAGCGTGCCGATCATTCAAGGCAGTGTGTACAGAGTTTTGAGGCAGAACAAAGCAGAAAAGTGCAGACATCAGAAAAATGCTCAGTGCGGACAATCGGGTTGTTGGTGCTCGAATGTCACTCAAGATACACTTTTTGTATAATCGCCTTAACCTTTTCCCTAAGAATTTGAATTCTGTTAAGTACGAGCATGGTGAGCGCTTTCACCAAGACATTTTAGTCATGGAGCAGCGCTACAATGGCAAGTACACGCCCTCTATGCTGCGTGAGTTTTGCTGGTTTCTGCAGTTTGAGGGCGCTGGATCATACAAGCGACGATCTTGACGAAGTCATCATTTCCCAGAGCCAAGTCGCAGTCAGTTGTTAGTGGCGAGCGTTTCACCGACGTTCGATACGTATTTGCCACATAGATGCATTCTGTATGTGTTGTGTTCCAGTACATTAACAGATAATTCGTATGACGTAGCTCTGACATTATTGAAACTAATCATTTGCTTATAACAACGTAATTTGACGTGCTAGGTGACATCAAAATACACTTCTACGATCAGTGAAGTTTATTGGATAAGGTAGAAACATTGGCATTTCAGTTATAGAAAATTTTTTGTTGCACAGTGAAGTTTAGGGATTTAGCAAAACAGCCAAACCTTTGCCGTTACCAACGCAGAGCCCCAACAGTCATCAAGCAGCTAATGTTCCCGCAACAAGATTTTGCACTTTGTGGGTATAAAGGGCACGTCACAGAATAGAAAAACTTCAGAATTTCTTTATGAGTATCAGGACTTTCGCTGAAATGCCGCAGATTTGTCCCAGCAACTGAAAGTCGGATAATCCAACCACTAATTCGGAGAAGCGCCAAACGGCTGTTCCACCTCATTGGGAATCATCAGTGGGAGAGCATCTTCTGGCTCCAGCAGAAGTTGTTAGCCGACAGCACAGAGAAGGCTGCAGACCGTCATAACTGGCAAGCTGGCTGGTATATACAGCGAACAACCCTCTACGGTCAAGCAGGTTACTACCATTGTAGAGGACGGTGTTTGGCCTCTAGAGAGAGATCACAACTTTCACCACACATCAGTTACGCAAGCATAACATTTGAAGGCTGTGAGGGCAAATTTTGATTTCTTGTGAGTTTATGTAAAATTTTAACGATTTGTCTCAACAAAGATGGTCAAACAGCAGTGTACCTCTCCGCGAGTTTCAAATAACAATACCAAGACGTCTGCATAATTTACAACGAACGATTTTTCAACGGGAACGAACACAAAGTAGTTTCACCGTGCGTATTCAGAGGGGTATGATGCATGATAAAGTCCAAACCAAAACGGAATAAGATGTCTGACGAGCTTATGAGTTCATCGCGGTAGTTTCCAAAGCACACGAACTTGCACGCAGCTGAAGAAGCGCTAGACAGTCGATTCGCCAAATTAAGACCAGGCAGTAATGAATATTTCTGTTCCACGAGGAATCAATGACCCCAGCGGTTGTTGTCACTAGGCCGTGGATGACGGCGTCGGACCGTGCGCAGGAACACTTGGTTTGAAAAATGCAGCGCTTAATGCCCAACGCCAGCAACAAACCTAGTCCCTCTGATAACTCAGCACATTACATAGATAATACTACGAGTCGGACTAAGAGACGACGGCCAAAACGTGACTCGCGTCAGCTGCGAGTAGTCAAAATAAAAATCGAGAGATCAGCTATTGGATGGGTCAGGAGAGGCGGATACATAGGGCTCAAGTTCCCAAAAGATGGCTCTTTTAAGCAGAAATGCGCGCCACCCCAGTTGTTTCGTTTAAACTAGAGGACATGAGAAGGGGTTACTCTGGTCCCGAAAGCCTGACTGGTATGGTAAGAACAGACGGCAAGCCAACACAAAGTATCAAAGGTTCGATGTCACGCGATCGCCAAAAGCCGCAAGCAGGATGAGTGTTCCGCGTACCTATGCGGAGTAGAACCAGAGACTTACGGATTACATGTCCGCAATCCTTTGGCCACCAAGTGAGCCGATTAGTGCGGCTCAACAAAGTGAAAAGGTACACAGACAGTCACACCATGACAAGGTTCAGTGTCATAGACAAGGACAATAAAGGCAAAGAGTGTTAGCTGGAATATAGATAGGCGTAGTTTTAGCTAGGCATATCACAATCGGTGAAAAATGAGAAAATAAATAGTGGAACAACAATTGTATCATTTTGGAACGAATTTCATCCACTCAGTTAAAAGACAGTGACATATAGAGTTAAAAAAGGAAAACACAGAAATAATGGTAAGAGCCCCATCACCAATAAAAGACGAGAACTGATCTAAGTCACAAGATGCATGTGGCTTCAGTTACATGATAGAGTTTCCAACGAAAACAAACAAACCAGAAGTGTCAGTCGGGTTCGCAAAAAGGATGGGAGCCAACAACTCACAAATCGTCCTGTAAAGGTTATTTGGATACCGGAAGATATTCGATGATAAATGCAACACTGGTCAATCTGGAGGGGCCAAAACGAGCAGCAATTTTCTGTGAAGAGTGACATAAATAAAATGTGTGAAACAGTTCGTTGAACACAATGTCTTGAAGATGAAGAGACGCACACGAAGAGTGACTCGCGTAGAGATGGAGTTCAGGAACTATCAGTAGAATTCTTGTGAAAAATTCAGCTGACGACATCAAGAAGAAACCTAAGTCGCAAACTGTTGGTAGCTGTCACTCATCGGCCGATAAAATCGTGTATATAGGTCGTCGAATAACAAATACAAGATAGATGCGTCCGCATACATCAAAATTAAGAGCCGATGGACAAAGTCGAAATAGTATTCGGCTGAAACTGCGGTTTATTCGATAGAAGCAGTAGACCGATGTAGGATGCCACAGAATAGAGATAGAACGGAGTCCTAGAGACAGTGTCAGATAGATATGCTGAACGCTGTTTCGCAGCTGGCAAGGGGGTTCTTGTTAATCAGTGAAAAGTGTGTGGAGACAAACCAAATCCAGGATCATATGCAAAATTCTGGAGCAAAAGTAGAGCGGTTACTAACGTAGGCTCTGTAACTTGAATCAAGGCACGAAGCAAAATCATTGCAAAAACCGCTTGTTTATGATAAATGGATCAAAACGGAGTTCGCCGATAGGCAAGAAAGCAAGGAAAATGAATTGCACAGCTTTCTCTCGTGAGACTGGGTGGTTAAGTCAAGTCAAAATAAGCGGAATGAACCCGGATTAGAGCGTTTCAACACTTTACAATATCGATGCGAATGATCTAAATTGGCATCACAAATATGGGCAATTGTATGAGGGATACAAAAAGAGCACGCTGCCCAAATGTCACTCAAATAACCGGTCCCGCGTCAGTAAACAACGAGTACACACTGCTGGAGATAATCATCGGGATTTGAACCTTGTTGAGAGAACGGCGTCAAAGGTCAATTTGCCAAACGGGGTGGTAATTCCACAAGTAACCCAAGCGTATGAGATAATTTGCTTGGTTGTGCATGCAATCTCGTGGTCGAAATCAACCAGTCGTGCATATGATGCAGTATCACGTTTTATTCGAAACATTGTAGGACAGCATAAATGACCACGGAAATAGCCAAACCAAAGATGTCAAAAATATTTTCAGAAAACTGATAAACCCGTCGTATATAGCGTAAAATGATGCTCCGTAAAAAGACCACGACCTAAGTATTGACAAGATGCTTAGCAGATTTCTAAGCATTTTCCATTACACGAATATGTGCGGATGATTAGCCCGATGTAGGTGAAATGCAACAATCATTTCATGGATAACACCGATGTAGCAACACAAAGTATGCAGTACGACTTAAAAACCGGGCAAGAGCTGATCAACTGCCGTAGTACAAACGTCGTTTAATTCGAAACGCATGTCAAGTCGACGAATCATCTGGAGAGAGCGATGCAATCGCCCATGGCGGTCGCGTGTTTCAAGTTCATTCACGACGCACTTATGTTAAAGCACAATCGTTGGAGAAGCAAGCAGTGACATAATTTCAGTTCCAAATGACCAAGCACGCATGGTCGTGCAATCCGGCAAATGATATGCCAACGGAGATTTTCACAGAAAGTAGGTGAACTGACCAATCACAAAGTGAGTGATATGGGAAGACAATTCCGCGTGAAAAACACTGCGTGTTGTCCGTTGCAACTCCCCAATCCAGAAAGCATTGTGTAAGTAAATAAAACGGCAAATGCGAGCAGATAGCCAATGCAGGTGATAGTTGATGAGGTGCGATATTTTAACGAAGTTGCACCAACAAACGCGGACCACCCGAGGAACAAACGCACCGTAAGAGAATGCTGGTGGTTAGAGAGAATTTGGCACAGATGGTGAGATCCACTGTGAGGGAATAGATGATGTGGGTGATGGATCGCTTGGGATCACATAAACACAAAATAAGGGATGTTACGACCACAAGTATATATCGCAAAAATCGATCAACTCAAAGTGGCTTGTAGAGAAGTAGAAGTGAACATCAAGCTGGACCGTCCGAAAGTTTATGAGTGAAACCAGCCGCACGCGAAGTCCAGCAATGCACGATAGCAATGTGCATTACACAGAACAGTGGTGTGATGGGCAAGATCCGTATTGAATTCGAAAGGGGGGCGAAACGTCAAAGCGATAACAGTAGTATCAGAAGTGCACAGTGATCGTATTTGTAGCTTGTGCAGAGGACGCGGTCGATTTTGCTGCACGACGATATCTGCACACAAAAAGGCTTGCTTTCCGGCTTATTTACAAAAAGAATCAGCAGTAAGTCAGAACTCCGTACCGAAGCGTTGCACTCCCACAGACGCGACAGCGACTGCATTCGTGCTCAGATACTGCGAAGATGCCCGTACCTAAAACAAACCAGAACCTGTTGTCTGTGGATTGAGAGACAAACATCCGGAACACTTCAGGAGCAATGATTTCGTAAGAATTCCATCAATTAGATAAGAAGTCCTCCCAAGAATGCTGCAACTGGAAAATGAAACACGTTCTGTAGGAAGCGGTGATCGTAGAACATAAAAGAGTAAGATTTTTCACAACCACAAGACCGGATTGAAGAGAATGCAAACAACAGCTCATCCGCATCGTACGCCACAACCGACAAGTAGCAAACATCCGGCGATGGAAGAGCACACGATCAACGATGTTGCGTGAATTTTCTGGGTAGCAGCTGCATGCGAACTGTCTGTAAAAAAAACGTTCAAGCCAGAGTGGAAACAAAACAGACTCCGCACATTCAAAAAGTCGGAAACGGCGGGATGGGTTCACGAAAGGAAGTCCGATATCAGCGAGGTGGCGGTAATAATGCGGACAAAGTTTTCGGAATTTCCAACATGGTTTAAAGTAGTGGCTTCATTCCTATCTGCAACGAACTGCTTACACTCAGCCACATAAGGTCGGCTTTCTGTACACATTCAAGCACACATATCATCCATCACACCTACATCAAGTGCGCATCGGACGAAATCGGAATTCTCATCAAATCACAAAAGTTGAGTGCTAGGATCGGTCACAGTATCAACTCCGATCAATACTGTCAAGCAAATTAAAACTGGTGCACAAAGGCAGAAGACTGAGAAACTACTTCGCAAGTGGTACTGCAACGACCAACGCATCCGGGCCACCTCTCAGTGATGAATGAAAGTTTCCGCTGTCAACGATACACACATCCGTTCTCCAGTTCCCAACGAAACGAAAGTGATCTCACATTCCAAGAGCGGAATTCATTAAAAATGTGCAGTCAACGTACAATTTGATAGCCTGTATGACATGCAACTGTGAGCGGTAGCAGTGATGATCATCTGTTCAAGGATGTCCGAAGAATGTAAAATGCAGTAAGCGGTACAGTGCACACGTGAACTCCAGTGAGCAAAGTGTGTCTGGATTTCTCAGTAAAGGCTGGGAGTAATATTCATATAGCACATAGTGACGACAAACATTTCCGAAGATGATCACCTGAAAACACATCGAATTCAAGCGTTTCCGAGTCAGGTCATTAGTTCGCAAACCTGCAAATGAATCTTGCCTGAAATATCAAATAATTCGCTGTACCTCAAGTGCCATAACCGAAAACATAAGTCAAGCAATCGATGAGTGAGTGCATATTCCCAAACAAAACTAGTAATCAGGCGAAAATTGAGTGGGTTTGAACAGTCCATGAGCAATCAAGAAATTTAACCTGAAACAACGGTTTCACCACACATGCAAACATCGTGTTCAGATGGGTCAGCACGAAAATAATACAAATGGTACGCAAGAGTCTAGTGAGGATGCTGCCATTCCAAGGGAGTTGATGGTCAACAAGCTTCTCAGATAGGTCAATGGTAGAGACAGATTCCTCTTAGAGAACAAGTATAACAGGGAGTACAAATAACGGCAGATCAGATAGCTTCTCGGTAAACTAGCAAAGTGACCGTTATAGTTACCAACTGCACCTTAAATGAGTCACGAGCGTACAGAACGATTGAATTCACTAATACAATCCCGTTATTCTAGGTATTTGCTAAGACACTGAAGTTTTGTACCTAAAGTCAGAATGGAAATACTGAAAAATCGTTGCAATTCCTAAAAACACTGTTAAAAGCCAATGCTAATGGGAGTGTATTTCATCATTTTTATCACGCGCAAAAATGAAAATTTAAAACCTCAGCAGTATGTAGGTTTCGGCGCTTCACTACCCAATGCTCACCAGACCAGACTAGAGGCACAGTGAACAGCTGTTAGTGGTTGGGACTAATCCATATTTCACTTCCCTTGTCTTTAACACTCCAGTAGGGACAGACGTCATTTACCTCGACTTCTCCAAAGCCTTCGACCAACTGGACTACCCCATTCTGCTTCACAGGCTCAAAAGGTATGGAGTTGGTGATCTAGTCCTTGGGTGGATCAGGAATTTCTTGCAGGATCGGCAACTGCAGGTCAGAGTTCGAAATGCGCTGTCCGATCCGATTTATGTCGAATGTTGAGTTCCACAAGGATCAGTTCTGGGGCCGCGTCTGTTTCTCGTGTTAATTAACGAGCTAACGCGTTTGATTACTTCAGATTTCTTGCTGTTCGCAAACGACGTTAAGATGTGGCGGACAATCGCCGACCCAGCAGACCACGATTCACTTCAGCGAGACCTGGACAGAAGGTATGGGTGGTCACTCCACAATCTACTCTATTTCAACTCGGAGAAGTGTACACCGATTCACATTCGCCACCAGCGGATCATTATATACAAGCTTGGAGATCATGTCCTGCAAGCAGTTACCCAGGATCGCGATCTTGGGGTTCTAGTCCAGACTGATTCGGACTGCTCAGAACAACCTGAGGAGGCGTCAGAGACTGGAAACCAACAGGTTAGCATACAGCAGAGGACATTCGGGCGGTTTGATCCCTCTGTCTGATTGCAGTTGCTTAAAACATACGTGTGGCCTCATGTGAAATACGCAATCCAAGCCCGGCAGCCCTGGTGTAAACAAGACCTTGCGGCACTCGAGACTTTACAGCGACGAGCCACGAAGCACGTCAAAGTGTTGTTCAACCTTTCTTATCAAGTTAGACTGATGACCCTAATATCATACAGTGGCCGGTACCGGCGCCTACGTGGCGACCTTATTATGACCTTCCAGATTCTAAGGAACCCCAACCACGTCCACAGCCACAACAGGAATGTGAGAGGCCACCAGTTCAAGTTAGCCACGCAACACAATCGGCTAGAATGTCGACAGAACTTTTACTCGCCTCGTGTGCGGCAGCCTTGGAACGCCCTCCCAAGTTACGTTGTTTCTGCCCCCACGTTACCTGTGTTGAAAAATGCCTTGATATTGCCCTAACCCACCTACACTACTTAATATAGCCTGTGTCTCGATGAACGATATAATGCGACGAACGTTGCACAACCAGAATTCACCTAAACCACTGTGTTTGGCTCTTTCTGCGTGCCTCTCTGTTAACATGGATGAGTCAACCAAGATGATTTTCATTTTAGCTTTTTCTTTTCTATTCACCATGTTGTGTTTCTCTTTTTGGCCATCCTACGGGACTTGCTAAGCATCCGCTTTTTTGCCCGTAATATACCATTGTTCCATTCAGTTGCCCACCAGTTTGTGTCACTTGTTTAAAACAACGAATTTGGGTAAAATCCTTCAGGGGTGCTTGTGTCGCGTTGACTTCATCTGACGCTGATTTGTGCGCTGCTGTCCGGCCTTTCCCAGCAATTAGTTATACGGCTTAGAATCACCAGTCGGCTCTTGACAGATGGTCACTGCAAAAGAGCTTATATAACACACGCGCGCCAAACCATTATTTTCAATTTATAGTCCACTACACCCTTCATAATGATAAAATAAGGATACCAGTTAATACACTCAGGGCAAAGGTTATTGTCGCTATAGACACTTGCAATTATGGTGGGAAATTGCGGTCTCTAATGTTCGCCGATGAGAAGAAAAGGCCAACACACAAGCAAAGCGGACAGACTGTCTCACGTTGTCCATAAGGAATGTGCTGACTTCCTAGCCAAACGTCTGGCTACTTTACGTACAAGATGCATTCAACAACATAAAATTGGCGACCGCTAGAGAGGCGCCAATTTCACACCGATACCACAGAAGTCACAGCAGTAAACAGAGACCAATTACTTGTAGTTCGGTAGTATTAAAGATGTTGCAGAAAATCATTTTTATGAAGCTATTGACTGTGAAATATTCCTCTTCAATTTGCTTACTGCAGTTTGAGGTCAGCCCAAGGAGTGGTAGCATCTTTTGTGTGCTCGGTTCTATCATCTCTGGATGACAGAAGCAAGTTCACCTGACGACAGTAACGCATTCGGCTACGTAAACCGCGAATTGCTGTTGAAAGCTAAACTCGGTGTCAGAATATATTCTTCCATCGTTCTCCTGTTGAAGGGGGTTATCTTATTGGTCGTACTCAGGTTACCCGATTCATAGTCAGAAGCTCTTCGCTTCTAATGACGAACGCCGGTGTTATTCAGAGAGCTATTCTGTCACCACTTTTCTTTTCCAACTATGTAAGCGTAATACTGGTCTCAGGAGAGGGAAATATGCTGGAATACGCAGACGACATTGTCAATCAATCGACCAATGCCTCTGATGCAAGAAACACTGCAAGATATTCCTAACGATCTTACCTTCTGGTCAAAGGCCCAACGTGTCAAAATGCAATGCTGTTATTTCTTTCACTGCAGAAAGGAGATAAATAAAAAACATCTCCAGGAACGCCTGGAATTCAGTATCGATGAAGCGAGATTGCGCGCTTCTACATGACTAAAGTATATGGGTGTTATGCTAAGCTACATTTTATCTTGGTCACATTATCTAGAAGAAACGTTCGCGAAAGTCCGGTGATTATGGTTTTACGCTTCACGACAGCGAGCTTCCTCTGCCTCCCCCTCCACATGATTTGTCACCGCTTGTGTCCTTCCACACTGGAAGTACTGCTCACCAGTAATTTTTCCTGGTCTACTGGGTAAGGACTTTAGGTTGGTCACCAGGTCGTTAAAACACTTGTAACGGTACAGCGGCGTACCGAAGCTGACGTTCGTTGATACAGTTGTGTCCACACATGCTGGCACTAATGTGATTAGCGTTAACACAGTACATGTAAGCCAGGGTTTCCCAACCTGGGGGTAGTTACCCCCAAGGGGGTAAAATGGCATTTTCCGAGGAGTAAATACCGATAACTGGATTTGGTCACAAATCAGTCGCGAAATAAGCTTAATAACGAAATCACACATCGCAACTAGCTCAGCGTTTTTAGTTAGTCATCAGTCAATGCAGCTACTACGGCATGGCGCCTTTGTCGACTGCCACAACTGCTGCCGTGTTTTCGAATAAGCCAGTCGTTCACCGGGTCGAATAACGGGGTGGATAGCAAACTATCGTTTCAGCACTGGTCAAAGTACCAGTTGTGTTCACAGGTGAATGTTTGACAGTAGGAACGGCGAGAAAGGGTGATTAGTGTTCACAAGGTATGGATACAGAATGGTGTCGGGAAAATGTCGAGGAATAACGTGGAACGGAGGAATGAAACACATGTTCATGTTTGATTAAGAATCTGACACGATGGGGTCAAGAGAGGGCCTGAATCGGGATAACGGTAGGCGTTTGAAAGGGCAGAGAAACGATACAACTGGGGTCACAACCAACGGAATCAGCAGATTGGACGCCAGTGACCATTAGGTGTTATGTTGATCACTTTCATGAGCAGTTGTTTTTGAGGAGAAGTCATGGCAGGTGAGCATTTACATTTAGTGGCTTTGATACCGACAAAAATATATTTGTCTGCGAACGTTTGCGATAATGGCACCTGCATTGAATAACGAGATTAATTTCCATAAATGATATATATCTGTAACATCTACCTACTTAATTGTTTGCAGGGAAGACGTCTTCCAGAAAAAAGCGGTCCTACAAAGAAGCATTTCTGCAGTGGGACTTCCCTAACTTCGCTGATAAAATGTTGAGAAACCGCAATGCGTTTTGTGCAGCAAAGTGCTCACGGCGGAGAGTATGAAACCTAGTAAGTTGAAAGAGCACTTCGAACGAAGCCATGCCCATTTGATAGGAAAATATATTACATTCTTTAGAAGGAAATAAGCTGCGCTAAAACTTTCGCGCCTGGATACATCGAGCTCCTTTTCTCAGGCGAATGAGGCTGGCCTTGAAACTTCGTATCGCATTGCGCTTCGAATCGTAAAATACAAGAAGCCGCATACCATAGGAGAGGACCTCATAAAGGACCTGCATAAAGGATGCGGTTAAGCTCGTTCTTGGAGAACATCATGCGGAGAAGATTAATATGATATCAGTTTCGAACAACACCATCAAAAGTCATATCGAGGACATGAGCAAACAAATTTTGAACACGGTGCTCAACAAAATAAGATCAAGTCCCTTCTTTGCAATCCAGTTAGATGAGTCGACCGACGTAGCGTCCTGTTCCCAACTACTTGTGTATGTTCGGTACCTAAAAAGTGATAGCTTCAAAGAAGAATACTTGTTCTCAGAATCCTTGAGCACGACTACGCGTAGCGAAGATGTCTTCCGAATAGTAAAGAAGTTCCTCGAGGAAAACATGCTACTGTGGTGGATGTTAGTGGGTGTCTGCACAGACGGAGCACCAGCCATGTTGGGCGTCCGTTCCGGATTCCAAACATTGGTCAAAAATGTTGCTCCGCACGCTACCTATAGTCACTGCATCATACATCGTTATGCTTTAGCAGTGAGCACTCTTCCACCTGCTTTACTTGACGTGTTAACCAAAGTAGTAAAGATAGTAAATGTCATCCGCGGTAGTGCGACCCACACAAGAATCTTCCAAGAGTTGTGCAATGAATTTGGAGGCAAATTCGACGTGCTACTATTGCACACAGAAGTGCGTTGGTTGTCACGAGGCAGGGTGTCGCACCGAGTGCTTCAGCTTCGAGAGGAAATTGCAATCTTTCTTCGAAGAAAAGAGATGCATAAGGGTAAGGGAAACGAGTTACACGTTATTATAACAGACAGCGTGTTTATTTCGAAACTTGCTTATCTTGCTGATTTCTTTGGAGAAATCAATGCGCTTAACCTCAGCCTGCAAGGGAATATGATGAACATTTTTGTCGCTCAGGATAGAGTAGCCGGTTTCCTTCGCAAACGGCAGCTTTACCAGCGCTCGGTTGATGTTGACGACGTGGCGATATTTCCAGAACCAACGACGGTGCTCGTTGAAAGAAATGAAAAATGCGCATTCACGAATGAAATATCTTGCCACTTGTCATCAGTGATGAATTCCATCAGCAAATATTTTCCTGATTTGGAAACTCGCCAATTAAGTGCCTGGGTGCTAAGACCGTTTACAGTAGCTGAAGGAATATTTCCAGATACTGAATTCGAAATCAAGGTACAATTCCTAGGAATGCGCGAGGACAGCGGATTGAAGGTAGATTTGCAAAGCACGCAACTAGTAACATTTTGGGCAAAGATAGGTGAAGAGTATCCATTACTGTCGGAAAGCGCATTGAGAATATTGATCCCATTTGCAACAACTTATAAATGTGAAAGTGCATTTTCGACAATGATGATAATGAAAACAAAAGCAAGGAATCGAATGAACTTGGAGCACGACTTGCGATGTGCATTGGCCGAAACTGCACCAAATATACCAGAAATTGTTACCACCAAACAATACCAACCGTCTCATTGATGTATATCGCCTCTTGTTTGCATAGAATTTTGAATTAAAAGTACTGTTTTCTTTCGTTTATTTGTCGAGGGAGATTCCGGATACCGATCACTTCTCGTACTTAAGTCGGATAATTATGTAGTGAGAAGGGGTGTTTCCTTCAATTGCATGAGCACGTGAAACTACATATGACATTTGTTTTTGAACCTTAGAGCGAAATGTGCAATAGTTAGTACGTAGTGGTCTTTCGAAAGTTTGGGGGTAAAAGTCTGGTGGGCAACCCCCTTTGTGGGTAACGGCGTCTAAAAGGTTGGGAACCACTGATGTAGACACAAGTCAGCCCCTTCATAGCGAATTGTCGTAATGCGTGTCGACCTATAAAACCATAGTTAAGTAGAAATCCATATTGGCCTGTACACGAGCGTACCGTTCGTCATTTAGCACGTTGCCTGATGCGATTTTCGCTGGACCAAAACAAAATTGTACGAGAATTAACAGACTAGATTATGCTATGATGGCATTGTTTCCTCATTTATTAATCCGGACTTTTTAAATTGCATTTAAAGCATGCTGCATCACTGAAAGCGTGTGTGTTACGGTTGATTATTCACCCATTCTGGATGGCTAAAGCACTTTCTTGGCTTGATCTTGACACCGACAGTGGCAAATAAAACGAAAGGCAGACTGAGAGAAGCTCTGGTGATAGCTTTTGCAATGAAATGGTTCAACAAAATGCTCTACGGCAGACTACATTATCCATAGCAATGGAGCAGAGATATCTGTCATCACAATTTTTTGTTGTTGACGAACAGTTGTCAGCGTGTGCGTGCTAATCGTGCAATCCTGTGCTCTGCGTTAAATTGGACGTATCCCTTCACATTCTTGTGCCACGTCACCGGAAGTACGCTCAATCGATTCGGATCACTGAGCTCTATCCAACGGCGTCTATATATTTGAAGTAAGTCCAACGACACGCTGGTACATCACAAACAAAGTCTTCGGAAGTCTATTCACTAAGGCCAACTTGAGTAACTTTGCTTATTTGAGTTTCATCAGTACCTTTGGGATACCATTCGACAGATCTTCTTTAAGGCTGTCAGACAATATATAACTTAGTACTGTGCACCAGGGTATACCATAGGTACAAGCATTTTTGTCATCTCACCTTACCACCATATTTTTACGTGCATTTCACTGCACAAAGCCTGTGTGATTTTGCCTACCCGTGCGCCTAGTGACGCACCACCCAAACGCGCTGACCGGAGCAGACAACTGCGGCAGCCCAAACGGAGTGACCAACGCAACCTAAAAGTGCATACCGACCGTTGATCCATGGGCCGGAGAAGTTTGTCAACCGGGAATCCAGTGAGCAACAAACCTAAGGTCAACCGTAGCTCAGACAAGCGGGGAACTGAAATCCACTCGAAAATCACGTGTTCGTTCTGTGCCAATTCATATGACGCGACAAATGTAAACATTACACTTAACGGAGCTAACAGCGTATCGACAGATAGCTTGTGGTTTTGTGACATATGTTCAGATAGTCCGATAATTAAGATTGTTCAAAAACTTACGATAAGGTGTGAAGCATTGGCTGTTACGTCTGCAGACCAAAAGGAACTGATCGCAGCATTGGGAGGGAAAATCTCAGAACTCGAGTTGCAGATTAGTGCATTACGTAGCCCGAATCCCCGACCTGTTAAAAGGCAAAAGCTCTCTAGCAACAGTGCTACCCAGTCCAGCGAAAGGCAAACACCGTTTGTGAAAAACAGCAGTGAAAACAGGCCGCTTGAACGGTACCCCAAGTCTCACGTAATGCGCCAAAGCGTGCAGAGTTACGCACAAATTGCACGATCACCTCCGTCAGTAGCTGGGCAACAACAATTGACCCCTACAGATAGTGCAACTAACGGCGTTGCACGTAAAAATTCTTGCTGTAGCCTTGGCCAATCGTCCAAGGAAGACAATCCAGACACTCCCACCAGACAAACCTACGCTCACAAGGAACTGCAGAACAAACAATTACTACGCAACCAAAAGACGATGACAGTAATATGTTCAAACGTCCCAGAACCCACTAGCGAATTGCTAAAAGGTAGACAAGCCGAGGAGCAAAACCGGTGGGCTGAAATAACCTGCGCACTCGGACTGAAAGTTCTCCCAACTAGTCTTACACGCCTTTCACGAAACCCATCATCTCCGCACTTAGGGGAACCTCGGTTACTGCGAGTAACGTTTGGCAACACGCGCGACCTGGAAGATGTTCTCTTAGCAAGCCACATGCTAGTGAACTCTTCTGTCAGTGCCCGCATTTTTCCTGACAGGCCATGGGCAGAAAGACAGAAGCGTAAATCCAACCCTAGTTCGTCACGTCAAAATGAGATGAAGAAAGTGGTACTGGTTCATGGTGTGCCAGAATTGAAGCATGACGATAGCAGCGAACGACAGAAGCACGACATCGAAGAATGGCGGTACATCGCAGAACTATACGACATGAAGAATGTCGTGGCTTTTGACGTCACCCGTCTAATTGCTTCCACAAACTACCAAGGTAGCGGGCCACGAATTTTGAAAGTTACCTTGGCTGCGCCCGAAATGGTATCAGTGGCAATCCAAGCATGGCATGACAACAGGAAACTTGGGCCACCAGAAGTACGGTTAAGACCATTCCTTCAATTAGTACAGACCTCAGATATAGATGAGCCAGCCTCAATTGTACCTATCTCAAACCAGCCAACTGTGCAAATAACCGTTTCAAAAAACTTCAGCAGACCGGCACTATTTGTGCCGGTCACTCACAGCGAACCGAGCTCCTGATGCGTCAACAAATACAATGCTGCTACACCAACACTCAGGGGTTGTACTCTAAGCTCTCGGAGCTGCGCCACTGACATGAAACAACAACTTGGGACCTCATAGCAGTTACTGAAACTTGGCTCTCAAACGACATACTTGATCCAGAGATTGAACTCAGTGAGATGTCAGTCATTCGAAATGATCGTCCATCTCGCGGTGGCGGTGTTGCTCTCTACTATCGAGATTATTTGAAATGTGAGGCTCTTACCGAAAATTCCCTTGTTATTCCCGACGCACTATTTTGTCGACTGCACCTAGCAGGTCGAGATGTTGGTTCACAGAAGAAGAGTGATGCTTGCCTCTTAGCAGTTATTTATAGACCTCCGAACTCATCAGCAGACAGCGATAACATTCTGTTAAACGCCCTCCGCTATGCTGTTTCACAAAAGTACTCTCACTATCTTATAATGGGTGACTTTAATGTTCCTTCAATAGCATCAATGTCCCCTAATGGGCCATCATTTAAATCGAAACTCCTCGAATTCATGGATATGGCAGTTTTGTATAACCATGTGCATCGACCAACCAGACATCGCGGTTCAAACAAGCCATCACTCCTGGACTTAATCCTGACTAATGAAGAGTTGATGGTTGAGTCAGTAGCATACGATCCTCCACTGGGCCGTAGCGACCATTCAGTCCTAACATTTGGTTATGTATGTTATGCCAGTATTGTTGCTAAAGAAAGTGAGACTCAACGAACTATTACGGACTATTATAAGCTGCGCAGCTTAGCAGCAACCGTTGACTGGGACCTACAGACGCACAGCTCAGCGAATGACGCGTGGAATGAATTGAAAGACAAAATTAACTGGGTCATACAATCAGCATCGAAGGTTGTACCATTACGAGCGTCGCGCCGGACCAATACGTGGATCCGGAGCAGAACACGTAAATGGATCAACAGAAGAGATGAAATCTGGAGGCAACATTTGCTAAGCCCATGTGATATCACATGGCAGGATTACAAAGTCATCAGAAACTACTGCACGTCACTCATTAGAGTCGATAAGTACGAATGGCAGGAGAATATGGTGCTGAAATTTACGAGTAACACCAAACTGCTATACAGATTTGTGAATGGCAAAAGAAAGGTTAAGCCCGGAATACCACCACTCAGGACGGCCAGTGGCCTAACAACTACTGCTGTGGATGCCGCGAACGCTCTACTCTTGCAGTTTGGCTCTGTAGCTACAAATGTCATGGAACCTTCGCCCTATCAACTCCCAACCAATGTCGTTGGCTTATCCAGCGTCACCTTTACTCCAGCAGCTGTTGCAAGCAAACTACAGTCTCTCCGGGAGTACAGTGCCCCTGGAATCGACATGATCTGCCCAAAAGTACTAAAAACGCTTGCTCCCACCATAGCAGCACCACTTGCAACCTTTTTCCAGGGTCTGCTTAACTCCCATACACTCCCATCTGAGTGGAAAAATGGAATTATCACTCCAATATATAAAGGAGGTAAGCGCTCGGATCCTGCTAACTACCGACCTATTACTCTCCTTCCTGTTTTATCAAAAGTTATGGAATCGGTAATCGCAGATGGACTGACGCGATACTTTGAAAGTCAACAGATAATTTCTAATGCCCAACATGGTTTCCGACGCAGACGATCTTGTCTCACCAATTTGCTGCTTACTCGGGACTTATGGACCAGGGCGGCTGATGAAGGAGTGCCCATAGATGTGATATACCTGGATTTTTCTAAAGCATTCGACAGGGTCAATCACTTCTTTCTCCTCCAAAAGCTTGCTGCCTACGGTATCAACGGTTCCCTGCTCACCTGGTTGGAAGACTACTTACACGACAGAGCAATCAAGGTAAGAGTAGCCGACACCTATTCTGAAAGCCTTTACGTCTCCAGTGGTGTACCACAAGGATCCGTCCTCGGTCCGCTACTGTTTTTAGTCTACATTAATGACCTTCCAGCAAACATTCTATCTCCAATGCAAATATTTGCAGACGATGCTAAAATATGGAGAGCAATTCGCTCAGCATCCGACCGTGTCTACCTCCAGGAAGATCTGACCCGGATTAACGAATGGGCAGAAAAGAACCAGCTCCCACTGAACCCTGCAAAGTGCCACCTGCTGACGGTGCACAACAGCTTCGTCAACACATACCTTTTGGGGCAACACGTCATGCAACACGTGACTAGTGAACGCGACTTAGGTATAATCGTGCAAGAGAGTCTTGGAAATTCGCTCCAATGTTCGAAAGCAGCAAGTGTGGCGAACTTGAACTTGCGACTTTTGAGGCGAGCTCTCGGCACTTTTGAGCGGCGGCTAGTACCATTGTTGATTAACTCCTACATTCGTCCTCATGTTGAATATGCAATTCAGGCCTGGTGTCCATGGTTAAAACGAGACATCCGCCTCTTGGAACAGCCCCAAAGAAGAGCCACAAAGGCAACGCGTGGACTATCCGGTCCAAGGTGTACAAGCCTCGACGTATATTCCGCCACTAGTTACCCCACCGTCCGTTTTATCCAACGTCACGTTCACTGCAGAAATGGTGCTGCAAAAGCTGCTATCCTTGCGTCCACACAGCTCTCCCGGGGCCGATAACATTCACCCGAAAACATTACAGGTAGCTGCCATCCACTTGGCCGAACCACTAGCTGCATTTTTTCAGCGCTGTTTCGAAGAGAACATCGTACCTTCGAGGTGGAAACAAGGTGTAATAACGCCCATATACAAAGCAGGAAGTCGATCGGATCCTGCCAATTACCGCCCCGTAACGCTTCTGCCTGTGATCGCCAAAGTCATAGAAGCGGTGATAGCAGATGCGTTATTGAGATACTTGGAAAACTACGGCATAATTGCGCCAGAGCAGCATGGGTTTCGTCAACATCGTTCATGTACGACGAATCTGCTGATAGCTCGTGACAACTGGACCGAGACTGTCGATGAGGGAACAGGAGTCGATGTTGCATTCTTGGACTTTTCGAAAGCCTTCGATCGCCTGGATCATCGAATCCTGCTCATTAAACACCAACAGTACGGTATCGGAGACCCGTTGTTAGGATGGATCGGTAACTTTCTCTCTGAACGGCAGTTAGAAGTTAGAGTTCGATCATCCTTTTCCGATCCGATTCGAGTGGGATGCGGCGTACCGCAGGGTTCGGTACTTGGGCCTCGTTTGTTCCTGCTTTTCATTAACGATCTAGTAAGAGTTATTACGTCAAAATTCTTACTCTTCGCGGACGACCTCAAGGTTTGGCGGGTGATAAAACGACCGGATGACCATGAAGTCCTACAGCGTGACTTGAATGAGGCCTGGAATTGGTCGGTGAGAAACGCCCTGCCGTTTAATGTGAACAAATGTCGCGTTGTTCATATCCGCCATCGACAAGTCCACGTCTACAAGCTTGGGGCACACGATCTGAAGACCACCACTCAGGAACGCGACTTGCGTGTGCTGGTACAGGAAGACCTCGGGTGTTCCAAACAGTCAGATTCCGCTTCTAAAAGGGGCAACCAGCACGTTGGACTCCTGTGAAGAGCATTCGGAATTTTGGATCCATCCATCTTCTCTTTGATGCTGAATGCCTACGTGCGTCCTCACGTCGAATATGCAATCCAGGCCTAGCAACCCTGGCTAAAACGTGACCTTGCAGCGCTTGAGACCCCACAGCGTCGAGCAACGAAAATCGTCAAGGGCTTGCGCCACGCTCCTTACCAGGAACGACTGGAGATACTCGGAGTGTTCAGCGGACGGTACCGGCGACTTCGTGGAGACCTCATACTAGTGTACCAGATATTGAGCGATCCCAGTCACGTATGCCGCCACCTCTTGAAGCTCAGCCCGGACACTAACCTTCGCGTTAACAGTTTAAAGCTGAGCCAACAGTACAGTCGTTTAGAGTGTCGGAGAACCTATTTCTCCCTCAGGGTCTGCGGGCCCTGGAACGCCCTTCCAAACTCAGTTGTTTGTGCCCCCACAATAGATACGTTTAAAAAACGATTGGACGTCGCATTGAGCGCCCTGTGCTTTGTTTTATGAACGAAAACGCTTGTATATATTTAGGCTGACCAGCCTCTTTGGATTTACACCCCAAATTCACGGTCGTAAATCTGTGCGAATCGGTGAGTACTCCATTTTTATTTGCTACCATCACCAACGATAACAATTTCTTAGCCAGTTTTGCGTCGTACCACTTTATCACCCTAAAACTGTTATACTTCTACCCTTTATCTCACTGACGCTCCTTACTTCAACCACTTATGTGGTTTGCCAATTTGTTAGTATTTCTATTGCCAACCTGCGGGACTCGTTAAGTGTATGCTTTTTTACCCGTCATATACCATTGTTCCATTGCGTCTTCGTGTACTCGGTGTGTTCTCATTAGAATACCGACGGCTTCGCGGAGATCTTATTCTCACATACCGGATACTAACCGAAAGCCAGCATCCATGTACTTCACTATTGACTCTAGCCCCATACAAACAAAACCGAGGCAACCACCTGAAACTAATGACGCAACACTCTCGTTTGAATTGTAGAAAGTATTTTTTCTCACTTAGAATCTGTTCTCACTGGAATGCATTACCAAACTATGTGGTGAACGCACCAGACATGATGACATTCGAAAGACTCTTAGATTTTCATCTTAGTGATAAACGATACACAACACTTTGCTAAAGTGCAATGATTTAACCACTGATACTTTACGTTCCACGTTGGAACATTTTGATTTTAATTTTCTTTTGCATATCCATCCTGTGGGTCTTGTAAAGTTATGCTTTTTATCCCATCATACACCATTGAACCATTGAACAATTCGCTGTGTAAGATTCATCAGCGCATGGCTGCATGCTAGCTTGAAGAATCATGTGGCACAACGCGACGATTATGCATCTCAAATCCAACAAAATCGGCTCAGTGAGATTATTTCGGGTAAAGGCTTGCACTTTTGAGCTAACATGTGTATGGGCGAAATATCTATACCATTGTAGAAAGAACTTTGACCACCTCAGTCTCTCCCATGTTGAATGCCCAATTCTACATTGCTCGGCCGTCTGGATCGATTATGTTTGCTAACTTCCTTACTTTCCATTCCTTTGTTCTCTGCCCGATGCTCTTAGCGAGTGACCCCGGTGACTCATGTTAACTTCACCCCGCCCCCATGGACCTGTCATTGTTCTCTTGACATAAGCGATTTTGTGTTCCCACAACTCATGTATCCAGTGTGGCAGGTCTGTCTGTCCTCAGCCCGTTCCCGTTGGCGGACGCTTACGATTGGCTCAATTGCCTTATCATAACTTCGGTCTCACCTCTGTGTTCATTTGTTTCGTGTGCACCTTGGCTTACGGATCTTTTGTGGAACTGATTGAAATCTGTTGGTAAACTTTTGTGTTTGGAAAACCGTTAAGGTAATTTCTACTTTGGTACGATGAATTTGTACAAATAGCACCGTTTTCTCAGGTCCGAATCTGGTCTTTTGTTGAATTTTCCGGTGGGGAACGCGTAGCTTAAATTTCCAAACGCTTTGTAGCGCTACAACCATCTTCACATTAAAGTAGAAGTTTTGCAAAACAAATTGGGCATTGTGTAAACCGAATTCGACACATTGTATTCTAAGCAGAAGAAGAGTACGACGACCAGACAATGTCCAGAATATATATCAGTCATGCTAATGCAACCGATTTATGTAAGCAGCGGGTGCCAATGTAAACGCTTCCCTTCATCGTGAACCTCGATCACAGGCGATGACTGAGTGTCCTCCTCTCTCCCCATCGTCCTTCGCGTAGGTTATGTGCTTGTGCTTTGACGCATGAACCTGTGTAGCTGTGTGATAACTGGACTCCCGAGTTGCACAGTTTATTAGGTCCCAAACAAATGTTAACTAGCTTTGAATGGTCATTGTGAAGCATATTGCGAAGCGCAATCTCAATGTGGACCGCTATGCTTATTGAAGTAAACCTTGGTCAACTCGACAATTGGGACCGTAACTGATGAAGCAGATATGCGGTGACCCTGTCACCCTACGGGCCTTCGCGCATTTTGTGTAGGCTGAGGTATACAGGCCGATGATATGCGCATTCAATAACATTACCTGCACGGAACACCGCTGAGGACATACCTGCGACGCTCCCATGGGCACGGAATCAATAAAGAACAAAGAAAAAACCCACACTTCGTAATCCTGACACACTAAAGAACCTAGAAAACTAATCAACTCAATACAAGTCACCTGAGTCGTCCGACTTCAACAGCTCCAACCACTTGCAGTCGACTCCGAAGGCGACTACACAGCCATGGGAAACAAGTTGGCGTTACGTGACTGCGAATATCCGCGAGGGTAATCGGTCAGATGCAATCTTGCCAATGTCATATCATCAGCTGGCAGTGTTCCAGGACGTGGTGGGTCTTCGTCTGGCAAGCGTTTTCCCTACAAAAAGCCACAAATGTCTGTTTAACAACACTGCGACGTGGCGGATGTGACTCGCCACTCAATGAAGTCACCGCCCCTAACACACATTGGCAAGTTGACCGATATCACATTTACAAGTTCTGTGCATATATCTGCTCTCGCACGAACACGCCTACGTATGTGATTAGTGACATGCCACTATTCTTAAGTATTTTTCAGCCGTTTCCTCATACTTCACTCACCTGACCCACACTGCGTACGGGACCTCATCGGACTAGTTCCTCATCAATGTTAAATGTGTGTGTCGTCCGCTAAACCGCTGAGCCGATGAGCAAACGCAGACACATACAGATCGATTGACCGATAGCTGATTCGTCCACTCTTTTTCCTTGTGCTGATTGGTTCCTTTCGACTTATTCATCTGGTGTAACCTACAAGCTATCTACTACAGTTTTTGACACGTCCTATCCGGTGTGTGTTCTTATTCACTTCTTGCGCGGACTAAGGTTCCAGGTGCGATCCAGCAATACTCGAGTAATACGTATCCGAATGGCGACGGTTGCTACGAGCCCTCTTGCGGGACTGTCTTGTCTGTGGCCTTATGGTGCAGAAAAACCCTCTCTACAGTTGTGGATACAGTGGAAAACATCTTTCCAACATCAAATGACTCTCTTTCCTGTGTTAAACCCCTCTATCGTGTTATCCGATACCCATTGGATTATGTTATTCCGCCAAGCCTTTGGATCAGAACGACAACGTCATTTTGACGCTATGAACTTGATGGCTAAGACCAGTATTGTGCACGTGATCCAGTTGGTTGAGGAATTGTGGGGAATCCAACAAAGTGTGTTTTCCGCTCGTTATCAGTTTTTCAAGCTACAGCAACGATGCGGAGAAAGTGTAAATGATTTCATTGCCCGCATTCATCAAGCTACACCGGAATGCCGGTACAATACCATTCCCTCAAGTCGGTTTGAAGAAGTCATGAAAATCCAGTGCCCAATTGGTGGAGTTACAGATGGTGCGAGGGAAAAATTATTGTCACAGGAGGAAGAAACCCTTTCCTGGGAAATGGCGTGTAACCTTGTACGTCAAAGGGAAAACCTAAAATCCCAACTATCCACCTTCAACCCTCCCCAGCCTGTGGAATGTGTAAACAAACTGTCACCATGGTTATCCTCTGAAAACAGGGTACGGAAGTTCGTCTGCTACCGATGCGGGGATCAGCACACTTCTCCCACCCAGTGTCCTCATACTCGCACAAAGTGCAGACATTGCGGAAAACTTGGCCACCTGGCACGTGTTTGCCGTTCCCCACGGTCACAAGTCTCGATCAAATCGTTGAACTCCGACGACGGTGAGTGCCCAGATTCCCAGCTAAATTTTATGAACCATATAATTTCAAACGGCTCAGTTATGACGAAAGTGTCTCCATATAGGATCACGCTTCATGTTAATAACGAACCTGTTTTATTTGAATTGGATACTGGTTCCGCGGTGACATTGATTAGTAAAAACGCGCTCTCATCGTTACCCGACCTGGAACCGACTGATACCGTTTTTAGAACCTATACAGGAGAAGTGATTGATTTACTTGGGAAGTGTCAGGTACGAGTGTAGCATCAGGGTAGATCACACAGTCTGGTACTTCATGTCGTGCCTCAGGCTCCAGTCAATTTGCTTGGTCGCGATTGGATGAAAATGTTACCACAAGTATTAAATACTATCCACTCCGTGGGGGAGGATACCTTTGAATCTGTCCTTAAACGATATCCAGAAGTGTTTGACGAGCAGCAATTGGGCAGACTCAATAATTCAAAGCAAAAATCCATATGTCAGACTCAGGTACACCAAAGTTCTTTAAGGCCAGAACACTACGATATTCCTTACGACCTAGAGTGGAAGACGAGCTGAAAAGGCTTCAAAAAGAAGGTATAATTGTACCAGTCTGACAGCTGGGCGAGAAAGCTGAGTGCCAACGCTCACGCATTTGCCACCTATCGTGTGTGGGAAAGTCCCTGCGAGCGTGTTAGCAGGACCCAGCCGAGAGCTGATGAAATCGCGCGTCAGACATCACGCGCGTTGCCGTGCGTTGCGTAGGCGGACGAAGACTGGAATGCGCGAGCAACACGGTGAACTAGATAGATGGAGCGGACAAGTATGTGTGGAGCGTGGGCGTATAGTCAAATCCGCATTGTGATACCGACTTATAAATATGAGCTTTCTTTGCCTTAATAGAACTCTGGTCTGCTGAGTACTCTTCTGTCTTCCTTCCGGTCGGGTTTGCCAAGGCGTTAAACAGAGCACGCGTAAGGGCGCAGATTTAGCAGCAGGCGTAAATCAACCAGTCGAGAGCGAGCAGGGCACAGCGTTATAACAGTGGCGACGCGAGTACAACCGAACCCAGAAATGGCAATCAGCTTTGAACAATTGCAGATGCTGTTGCAGCAACAACAGGCACAGTTTGAAGCATCCCAAACCAAGCTGATCGAGATGCTAACTCAGAAGATGACAGTGCAGTCAAGCCCAGGGTTAGGGACAAGTGAAGGTGCCCTCTCACCAGAAACCCTGACTCAGCAGATCAGTGAATTCCATTATGACGCTGATGCCGGTATAACATTTGTTTCTTGGTTCCACAAGTATGAAGATATGTTCCGGGTTGATTTTGCCAACCTTCCAGCAGAAAAGAAGATTCGACTAATGCTGCGGAAGCTGGGTGCTGCCGAACACGAGAAGTTCACCAATTTTATCTTACCCAAAAAGAGTACCGATTTGTCGTTCGACGAAGTGGTTACAGTCCTGTCGCAGATTTTCGGAGAACAGACATCCTTGTTCAACATCCGGTACAAGTGTCTGACAATAACAAAAAAGAAGACGAAGACTGGGTCGACTATTCCAGCCGTGTGAATCGAGAGTGCGAACGGTCACAACTACACAAGATGACAAGTGATCAGTTTAAATGTCTCATATACGTCTGTGGCCTACAAGCATCCAAAGACGCCGATATTCGAACACGAATACTGAACAAAATTGAGCAGAATCCGGATGTCACATTGCAGCAAGTGACCGGTGAGTGCCAACGCATGACGAATCTGAAACACGATACCGCAATGATCCAGCAGTTGTCCAACCAGAACGAGCAAGATTTTGTCTGTGCAGTCAGCCGTACTCCCCGAAAAGAAGCTACCCACGTGAGTTCACCGCATTCCAAACCTCCCACTGCATGTTGGTTTTGTAGAGAGTGGCATTTTGCCCGCGAGTGTCCATTCAAAACTCACACTTGCAACCGTTGCGGCAGAAAAGGGCATAAGGAGTCGTGTTGCCTGGCGACTCGTCCAATTTTGACCAAGAAGATGCGTAACAATACCAGACCGTTCCGGCGTCCCAATTTGACCAGATCTATCACCGCAACATTCAAGGTTGACGGGGCCAGCAAGCGCAAATACACAATTGTGAAAATCAACGGCTTCCAAGTCAAGTTACAAATTGACACGGCTTCTGATATCACCCTGATATCTCGCGACACTTGGTGCATGCTTGGGCGACCAACACTCATACAAACGGACCACACGGCACGGAATGCTTCAGGAGGTACGTTGAAATTGCTGGGTGAACTGAATTGTCAAGTAAACTTCCGCGATAAACAAATCCAGACGACATGTTTCGTGACAGACCAGCCGGGGTTAGATTTGTTGGGGCTCGACTGGATGGATGAACTGAAACTGCTTGATCAATCAGTGAACAGTATTTGTCAGCCACCGCAAGTCAATCTGCTGTCACAACCGTCACCTTCAAGCCCGATGTTTCAAAGTCAGATTGCCGAGATAAAACGACGTCACGATGCATTGTTTCAACCTGGTCTCGGATGCTGCAACATAGCTACTGCCTCATTGAACCTTAAACCAGACGCCAAGCCAGTCTTTAGACCAAGACGCCCGGTGCCCTACGCAACCCAGTCCTTAGTGGAAGCCGAGTTAAACCGACTACAATCTGAAGGGATAATCGAACGAGTTCACTACTCCGAATGGGCAGCACCTATCGTGGTGGTAAAGAAAGGAAACGGTAAAGTTCGTATTTGTGCTGATTTCTCGACAGGTTTGAATTCTGTGTTGGAAGATCACCAGTATCCCCTGCCGGTACCAGAAGACTTGTTCAGCAAACTCAATGGGGGGAAATGTTTCGCAAAACTTGACCTAGCTGATGCGTACCTGCAAATCCCAGTTGCCAATCAGTGCAGAACATTGCTGACAGTAAATACTCACCTCGGACTTTTTCAGTACAACCGGCTGCCGTTCGGAGTGAAAACCGCACCGGCCATTTTTCAACAAATAATGGATACCCTGCTGAGCGATATCCCAAATACAGCAGTATACCTAGACGATGCGTTGATTATGGGTTCAGATCCGCAAGACTTGATACAGACACTGGAGAGAGTGCTTTCGCGTCTTCAGGAAGCTGGATTCCGATTACGGGCTGAAAAATGTGAGTTCCTATTAGAAAGTGTCAAATTTCTTGGGTTTATCATCGACAAACATGGCCGGCGCCCGGATCCCGCCAATATTGAAGCCATCAAAAAGATGAAGCCACCAGAAGACATTGCAGAGCTCCGCTCGTTTCTTGGGCTCGTTAGCCATTACAGTGCTTTCCTACCAAGCCTTCATCAGCTCAGAGGTCCGCTGAACCAGCTACTGACAAAAGACAAGGGTTGGAAATGGACGAAGGAGTGCCAGCAGTCTTTTGATGCAGTCAAAGCAGCTCTCACCTCTGATCTACTCTTGACTCATTTCAATCCGAATTTCAAAATTGTCGTTGCTACGGATGCTTCCAATTATGGTGTCGGTGCAGTTATTTCCCACGTTTTTCCGCATGGAGGAGAGAAGGCTATCGCGCACGCAGCACGGTCACTAACGCCAGCTGAAAAGAACTATAGCCAGATAGAGAAGGAAGCGCTCGCGATTGTTTTCGCAATGAAACGGTTTCATAAGATGTTGTATGGCAGACATTTCACGCTCCTGACTGACCACAAGCCACTTCTGTCGATATTTGGTTCAAAGAAAGGAATTCCAGTTTTTACGGCGAACCGATTGCAACGATGGGCGACCATACTACTGGCCTACGACTTCAGCATACAGTATAAGCCGACGCAACAGATCGGTCAAGCGGATGCCCTGTCTCGTCTCATCAGTTCACACCCAAAGGAGAATGATGATTGTGTGATTGCAGCTATCAGTTTCGAAGCAGAAGTCCAACGAATCCTGGCTGATAATGTGAGAAGACTACCAGTAACAGCCGACACTATTCGTATGGAGACATCACGGGACAGAATCTTGGAGAAAGCGATGCATTGTGTACGAACATGTTGGCCAAATGGAGGCCTACCTATGGAGTTGCGGCCGTTTTACCATCGACGTGGATCCCTGTCAGTCGTGGACAATTGTCTGATGTTTGGAGATCGAGTGGTGGTGCCAAGGAAATTACAGAGGCAAATATTGCAGCAGTTCCACACGGGGCACCCTGGTACCAGCCGCATGAAAGCCTTGGCACGCAGTTTTGTTTACTGGCCAGAAATGGATTCGGAAATTGAAAAATTCTGCCAACAGTGTGAATCTTGTCAACTTGCAGCGAAGGCTCCTCCCAAGTGTCAGTGGCAACCTTGGCCTAAGGCAGAGAAACCGTGGCAACGAATACACTTAGACTATGCAGGACCAATCAATGGCCAATCCTATCTCGTTTTGGTTGACTCATTCACCAAGTGGCCTGATGTGATTCCGGTAAACAATCCGACTGCACAGCACACTGTCAACGAGCTGGAGAAGCTGTTCCGATATTTCGGCCTGCCAGAGGTGTTAGTGACAGACAATGGAACACAATTTACCTCGACTTCTTTTCGCGAGTGGTGCAAGGAAAAGGGAATTCAGCAGATGTTCTCACCACCATATCATCCGCAATCAAACGGACAGGCGGAAAGGTTTGTGGACACGTTCAAACGTGCACTCCGTAAAGCAGGGCAAATAAGGGCTTCACAGGATGCAATTCAATCTTTCCTATGCATGTATCGGAACGCTCCGAATCCAAACTCCCCTGATGGGAAAGCCCCCACAGAAGTACTATTTGGAAGAAAGATTCGGACGTTGTTCGATAATCTTTTACCAAGAAGAATAGAAAAGCACGGCAACAGTCACCTGGAGGAAGATTGCAAAACCAAGCTCCGTAATTTCAATGTTGGTGACATGGTTTACGCCCGGGATTTTCGAAGGCCGAAGGGGTGGTCGAGCGGAACTGTTATCAGCAGGAAAGGCAGAGTTATCTATGAGGTGATGGTTGGACGTGAGAGATGGATTAGGCACATCAATCAGTTGAGACCGAATCATGGCAAAACCCAAGGTCCCCAAGAACCACCAGCTTTACATTGGGACATCCTACTAGACACGTTCGGGCTGGAAGCTGAGGGTCAGCAACCAGGTGTGACGAAACAAATGCCGCAAAAATCAGATGCACAATGCAGGCCGGCTCGGAAGCGGAGAAGACCAGAACGGCTGCAAATCGATCCCCGGGCGAAAAGCTACGAACACAATCAGGTTCGAAGGGTGTGCAAGGTGACTCAATTCGGAAGGGGAGGTGACAGCTGGGCGAGAAAGCTGAGTGCCAACGCTCGCGCATTTGCCACCTATCGTGTGTGGGAAAGTCCCTGCGAGCGTGTTAGCAGGACCCAGCCGAGAGCTGATGAAATCGCGCGTCAGACAGCAGGCTTGTCGCCAAGGCCTGACCGGAAGCTGATGAAATCGCGCGTCAGACATCACGCGCGTTGCCGTGCGTTGCGTAGGCGGACGAAGACTGGAATGCGCGAGCAACACGGTGAACTGGATAGATGGAGCGGACAAGTATGTGTGGAGCGTGGGCGTATAGTCAAATCCGCATTGTGATACCGACATATAAATATGAGCTTTCTTTGCCCTAATAGAACTCTGGTCTGCTGAGTACTCTTCTGTCTTCCTTCCGGTCGGGTTTGCCAAGGCGTTAAACAGAGCACGCGTAAGGGCGCAGATTTAGCAGCAGGCGTAAATCAACCAGTCGAGAGCGAGCAGGGCACCGCGTTATAACACAGTCCAACAAGCTGAATGGGCGGCCCCGATAGTGCCTGTACTTAAGCCTGACGGTAACGTACGAATCTGTGGTGATTATAAGCTTACAGTAAATCGAGGTGCCATCATAGACCGTTATCCATTACCGAAAATTGAGGATTTGTATGCCAACTTGTCTGGAGGAGTCAAGTTCACTAAATTGGATTTGAGTCACGCCTGTTCGCAGGTAGAGTTGGATGAGACCTCCCGACGCCTTACGACGATCAGTACACATTTGGGGCTATTCGAATACACTAGAATGCCTTTCGGGATTAACTCAGCGCCGGCGATCTTCCAAAGGATATTTGACAATATCGTGCGTGACATACCGAACACTTGCGCATATCTCGATGATATCCTTATCACGGGTCGCACAGAAAAGGAGCACTTGTACACGTTGGACCGGGTGTTGCATAAACTCTCTGAACACGGTTTGCGTTTGAAACGCTCCAAATGTGCTTTCCTAGTTGATTCAGTTGACTACCTCGGTTATAGACTGGACAAGCATGGTTTACACGCGCGGAAAGATAAATTACAACCCATTATTTCTGCACCCTCACCTCGTAACGGAGCCCAGTTACGCTCGTTCGTTGGAATGCTTTCACATTATCGTCGGTTCCTACCTAATCTTGCTTCTGTTCTAGCACCACTTCACAACTTGCTGAAAAAAGATTCTAAGTGGGCATGGGGCGAGGAAGAGCAACAAGCATTTGACAGGGCAAAAGGTCTCCTTGCTTCTTCACCAGTCTTGGTACATTACGACCCCAACAAACCCCTCATCCTACAGTGTGATGCTTCACCTTTTGGAGTCGGGGCAGTGCTGGGACATAAAGTCTACGACGGAACAGTTCGCCCTATTGCTTTCGCGTCCCGCACACTACAACCTGCTGAGAAAAATTACGCACAATTAGACAAGGAGCACTGGCCGTAGTATTCGGAGTAAAGCGGTTCCATCAGTACTTGTGGGGCAACCAGTTTGAGATACAGACTGACCATAAACCATTGTTATCACTTCTCGGTAGGGAACGAGGCATAGAACAATTTAACGCACCCCGAATGGTACGCTGGGACCTCCTACTTTCTGCTTACAAATATCAAATCCGATACATTGCCGGTCCTCACAATAATGTCGCTGATGCGCTCAGTAGATTGCCACAGATTGACCAACAGGAGGAAAGAAGTGACGCGCCCTACGAGTTTGTTCAACTTTTGCAACATCTGAATACTACACCCATATCTGGCGACATGGTTAGGAAAGCTACAGACAGAGATCCCGTTCTATCGACTGTGAAACGTATGCTGCTGCGTGGCTGGGGTTCGCGAGCCCCTGGTAATTTGCGTCCGTTTTTCAATTGTAGATTTGAGCTGAGCCTGCATGAAGGATGTATCCTACGTGGATCTCGCATCGTTATTCCATTGACTCTCAGGTCAGCTGTACTGAAAGAATTACATGATGCACATCCAGGTATGGTCCGCATGAAAGCCCTCGCCAGATCCTACTGCTGGTGGCCAGCGATTGACCGAGACATCGAAACACTTTTGAGTACTTGTAACACATGCCAAAAATATCAAAGAGATAATCCAACAGGCCCAATTCACCCTTGGCAGTTGCCCGACAGCCCATGGGAACGTGTCCACGCCGATTACTTTGGCCCGATCAAAGGAAAAATGTTGCTACTTTTAGTAGATGCGTACTCCAAATGGATTGATGTGCATGTTGTTGCAAAAGCTACTGCAGAAGCTACAATCAATGGCGTACGCTCTAGTCTATCTACACATGGCATACCGAAAACATTAGTCACTGACAACGGTCCGCAATTTACGAGTGCAGCGTTCAAAGAATACCAGCAGAGCAACGGCGTTCATCACATGACTTCCGCACCGTACCCTGGGGAAGAAAAAGTGGTTCCAGAAGATCTGGAGGAGACAAACAAAAACCAAACGGAAGAAATCGATCAGCCGATTGCAATTCGGAAACCGCACCGCTCACCTAAGCCGATAGAACGTTACATTTCACAACTGTGATTCCATCTGTCACGTGAGGGGATGTTACATGTGTGTGTCGTCCGCTAAACCGCTGAGCAAACACAGACACATACAGATCGATTGACCGATAGCTGATTCGTCCACTCTTTTTTCTTGTGCTGATTGGTTCCTTTTCGACTTATTCATCTGATGTAACCTACAAGCTATCTATTACAGTTTTTGACACGTCCTATCCGGTGTGTGTTCTTATTCACTTCTTGCGCGGACTAAGGGTCCAGGTGCGATCCAGCAATACTCGAGTAATACGTATCAATCAACATACCATATTAGTGATCTGATTATTATCTCTACCTCTCGCATTCTGTGTACATAGACTTCATACAACCTTTGGGCCATATGGGCCCACACTACTGTCTCCAAATGTACTACTCCCGCTGTTGGTGCTGCTTATTCTGCTATCATGTACAATATTGCAATATGCTGATCATGCCCAAAAGGCGTGTCTCGCTTTGTCGAGAATAAAATATTTATTTATTTATTATGACTCCACCAAACACAGTCTAGCTTTAATAGCCTGCAGCTGAAGTTTGCAATCAAATAAGGGAGTGAGGTGACTGAGCGATGTTCCGGCCACAATGTGCTTACATGAATGCAACGTCACTGTGCAAGCAGTGGGCGATTCTGGAGATAGTTTATTGAGAAATTGAGTCGTACACCTTGATCAAATCAGGTGACCCAGTTTTCCCTGTCACTCTTTGGGCCTTGGCATATTTTCGGTGTGTGTGTGTGTGTGGGCGAACCTATGCAGCTGCAAGACTATTGGAATAGTGTAGGTTATCATGACCCTACCAAAGCCAACACATCTTTATTAGTCTTGTGTTGCACCAAAATATCAAAATGAGTGACAAGCAACGAGAGAACGCATCTTCGAGACCGAGGTGGTACAAGTGAACATCAATGGCACAAAAACAGATCTTCACAAAGCTTGTATTCGTCGACGGCAAAAAAACCGACGAAGTCGCTGATCTGAACGAGAGCACTGCAAGAAACATCATCCTTGCCTACAGAAGAGTCATGAATACCCAGTGCAGATGTGGAAACAACAGGAAGAAGCTGACTCCCGATGTCCTGCAGCGCGTTAAAGAAACCGCTGAACGGCATTTCGAAGACAATGGTGTAGCTATAGCAGCGGCTGAGCGAGATCGGGACCTACTTATCCATATATACTGTTTTTAATGTACACATGAGGTTAAGGATAACGCCTAATAAGTGTCATCAGAAGTTAGACCGCGTAAACAGTGCCACGACTATCGCAAGCGGGCAAATTTACGCTTTTGACTTCTAGGTACATGCGCTGAATGACAAACAGAAATCCATCTTCATAGATGAGAACGGGTTCAATCTCCATCTGCGGCGGACTCCCGCTCGCTCTAGAAGAGGGATGCGCGCGTACGTCATCTTGTCCACAGTGAGAGACCTCATGATGACGCTGATTTTGGCAATGAATAACCTATTCAAACATCATCAGCGATGGTACTTGCAATGGTGCAAAGTTCTCGATGTTCGCTGAGGAAATTTGGAGCGCATAATTTACGGAGTGGAGATGAACGGTGCATGGTTGATCATGGACAACGCCAGGATCCACATGGTAGATGATCTAAGGAAGATTCTGGGCTCATCCTGTCATCTGAATTTCCTGTAGCCCTATTCGTACGTGCTAAACCCAGTAGAACACGTGTTTTCGAAGGTGGAAGCGTCGGTGAGACGCCTGCTGACCAACCCGACGGCTGACCAGACGCTAAGTGCGGCCATCCCAGGGAGTGTTGGAATGGTAACTTAGCAAGACTGCATAAATTGCGTCCTCAATATGAAGCTGAACTTGACAAACGCGACTGCCGTTCAGTAAGTGACCGTTCTTAACGTTACTGCTCTCTCTCTCTCTCCCTGTTAAAACACAATTTACATAATAAAGTGGACGTTTTTCAAACCAAACTGCCGGGGTAAGCATGTAGGAGTAGGGCGTGTGCTGAGATGTCCATAGCGTACGCCCGTAAAGTTGTGATGGCCGAGGGACTGTTGACGTGGTTTACCTAGTAGTGGCACTTCATGAGCGCCATCTTTAACTTCTTGAGAGCTGAAGATAGTGGCTTGCAAAACGTCCAATTTAAAGTGAAGCACAAGTAATTGTTGGGATGCCCACCTGCGGTACTGCTGCCTACGATCTGTTATACCTGGTGTCCATTCCACCCGTGAAAACAGAAGCCAGATTCGGGTAAACGGAGTGTATCCAATGGAACGGATTGGTTCTAGTTATAGATAAACTAAAATACTAATTAAGGAAGCCTCGATCTCGTCGTCGGCGTCCTGGCAACCAATGTGAACGCATTTCATTTTGCTTTGGTTACCGCATCTGGTCATTTGTTCGTGTCGGACTACGGCTCCTGTACATTCAGTCGACGCCCCTTCCGGGGTCACCAGCCACTCAAATCGCACCCGTGTTTCATATTTGGCACAAAGGATCGAGGATTCAATTTCTCCTTGCGTGTGCTTTCTATCAGCGGAAAAGCTATAAAGTACATCCAACGGGTTCTCAGAAAACTGTGCCAAACATTTTTCAATCACACTGTGTTCCGTCTTGTTATGGATTTTCCCTGCCCGCCTTATTACACGTCAACTAAGCTCCACTCATTCCAATCGGGATTACTAGCACTATCCAGTGGATCGCAAAGCGCAGGAATTATTCCATCGCTTCACTACCTAAATCGTCTTGGCGATTTCTGACATTCCGATCGGTAGCCGCAGTTCCTTTTGTGACTGCTATCTGAGTTTCTGTGTCTACATCGTCAATTCTGGCATCGGATAGGTGACCGAATCGGCTGACCGATTCTCTCGGTAGGTGACGATCGATATACCCTGCCTTTGTCTCAATTACCCTGTCAGCACCATCGGTCACTCGAGCGCACGGATCGGGACACTCATCGGGCGATCATGATATATGCTGATTTATGGAAATGTGCGGTGGCGTAGTATATTAAAATTGGCAGTCATCACAGTGTTTGTATTATTTTGCTCCATAACAATTGATAATTCATCTGCACACTGTTTAAATGCACCACTTTAATACTGCACTACTGGCGCGTCATTAGCATTTCGCTTCTGTGTCTCGCCGAGTTCGTTGGTCCATTTTCCGATATGGATAAGAAGCCTGTGAACGTCTTTTCCAGTTGTTCTACCACAAGTATTTATCGTAGAATACGACGAGTTGAAGATGACATACAGAGAGAAGTGCAAAGAGTTATGTCATTACAAGGTATGTTTTTTTCGCGGAATGTCTTTTCAGCTACACGCGAGATGATAAATACTGCGCCTACCGCACAAGATGTGCATTCTTCGCGCCATGCTGGCAGGAGCCTTTTACGGACGCAGTATCGGCTACTGGTGGAATCTTTCATCACACAAATGAATCGGATGTGCCTTATGCTTCCCCTTTCTTAAATCTACATATGCAACTTTTTGTATATAACGTAATATTTTTAGCCCGTCCAACCAACATTTTGCGTCCAGCGGAATCGGTTACCTTAGAGGAAATTCTGCGTGACGTGGCTCTGAACGGAAGCTTAACATTGACCCAGAATTACCTCCTTTTGCGCAATATTCGGCGTCTATATCCTGACTTACCGATTGATGTTGGACTGTTTCAATTGAGAAATAATTCCCGGGGATGACATCAGAAACAGAAAGTAGCGAACAAGCTTGTTTTCAGGGCTTCATCATCAGGCTAATACAACCACAATAAAGCAAGTTAGAATAGACACGATGGGTTTAAATTGGGTCACTGAAGCAGAGTAACTAATCGATAAGTCTACGTGTTTGGTCTGATTGGTCAAGTGAAGTGGCGTGACTGCCATTGTTAGTCACGTTGATCTGAGGCCAAGGCAAGGTTAAAGTGTGGACGAGCTTTTTCTGTGCACATAGGTCCGGGTTATAGAGCCGAATTGCGATCGCCTCTGCTGTCGACAGCAGGCGACATCTGACTGCCCGTGTGTAACGTCCGGGGACACAGTAGATCGGTGTGAATGCGTCACGCGAATCGATTTGATGATAGGAGTCAACTAGGTGCGACAATACTGCACTCGTTACATTCTTCTTCGCGCCGCTGTAGAGCCGAGTTGGGCAATGCTCTCGAGCCCTAACGGACAGTCGCCTGATCGTTTTCCCAATTTACCTTGCTCGACACGAGCAAGAGAAATTGTACATACAGAAGGAGGTCTGCGATCGAGGTATCCGTTACCTAACGGAGAGAGCGAGGAGAATTTGTACAGGTGATACGCTTTCAGATGAGCTGAGTTTTATACGAAACGTACTAGAGCGAAATGGGTACCCTGAGAAATTCATCCTGAGGCACATGGAATCACGAGTACAAAAGCCCAAACCCATTTCCGCGGAGAAGCGGATGATATACTTATCGTTGCCATTTTAGGGTGACGCGATAGCGGAACGGACACCCGAAGACTTTCCTTAGCAACAGAAAGAACGTATTTTGCCGCTAATCTCCGTGTAACCTACACCTCAACACCAATTGTGTGCCAACAACTTAAAGACAGGATACCTCAGTCGCAGACCTCCTTTTGTGTGTACAACTTCTCTTGCTCGTATCGAGCAAGGTATATTGGGAAAACGACCAGGCGACTGTCCGTTAGGGCTCGAGAGCATTGCCCAGCTTGGCTCTACAGCGGCGCGAAGAAGAATGTAACGAGTGCAGTATTGTCGCACCTAGTTGACTCCTATCATCAAATCGATTCGCGTGACGCATTCACACCGATCTACTGTGTCCCCGGACGTTACACACGGGCAGTCAGATGTCGCCTGCTGTCGACAGCAGAGGCGATCGCAATTCGGCTCTATAACCCGGACCTATGTGCACAGAAAAAGCTCGTCCACACTTTAACCTTGCCTTGGCCTCAGATCAACGTGACTAACAATGGCAGTCACGCCACTTCACTTGACCAATCAGACCAAACACGTAGACTTATCGATTAGTTCTTACCAGTTGACGCTCGGAGCATTTTGAAAACACCCCGTCGATGTCCAGTGCGATTAACCAGAGGTGGCAGTTACATCCATATGGGTTTGCAGGACGCCATACGTGACGTGTTGCGCCGAACGCATTCACCCCGTCCGTCGTTGCTAAAGTTGCAGATCCATATAGACGGAATGACCGTGTTCAAAAGCTCGCGCAAACAGCTGTGACCAATCCTGAGAAGGCTGATAAATCCGCCAAGTGATGTGTTTTTAATTGGTCTTTAAGTGGATTATCGAAACCCATTAATGTGCATGAGTTCCTGCGGCCAGTGGTGGATGAATTGAAGGATGTGTTACGCAAAGGTGTCTGCTTGAATGATAATGACGATGCCATAGATATCGTTCTGGACTGCGTGATTGCCGATGCACTTGCACGAGCATACGTTCGGCAGGTGAAACAACATTCCGGATATTTCGCATGCGAGAAATGCACAACAACTGGTAAGCAAAGCGTAAAGTTTGATAAACATTTGCAGGTTCGCACGTTGATGGTAGGATGACCTTCCCTGCCGATCCCAGAGCTCATTACGTAATGACATGGAGTTTAGAACACGCAAACAACCGGAACATCACATCGGAGAATCGCCTTTCGAGGCCCTACGGATTGATATGATAACTTGTTTCCAACTTGAGTACATGCACACCTTGTGTCTGAGAGTAACACGGAAGTTAATAATGTTGTGGCGCTGCGGCCCAACACGTGACAACATACGATTGCCAGCAATATCCATCGACATCATCAACGAACGACTTCGCATGTGTTCGGCTAACCTGACGTTCGAGTTTCTGCGCAAGTGTCGCACGTTTGAGGACGTGGAACGATGAAATGCAACGGAATTCAGACAGTTTCTTTTATATCTGGGTCCAGTGGTTTTGCGCGAAGTGTTGCCCGAAGACCTGTACAATAATTTCGTTATGTTATCCATCACCGCATACATTCTGTGCTGCCGTAGGTAGTGTTCCCATTACCTTTCGCATGCGAAATCAGTATTGAATAGGGTGGTGCGTGACATCGCGAAGCTGTACGGTGAGGAGGTGGTCTTTAACGTGCCCTGTTTAGTGCATATGTGCCAGGATGTCGGGCGCCTCGGACCGGTGGATAACTTTTCCGCATTTCCCTTCGAATCGTTTCTACGACGGCTTCGAAAGCTCATAAATGGCCCGACGTCGGCGACGTCGCAAATTTTTCGTTGCGTAACGGAGAGAAGATTAACGAATGTCACAGATGATGGCTGTTATTTGGACGACACTGGATCGACCGTAGTTGTGCGTCGTGATCGGCGACAAACCGGTTTCATACATTTCGGTGCGCTGATTACGAATGCACATCCAGATAATGCTGTCATCGCACGTGGAAAACCTTCGGTAGTGCTGGACCAGCGTTCTAATGAATTATGTGTGCAGCATTTCACACAGACAACGTCGCTGTTCGTAAAAAGTTTGCCATCCACAGACCTACGTATTTTTAAATGTTGGGGTTCCTTAGCTTCACTGACATGGATTCCGGTGAGTGCAATCGGCTGTAAATGGCTTAGATTGCCGTGCGCGGAGTACACTGTATTTTGCCCCATCGTTCACAGCTGGTGGCACAAGGATATCAAGAAACATGCGACGTAGGTAAGCTGTCTTAATTTATTATTTGGTTGCTTCAGTTAACAGTCCGTTTTCTACTTCAAATCTGGGCGCGCAAAATCATTGTACACCGTTGCGCGGTTACAGTTACGTTTTCAACACCATGGAATCCACTGGCATACGCTGCCGCACGTGATATGGCAAATAAAAATTTCTCCACCGAACACGTGCACCTCTTCTAATAAGTTTGTGGAAATGCTGTGCTCTGAGTACATCTTTTTTTAGATGTATCGCGTGGTGGAATTTCAAGATTCTTCGGTTGCAGTGGTTCTGTCATCCTGGATGGTTAATAATGAAGAAGTTCTGTGGGGACGGTTATCATCAAAACAGTTGCAGGATTTAAAGGTGGACTTGGAGAATTCGCTGGTGCTTGGGTTGCTACAAGCAACCTCTATTGAGACCTCGGTTCACTTGGGGTGGACCTCGGTCATTCCGATCTTAAAGACCGTAAGTAAAGAAAACATTTTCTTTACTTTCTTGCTTTCTTTCTTTACTTACGGTCTTTAAGATCGGAATGACCGAGGTCCACCCCCAAGTGAACCGAGGTCTCAATAGAGGTTGCTTGTAGCAACCCAAGCACCAGCGAATTCTCCAAGTCCACCTTTGAATTCGTTTCCGCTGGACCAAGCGTTGCTCGCGGATCTCAGTGGCATAGTGCTCATGGTGTCAAACATGAGCCACTAGGCTCTGAGTTCCAACCCAACTCAGGCTATCTCCAACTGATGAGTCCCAACCAGGACGAAACCGCGGTCTTGGGATGCCAGTGTTAAGATGAGCAACACTATAAAAAAGTTGCAGGATTTCCTGATGCATCATCTGCCACCACCTGCGTCGGCTGTGACGTACAAAGTACGAATACACAGTTGTACAGGTGAGGCTACAGAACGATTTATTTGTACGCATTTTTAGATGATTAGCTTGAAGCTAAAAAGTTGGAACAAAGCTTGCTAACATCAGCCGAATTACCATCTAGCGACGCAACGATTCCAATGCTGCGATGGGGAAAGCGAAAGATGTATGTTGTAGCTAGATAGTATATTATCCCAGCACTTTAAAAACCTTTCCTGACTGTGAGTCACCGCCACCCGCAACACGGGGTACTGTTGAAGTCTTGAACTTGGATTTATCACCTCCACCTCCAAAGCTGTATTTAGAGGACGAATTAAGCGACGGTACTGAGAAAGAAAATGAACACCTATTAGTCTATCCCCATACATCCAAGTAAACAATGCATCTGTTTTTACACACTTGGTCCGATTGACCAAGACGTTTCTCAGGGTTTACCTGTTAGCGGAACATCCTGTGACAGCGCACTGCTGTTGGAAATGAATGGTTGGTTCACAGCGTCTCCGTAAAATTCACTTGCAGCCACATTGCGAAACGTAAGTCGCGAAGTGATGAAACTGCGCGAACGAATGACAGCTGTAGAGTTGTCCTTGAACGCGCTGCATGCACTTCAGGCGCCAAGTTCCAGCAACGCGTGCCCATTTCCATTACCAATGGACACAATAGCGCAACTGTCATTTTTAAATAATGCACTGGAGAACGCTGAGTTCATGAACAGCATGGTAAGTCTCATGGAATTTTACTTATCCGTAGGTGCACTATTTATCCAACGTAAGCGGCCGGACTATTTCAGAAAGTGTGCGGAACGTCATGCTTACTTGCATGACTAACAACTTGGTCGGAGAAGTGAACCGGCGTGGAGTGCATGAGAAGTATAAGATAGCAAACACACTATTCGCGCGGGCGGTCCTGGGTATGTTACCTTATAAACAACAATCATGTCCTCAACAGATTCCATTATGAAAAAAACATACCAGGATGCACAGGGCCTGATATCGTTGACAAGTTGCGACGCTGGATACAAAGAATAAAAGAGCGTGAATCCTGGATACGGAAGGAAACAGAACGGTTATCACTGCAAGATTCCGCTTTGTAAATTATGAAATCCATATTACATTATGTTTTCGCGAACTGTGTTGTGTTCATGGCAAACAATGTGTGCGATCGCATTAACGTGCTTTCAGTGGTAGTAGAAGGAAGGATAATGCGCTTAGGCTTTACCCGTTACGGCTGGAAATCGGGGAAATGTGAGCGTGCGAAGGGAGGCGCCACGTTATTTTTCTCCGCGAGCGCCCGATGAGTGACATAATTTTTGCCACTCGGGCGCTCGATCGGTCACCCATCGGACATCCAACGGGCGTTCATCGGACGCTGGTGCTGAGTGGGTGCGTAGCCCGGACGCGATCAGTTGGGTGGCCAGGCTACGACTCACACCAGCAGTCACCCGACAGTGTGGCGCTTCGTCGACCGTGTGATCCGAAATCAAGGTGGATTGAATCAACCCAGAACAGGTTGGTTTTGTCGCGTTCTCTCTACCCCATTAATCTGACTGTTGACACCTGGTTTGCTATGGCCCCACCGAAGTTCAAACGCACTCACTTACCTACGGACAATGTACACTCTGTGCCACGGCCAAACGATTTAAATGTGATGCCGTAAAACTATCGCTAGAGTGTTCTTCCCCGGCCTCTCAGCTCACATCTCAACTTAGCGTCAAAGGCTGCTCCTTGCAATCAGAGCTCGACGAAATGAAGAAAACTTCGGCCTTCCATGAACCCATCAAAGATCACATAGTATCAGTAGATTACATTAGCAACCCATCTGATAAGTTTGACCATGATCACCACAAAAAGGCAGGTCAACTAATTGACTCCATCGCCTCAAAGGTACATGAAAGAAACCATAGAGGAAACAATTTGATCGGTTTAACCATAGCACACAGATTCAGTTTGAACAAAGTAAAGACGAATGTATTTAGCGCTTGTAACATGTCCGATGTCGTCTGTAAATGTCTGCGACTAAAAAAGAAAACACCGAGGCATTGCTGTCCAGTCACTTTTAAATTTGCAAACGAAAAATTGGCAGAATGTTTATTGCACAGCCAACATATCATTACTGCATGTACCCAGTACAAAGAGATTTTGATTAAGCCGGATCGTACGCCTCTGCAACGAGCCCTCCTCAGAATTACATCGAAAGCGCCGGAAAACTGTAACAGCTACGCTGACAAACCGCATGCAAATCCACATGGAAATGGCACACCAAGAGTGGCAACCGCAGTTGCCAAAGTGGATCTCGACAGCTCGTATCTAGGAGCGATGATATCAAATAACTGCCCGACCTTCTATCTCAACGCCTACTATGCGACAACCGAACTTAATAGACACCAGTAGTCGTGACCGCTGCCTCATTGCTCTGACCTCAAACGGTTTAGTGCCTACAGAAAGTGTTAGATGTGACGAACAAGTGACTGTCGGAAACCAAATAAAAACATCGGGGAACAGATACGAAGGTCAAGATGCGTCCCCAGATTTGTGTGCTGTTTTAAACACAAAAATATCATCGACTGGTATTTAAACAAAATACGCAGCTATGAGGAACTCAGTAGCACTCAAATCTGCATGTCAACAACTGCCTTGTCATCGCAGAGCAACGCGTCACTTCGAACCTGTTAGAACTCACAATTATCTTCTGGCTACACCTACCTACCAACCTCCAACAGGCCAGCATACTTATCAGCCTAACGTCTACAACAATTCTTGACAGTGAGGTACTTCGCAGCCAATTTCCAAATCTGATAGTGGTTCACATGCCCGGAAAAGCACTAGATTGCAGTTTCAGCCTGTTAGGCATCGTCAGTAGTGCGGATCCATCAGGATTCGAACCCATGACCATCAGCTGCTTGAACCGCCAGTCAGCAGCTTATGCCACTGGGCCCCGGAGGACAGTTTCGGACCGTCATTATTTACAGAAATAAAAATCGAAAAGACGTTGAAAACCTGACAATACCACCTGTCATACGACATACCTATGTAGCACTTCAGAATCCAACAATCTATCTTAACCCTTTTTTAGCGGAAGCGGGAATGGCTCCGCAATGACACACCCAACAGAGACAGTCTAGCTTGTTACACTTCTCTGGCGGTTCATCCATATGTCACGGTTAGCTCGATATCAGAGAAACCCCAACCTTGCCTCGGGACATCAATCTTTTCCGCCCACCGGGTCTTACTAGCGCGAACAATTCCAACACACCTGAGCATTCCACAGATGGGTTTGTTTTCACCACCCCTTAGTTAACTTCTTTGCCTGTCATTTCTGATTCCCAATCGTTTGAAGCACCCACAGAAAAGGTTTTTGTGCACACTACATTTTCACTTATAATAAGTAACGCAAGATCCTTAAAAAAAGTTACATTGTGTAAGCATGTTTACTCAGTTGGGTACCCCACAACTAATCTTCGTCACCGAAACACGGTGCCTCCTTGATACATTGGATGCTACTTTAGATATTCCGATCTAGTTTGAAAAGATCGTAGCACAAAGAAAGGCGGCAGGTGCATCGTATATCTCCATCGGAACTTCAGAGCGGAGTTCATTGATGACCCACAGTTAAACAATGCCCCAGAATCTCTATAACTATCAGTCGCTGCAGCCTCCTCTACAATAATTCTCGGTTGCATCTACAACCCTCTGAAAGCGACAGCCAAAGATATCGCAATTATCTCGTCGTCTTTTGATTTCGCATCGGTGTTATCACACGGTCTAAAGATAACCGCTGGCGATCTTAATCTACCGAATACTACTTGGTCACCACAAACCTCATCATTGCACAGATCTTTCTTATCGACTATCAGAGTTAGGGGTTAGACTCAGTGGGTTACCAGACCAACTAGCTCGGCCAACATATTGGATTTAATCTTCCCCCTGGCGATTCCTGACACACAAATTGACATCCTAGACAACACACACAAAGAGGGTGCTCCGTTGCGGCCAACTGTTTCACTTCCAGGTACACCCACCTACAACCTGGCGAAAGAATTGTGGAGGCGCCTCAAACATCTACTCAACGGTTCGCAGCACTCCGTAAACAACTCCGAGCAATTTCTAGAGAAGCTCATGAACCTGCATATAGATCATGACGAAACGATGGTCTCTTTCGACGTCACCGCTTTATTTACATCTGCCAATTTGCAACTGGCAAAAGAAGCCATCATAGAACGCCTGAACAACAGAGAGGAGAAAATTGGGAGTATGACGACTGCAAGCATTTGCAAGCTTCTCCAACTATGCCTCACAACTTACTTCTCGTTCAACGGAGAGATCTACGAGCAAGTGAAGGGGGCACCGATGGGATCACCAGTATCAGGTCTGATCGCTGAGATCGTCATGCAAAAGTTGGAAGAAGATCTACTACCAGTTATTAACCCGAAGTTGTGGGTACGCTATGTTGACGATACACTTGTAATACTGAAACGCAGTGAAGTAGCAATCGCACACCAACTGCTCAACAATGCAATGGATGGGATTCAGTTTACAATGGAGTTAGAGGCAGAAAACATGCTCCCATTCTTGGATGTGTTGGTGACCAGAACAAACGATGGTGAATTTCAAACATCCGTTCACAGGAAAGGGACACATACGGATCAAATTTTGAACTTCTATAGCAATCACCCAAAGTGCCACAAAATAAGTTGCGTGCGGACACTATTTCGCAGGATTGAAACACACTGCAGCACAGTGGAAGCCAAACGGGAAGAAGAGAAACACCTATTCGATTCGTTCGAGCGCAATGGCTACCCACGCAGCTTCATCCGCAGATGTCTAACCCATAAACTTATGAACACCGAGCCGATACCAAATGCAAGCAAGAGGGTCGTTTTGCCGTATATGAAGAACATATCTGAAATGACTGCCAGAATGCTCAAACAATACAACATCGTGGTCGCTCATAAGCCAACCGCTACATTGAGAAGAGTACTATCAAACCCAAAGGATATTAGGAATGCACAAGAACGAACAAACGTCGAGTATAAAATAAATTGCAATAATTGTGAAATGAACTATGTGGGGCAGAGAGGAAGGAAATTATCCACAAGAATACAAGAACATTAGAGGGCTTGTAACAAACATTATGCATCGTCTCTTGTCTCAGCGTATGTAGATGAGGAAGGACATAGCTTCAATTGGAACCAAACAGTGATTTTAGCTCAAACAACAACACAGAAAGGAAGAGAGTTCCTAGAAGCATGGTACTCCTCTAATAATTCGATCAACATGCGCATCGACATTGACCCCGTGTACCATCAACTCCGAAAGAAAGATCTCCGGCGAATCGCAAGACCTGGTTCAGCCGTGGAAGCAAATGGGCAGAGATCACGTGGCACAAATCGAAATCGCCACCTTCAAAACTCACCTGCCCGGGGATGACGGACTGACAATTCACTAAGCAGCATTACACACTGCCTATTACTGCACTGAAGATGCCACCTCGCATGGTGGTGAAACGTAGGCGATTTCTTAATCAAGCTCGGAAAAATGATCAACAGGTAAGCAACCAAGCCGGGCTACCAGTGTTCCAAATTATTTCGAATCCTTGACAACCTTTCGGTTAGTAACCACAACATGCTACGCCTTTCCATCCACTTGAAAATGAATACCAAACTCGACTCAACTACCCAACACACTACACGAAAGATTGACTGGGAGCATTTCGGAAAGCAAATCCAGTCTTCTAACTGGGATAGTCTTTTTCCCTCCACTAGCGTCCACATTGCAGTGGAACATTTCTACTCTCAGACTAATCGCATCCTAACCGTAAATGTCCTGCATAATAAACGTGCCATTTCTTGTTCTATCAATGTAAGCGACACTCTGAGTGTATTGAAAATGAGAAAACTACAGACTTCTCACTGGTATTACAGCTGCATGAATCCACCGCCTACATCAAGTGCTCACAAATGAAACGGATTGAACAGGAAGAGGAGAACGCCTTGCAGATGACATGCAAAGGAAAGGAACTGGCCAAATTACTCCGTCGTAGGACCAACAATCGAATGTCTTTGATTACAGAACTTACTGATGAGGAGGGTCGCCACCTTAACGACCCACCTGCTACTTGTGAAGCGTTTAGCACTTTTTTCGCTGCTTCCATGAACGTAGGAACCGACCTTATACCTTGCAGCCCAGAACTGACAAACGGCATAGATAATGTCGAGATTTCTCTTTCTACCATCCAACAGGCTATTAAGTCCATCAAACCAGCGCTCAACCCAGACTCCGATGGCATCGCCCCACCAGTCATTAAACTTGGTGGACCTGACATACCACTGCTATTGCTGAATATGTCCCTCGTGTCCTTAGAATCTAGCTACTTTCCGGATCAGTGGAAAACATCGTTTATAGTTCCTCGTCATAAAGAGGGGTCCAAACAGCATGTCACTAATTACCGACCTATTCATCATGTCTCTTCATCCCTAGATTACTCGAAAAATTAGTTAAAAGTGGAATCATGGACTTTATCCATCGTCACGAGCAACTTAAAAAACCCCAGCATGGGTTCCTCGACAAAGGTTCTTGTACAACGTATCGGTTGCACTATCTGGAATACATCACAGAAGCCACTGAATCGAAATATGATTCGAAATATATATGGAAGCATTCGACAGTGCGCGACAAGCGACTACTGAAAAGAATCAAGCCGTTTGGAATCAGAGACCCACTATTTGGTTGGTTGAGGTCATACGTAAATGGGCGTTACCAGATAGTCACTCTGGGTAATCAGAACTCCTCCCCACGTCCAATCACTAGTGGTGTCATCCAAGGGAGCGTACTTGGTCCTTCGCTTTTCCTACTTTACAATAACGATATCACGGTGTTCATAAAACATGGCAGGTCATTTTTGTTCGCCGATGACATAAAGATTGTTTAGAAATTTCGACGAGACGAACTCAATAGCGCAATGCTGTTCGTTCAAGAAGACCTCAATTCACTTGAGAAATGGTGCAACACATGGATGCTAAAGTTCTCAGCTAGTAAATCATGCATTGGTTCATTCTTTCCCTGCGACACCTTAATGTACTCACGTAGTTAGACACTTATCAGATTACAGTAGTTCGTTTACCGAAACGATCTCCTTACTCCGGCTCGTGCATTTGACTTTCCGTACACAACAGTGGCGCTGCGGCTTACGAACCTACGCCATGGAATTACATCCTCCTACAGTGTACTGGTCTGATCCTACCTTACGTCCTACCGAAAGTGCATGGGCCCAGTGGAAAACATCGTTTACAAACTAAGTTGACCTACTACTTGCGGTTTCTAACTACACAGAAGGCCAGAAACTGAAGCTACTCAGACACCAACTCGGTGATGAGGGACAACGTCAATTTGATGCTTTGGAGCTGCAGTCACAAGATACCTTGACGAAAGCGCTAGAGGTGCTGGACAAGTCATGGGGACAGCGTACAAATCTCTTCATGGCTCGCCTCAAATTCGGCCGACTTACAGAGGAACCATCGGAAACTCTAGACGCTTTCGTTGATCGCCGCATTCGCGGTGTACGACCATGCGAGTATCCAACCATATCGAAAAATAGAATCGAGCGCGTAATGCTAGTGAAGCAGTTGATTAGTGGTATCACCAACAACCGAATTCGGGAATGTCTACTTTCCGAAGACGCTTCCAAATTGACTTAGGATAAGGCTGTGGAATTAGCTCGCCTCAAAACATGTACGGCCGAACAGTTGCGATGTTTCGCCACCCAGGCAGACATACAGGAGGTTGCCAAGATCTATCGCTCGCCAAAAGAATTCCAATCCCCACGGAAATACTTCCGCTGCGGTAGCCTTCAGTATAAAGCCAATGTTACCAAGTGCCCTGCCTTAGAAATGGATTGCAAAAAGCTCGGTAAGCGTGGACATTTCGCCCGCTGTTGTCGTTCAGTACGCATTTCTCAGTTGCATCCTACAGATTCTGTTACTAGTCAGCAGTTACAGTCCTCTGAAAATGTATTTTCCATTGATAACACAGGTACTGTGGCTTACTATCGTACCAAATGTCCAGAGCCTAAACTACCAATGCCTGACATTCGTACTGTTACGGTGATTGCACGCGATAGAACAACACATGTTGACATGGAACTTGATTCAGCCTCTCCTATCACTAGAGTACCGAGTAGTTTTTAGGACATTCATCAACATGACAAGTCTATACATCCTTCAGCCTAACGATTTGACAGTTATACAAAGGCCCCGGTAGAAATACGGGGATTTGCGGTGATTGTGTTGCAACTTGGAGCCGTGAAATCAGCAGTTGCTGTGTACGTCACCTGCGGAAATAACCGTCCCCCACTCGGAAGCAACGCTGTGGTTGCACTGGGAGTTACACCGTCCCTATCTCGTATGCGTATCATGGTAATTAACCAATCAGACCTACAGATACAGTACCCGAAACTGTCTGAACAAACAATAGAGCGCGCACCCTCCTCCGTTCACCGCATATGTCTGAAACAGGATACTAAACCGGTAGCTATTGCTCATCCACGTCCAATTCCTTTGGCCAGAATAGAGGGTGTTTCGTCAGCATTACGGCAAAGGGAACAAATGGCATCAGGTCACTTCGGATACATCGCTGGTATGCACGATTGTTAACATACGATTTTCAAATTAAAGTCCGTCCCGGAAGCGAAAACCAAGTAGCGGATGGGCTCTCTCGACTGCCACGCAACGAAACTGAAAATAATGGGGATGATAAGATGAGGTTACTCGTGTCTTCCCTGAGTAATAAACGAATCTCAGCCCTGACTAAGGAAGAACTCCAGTAGGCAACTCAGGAAGATGAGACACTGCCGCGTTCAGGGGTTTCTGCTAAACGGTTGGCCACAAAATAACAAGATCACAGGCGAGTCTCGTCCGTACTATGTGTTGCCTCAGGAATTTGCATTAATAGATGGCTGTTTAATGCGTGGCGAAAAATTTGTGGCTCCTCGGAGCTAGATGCGGAAGATCATGGTATGTGATTACGAAAGCCACCCCGATATCGTTCGTACGAAACGCAAGGTTGACGCATGCTTCTGGTGGCCCAGAATGTCACACGAAATAGAAAACTTGTTCATGACTGCTCTTCATGCCAAAGGGCAGACAAGATTTCAAGGCCGCTTTTACTTCCTGTACAAACCACTGACTATCCTATGCGACCGTGGGCCAAGATAACTCTTGACATCATGTGTCAATCTAGCGCAGTGCCTCAGCATCAAAAGAACTGTTTGGTGACGACCTGCTTTTGGAGTAAATGGCCGGAAGTCCATTTGTGTGGAGAGGTGACTACTGCCAGCATTATTTGATGGCTGAAACACATGTTTTCCCGTTTCGGATTACCAGAGGAGATAGTGACGGACAACGGCCCGCAGTTTACAAGCCACGAGTTTCTTTCGTCCCTTCAACTTCACGCTATCCGACACTCACGTGCAACGTTGTTTAATCCAGCGGCAAACGACATGGTAGAGCGGTTCAATCGATCCTTGGAAGAAAGTATCCAAACTATTCGCTTATCTGGTACAGGTTGGTTGGTTCGCTACCAAAACCAACTTCGCCCGCGACGCGGAATGGCGCATGAACCGTCCCAGTTGGCTACGGAACTACCGATGCACACAGTGTTGGATACATTCGTAATCGCCGCGGAACAAACGGCACCTGTGGAAGCTATGCAACCGATGTTAATTCCCACCAGGTCTCAACGCCGATCGGTATGTCTAAACTTGAAGGGGGATGTTATGATGGGCCAACATCCCCATAAGACCGCAAACTTGAAGCTACGTAAGTCGCTGGGACAAGCAGTGGACGAGTGCACATGTCCGATCAGCTTTTGCGCTTGTTTCTGACCGACCACGACATGAAACATTGTCATCGTACCTAAGAAGATATTTCTGCTTTCAGTCAACTCTCCGTGACATGAACATACCAGATTTTTATCAAAGAAACATTCATTACCCCCTTCAGCCACCGTATGTACTAACATTTACTTTTCTACATGTTCCGTTGGCAATTTACATGGTGCCAATTCACTTACTTTGCTACCAGGGTTTGCTTACGAAAATCCTTCTACAATCGCGATATATAAGCAATGCTGAATAAGAGACGTAAGCGGAGCTAAAGTTGGGTATCGACTGAGAATTGATCGGCCAGCAATTACCAGTCCGCGTAAAACGAATCGAACTATACCGTCAATATGATAAACCCGTGGAGTGGAACTCGCTTACACTGGCTGAAAACCGGAAGCACAAAAATTAGCGATCTTGACCTCCTAAATTAGCATGTTTCGGCTACTTATAAATACAGTTAACTTATGGTGTAGATAGACTCCCTGTTTACCGAGCCTTGGTCTTCTGTATTCCGTCAGTTGGTTAGGCGCGTGACTGAGAAGTCAGACAGTCGCAGTCTCATAGAGCAGCTAGCAACAGTACAACAGTCGTCAGTGGCAGAGAGCAGAGTTAAGAAGAAGCGTTACAACAGTGGCGACAGGAGTCAGAAGAACCCAAAAATGTCAGTCAGTTTTGAGCAATTGCAGTCTCTGTTGCAGCAACAGCAGGCGCAGTTTGAGAAAGCACAGGCCAAGTTGATCGAAACGCTGACTAAGAATTTGTCACTACAGGCAGGCTCGGTAACAGGAACAAGTGAACGTTGCCCCTCAGTAGAAACCTTGACGCAGCAAGTTTGTGAGTTCCGTTACGATGCTGATGCCAGTATTACCTTAGAATCGTGCTTCCATAAATACGAAGACCTGTTTCGCGTTGTTTTAGCCGGTGCTTCAGAGGACAAGTGAGTACGCCTCATGCTGCGGAAATTAGGTGCGGCCTAGCACGAAAAGTTTATGAATTTCATCTTGCCGAAAAAGAGAACTGATTCAACATTCGATGAAGCGGTTGCTACTTTGTCCCAGATATTTGGAGAGCAGTCGTCATTATTCAATATCCGATACAAGTGCCTGACAATGACCAAGCGAGACGACGAAGACTGGGTTACTTACTCAAGTCGCGTAAATCGTCAGTGTGAACGGTCGCTGTTCCACAAGATGACAGCTGATCAGTACAAGTGCCTTATTTATGTGTGTGGTCATCAAGCAGGCGGGAGAGCCTATGGTGCGCTGAGGCTGGTGGTGGCTAGATCCTGACAGATGGTCTACCCACTGCTGCTACTGTTGTGCCATTTGCTCATGTCTTCAAGCAACCAAAGATGCGGATGCCCGAACAAGAGTACTGAGCAGAATTGAACAAAATCCCGAGATCACACTGCAGGAAGTGACGAACGAATGCCAGCGGTTGATGAACTTGAAGCATGATGCTGCAATGATCCAACAGTCCGCTATCCAGAGTAGTCAGGACATCATTTGCAGGGTCAGCAGAAGTCCTCAGAAAGAATCGGTTCATGTGAGTTCACCACATTGTAAACCCTCTTCTGCTTGTTGGTTTTGCAAGGAATGGCACTTTGGCCGAAACTGCCCGTTCCGAGATCACATTTACAATCGTTGTGGTAAGCGAGGACACAAAGAGTCGTGTTGTCTTGCGAAGCGAAGAACAATGAGCGGAATACGGCGTCGAATCCCGGTGCGCTTCCGTTGTCACAACGAGGCCAAAACTGTGACGGCGACTTTCAAGGTTGACATTGTCGACAGGCTTAAGTTTACAATTTTAAAGATCAACGTTAAGAAAGTTAGGTTTTAGTTGCATACTGTGTCAGACATCACTTTGATTTGTCGAGACACATGGTGTATGCTGGGACGACCACTGCTTGTCCACACAGACCACACAGCACGAAACGCATCCGGCGGTATTTTGAAACTTCTCGAAGAGTTGCATCGTCAGGTCAGTTTCCGTGATCAGCACATTTGTACAACCTGTTTTGTGACAGGTCAACCAGGATTGACTTTGTTGGGTCTCGATTGGATGGATGAGTTGAAATTACTTGACCAGTCAGTTAATAGTATGCGCCAGAAATTACAAATTGAGAAACCCGCAGAGATGCAGAATATGAACCTCGAAATTTACAGTCAAAATGCCAAACTGAAATGACGCCAAGAAAGTTTGTTCCACCCGGTCTTGGATGCTGCCGGATAGCCAGAGCTGAGCTGAACCTCAAACCAGACGCCAGACCAGTCTTTAGACCAAAACGTCCAGTGCCGTACGCAACACAAGCAATAGTGGAGTCTGAATTAAATCGGTGACAGTCGGAAGGCATAATCGAGCACGTACATTACTCTGCATGGGCGGCACCCATCGTTGTGATAAAGAAAGAAAATGGCAAGGTACGTATTTGTGCTGACTTTTCAACCGGCTTAAATTCCATGTTGGAGAACCACCCTTTGCCTATACCTGAAGAATTGTTCACCAAACTTAATGGCGGAAAATGGTTTGCGGAACTCGCTCTAGCTGATGCTTACTTACAAGTGCCAGTAACCGAGAACTGCAGAACCCTATTGACGGTCAATACGCATCTGGGTCTTTTCCAGTACAATCGGTTGCCATTCGGAGTGAAAACTGCTCCCGCCATTTTTTAACAAATCATGGATACGCTGCTGAACGATATCCCGGGGGTCGCAGTATACTTGGATGATGCATTGATTATGGAGTCTGACCCACAAGCATTGCTGGCTACGTTAGAGAAAGTGCTCACTCGTCTAGAAGAAGCTGATTTCCGGCTGCGAGTGGAAAAATGCAATTTTCTGATGGGAATTATCAAATTTCTCGGGTTCATCATTGACAAACATGGCAGATATCTGGACCCCGCTAATATAGAATCCGTCAAGCAAATGCCACTATCAAGGGATGTTACCGAACTTCGTTCATTTCTCGGTCTTATAAGTCATTATAGTGCCTTCCTGCCAAGTCTACATCAGACTAGAGGTCCTCTGAACCAGTTGCTGATGAAAAGAAAAGAATGGCGATAGACAAAGGAGTGCCAAGAATCCTTTGATACAGTTAAAACAGCGCTCAGTTCTGATTTACTTTTGACCCACTTCAACCCAATCTTACAGATTGTTGTTGCTTCGGACGCCTCCAATTATGGGGTAGGTGCTGTCATTTCTCATGTGTTCCCTGGAGGAGAAGAGAAGGCCATTGCGCACGCAGCACGGTCGCTGACAGTGGCGGAGAAAAATTACCGCCAGAATGAGAAGGAAGCGCTGGCGACTGTTTTCTGAATACTGAATACTGTATTATAGAGCAAGTAGAAATGGATTCTGTACAACTCTTTCGATATATGGCGAAAAACGGTTTCATAAGATGCTATATGGTAGACATTTCAAACTGATCACGGACCACAAACCTCTACTCTCGATATTTGGATCAAATAAAGGTATTCCTGTTTTCACAGCAAGTCGCTTACAGAGATAGGCAACCGTACGGCTGGTTTACGATTTCAGTATACAATATCGAGCTACACAACAACTCGGCCATGCTGACGCTCTATCTCGCCTCCTCGGTCCCCACTTGAAGGAAAACGATGACTGCGTGATTGCATCAGTCAAATTCGAGTCGGAAGTTCAGCGCATCCTGGTTGACAGTGTAAGGGAGTTGCCAGTAACGTCGGACACGATACGTGCAGCGACGGCTCGAGACGAAATCTTGCTGGAAGTGATAGGGTTTGTGCAGTCCAGTTGGCCTAATGTCAGAAATTCGAATGAGTTACAACCTTTCTTTAATCGACGCGGATCCTTTTCGGTCGTTGACAATTGTCTAATGCTTGGAGACCGAGTCGTGGTACCAAAGACGTTGCGGAAGCGAATACTACAGCATTTTCATTCAGGACATCCGGGAACCAGCCGAATGAAGGCACTGGCGCGAAGTTTGGTGTATTGGCCTCAAATGGATGCAGAAATCGAGCAGTTATGCCAAAGTTGTGAATCTTGTCAACAAGCGGCAAAGGCACATCCGAGATGTTCGTGACACCCTTGGCCCGAGTCGGAAAAGCCCTGGCAGAGAATCCACTTGGATTATGCGGGACCAATCAACGGTGAAACTTATTTGATTTTTGTTGATTCCTATACAAAATGGCCCGACGTGATTCCGATGCAAAATCCTACCGCCCAGCACACTATCAATGAGCTGAACAAACTGTTCCAGTATTTTGGCACTCCGGCTTTGCTGGTTACAGACAACGGAGCCCAGTTCACCTCAACGCTGTTATGATACGTTTGCATGCAAAACGAAATCCAGCACAAGTTTTCGCCGCCGTACAATCCACAATCGAATGGGCAAGTCGAACGGTTTGTAGATACCTTTAAACGTACTCTTCTCAAAGCGGAAGGAACGAGGATGTCACGGGATGCAATTCAGCCGTTTGTGAGAATGTATCGAAACACTCCGAATCCAAACACACCGAAGGGTAAATCTCCTTCTGAATGTCTATTTGGACAAAAAGTTAGAACGACATTTGATAGCCTGATTCCCAAAAATGTTGAAAAACGCAACGGACAACGGAGAATGGGGCAGGATAACAGGCTTCACATGTTCAAGATTGGCGACTTGGTGTATGCAGGAAATTGCCAGACCCCGGAAAGATGGGTTTGCGGAACGGTTAGTGGAAAGAGGGTTAAAGTTATTTATGACATAATGGTCGGAAAGGACAAGAGGACCAGACATATCAATCATCTACGAGCGCGGCTTGACAAAACTTAAAGAGATTAAGAACCAGCGGCATCACAGTGGGACACACTGTAAGGGTGCGGATCTCAGTTCACACGGAAATGCCCCGGAAGCAGCAGGAGATCGGGACTAACGCGGAGACTGGGAACGGGAATCGTCAACCCAGCTCGTGGCCTACGATGCAAGCCGAGAATGGGTCGTCAGCGACAAACGATACTGCGGCCACGCCGAGAAGAACAAGAGACGACATGAAAGGGAGTCCGATTTTCCCAAGAGCTATGCCTTTATCTACGGCCCCAGGAATCGGCCCGACCAGAGCAACACAGCCCCGAGCAAGCAAGTCGAGAGCTTTGGTACGAATCCAGTCTGGATAGGCTGCGACGCAAGGGAGCAGCAATATGGGCGGAAAACGGCACATTCAATGTCCACGTCGGATCAGCCTAATGGCGCTTAGTGGACATTACTTCACTCGGCGGAACGTGGTGCGTCGTAAGTGGGAAACGCGGCTATATTTGTGTGTGTGCGTGAGACATGTGTGTGAACCTCTCAGCGTGCAATAAACAGCGTTCTCCCCCACCGTGTCGTTCTCGCAACACTGGTGCCGTGACCAGGATGAAATTGCCGTGGCCTGCTCTATTTTCGGAGGGAGACGCGGAGGCTTGGTTGGATGAGTTCGAAGGAATCGCGGCTTGCAACGGACTCAAAGGGGATGCAAACCTGCTTACGGCCTTGGGCACGCAGTTATCCGGAAGAGCAAAAGAGACGTACCTGCTGACGCGGAAGTCGAAAACTGGGTGCTCGTTTAACGAAGTAAAGGCAGCGTTGTGCGCGGAATTTGCAAAGGAGATGGGTCGACAGAAGGCACTGGAAAAATTTCACTCAGCAAAATGGGAAGAACAGGACGATTTGATGACATTTTTCCAGCAACTGGATAGGAACTTGACGATTGGGCTACCCGAATTAGATGCGGCCGCCAAAGAAAGACTATTGAAAGGACAATTGATTCAGAGCCTGCCGAAAGTCCTCCAGGATCAAGTGAAGCTGGCATCAATGGTCGGAGTGGTCAAGGCGGAGGAGCTTGTGACAGTGGCGCAGAGTTTGGCGGAGCCGTTGACCATGGCCAGAATCAAGCCGTCGGAACTTGAACGCAATGTGGACCAACTGACACAGATGGTGCAGAATTTATTGTCGGGAAGTACACCAAGGATGGAAACGCAACGCAATGTCTGCGTAAGCCGAAATGGCCGTCGCTGTTTTCGGTGCAACCGCAGTGGCCATCTGGCTAGATACTGTACGAACGCAAGCCTTTCTCATTGTTTTTCCTTATTCATTCCTAATAAGTGGAGGGTGCCTGTGGTAGACGTCATAATTCAGGGGGTGCCAGTTCGAGCGGTAGTAGATACAGGGGCGAGGGCGTCAATTACAAAAAGATGTGATGCGGTTCCCTTAGACCAATCGTCAGTCTCGTTGCAAACGGTCGGAGGCCATCAGTTGAAGGTAGCAGGCGTGCAACGGTTACAGTTGAGAATAGGAGAGACGTGTATTAGCCATTTAATGTTCGTTGTGGAGGGTGAAACAGAAACAATAATCGGTAATGATATCCTAAAACGACTGGGCGCTAGAATGATCTGGGAAAGGATGTGATTTTCCTGGGCGGCGAAGCAATCAACCTTAACGCAGGAAAAAGTGGTCGAGTTGGGGCCGTATCTGTTCTGCCTGATTGCTCAAGTCGTATAATACGGGAAAAGCTAGAGAGGTACGCGCACTTGTTCACGGACGCGAATGCGAATACGGCTTCTGTAACTAGATGGAACATCGGATACGGCTGGTCCCAGGGGGACAATGTAAGCCAATATTCAGGAGAATTCCGCCAAAGATTCGGACCGCGTGCGGGAATACGAAGAAATTTCGCCCCCTTCCAGTATCAATACAGGTGTTAGACAGGGTTGCCCAGCCTCTCCATTCTTGTTCAACTTCGCCATGGACGAGATCCTGAATACTGTCCTAAAAAACTGAGTCGCCCAGCATGTGCTGCTCAGACTAGAGATGTCCGCCTCCCAAATTGGGTTGAGCTAGCCTCTACCAAATGTAAGGTCCTATTACAGGACTGGCTATGCGCATGTCCTTCTCCCACGCTTGTGTAACATCCGCTAGAAGTGGTCGATAAACTCATTTATCTTGGGAGTAGTCTTAGTATTGGCGGTTTGACAGATGAGGTTTCGATGTGTGTCTCCAAGGCTAAAGTCACTTTCGATAAATTTCGTCACATGTGGCTTCGTCGTGATTTCAACTTCGCTCTCAAGGGACGAGTCTACAATGCTACGGTATGAGCAACTATGCTGTACGGCTGTGAGACTTGGTCTGTTCGCAAAAGCGATGTTCAGCGGCTATCAGTCTTCGATCACCGCTGCCTGCGAAGCATTGCTGGTCTTCGATGGCAGCGTGACGTTAGTAATGAGGAGATCCGTCGGCAAGTCTTCAGATCTATCGAACCTCGCCGAACGATTGATAGCATCATCTCACTGAGGAGGCTTCGCTGGTTTGGCCATGTGCTTCGTATGCCTACCCAGCGGCTACCAAGACGAGCCGTATTTGCGAGCACAGGCGCGGAATGGAAGCGACGAAAAGGAGAGCGATGTAAAACTTGGATCTAACGTAATAGGGCGCAAACGTTGAAGCTGGCTGTTGGTGGGTGTTCCCGACTCCCGGGTTGGGGACCAAAGGACCTCGAGCACACCTGGTTGCAAACGCTGGAGGTTATGGCCAAGGACCGTACGCAATGGCGCACTTGCTGTGAAAATCTTCTACTTTAAAAGTTGTTTTCTCTTTCAAGCTATCCTTTTTTCTCCTCATGTGTTGTGGCACAGTCAATCATATTGGAATTGGTATGGTGTGGAACATATATATATATATATATATATATATATATATATATATATATATATATATATATATATATTGTATCGTCAAGACCAGTTTATTTTATTGTCGGAATCCCAAATCCCCATTTCCCCCTATACAAATTGTTTCCCTTGACATATGCCAAAACCCAGGTTGACTGTTCTACTCACCCTATGAACACTGATCAAACCTTTGACTTTGCGCATTCAGCCTACCCTCCGTGGTTCCTAAACGCTGTTATGCTCACTTGGTTTGTTCACACCCTTTGCATTCTGTTCACAGTCCGGTCGATTGGGCTGCGCGGGGCAGACACTTAGCCAATCAGTGGTTACAACCTGCCTGTCTGTTCATATCGGGCCGTTCTTTCAATTCACGCTATTGGTGTATTTACCCTGCCAATCGTTTCCATCTCTGACCTCCCGAACTGCCTAGCCTGTGTGTGTGTACATTCGGACAGTCATTGTGTGTTCGTGCCTTGTCTCGAGGTGGTTACTTTCGTTACGGCTTCGCCGCTCGTTCGCTCCTTGTTCTTGTCCTCGTTTGGCTTTGGATCGGTCTTCTGTGATATCCACCGATATTACTGCTTTTGTGTAAAGAAACCGTTTGAGGTTTGTTCCCCCTTTGACAATAATTGTTGTTACTTAATAGCACCTCAGTTACACCGGCGTTGAATTTTGGCTCATCTCGGGGATAATTGATCCGTCCAGTTGTTGAACTCGAACAACCGGTGGCTGTGTTACGCTCAAGGTTTCGAAGCGTTTTGCCGAATACAGTGCTCAAACGATTTGATTTGGTGAGCCCGGTTTGACTAACACTCGGATCGTGACGACTGGATTGAATCACCGTTTGGATTCCGCCATGCCTTTGACGAGGAGATCGGCGAATATCCTGACTTCTGTTGAAGACCCGCGGCAAGTTGAACATGTTCCCATTGTTGATGATGTCTCTTCTGCTTCTGGATCGCACCAGTGTTTTAAGTAAATCCAGCAGAATTTCGCATAAGGCGTTAAGGGCTCTTAAGCTAGCGGAACTCAAGAAATTAAAGGCTGAAACTGAGCTTGAGATAGCGAAACTGCAGCTAGATGACGGGGAGGAGCGACTCTCCCCTGCTAAACGTAAACAGGTGAACCGATTCTTGGGGGATTGTGGAAATAGCGTGCGGACTGAGGAAATCCATAAGCTCTTTGCAAGCCAGTCACAAGTGACTTGTCGACCATTTGTAGAACTTCTTAAGGCCAAGCTTGAAATTTTTGATGGTAACCCGGCTGCTTATTGGAAATTTGTGAAACAGTTTGAGTACTTCGTCGAGGATATAGTCAGTGACAGTGGTCAGCATTTATTGTATTTGATTTATTATTGTAAGGGCAGGGCTAAAGAGGCTATCAGTGAGTGTGTTATGCTGCCCCCAGAACAGGCTTACGAGAGGGCTCGAAACATACTTCGTGAACTCTGTGAATTCTAAATTCTCGATTCTGAACTATACTACTGCACATTTACCAGTAGTTCAATTTCTTTATATTTTTCCCGTTGGACGGTGTGGTACTCGAGTTTACCTGTTCATGCACAAATGTTCGGCTTTAACAAACTGATAAAACCCTGCGATTTTTCTGCATTTATTATCTTTTTTTCTGTGCTTAATTGTTGTGAACTTACGGTTTGCGTCTCATCGGTTGTAATTTGTTTTACTGTGCCAATGTTACGGACTATTCGCCATTTGCGCAGACTTAACTGCTGACATGGAATAATTGCTGCCCGAATTAGCGAGTCGCATTACCTATTCGTAAGTTAATTGTATTCTTTTTTTGTTTATTACTGCTATTGTAGAACCACGGTTATTCAGTATACTCATTCCGCCCACTGCCCTGCATTTTAACTGCCCAGACCGTGCGTTAGTTAGATGATACGTTTAGCCTCATACTCTCTGCCGTAACACAAGTTGAATAGTGGTGAACTCGCGCTCCGATGAACGAATCAAGGAGGCATTCTTTGTCAGAGCATTCACAGCACAGCGAGAATAACGTAGCTATGACAACGTCTGATCAGCTCTCTGTTGCAATGCGTAGAATTGCGGAACTAGAAAGCCGTCTGGAAGCTTTAAGCTTTAATGATGCAAATAAGGTACGTGCTGAAGCAGTTATGCTGGACGGTAAATCGACGCTTGTTCTGCCTGAGTTATCTGGATTTCCCGTGTCTAATAATTATGCTGAAGGCCTCACGGAAAGAGATGGGGGACGTAGACGGATGGTGTTGTCGGATACGGCGCGGGACTTCGCTCAGTTCTCACAGGTTCGAATCCCGCCGCCTGAGTCCAACGAATTGGTTCCATCTGCGCCGGATGCTATCGCAGGTCTACCAAAAAGGGAAATTGTACGTTTCGACGGGGATCCGATGAAATATTGGTTGTTTATACGACGTTTTTAAGCCAATGTTATGAGTATTACTTTTAACCCTTGTGTGAGACTTTCATATCTGATTAATTACTGTGAAGGCCAGGCACGCGAGGCTATTGAGAATTGTGTTATATTGGATCCGGAAGAGGGTTTTCTTGATGCCATGGAGACGCTCAAATTGAGGTTCGGCCGCCCTCACTTGATTGCCAGAGCTTACATCGAAAGTCTAGTCAAAGGACCATCGATCAAGGCGAATGATTCGGAAGCGCTCCACAGATTAGCCGGGCAGATGAAAACTTGCTTAAATACGCTGCAACAACTAAATTACGAGGCCGATCTGAACGCGACTGTGACGGTGTCGGCGGTGATTAGACGACTGCCTTACTCACTTCAGCTCGATTGGTCAAGGAAAGCTACCAGTATCCTCCGCACTTGTAGAGAGCCCGCCTTTAAAGACCTGTACCAGTTTGTTTGTGACGTGGCTGAGACTGTTACTACTCAGGCTATGTACTCGAATGAAATCATTAGAAGGACTGAAGGACCCTACACGGCAGAAAGACCTCAAAGCCGTGGCAATCGCATAACCACCTTGGCAACCGGAGGAACAGTGCCGCAGACTCAGAGATGCGCGCCCTCGTGTGTCGCGTGCACAGCGCACCATTACCTTGATCAGTGCCCTCGATTCCAAGCCTTTGATCATTCCGAACGCTTGCTGCTCGTTTCTGGAAAGAGTCTATGTGAACTGTGCCTCAAAGCTAACCACAAGTCTGAGCTTTGCAGATCCCGAGTCACGTGCGGATTCAACGGTTGCCAGTTGAAACATCATCCTTTACTACACGAAGCCAAGACGAACCAACTAACTTCACCAAGAGCTGTGGTAAACGAAACGAATGTGTCGTGGGGTCGAATAGCTTTAGGGATTATTCCAATTCTGCTGCGTGGAAAAACCAAGTCACTGGTGACCAATGCTTTACTTGACCCAGGATCTGATTCGTCACTTGTCGATGAACAGCTGTTGCAAAGGCTTGACTTACCAGCCAGACCGTCAGTGGTACAAATAGCAACGGTTAACGGTGATTCAACGATGTGCTCGCAAGTTGTACGCCTGGAGTTGCAACCGCTGGAAGGTAAATCACTGCATGTGGATCATGCGTGGGCCGTCAAAAGGATGCCTAAGGTACAGAGGATAATACCGGAGCCAGAACGCCTGCGCAGTTGGGAACACTTAAAGGACCTACCGTTTATCGATGGTTGTGATGAAGGAGTCGGAGTGCTTATTGGCATGAATGTCCCGGAAGCCCACTGGGTGCTTGAGCATCGGTATGGAAAACCGTCAGACCCCTTTGCCATACGAACACCGTTAGGTTGGATCCTGCTCGGTCCGGTGGGGAGAAAAGGCGTAACGAACATTTACACCAACTCAATCAGTGTAGAAGACTCTACTTCGAGCTTTCTTGAAAGGATGTATGAGTTGGAATTCACTCAGCCATGTAGCTCAAGACGCGGAATGTCTGTTGAGGATAAACGCGCATTAGAGCAGATGGAGTCATCTATCGTTAAATGTGGTTCACATTACCAACTCAATTTATCATGGAAAAGCGCATGCCCAAATTTGCCAAACAACTATCCTGTCGCTTACCGAAGACTGATGTCATTGCACAAAAGGCTCGTTGCCAACCCAGAGTTACATCAGATGTACACAGCTGCCGTTGAAGAGAACGCGTCGAGTTGGTTTGTGGAAATGATTGACCTAGGACCGCTTGGTGATGGTGGTGGCGATTCTGAAATTTCCGACCAAAAATACTTGTGTTTTCATCGCTTGGTTTCGGCGATCTTGCTATCGCCATTTTCTCCGACAATTGGCCGCCATCTTGTTTTCGGACTATTCATGATGCCGAAGCAGTCACCCTGTGGTACTTGCTCCAAACTAGTCGGATACTGTGCAAATTCCCTCACGTGTGTTTTGTGCCAAGTTAAATACCACATTTCATGTGTTAGATTATCAGTTGAGCGTTTCCATCGTCTTCGCGAGATCCAACACGATTTCGTCCAAACCATATGTGAAAATTGCCGGAATAGGATACAGCCAGAAAGAGTAAAGCTGACGTGCAGGCCTCAGCGTTTCGTTGCGAACAGCTCCGCGTGTTTGGCCCAACAACCTAACAACCGAAGAGCCTTCAGGTTTCGGCTCAGTCGTCCTCCTCTACCCGTGCAAACTCACCGACACGAAGTCAAACCGTTGTGAGAAGCCCAGGTGCACCTGACCTAAATTGGTTACCTTTGTTGTGTCTAACGGACACTGATGTCCCAGCAAGTGAAATTCTGAGCGCTAAAGACCAGTGGAAAGAACAGAGGACGAAATTACGAAGGGACGTTGGGCGTTTACGTAATGTAAGTCAACAGTTAGCCAAACCACGCGAGACTGGTAATATACTTTGCCCTACAACGCCAACCTCACCCAACCAGAGGCGTTATAATCTCGTGATCTTTCACGCACCGGAGTCCAGTGATCCACCACCCCAAGTGCGCTACGAGCACGATGTTGAGTTTTTACAGGGTCTAATTGATAGACTCCTCGACGCTGATGAGGACTCGGTAAAAGTGAGGCAGATTACTCTTCATGGAAAGCAAGGTGATCAACAAAATCGGCCTATGAGAATCACTTTTGTGGACGAAGTCAGTCCAACACCAACCTTGTCCAGCCTAAGTAGGCTGAAAGGTTTGAAGATCCATGTTCGTCCAGACCTGGACCGAGTAGACAGGGAGCGGCTCAAGTCTGCCATCATTGAGTTGAAAAGACGCACTGGTGAGGGAGAAACAAATCTTCGTATCGTAAATTTTCGGGTGGTTTCCAACAATCCGCGAATCAGGATAAACAGGCTCCTCACACTTCAAGCACGCCCGGTGGCTCCTGCTGCGGCCTGCGAGTAGCCTTCACAAACGTTTGCAGTATTATGAATAAGCGTGATGAACTTTGTTGTTTCGTTGCGTCTGAGCGGCCAGACGTAGGGGGACTCGCAGAGACATGGCTGCATGCAGAGTTATACACCCAAGAACTTGAACTCAACGGTTACTCGTGTTTCCTATGGGATAGGCTAAAGAATGCCCACGGTGGTGTCTTAATTTACATCCGGTCCTCCCTGCGTGGGAGACTTGTGAGCACCTACCGAAGTGACGATGGTTTGTGTGAGCTACTGTGGTGCTCCATCCGCCTCAGGCGCGGAGAAATGCTTGTGGGCGCAGTTTATCGCAGTCCCCTGAGTCGTTGTTTGGATTGGCTGACCATTCTTCAGACCCACATGAGTCGTCCACACTTTGTACTTATGGGCGATTTTAACTGTCCTCGAATTCGATGGCCTGATGTGTATTTGATGCCTGGACATAGTGAGGTTGAAGCAAAGTTCGTGAATTTGGTACTTGAAACTGGTGCATCACAACACATATGCCAGCCAACACGCATATCAACACGTTCAACCCCGTCCTGTCTCGACCTGATGTTAACGAGCTACGAGTGCGTGACGTTAGGATCCTGGAGCCCTTGGCTACGAGCGACCACTCAGTACTGATAGCTGATATGAAATTATCTTTGCCGTATTCACATCCGCAGCAATCAGCTCCCCACTACTGGAAAACGGAATTCTATGGTCCAGCTTGAGCCGCGAGCCAACTGGATTGGTCTCTGTCACATGCTGCATTTGTGGAAGATTGTTGGATAGTTATAAGAGATTGACATCATTGTGTTCCAAATTTGTGCCATTGAAATGTCGGAAGGTTGGACCGATTAAGCCTCATTGGTTTGACAAGAAGTATGGAAATCTGGCTCGGAGGCGGCGCAGACTGTGGGACAAATTCCTCCTCTCTGGCTCTGTCAATGAGTATGAACAGTTTACCTGAACATGTGATTGAGGCAACATCTGTGCAACAGTTCAAAACGTTGATAGATTTGTATTTTGCCACTATTCGATTCAGAGAACGACTGCACACTTACGATGACATATCACGTTTGTGAATCCTGAAATATCGTAAGTCCAATATGTTAAATGTTACATGAGAACGACAAGGATATTCACGGTTGGCAACTTTTATAACGTTTTCACCATATTTCGAAAGAGTTGTACAGAATTCATTTCTACTTGCTCTATAATACAGTACTCAGAATATACCGAAGGCTAGAACGAACGTCTGCTCTAATTTCGTCCTGGTCACTTACAGCTATCTGTGGAATAAACTACCAATAACACTCAGGTCATGTGACAATGTGGCAACATTTAGTAGCAGACTCGCCAATTACTTTGATCTAACTACCCTAAACTCTATATTCGTTTGGGAAAAATCCCTCGATAAGCTATTCCAAAAGGGGCCCAAAAACATATAAACACCAATGTTTTCATAACTAGGATTTGGCGTCACCCACCCGGCAGAATGTTAATATTGAGAAATAATTCCCGGAGATGACATCAGAAACAGAAAGTAGCGAACAAGGTTGTTTTCAGGGCTTCATCATCAGGCTAATACAACCACAATAAAGCAAGCTAGAATAGACACAATGGGTTTAAATTGGCTCACTGAAGCAGAGTAACTAATCGATAAGTCTACATGTTTGGTCAAATTGAGGCGAGGTCAAGTGATGTGGCGTGACTGCCATTGTTAGTCGCGTTGATCTGAGGCCAAGGCAAGGTTAAAGTATGGACGAGCTTTTTCTGTGCACATAGGTCCAAGTTATAGAGCCGAATTGCGATCGCCTCTGCTGTCGACAGCAGGCCACATCTGACTGCCCGTATGTAACGTCCGGGGCACAACAAGTGGAAGTACGACTATCCTCACTGCAGAAACAACTCAATGTGCGTAAGCCACAGAACTTATTTCCTCCTGACCCTGAGAGATACGTTCACAATTTCTCCTCAGTACCATTAGACAAGGTTTTACTTGAAGCTCTTCCACTCGTCCCGAAATTCTGCTGTCCACGAAACTATGTTAAACAGCTGGATTTAGAGGTCCAATTTGAGAATATTCACAAGTAGCTACACTTTCGCCGTCCTCAGCCTCAGCAGCCGAGCAGTATAAATCAATGCTGGTTAACGCATGTTACGAGTACCTAACTTATAAATCGTGTACCAAGCATCTATTGAAGCAGGAACATCTAGACGCCCTTAAAGAACTCAAGCGAAACGATAAGGTACTGTTGTCTAGGCCGGATAAAGAAGCCGGGATTGTTCTGATGGACAGATCGGACTACATCAGTAAGATGTATGCCATTCTTTCTGACGGGACAAAATTTCGTAGAGTGGATAATGAGAATGACAAGACACAGGCAATCGAGAGATTCATAACGAAGCTCCTGCGTTGCTTAAAGCAGGAGAATGTAATCGACTCAGATATATTTGAATACACCAGACCGAGTGGGAAAGTGATTTCAAGATTGTATGGCCTGCCCAAAGTACACAAGGAAGGGCTATCACTAAGGCCGATACCGGATATGTGTAACTCACCGTATCATTCAACTGCCAAGTGGCTCGTCAAACGGCTGGAACCAGTCAGGAAAGCCATAGCTAGATACAGTCACAAGGACACCTTCGATTTTCTTGACTCAGTGAGACAAATTGAGCTAGCTGGGCGACAGATGTTTTCCTTAGATGTGGTGTCTCTTTTTACCAATGTTCCATTGGAGGAGACCGTAGATTATCTATGCGAGTTCGTCCAGCTGCGCAACATCAATGTTGGTATCCCACTAGACCGGCTGAGACAACTGCTACTCATGTGCACACGAAACATTCAGTTTCAGTTTAATGGAACGCTATATCGACAAATAAACGGGGTGGCAATGGGTTCACCATTAGGGCCGTTGCTGGCGGACTTCTTCATGAGCAAATTGGAGTGCAACCAGCTGAACGAAACCATCAACAGCTTGGTTTATTACGGTCGATACGTAGACGAAATATTTTGTATCGCGAATAATGGAATGTGCATCGACGAACTATTGGCCAAGCTTAACAGAGCACACAGCAATATAACTTTCACTATCGAGCTTAAATGTAACGACACGTTGGCATTTTTAGATGTCCAAATCAAAAGGGCATCAGATGGGTCAATGCGGAGGAGGGTGCACAGAAAAGCAACCTGGAATGGGCAATACATAAGCTGCGCTAGCTTTGTTCCGATAAGTAAAAAAGGAACCTCGTCCGTTGTCAAAAGGAGAGAGAGCAAGGAGAATATGTACAGATGATACGCCTTCAGATGAGCTGAGTTTTATACGAAAGGTACTCGAGCACAACGGGAACCCTGAGAAATTCATCCAGAGTCACATGGAACCACGAGTACAAAAGCCCAACTACGTTTCCCCGGAGAAGCGGATGATATACTTATCGTTGCCATTTAAGGGTGACGAGATAAGTTTAGTGAAATAAAGGTAGATACTACTGCGCCGCGTATAAGTAGTGTGGTGGTGCAAGATGACACACCAACAGCGAGCCCTGCCGACTTCCACAAAGTTGAAGATGACATCAGGATTACAGTTCCATGCGCACGAAGAGTGAACACAGAGGCAAGCACCAGTTGGGGGACACTCCATGGAGATCACGCAGATAAGCGGACGCCTCCAAGGTATGAACGAACACACCTAGTGTAAGCCACTTTAGCAATAAACAATTACCGCCTACCCCTTGGGTTCTAACATTTGGTGCTGTGACCTCGCAAGTCATGAAGATTCCCTGACCGGAACCATTTGAAGACGGGGATGTGAAGGCGTTTTTGGAGGATTTCGAGGAGGTGGCAGAGGCGGTAAGATTGAAGACGGACTGGCCGAAGGTGGCGGCCCTGCGAAGTCTCCTCAAGGGCAGGGCGAAGGCGGTTCTAGTGCGGCGCGAAGAGGTCCGGTCAAGTTGGAGTGGACCACCGCGAAGGAAGCGTTGCTCTCTGGCCTGGACACGCCAGCGGACCGCCAGGAGGCGATGCGACGGTTCAAGGCGTCGCGGCTTGGTGCTGGGACGGATCCCCTCGTGGTTGCGGTGCACCTCAGGAGCTTGTTGGACCGCGCCTTGCCGGGGTTGGATGGGCCGTCAAAGACGCAGTTGCTGGTGGATCAGTTTTTGGCCGGCCTCCCACAGCCAACCGCGGAGCGCGTTCCGATTGCGAATGCTACTCGGAAGATGCAATTGGAGGAGTTGGCGCAAGTTACTCGAGACCTGGGCGACGCACCACTAGCTGCGCTGAAGGAAGAGCCTCATGAGAATATGGAACGGATGGACAAATTGGAACCGATGATGGAACAGCTTACGGAAGACATCAATGGGCTTCGCGTTCAGCGTTATCGGGTGCGCACCAAGGGATGTTGCTTCATCTGCGAGAAACCGGGGCACTAGAAGAGACAATGTCCGCAGAGGCGTGGTGTTACTCGTGTGTCGAATAAACGTGTGCAACCTTATTTGTCTGTTCGGATCGAGGATTATGTGCTTGGGGCGTTGAGCAGGATTGCGGTTGAAGCAATTGTAGAAGTAGACGGAACGATGGAAAGGTGTCTGATCAATACGGGTGCCGCTGTGTCTCTAATCAACCATCGGTGAGGTAAAAAGCTTCAGTCGTGCTGCACGATCGTAAGAGCGGTTGGCGGTCATTCAGTGGGTATTGATGGGATAGCCGAACACACCGTGGGAATCGGGGGACGAAAGCGAACACACTTCTTTCTCGTGTCACCAGATGCGAAACAAACCATATTGGGAGCAGATTTCCTGGAGCTCAATAAAGCTGTCATTGATCTAAAGCGTAGGAAATTGCTAATGGAACGCAGGTCACTACCACTCATTAATCGTGGAGAAATGAGATCTTCGCAGTCGGTCGTTGCTGTGTTACATTTGAGCCCATCTTTGCAGTCGCTGATCAACAAATACCAAACCGTGTTTACGGATTTGTTTACCGTGTGTTCGTTCATACCTTGGAGGCGTCCGCTCGTCTGCGTGATCTCCATGGAGTGCTCCCCAACTGGTGCTTGCCTCTGTGTTCACTCTTCGTGCGCATGGAACTGTAATCCTGATGTCATCTTCAACTTTAGGGGTCGGCAGGGCTCGCTGTTGGTGTGTCATCATGCACCACCACACTACTTATACCCGGCGCAGTAGTATCGACCTTTAAGCCACGACACTCCTCCCCCTCCAAAGGACTCGCGTCAGCTGCCTTCCGTCGGAGTCTTTCTGACCGCCGGGGATGTTCACTGTATGAGCGTGTTTCCTCCTGCAATTCGTACAACTTCCTCAGCTCGCCGGCATTCACCCTCCGCGATTCACCTTGCCGAGCGATTGTATACACTGGGCCTCGCCGGTCGACCACCTCGTACGGTCCTTTCCACTTCGCTAGGAGTTTCCTCTCCCCTGGGCCACAAGTGGGATAGCGTTGATGGTCCCTGTACTTCACTTGCGAACCAATCTGTAACTCGATATTCCTTTCACCTTTGCTGGTCTGGAACTTCGCCATCCTCCGCGCCTGAGTCGTCTGTAGGTTGCGGTTGGCAGTCTTCCGGTTATTCCGTGTCTCCTCGGGAGATATACGGCAAGTTGGCCACATTCCAATCTCTAAGTCCACAGGTAGACGAGATTGTCGACCATACATCAAATGGAATGGTGATTACTTTCTGGAAGCCTGTTTGGTTGCTCGATGGGCCAGCAACAGTAGTGGCAACGTTTCCTCTCAGTATCCACCTTTTGCTGCTAGCCACTCCTTGATTGTTCTATTATTACGTTCCGTCAGGCCATTAGTTTGCGGGTAGTATGGGGTGGTGCGCAATTTCGTAATGCCAAGTTTCTCCAAACAGTTCCGGAATTCTTCACTCTCGAAGCACAGCCCTTGGTCTGTTAATATGGCCTTTGGGATTCCGTGAACCGCTATCAAGTGATTCATGACAGCATGGGTAACGGTGCTAGCCCGTTGATCCGGGATTCCTGTCGCCTTAATCCATCGTGTGAAGTGCTCCGTCATCAATAAAATATATTGGTTGCCACGCCTGGTCAATGGAAACGGCCCCATCACGTCGATTGACCAAAGTTCACCAATTTCCGAGACCGGGATCGTCATCATTTGCTGCTGCATTCCTCGGCAATCCGTTTTCATGAGCTGACATTGCCTGCACAAAAGCACGCACTTCTCAACGTCCCTTTGCATCCCCGGCCAATACGCACGTTGTTTCAGCTGATCGTAGGTCCTGGAACAACCTGTGTGCGCCATCTCGTGACAAGAAACTACCAGATTCCGTCTTAGTTTCATTGGAATGACTGGCACCGAAGGGTTGCTACCTCCTAATATCCACATTAAGATCTCTGCTTCGTTCACTTGCAGCTTTCCCAGGTCTTTTGCAAACGGTCCCAACTGCTTAAGTTGGTTTTTGTTGAAGTTTGTCTGACCAGCTAATCGCGAGGTGATCAACTTGCGCAGGAGTTTGTCACTACGTTGCTCAGTTGCCAACCGTTCTGGATCATGCTCGCACAGTATACCGTTAACATCGAAAGCTACGCTCGGCAGGTCATCATCATCTATCATGCGTGACAAGAAATCCGCCGTTTGATTTTCCCTCCCCGGCACGTGTTTTATCGTGAAATCATACTCTTGTAGGCGCAGTGCCCATCTCGCCAGCTTTCCTCTGGGGTCTTTGGCAGACGTAATCCACTCCAACGGTCTGTGGTCTGTTTCGATGTGAAATCGCTGACCCAGGAGATATGGCCGCCATTTATCTAACGCCCAGACAATTGCGAGACATTCTTTCTCTATGGTTGGGTATCTGCGTTCCGCAGGTGTCAAAGTTCGGCAGGCATACTCAATCGTCCCATGGCTTTGTTTCAACACCGCACCGATCCCGACATCGCTGGCGTCAGTGGCTACCGTGAACACCTCAACAGCAATGGGCAATTTCAGGGTCAACTCCTGTATCGTCAAGACCAGTTTATTTTATTGTCGGAATCCCAAATCCCCATTTCCCCCTATACAATTTGTTTCCCTTGACATATGCCAAAACCCAGGTTGACTGTTCTACTCACCCTATGAACACTGATCAAACCCTCCGTGGTTCCTAAACGCTGTTATGCTCACTTGGTTTGTTCACACCCTTTGCATTCTGTTCACAGTCCGGTCGATTGGGCTGCGCGGGGCAGACACTTAGCCAATCAGTGGTTACAACCTGCCTGCCTGTTCATATCGGGCCGTTCTTTCAATTCACGCTATTGGTGTATTTACCCTGCCAATCGTTTCCATCTCTGACCTCCCGAACTGCCTAGCCTGTGTGTGTGTGTACATTCGGACAGTCATTGTGTGTTCGTGCCTTGTCTCGAGGTGGTTACTTTCGTTACGGCTTCGCCGCTCGTGTCCTTGTTCTTGTCCTCGTTTGGCTTTGGATCGGTCTTCTGTGATATCCACCGATATTACTGCTTTTGTGTAAAGAAACCGTTTGAGGTTTGTTCCCCCTTTGACAATAATTGTTGTTATTTAATAGCACCTCAGTTACACCGGCGTTGAATTTTGGCTCATCTCGGGGATAATTGATCCGTCCAGTTGTTGAACTCGAACAACCGGTAGCTGTGTTACGCTCAAGGTTTCGAAGCGTTTTGCCGAATACAACTCCTGCCTTCCCATTTCCTGTAGAATCTGATCAAAGGCTGGTTGAGCTTCTGCATTCCAAGTGAATTTCCTGTCTTGTTTCAACAGCTCGTACAAGGGTGAGGCCAAGATGTTAAAATCCTTGACGAATTTGCTGTAGTACCCGGCGCGGCCCAGGAATGTACGGAGAGTGCATTTCGAGGTGGGAACTAGGCTTCCTTGTATCGTCATTATCTTCTCAGGTAGCGGTTTCAGTTCGCCTTGTCCCACTTTATGGCCCAGTAAGGTGACACAGGTCTTTCCGATCTGGGACTTTGGTCCATTTATACGAAGTCCCGACTGCTGAATGCGTTCCAGAACTGCCGCGAGATGATGGATATGTTCCGCTTCTGAGTGGCTATACACCACGATATCATCCCCGTACACAACCATGTTTTCCAATTCACTCAGCAATCGCAGCACTAGATATCGGAAGGTAAACGGGGCTCTTGATAATCCAAAGGGCATCCTCTTAAACTGGTACTGTTTCTCACCAACGGTAAACGTCGTCTTCCTTCGATCTTCCTGTTTTATTGCCAGTTGCCAGTACCTGATCTCAAGTCCAGGACCGTGAATATCCTCGACTGCTGCAGCCGATCAAAAAGGTCAGCAACTGATGGAACTGGAACGAAGCGAGTCAAGGAAAATGCATTCAGTCTTCGGAAGTCGACACAGAATCGGTACATCCCATGCGTCTTCTTCACTAAGACCACAGGAGAGTTGTACGGGCTATGTGCCTCCTCAATCACGTCCGCGTCCAGCATTTCCTGCACTTGCCTGTTCACCTCAGCCTCCAGATGGATTGGTATCCTTCGAGGTCCATGGGGCCGATACGGTTGGCGAGTTAGCGGGATGTTGTACTCGATCCAATCGCAAAAACCATATTGGCTCCTGTCATCCGTAAACAAGGGTTGGTATTTGTTGATCAGCGACTGCAAAGATGGGCTCAAATGTAACACAGCAACGACCGACTGCGAAGATCTCATTTCTCCACGATTAATGAGTGGTAGTGACCTGCGTTCCATTAGCAATTTCCTACGCTTTAGATCAATGACAGCTTTATTGAGCTCCAGGAAATCTGCTCCCAATATGGTTTGTTTCGCATCTGGTGACACGAGAAAGAAGTGTGTTCGCTTTCGTCCCCCGATTCCCACGGTGTGTTCGGCTATCCCATCAATACCCACTGAATGACCGCCAACCGCTCTTACGATCGTGCAGCACGACTGAAGCTTTTTACCTCACCGATGGTTGATTAGAGACACAGCGGCACCCGTATTGATCAGACACCTTTCCATCGTTCCGTCTACTTCCACAATTGCTTCAACCGCACTCCTGCTCAACGCCCCAAGCACATAATCCTCGATCCGAACAGACAAATAAGGTTGCACACGTTTATTCGACACACGAGTAACACCACGCCTCTGCGGACATTGTCTCTTCTAGTGCCCCGGTTTCTCGCAGATGAAGCAACATCCCTTGGTGCGCACCCGATAACGCTGAACGCGAAGCCCATTGATGTCTTCCGTAAGCTGTTACATCATCCGTTCCAATTTGTCCATCCGTTCCATATTCTCATGAGGCTCTTCCTTCAGCGCAGCTAGTGGTGCGTCGCCCAGGTCTCGAGTAACTTGCGCCAACTCCTCCAATTGCATCTTCTGAGTAGCATTCGCAATCGGAACGCGCTCCGCGGTTGGCTGTGGGAGGCCGGCCAAAAACTGATCCACCAGCAACTGCGTCTTTGACGGCCCATCCAACCCCGGCAAGGCGCGGTCCAACAAGCTCCTGAAGTGCACCGCAACCACGAGGGGATCCGTCCCAGCACCAAGCCGCGACGCCTTGAACCGTCGCATCGCCTCCTGGCGGTCCGCTGGCGTGTCCAGGCCAGAGAGCAACGCTTCCTTCGCGGTGGTCCACTCCAACTTGACCGGACCTCTTCGCGCCGCACTAGAACCGCCTTCGCCCTGCCCTTGAGGAGACTTCGCAGGGCCGCCACCTTCGGCCAGTCCGTCTTCAATCTTACCGCCTCTGCCACCTCCTCGAAATCCTCCAAAAACGCCTTCACATCCCCGTCTTCAAATGGTTCCGGTCAGGGACTCTTCATGACTTGCGAGGTCACAGCACCAAATGTTAGAACCCAAGGGGTAGGCGGTAATTGTTTATTGCTAAAGTGGCTTACACTAGGTGTGTTCGTTCATACCTTGGAGGCGTCCGCTTATCTGCGTGATCTCCATGGAGTGTCCCCAACTGGTGCTTGCCTCTGTGTTCACTCTTCGTGCGCATGGAACTGTAATCCTGATGTCATCTTCAACTTTGTGGAAGTCGGCAGGGCTCGCTGTTGGTGTGTCATCTTGCACCACCACACTACTTATACGCGGCGCAGTAGTATCTACCTTTAATCCACCACAGGTACCCAGAGAAATGCATCCAGAGGCACATGGAACCACGAGTACAAAAGCGCAAACCCCTTTCCGCGGAGAAGCGAATGATATACTTATCGTTGCCATTTAAGGGTGACGCGATAGGGGAACGTACGACCCGAAGACTTTCCTTAGCAACAGAAAGAACGTATTTTGCCCCTAATCTCCGTGTAAGCTTCACCTCAACACCGCATGTGTGCCAACAACTTAAAGACAGAATACCTCGGTCGCAGACCTCTTTCTGTGTGTACAATTTCTCTTGCTCGCGTCGAGCAAGGTATATTGGGAAAACGACCAGGCGACTGTCCGTTAGGGCTCGAGGGCATTGCCCAGCTTGGCTCTACAGCGGCGCGAAGAAGAATGTAACGAGTGCAAGCATTGATGCACCTGGTTGACTCCGATTATAAAATCGATTCGCGTGACGCATTCACACCAATCTCCTGTGTGCCCGGACGTTACACACGAGCAGTCAGATGTCGCCTGCTGTCGACAGCAGAGGCGATCGCAGTTCGGCTCTATAACCTGGACCTATGTGCACAGAAAAAGCTCGTCCATACTTTAACCTTCCTTGGCCTCAGATCAGCACGATTAACAATGGCAGTCACGCCACTTCACTTGACCTCGCCCCAATAAGACCAAACACGTAGACTTTCGATTAGTTACTCTGCTTCAGTGACCAATTTAAACCCATCGTGTCTATTCTAACTTGCTTTATTGTGGTTGTATTAGCCTGATAATGAAGCCCTGAAAACAAGAATGTTAATACATGAAACGCATATCCCAATACTCCACCTACGCATGTCACCCATGTAAGAACATGGATTCTTCTGTACAAATTGATCTGTGCCGCTATAGACTCCGTTTCTCTAATGAAGAGAAATATAGGTATGATCATTATTTTTGTTATTATTATCATTATTAAATGAGCAACCTGTTGATTTCGAAATTGATACGGGTTCCGCAGGTACGCTAATACGAACCGATGTCCTGTCGCAACTACCAAAACTAGATCCCCCTACAAGTAAGATCATACAACGGACAGTTGGTGAATGGGTTGGGTACCTTTGTTGTACGTATCGCCTATCGCCATTCCACGGATCAAATCCGTGTGTACGTTTCTGGGGCAACAGGTCCAAACATATTTTGTCGCGATGGCATTAAACGACTTCCGGGCATCATGTCAAACGTCAACATGGTTAAAGCTTGTGTACAACTAACTAGGATTTTGCAAAAATATGTACCTTTTTTTGATCAAACTAAGCCAGGCCTGCTGAAGAATTGCGCGGCCCGATTGATACTGAAACCACAAGCAACATCGAGATTCTGGAAGGCGCGCACCGTACGTTATGCTCTTCGGGACAAGGTCGAGACCGAGCTGCGCCGACTGCTAGAAGAGGGTACACAATTGAACCCGTCCAGTATTCCGATGGGGCTGCCCCCAAAGTGCCTGTATTGAAAAGCGATGGTACTGTAAGGCTCTGTGGGGACTACAAAGTTACAACCAATCAAGCACCATAGCCAGATCGATATCCATTGCCTAAAACTGAAGATATCTAAGCCTCTCTCTCTGGTGGCTAACTTTTTACCAAACTGGATTTGAGCCACGCCCACCAGTAGACTGACAGATACACGTGCTTCCACCACCATCAACACAAATCTTGGGTTATTTCGCTACATACGCATGCCGCTCAGAATAAGCTCTGTACCGTGCCTACCTGGATGACATCCTAATTACTGGGCGCACAACTGTTGAACATCTCCATGTAGTCCTAAAAAGGCTATTAGACTCCGGGCTGATACTGAAATTGTGAATTTCTTGTACCGTGTGCAATACTTTGGGTACAAACGCTCGCGCGAGGATTTGTCTCCACTAGAAGAGAAAACCAGGGTACTACTTAAAGCCCCAGCGCCGAAAAATCTAAACGAACTACGCTGTGTTCTAGGAGCAGTCTCTCAGTTCTCCAGGTTCATATCAGCGTAAAGTCCTAGTTTCTTACACCGGTCTTCGTACGGTACACCTCGTAAATTGGGAATCAGCCTGGTGGCCACATGTTGCACTCACTCAATCTTTTCTACCTCACCCCGAGTGATAGGACAATACGCGTGAGAGCCATACTCTAGCACTGGCTGTATTATTGGAACAAAGTGGCGAGTTGCAATCTCTTCGGACGGGAACGAGGTCCCCACATTTCAGTAAATCAGGTAATTGGGCCTTGTTAGTTAGGTACGCCATGGCACTTCACATGACGCCGCTGAAAGATATTAAAAAAGGCGTAGAAACATCTTAATAGCAATAATATTCATGGGCACGTACTGCAGAGTGGATGATTACAGCTTCGTGGAAGCGCGGTAATAATGGGCTATAGTAGAAGAGCGATGCTTCTGGCGCACATTACAAGCGAGGCAATGGTGGACGATTCCGGATCCTTTGAGCGCATTTTTCGCTCCTTTTATCGTAAACACGAAGATTTGCAGGATGATATGAAAAAATTCCAACTGGAAACAGCCATACAGTGGTTTCACGGGAATTCCACGAGAAAAAGACGGGTGAAGAATCACCGGAGCGCTACCCTTATCGCTATGTTCAATTCCGGAGTGTACACAGCACACGTACAAACGTTATTGGAAAGAGGTTAGTGATGTATGATCATGCACTGATATGTATCGCATGTAGATACAGGGATTTTGTTTGGCACGCTCGATTTTTGTTCATTCTGAAGGGTCTGTGTTATGAGCGTGGAGCATGTAATGTGGCAGATAGCCGCGATTTTCAAGTTGGAAATCCCTGGCTGTATGTGTGCAACGGGCGATTGATGGAGGCGCAAGAGTTGGAGGTTGCCAGGCTTATGTGTAGTTTTAAAACCAATCGTGAGGTGCGCGCGCACATTTACCGACACTACGGTCGGTTGCTGAACCGAAACGACTTGCTGTCAAAAAAGAAAAGACATCCTAAACCGAAATCCGATGAGGTTCGTGAAGTTACGGAGTTAATGGAGAAGAATGAGGATCACATTCGTGCGCCGTTTTTGTGCCCTGCAGCACGTTGCACATAGTGGAACGATATCGAGAGGTGATTTTGTCGGATGCAACTCATCAGTTAAATTACGGCGGCTACGTGTTACTGCACTGTATGTTTGTAGACGTAACGGAGGTGGAGTTTTCTTAATTTTACGCCTTGTTGTTAAGTGAGACCTCCGGCAACTACGGAGAGGCTATACAAGTAATGCGTGATATGGTACCAAGTACTGTCTCTGTAGAGACCCTCGTGATGGATAACTGCTTCGCACAAGTCAGTGCCTTCAGGTCCGTGTATCCTGATGCGGCGGTGGTATATTTCCGATTTCACGTTCTTCAGGACATGAGTAGGCGTTGTTCCCAGCTAGCTGGAACCACCTCGGTTGTGAGAAGTCGGTTACGGCAGTGGTTCCGTAATTTGGTGTACACGCGGGACTCAAGACAGTTCGAAAGGATTTTGCATGCCATCCAGTCCTTGGATACCGAATGTCAAGAGTACCTCCGGAGAACATGGCTGCGGTGTACCTCATCTAGGGCTACGCATCGACAAAGGTATATTTGCATGTTTGGCTGCGCGACGACTAACCGGGTAGAGAATGAGAACAAACTTTTGAGGAGACAACTAAGCGAGAAGTCATCACTGAAGATATTATTCAACGTGGTTGTGGAACATGTGAATGCGTGCATACAACAGCGTTCGCTGTTGCTATGTAGGCATCCTACGACACACTATGTTCCCCTCGTGAACCTGTTCTCCGCCACGCCCATTCTTGTTCAGTTGCTGCCATTTGCAAGTGGTCATTTTCTTCCGCATTGGTAGAATGTCGGCATATGCGATGCCTCCCCGTATGGTGTTACGTGGATGGTTCGGTGCATGAGATGTACGTTGACAAGGCGCTACAAGATACGTGGCTACAACTGCACATGTGAATACAATCGTCAGTGGCGTATCACTGTGTTAATTGGTGCCACGTATAAAATCTCAGAGGGAGGAGTTTGGACGTTGAAATCGCAACTTGTCGTTAGACGGTACCAGCATCCGGAGCATGAAAGTGACGTGACAGGTGGTTTGGAGATAAGATCGCGTGATCAGCCCGTTGAACTGCCGTCAACGCACACGAGCTGACGGCTCAGCTGAACATTCCATTAGGCAACATGGGATCGGCAGCATTCTCACGTGCTGTGCTGTCCCTACAAATGCTTGTAGACATGATGTTAGGTAACGCTGAGGTAAATATGTACTGCTCAAAGTAGTACTGCAAGGATCCACTGCCTCTTGATTCCACTGAAAACGTACAACGCTTGAAGGGTAATTGCCAGAATGTGCAACTAAACCGGCAGAGTAGCGGCAATCAGACTGAAGTCCATAGCGGAGGCGCGGTTCCAACAGCCACCATGGAATCCCATGTTTCGGATTCAGTCGCACAGAACAGTGACACATTGAATGTTCCTGAAAAGCCACCTGTTGAAGCCACTAAACGGAAGTCGCGGATCGTTCATCGAGTGACGGAGGTATCGATAGCCTTCACGTTGACCACGGGAACGAAATTCTGACATCTACACAACACCACGTCCGCCGTGTGCAAACCCCGGAGCAAAAGACCTAGAGTGAGGAAAGAGGTTTCCCATTACGATGACAAAGACGTGTGCAACCTGTGCTTCCGGGAGGACGATGACGTTCACGAGAGCGCACATGTGGAGTGGGTGATGTGTGATGTTTGCGAACGTTGGTTCCATTCCTCATGTGCTTGCTACTTGGGAACAGAATGCTTCAGTTGTGTGCATTGTGAAAGGCAATGAACACAAGCAACAACCAAGCAATGCATGTCCGCTATATTACTCACATGCAGGTAAGCGTGCTGTGTTACGATGCACTGCTTTTGGTAGGTCGGCCCATACTTCGTAACCCCCTAGCTGATGTCTTTAAATGTACCAGACAGAGACCAACTACCAGTGGTCAGGCGGTGTCAAAGTCGGTGGCCCATTTAACAGCATTCCATGGTGTTTGCGTACATATTCGTTGCAAGTGTTCATACATGTTTCCCTATGCATCTTTGACTTCTTCTCCAACTTCTTGTGTGTGTACTTCATATGCCTATGGATGACGCCCGTAACGCGCTTATCTACCCATGAAGAGTGGCACCATTACCATGTGCCAGGGCGGAAATTGGTTGGTTTCCTTTCAGGAATGTGGGTGTGGATTACTTTGGCCCCATTTGTTGTAAAGCGAGGAAGGACTGTGGAAAAGCGCTTTGGGTGCATATTCCATTGCCTGCAAACCAGAGCAGTGCACTTGGAAGCAGCCCACGACCTCTCAACTGATGCATTCATTACGGCGTTCATCCGTTTTGTCGGCAGACGGGGCTGCCCCTCAGAAGTATATAGTGACAACGGAACGAATTTCGTCGGGCCAGTTAGGGAATTACGTAATGGTGTTAAAAAATGGGATTAAAAACGGATTGACGGAGAGCTATGCCTTCGTGGTGTGCAATGGCATTTCAATCCACCATTTGCAAGTCACAGGGGCGGGGTGTGGGAAAGAGTTATCCGCTCTGTAAGGAAAATATTGTACGGCGTATGCAACGAGCAACGCCATACTGACGACTCCCTAGCCACTGTATTCGTCGAGGTAGAACGGATTCTAAACAATCGCCCGCTAGTTCCACCCACCTCCGATAGCCAAGATGCTCCTACATTAACCCCGAACAGCCTACTTCTCATACGATGCGAAAGCTTGCAGCTACCAGACTTCGACATCAGAGACAGGTATACTAAGCGCTGGAAGCAAGTAGCCCACGCAGCCACGGGATTCTGAAAGAGATGGTTAAAAGAATACATAACAACATTACAATCTCGACAGAAGTGGCAGCTTCCGACCAAGTCTGTAGAAAAAGACGAATTAGTGTTGTGGCTTCCGAGAAACTACCAAGGGGTTGTTGGCCGCTGGGTCGAGTCGTGAGTTGTGAAGCCAGCAATGACGGTTTAGTAAGGACGGTGTACATTAGAACGAACTCAGGTATATTTTAAAAAAAGATGTCAGAAAGGTGTGCCGCCTGGAGGGCGATGAGTAGCAGCGCTTAAATCTGGCTTGGAGTGAAGGGTGGTAGTCATGGAAAACGGCTTTCACCCAAGCGCTTCGATGCCCAAAGACGCCCACGAACGGCGCTTGGTGGGAGTCATGGAAAGCGGCTCCTGCCAAGACGCTCTCGTGTGATTGCGTTGCTTTCCCTTATGTTTTTCTAAGGAGCGCTACTGTAGGCAGTTGTAGGACCGAGAGCCAGAGTGGAGTCGGGGACGTACGAGACGTCAATCGCAGCAGAATTTCGGAGGCAGTGTAACGCGCTTATCTACACATGAAATTCTTCTACTCTTCGCTTCGTGGTCTAGTCTACAGACCTTGGCCGATCGTTGATGGATATCGACCAGCGTTCACGCGCGCCTCCGTACATTCCCATTGTTAGCGTTGTAGGTGTGTCTGTGTGTGCATGCTAATTCCCGGCACTGGTTCCGTGCGTGTGCGGCTACCGACGACCTTGGATCTCCAACCCTACTCTTCGCCGAACATGACACGTTCAGCCCGGAGCATGTGTCGCACCCCTTCCCCCGTTCACTGGTCGCTCGTCCAAACACCATGTTTATGCGTGCCATTAAACTCTCACCCTGTGATTGGACCATGTATTGATTGGTCAACGCCATTATTCTTAATACTCGTAGCACTCAGGTGTGGTGACTTGTTCCTTTGATTGTCCGGCGTAGACAACTCGTTCCCTCCTATTGTTTACTGACACCTTGTTGTCAACTTGCATACACCGGGATACTGAACAATTGAACTATGTCCCAATTATCAACTGTATATATTTTAATAGTACCGTAGTATTTGTGATCCGACTTGTTTTGATTTCGGGATCTTTGGCTACGCGTTATTCAACGTTCACGGTGGACGTTACAACGCCCTTATGCTTTGACTTGATTACATTCTAGGATGCCGCTGGTCGCTAGGTATCCTGGAGATTAGTGATTGCGCGGGAAATCTCCCGGCTGGCTCTGAGCGCACTATAACTAGGCGAACTATTGAGCGCGAAGTACAGCAGAGCCGGCATGCTTACAAGGGAGCCTTGTAGGCTAACGTGATGATTATCATGCCAGCAGACGTAGAACAACAGGTAGCACTGATGAAGTTCCGTTGGCCTGGAGCACGTGAAACGCATGCCTGATCACCGGGTGCCTAGGAGGGCCTTCTGCAATCCGCCAGTTTTAGGGTGGCACATGGCTCGCGAAGACAGCGGTGGCGGCTCTACTGCGGTCTCCTAGTCCGACTACCTGTTCACACGGTGTTTGCCGCTGAGTAACCTGCGGCGTAATGCCTGCTTATTACGTGGGCCAGTGAAAGCCGCAAGGATCGTGTCTCCCCGATGCCGCCTTATCTGTGCACTGTTGACTGGTGTTTCGTACGGAATGTCACAGTACACAACGTATAGGCGCGTTGGCCCTGAATGTTTGCTTACGGCATTAATGTTCTCAGCTGATACCCATTCTCTTCCTCTTGTTATTCTTTCTTCCATACGTCATTCTCATTGCACGGCAGCGAAGGTTCCGTTCAAATTGGTGACGTATCGCTGTTGCTGTTGTTTTATTGGTCCACAGTGATGAACATTTAAGAAAGTGAGAGGAGCAACCTCACACTGTCTCCATTGCCTCAATGCCGGATACATTCGTCACGGAAGGTACCCTTGTTCCGCGTTTGCGATTCCTTTTTATACAAGGTACAAACCATTTCTCAGTGTTCACGAGTTGCGGGTTATGAGCCATTTCAACGCTCGCCCGCGATGTCGGGAATATTTGTGAATGGTTGGGACGTCCATTTTCCACATCGTATCATGCTGACATAATTCCTAATAACCATTTCCCATAGAGCCAGTTATCAAGTGACTGCTCACAACGCCTTCCTAATGCTTTGGTAATTTCCTTTCAAGATTGACCAATCATATACCCCATACGTTAGTATAGTAGTTCCGCACTGCCCAGAAGCAAACAAGTTATGTGAGACATATGTGCACACAGGCACAATTCGGGAAATTCAACGCGCCCTGGTAAGCAATTTCCATTGACCATGTCGTTACATGTCACTTCAGTAGTCCAACTCATATTCGTTTACATACCCATACCAAACAGCTTTCGCGGTGCCGCCGCATTCACTTCATGCCATGGACTTCGCGTCCATGTTATGCTTCCTTGAAAACGTGGGTCGCCATTTAGTGAGTCATATTGGCATATGAGGGTTGCGTTCACCTGTAAGTGACACATACCGCTACACATCATTCCTCAGTGTTTGCGCGTTGCGGGCGCCTGGCGCTTAAATGCGCTCCCCACAATGATGTGAATAGTTAGAATCGGTACAAACAGCACTTTTGACCCCGTTGACATTTATCGTTCGTATTGCATTTCACATGCAAATACCGCTGCAGTGATATCATTGCACATGAAAAGCATGACAGCAACGCCGGGGAAGCTGCGTGACATGACTACTTTTGTACTTGTTGCCTTAATAATTTACATTTCATTTTGAAGTAACAGCACATCCTGTTATGATACCTCCGTGGATACTTTGTTGCGCCATTCATGCATATTATCACATCCATATGGTCTTCATAAATACCCAGCATGCAGGCGTGAGTAGCCAACTGCACAGGTCTCACCCGTACCCCTAATGGTGTCAATAATTCCTAATCCATGTACCATAACTGCCAACCGTTCATGCTGGCCTATGGAGCCCCAGGCGGATACTTCCCTACTGCCCATACTGCTGGCACTTCCACCGGGCATGTCTGCGATCACTGAACGCCGGTAGCAAAAGCCTAAGAAGTCACCAAATTAAGACATACATCCGTAGGACTTATATACATCGGCTTAGCGCATTTACCTGTCCATGGTTCATTCGCTTGTACAGAGCAAGAGGTGAGACCATTGCTAGTTACCTTAATTACAGTTCATTGCAAGCTTCATGCTTGCGTTTGCCAGTCGACGCGCCTCTGGAGATCGCCGCCTTTGCAATAGGGGTATCATGAACATGAGTATTCATCACGTGGCATTCTAGCAGACAATTAAAACGTCAGCATGTGTAACAACTATATTAACTGGTAAGCTGTTGCAAACATTCACCACCAGGGTTCGGCGAGACAGCATCAGACTCGAAGAATAGTATTCTTCGATTGCAATGCTTCCACTGGTTACGCTTGTCAAGGTATCCACTTTGAGTCAAAGAACCCCATTAGGTCCCCTTTTACCATCCCTATGGCTGAGAAGAGATCCTTTAGACAGCGGCAATACTCCAGGCAAAAAAAGCAAACTTATAAAATCGAAAACGGTGGTTAACCTCCCAGACGGATTTCCAACCACGCATCGGAATATTTTCTAGGAAGGCCCATTCATATTTACAGAGTGGATCATTAAGTTCCCAGTAAATCCCCTACATTTCGGTAATTAACAACAGTTACATAATCAAGAATATACATATATATGTGCCTCGCTACCAAAAGGAAACATTAACGGCGACCTTCACCAATGTTAAACCATTTTCATTATTACATTTCTCATTTAATACTACGGCAAATACATATAATTACTCAACTAAGCTTAAGCGCATACATTAATATATATATATATATATATTTGGTTGGCGACATCCGGTTTCGGATTTGCCCGTCACTGTGGCAAGCCACATGACGCCTACGCCTACAGAGGGACCATGGATGGCTTGCGCTGCACGACCCACAGCTCCAACCACATACCCCATATCCAGTGTAAACCCGAAGGAATAAGACCGGGAGGCATGTGGATGAGAACCACGTTTCATCAACGGAGCCGGCCCACACTCCTTCACAGGCAAACAAAAGCACGTAGTATTTGGGGAATCAAGCGCGCGGTGGCTGGACCGTGGTCCGTTCCACACTGAGTGCATGGAACCACTCTTCGAGCCTAACACGGCCACAAGGACCGTGCACCCCGTCCTCTCCAGCAACGACCAACTGTCTCTTGGAGCCAGTACGGACGAGGTAGTGGGTAATAGACAGGTAGGCACCTTGTCAACATGCACATCAAGCGCAGGCACACCGGAGAGATAAAGCAACAGCCAATCAGTTGAAACGACAAGATGAAAGAAAATAAATCGGATAATGCATATAGATACGGCGGCATAACTCTTCACTAAATGGGCGTATAAAATAAATTGGTTACGAATGAATCCTCGTTAAGTTTAACAGGCCAGAAAATATATTTTAAGAAAATGCCACAAACGCGAAAATGTTATCGAAATTAACTACAATTTGTTTCAGCGACGTGTGTAAGTTTAGAGAAGGCAGTACAGGTAGACGTTAATATGAGAAAGAAAAGCATTAGGACGAAATTGGAAGCCCAGCACCTGAAATAGACTGCATGCATGCATGTATGTATATATACATAATGCACCTGCCATTTTTCCACTTATGCTACGTCATGGTAGTAACCTTCTTACGCAAATCATACATAGATATTACACCATTCAAAGCACTTTTAACCGATGTTTCATTTTTATATATGGTTATTCACTGTCTTAACAGCTCCCACCACCTCTTGCAACATTATAATGTGGTCTCCTTCGCCCCCCCCTACTTTCCAAGTTTCATGAGTCGAATTATTTTCCATTGTAGGTCCTTATTTCTATCATAGCTCACCGTAAATATTGATGCATTTTTACATCGCCATTCCGCATAATTGTCGTCCCAGAACGTGCCTTCGAGAAGTTGCTGACTTGAAACCTAGTGACGGTAATTAATTTAACTCGCAAACATTAATCACACACTTATAAAATATACTTTGGAAGTTCATGGTTAGTTGATTATCGAATAACAACGTAACAACATTACATTTTCATTACATTTCTCCTTACAGATGTTGCACTGCAACTCCGCGAGCAAATACCTTCCCGCCAAAAGGTGACGACAGCTTTCCCCTTCGGAGAAAGTGCTGAAGCTGCGTCTGAGCGCCCAAAGCATTCGAAGGCTGTTTTGGGAAAGCCTATTCGTGCTATCCATGGACTTGAGGTCGTAGTGTGAGAGTACACCGAAGTCTCGCACGAAAGGCGTGGGATGCAATGATTGACCGGCCACCGTATATGTCCGACTGTGCTCACACTTACCCAGCCTCATGAATTGTGATTTGACCGTTACTTTTGGACTTCCCGAAACACTTGTGTCTGACAACGGATCTGTGTTCACCAGCAGTTCACCAGTTTCCCACCTTCCTCACCACAAATGGAAGTAGACGTGACTATCGCCCCTTATCATCCGTTTTCGAACGGTTTGGCTGAAAGGGCTGAACAAACGGTGAAAAGTGTGCTGCTCAAACAAAAACAGGTGCGTCTACACGCGTGTACGTCCAGATCTTGCTCTTTTTGCTTACCGAAATATGGTGAACGATACCACCGGAATAAGTCCTGCGGAGCTTACGTTTGGCCGCCGTTTGCGTTTTCGATTGGACTTACTGCACAGAAAAGGGGAATACCTGTAGTTCGGGTTGTCTGTTCAGGTTTAGGTTGGTTCTACAAGCCGAACTATGTGGTTGCAGACGTTTCTTCACCAATCGAGGTGACTTCATCAGTGCGCATTAAGTAAAAATTGACCGATGAGAGTGACGTTTGAACCTATCCACTTCGATTCACTTCCCGTGAACATTGGTAGTTTGCAGTTCGATCGTCGCCTCTTCTGGACTCATGTGGTGAATCAGCCACTTTAAGTTCTTCTTTTTGCAGTTGTTGGTAGATCGGGTCTAAGCCAATGCGCAGGTTTATCGAGTTCTCCGTAGAGAAGCATGCATTGAGAAATTCTCTTTCTCTTCTTGTCTCCCCTGCGCAAGGACCTCCGTCTTCACCCAATCAAACAGGTGCCCTTCTTCGTCAACACGTGTCGAGATCAATGATGTAGAATAATGGTTTCAACAGGCTCGCTCGTGTTCTTGTAAGCTTGTAGAGAACCTTTCTTCCTGTCTGGCTCACATAGGGTTTGCCACGATTTTTACACAGTATCCTGTAGACAACATTCCGACGTTTATGTGATTCCATCTTCCCCTTCGGTCTAGATAGGGTTGTTTTCAGAGTAACGGTTGGTATGTGAGATAACAACAGGTGGTAATGTAGAGGGGCCGCTCCCAAGAATGCCTCGGGGGAGCTCTTCGGAGCTAGCTGAGAGCGGATCGAGAAGGACGGCTAGCGACGAGCCTGGGCCCGGAACTACGGAGCGGGAATATGTGGACAGCGCAATAAATCAGACATATACGCCGCTAGCGCAGCCCACAGGACCGAGGCCGAGCCGATTGACACAGCCCAGAACAAGCAAGTCGAGAGCTCTCGAACGACTCCTGGCCGATCCAAATCGGGTACAGAGAAGTGGAGATCGAGGCGAAAACAGGAAGGCGGGTCTTCCAAGTCAGAGCTCCCGAGGGGAAAGGACTGGCTCGTCTCTAACATCCGTACCTGTGTTGCGTTGTGGGACGGAAATCTAGTCGATATTCGATGGCGCGCGTGAGACCGGAAGGTGTGCCCATTTTCGGTGTGCAATAAACGTCTACCCCCCTGTCGTGTCGTTTTCGCTACACTGGTGCCGTGACCATTCGCGATGGAGTTGACCCGGTTGGAGCAATTTGCGGCCGGTGACGCGGAGGCGTGGCTCGATGAGTTCGACGGAATTGCGGCTTGCGCGGGTGTGAGGGGGATGCAAATTTGCTAATTGCTTTGGGCACACGGTTGAGTGGACGAGCCAAGGCGGTGTATCTGCTCACTCGAAAGGCCAAACCCAGCTGTTCGTTCGCTGAGATGAGGGCCGCCTTGTGTGCAGAATTTGGGAAGGATCTGGAGAGAGAACGAGCACTGCAACGATTTCACGCAGCCAGATGGGACGAACAGGAGGATTTGATGGTGTCTTTCCAGCAGCTGGACAGACATCTAACGATTGGGCTCCCCGAGTTAGCGGGCAACGCAAGAGAGCGTCTACTGAAACAGCAGTTTATCCGAAGTCTGCCCGATCCACTCCGTGATCAGGTGAAATTGGCGTCGATGGTGGGAGACAGCAGTGTTGGATCTGGTGACGGTCGCCCAGAATTTGTCGGAACGAGTGACAGTGAGAAGCATCCAGCATGCTGAGTTGGAACAGAAAGTAAATCGCCTATCCGAAATGGTGGAGCAGCTGTTGTCGATAGAGTCTTCAAGCACCCCTTCACAACGCAATGTACGGGTAAGCCGGAACGGTCGCCGCTGTTTCCGATGCAACCAGAGTGGTCATGTGGCGAGATTCTGCACCAACGTCAAGGTGCCCCATTGTTTCTCTCTATCCATGCCGAGTCGGTGGCGAGTACCAGTCTTCCAGGTAACTATAGAAGGTGTGTCTGTCCGAGCCATAGTAGACACAGGAGCGGCAGTGTCAATTACGAAGAGGTTCAACGGGGTTCCAGTAAACCCATCTTCAATCACGATGCAGACGGTCGGCAGGCATTCTTTGAAAGTGACGGGCACGCAGCGGTTACGAATCAGGATAGGAGAAACGCTCATCCGCCATGACATGTTCATCGTGGAGGAGACGACCGAAACCATCCTCGGAACCGACATCCTGAATCGGCTCGGCCTCGGTCCTGTGGGCTGCGCTAGCGGCGTATATGTCTGATTTATTGCGCTGTCCACATATTCCCGCTCCGTAGTTCCGGGCCCAGGCTCGTCGCTAGCCGTCCTTCTCGATCCGCTCTCAGCTAGCTCCGAAGAGCTCCCCCGAGGCATTCTTGGGAGCGGCCCCTCTACAGTAAGGCTTGAGGGGCCGAGCAGTCATTTCCGATACCTTCTTGATGTAGGGTAAAGCGATCGGTTTCGTTGTTGTATGTTCAGGTGTGACATTTGTAGTCTTGCAGGTTATGTATCTTCGGATGAAATTGCGTGAATATGCATTGCGCATGAAGGATGTAAACAGATGGTTTTCTTCTCGTTGTGATTCCTCAGTATTACAATATGATTCTATCCTGCAAAACAAGGTTCGTATGCAACTGATTTTGTGACATTTTGGATGGTTGCTGGTGAAATTTAGGATTCGATCTGTGCGCCTTTCCTGTGAACTGATGTTCGTAGTTTCCCGTCAGCTGTTCTAGTTACCAGTACGTTCAAGAAAGGTAGTTTGTTTTCCGTTTCTGACTCTATGGTGAAGTGAATGCCGTCTATTGCATCGTTCAGCAAGTCTTGTGCGATCTGCAACTGGCTGTGTTTGAGTATTACGAACGTGTGGTTAACATATCTGACCCACCATTTCGGGTTCAAAACTGAGAGTAGATTTTCGTCTAACATTTGCATGACGATCTCTGCAATGAGATATAGCGGACACCATTGGGGCTCCTTTCACTTGTTCATAGAACGTTCCATTGAAGTTAAAGTATGTCGTGAGACACAGGTCGAGGAGCTTGCATATACTCTCGGTCGTCCTCCGCCAACATTCAGGCGCACTCTGATGTTTTCTTTCGCCACTTTTAAGTTGACAAAGTGAAGAGTGCAGTAAGGTCGAAGAACACCATTAATTCTTCATGATCGATTCGCATTCTTTGGAGCTTCTCCAAAAACTGCTGAGCGTTGTTTACGAAATACGGCGATCCTCTAGTCAGATGTTTAAGGCGCCTCCATAGTTCTATAGCCAAGATGTAGATGGGCGTAACAGGGATTGAGACGAGTGGCCGAAGTGGTACACCAGCATCTTCGGAAGTCCGTAGAATTGCGCGATGTTTGAGTCACGAGCTTGCATTCTATCGTGTTCGTCCTTGGTGAGTTGCTTCGAATCTTTGAGGTTTTTCAGGGTCTTATTTATTTTATTTGTTAAGTGCACTGTTGGATCGGTTTCCAAACAGCGGTACGTTGTACTACCGTTCACGTCGTATACGGGTCCCAACCCAACATGGAGTGCTGTCATCCAATCAGACCATACAACTGTCCAGCCAATCACCACTAAGCTGGAACCAACCAAACGATATACCCCAGTGATTCTGATAAACACGTGAACTACCTGTTGACACTTTGTTGACTCTGCTTGTCAGTATCTCTTGATCCGCTGTATCAATACTACCGGTCATTTCCACGATCTAGTATTCTATCCACCTACTAGAACAGCTCGGGTTATATCAACTGGCGACGGAATTGGTAATTAAAATGGCAATTTCAGCAGACGATCTCCGTGCAATTCTTCAACAACAGCAGTCGCAGTTCGAGGCCGCTCAGCTCCGTTTACTCGATACTCTAACGCGTAACCTCTCCCTGGTTTTCAAGGACAAGGCACCGCAGGATGAACATACCAACATTGAATCAATTGTTTCTACAATTCAGATTTTCCAGCATGACGTTGCATCGAGTGTTACTTTTGAGTCCTGGTTCAAGTGCTATGAGGACATTTTTCGTGTTGAGTTCGGTCGGAAGGAGGATTCATGGCGATCACGAACACTGCTTCGTAAGTTGGGGATCACGGAGCATGATCGTTTCGTAAACTATATTTTGCCCAAACATCCACGCGAATTTTCTTTTGATGACACGGTTCAGTGCCTCACACAGATTTTTGGCGAACGTTCCTCGCTCTTCAGCACACGTTGTCATTGCTTAAAACTCGTCAAGCACTCCATGGACGACTACATTACCTACACAGGTATCGTTAACCGCGAGTTTGAGCGTTTTAAACTTGCATCCATGATCGAGACACAGTTCAAGTGTCTCATGTTTATTTGTGGTCTACAATCTCCGTCAGACGCGGACATCCGCACACGTCTGGAGCAAGACCCAGACATAACGTTGCAGAAAATGGCTGAGGAATGTCAGTGCCTGATCAATTTGAAGCATGATTCCCGTATGGTGGAACAGCATCAGATCAACATGGCAGATGTCAGACCGGTCAGAGCACAAAAGCAGGAGTCCAAAAAGCCACCAACAGCATGTTGGAACTGTGGCGCATGGCACTACGCCTCACAGTGCACTTTTCGCCGACATCGGTGCAATCAGTGTCAACGTTTTGGTCACAAAGATGGTTTCTGCAAGCCACGCAACTCAACTAAAGCTGACAATTCCAACAAACGGTTTCCGAAACCACCGCAGAAGGCTAGTCGCAGCATTGTTGCTAGCTATCAAGTCAACGCTACATCGCGAAGACGCTATCTAACAGTGAGTGTAAACGGGTATCCCGCGACTCTCCAGGTAGACACAGGATCGGACATCACGATTATTTCGCAAACGATTTGGGAATCCATCGGACGTCCTCCAGTTATGCCCACTCAACAGACAGCCCTCAGTGCATACGGAACAACTCTCGGTTTGGTTTGTGAGTTACGTTGCTTGGTATCTTATAATGGTCAAAAATTTGAGTCTATATGCTACCTCACTAACCAACCAGGATTGAATATTCTCGGCATTGACTGGTTAGATAATTTCAATCTTTGGATTATTCCGTTTGATAAAGTCTGCAAACTGACACTGGGCATCAGCATTCCTCCCGTAATAATCGATGCAGGGCTACAGCAGTCCATTCCACAACGGTTATTTCAGCGATATGCACTAGTTTTCCAGGAAGGACTTGGTGTTTGTAGCAAAATGAAGGCTCCATTGCAGCTGAGAGCAGATGCTAAACCCGTTTTTCGTCCTAAACGTCCGGTGCCTTATTCTGCATTAACCAGTGTAGAGCTAGAGCTGGATCGCCTACAGCTAGCAGATGTCATACAACCAGTCGATTACTCGGACTGGTCTGCTCCAATCGTAGTGGTACGAAAGGCCAATGGCTCAATTCGTGTGTGTGCAGATTTTTCAACGGGTCTCAATGTCACCCTTCAGACACACAGTTATCCACTACCAGTCCAAGAAGAGATTTTTACCAAACTTTCAGGCGGTAGACAGTTTGCCAAACTTGACCTAGCTGATGCATATCTACAAATCGCCATTGACGATGAGTCAAAGGAATTGTTGACAATTAACACACACCGCGGATTGTTTCAGTTTAACCGATTGCCATTCGGGGTTAAAACAGCACCAGCTATTTTCCAGCAGCTTATGGATACCATGCTCACGGGCATTGACGGCGTTGCAGCTTACTTAGATGATATCTTAGTGGTCGGAACAAGTCCAGAAGAGCTAGCAGTGAGGCTCGACCAAGTTTTGGATCGTATAAAAGAGTACGGATTGCGCTTGCAACCAGACAAATGCAGCTTACTTTTGCCACAACTTAAATACCTGGGGTCCATTATTGATGAGAATGGACGTCGTCCCGACCCAGCCAATATTTCAGCTATTAATATGAATCAATATCAGAAATCATTTCAGGGTAAGGAATTCTTTTCGGTAACTCTCATCAGACCCAAACGTTTACATAACAGTGATTGTGGAGATAGCGTCAACTGGGGCTGGGATTGACTTCTTGACTATTTGAATGACCAAAATCGATAACTTGAGACAGAGATAGAGATGGTAGACCAAGTAAACTAAATAAACATGTGTACACAAGGCTCATTAGTACAATGTAATTAAGTAGGAAAGATAACCGCCAAATAACTAAGTAACAGTGTCCGTTGGCCAAGGTAATAGTATCGGCCGTATAAATCGATTTTGGACACATAATTCCGGCTTTAGATGGTGAATGTACATAGCCTCGGCGATGGATAAGAGCTGTTTGCGGAATCCTTGGGAGAAGTGTTCAGGTAATGAGTAAACGACTTTGAAGTCATTCTCTGAAACTGTATGGCCACATTCAAGGAGGTGCGACATGATAGAGCTGTCTGAAGACCTCATTTCGCCTCTGTAAAACCATGCCGGGATGTGTTCACGAACCCTCTGAGATAGGCGTCTCGTCGTGCGACCCACGTATCGTGCACCACAGGAGCACGAGTACTGATAAATGATCATTGAACGGGTCAGTGGCGGTAGTCTATCCTTCAAGGGTTTTGTAAGCAACGGCTTATTGTGAAAAACGATTCTCAGCCGGGCCGCGAAATAAGTTTTCTCGACAGCATCTTTCAGGCGTCTGGATAACATATCAGCTGCAGAATCGCCCTTAAAAGGTATATGTATGAAAGGCTCTTTCTTAGGAGCAATGCTCCTAGGTGGCTTTCGATTACGTTCCTTCAAATGTTTCATGATAAATTTATCCGGATAGCCATTTTCCCTGAGGGCGTCGCTGATTCTCTGTAGTTCTTCGTTGACGGTATCCGGTGTACAAATACTGCGCGTCCTGAAGGCGAGAGATCTGATTAAACTCCACTTGTGTTGTAGTGGTACTGCGCTGTGGAAGTTAGTGTACTGCCCAGTCCATGTGTGCTTTCTGTGTACCTTTCTGCTGCATGATCCGTCTGAGTTACGGATAACTTCTACATCCAAGAAAGGTAACCGGTTTCCGAGTTTGTGTTCACAAGTGAAATGGAGATTCTTGCGTGCGTCTTTGAAAGCTTTCAGCAACTGTTCCACATGCTTTTCGGATTTGCAAAGTACGAAGGCATCATCCACATACCGTACGTACATTTCGGTTTCACGGATGTGCGTTGCAAGTGGGCCATGTTCCAATTTCGCCATGAATATATCAGCCAGCAGCGGCCCCAAAAGAGATACCATGGTCACTCCGTCAATCTGACGGTACATTTCACCATTGAAAGTGAACTGAACATTTAACGTGCAACGAAGTAACACCTCCTTTAGCAAAGTCTCCGGAAAAGTTGTGTATATGGGCAGTTGCCGAGCAAGCTCGCATATAAAGGCATCCCGGCAACTACAGCCAGCCGTCTACAGAGATGGGCTCTATCCTTACTGGCCTACGATTTTAGCATCCATTACCAATCGACCACAGATTTTCGGCAAGCCGACGTGTTGTCTCGGTTAATTGCGGATCATCCAGCAGACAACAACGAGACAGTGATTGCTAGTGTTAAAGTGGATCAGGAGATCAATCGGGTAATCCTCTACACCGCGAAATCCTTACCAGTCTCGCTAAAATCCATCCAGCAGCACACATCGCAGAATGCCGTACTACGTAAGGTGATGAAGCACGTGAAAGAAGGTTGGCCATCGAGGGTATCAGATGCAGAACTCATCCCCTATCACCGGTGCCAAAACAGCTTATCAATCGTTGACTCGTGTTTGCTTTTCGCTGAACGTGTGGTTGTTCCCTGAGCTTTACAACGGCCCATTCTCACCCGACTTCAAAAAGGCCATCAAGGAATCACCCGCACAAAAGCATTAGCTAGAAGTTTCGTGTATTGGCCAGGGATGGATGATGACATCTCACACCTGTGTACGCGGTGTGAAAACTGTGCGATCACGCAAAAGTCACCTAACAAATTGGCCCCTGTGCCATGGCCAGCAGCGACCACGCCGTGGTCAAGAGTACATGTAGATTTCGCCGGCCCAGTAGATGCTAAATCTTATCTCATCATGACTGACACTCATAGTAAATGGCCAGAAGTTGTAACAATGCCGAAGACCACTGCAGTCGCAACAATTAGACGGTTCTAAATAAGACAATAAGGAGACTGGTATTGCGAGATGGTACCATTTCGTGTTATCTGTTCACTCGCAAACTAACAACAGATAGATGAATCACGTGACAGGAAAAATCGAAGATTTGAAACTGGTCACAAGGGAAAAATTACGTAGACACAACAATGACAGATTAGCATCCTGATCTTAGGGTCATGAGCCCCAAGGAAGCTTCAGGGAGACTGTTAATTGTTTTTGCACACATAGGATAGGGCGATGCCGGTTAAGTGCCACGGCCTCGGCAAACCTCAACACTTTGGGGTTGTCATTACGATAGATAACTGTAAATGTTGACCTGGGGTCAACCTGATGGCCTGATTCCAGTAGATGTTTGGCGATCGATGAGGTCGGCATCATAGATAACACGAAATGGTACCATCTCGCAATACCAGTCTTCTTATTGTCTTATTTAGAATGATAAAGGGAACTCAGTGCTTTAAATTAGACAGTTGCATCAAATATTCAGCCGATTCGGAATGCCGGAGACGTTAGTCAGCGATAATGGCCCACAATTTACTAGCGAAGAATTCGCAACATTTTGTCGTTCCAATGGGGTGGCACACATGTGCACACACCCCTTTCATCCGCAATCAAACGGTCAGGTTAAACGATTCGTCGACACATTCAAGCGTGCACTTATAAAAGGGCGAGGCGACGGCCCCAGGGACGATTGCATACACACATTCCTAATGATGTTTCGAATCACACCACACCCCTCTTGTAACGGAAGGTCACCGTCGGAAATGTTGTTTAACCGTCAGATCAGGTCAATTTGGGACATAATCGGGATCTTTTCCAGTTAAGCCCCGCCACCAATGCAAAAAGAGCACGCGCAAAAAGTTAAGCCCCGCCACTAAGGCAAAAAGGGTACACTTGAAAAGTCAAGCCCCATCAATAGTGCAAAAAGGGCACGCGTGAAAAGTTGAGCCCCGCCACCGTTTGCCAGCTCCAGTGTACGTAATGCATGTGAACGTGCCCCATAAAAACACTCCTTATCCGCTTCTAAGGTCATTTTTGTCCAAAAAGTTTCTACGTTCGCACGTAAAACCTGACATGAACTTTCTGACGCTTTCGGCGGTCGTTCATGACAAAGAAACAGCAATGTTTTTTGCAAAGTCATGGAGTGATTCATCACCAACGTTTATGCAGACGAGGACACCAAATGACACTTTCAACTGTTTCTGACAGGTGGAGGTGTGATGCCCGACAGTGTCGGCAAGAAATCAGTCTTCGAAAGGGAACTTGGCTGGAGCGGTCTAGGATGGATTTCAGGACAATAATCCTATTCATTTATTGCTGATCCAAAAAGCTGACAACAATCAAATTCTGCTCAGAGGAGTTATCTATTGGCCACGCGACCGCTGTCGACTGGAAGAACTTTCTGCGTGAAATTTGCGCCTGGCAGCTTTTGCAGACTCCAACGATTGTCGGCGGCCCAGGTCTACATGTCGAGATCGATGAAACCCTAATATCACGTCGTAAAAACCATGCAGGGCGAGTCCTTCCCCAGCAGTGGATTTTCGGAGGGATTTGCCAGGAGACTAAAGAAGTGTTCTTGTATGCAGTGCCAGGTCGAACTGCGGCCACTCTGCTGGACACAATCCAGGCCTGCATCGCTCCCGGCTTAATTATCATTTCCGATATGTGGGCATCATACAAAGGCATTGAATCGATGATTGGCATGAGTTATACTCATCAAACGGTTAATCATACCGAAAACTTTGTGGATCCAACGAGTGGAGCTCACACACAAACCATCGAATCTCTCTGGCACATTTACAAGATGCAGAATAAGCGCCAATGCGGCACACGCCGATCTTTGGTGGACAGCTCCCTGTGTGAGTTCGTTTGGAGGTAAAGACACCGAAAAATGGAGCTTTTCATGCAAATAATTAATGACTTGTCTCAATTTCACCCTCTTCAATAGAGAGTAAAAGTTCAAGTTCCATATCCTCTCTTTTCATAATCTTTTTTGGGTGGCGGGGCTTAACTGGAAAAGATCCCATAATCGTTCCGGAGGTGAGAGAATTAGCCAATCCGGAAACAACAGAATCTGCGCAACCCAAACAGCACGTAATAGCGAGAACATTAAAACCAGGTGACTTGGTATGGACAAGAGACTTCCGGCCGTCGCAAAACAGATGGACGCCAGGTGTAATCACCAGACGGATTGGTCGAGTCACGTACCTGGTAGAGGTCAACGGTCAGACGTGGCACAGGCATATGAACCAGCTCAGACACCGCTCTGATAACAATCAGTATTTACCTCGTCACAATTCCCAGTTTGATTTTCAGTTATTACTGGAGGAGTTTGCATTGCCGAAACCGACAAATGCAAATTCGGATCGAGTGGAAAACGAAAGCCAAGCGTTGATGTCAGATTTGGATGCGTTTCACAGACGCCCTGTACGCAACCGCCGACCACTCGATCGTTTCATCTATACCCAACGGTTGGCAACTACAGGCAGACGTATCAAAAGAAGAGGGAGGTATCGTATACGGGACCCAACCCAACACCGAGTGCCGTCATCCAATCAGACCATACAACTGTCCAGCCAATCACCACTAAGCTGGAACCAACCAAACGATATACCCCAGTGATTCTGGTAAACACGTGAACTACCTGTTGACACTTTGTTGACTCTGCTTGTCAGTATCTCTTGATCCGCTGTACCAATACTACCGGTCATTTCCACGATCTAGTATTCTATCCACCTACTAGAACAGTTCGGGTTATATCAGTTCACGAGGTCTCTTGTATTTTCAACATATTCTGTTTTATGCATTAAAACAGGGATACGCCTTTTGTCCGCAGGCAGGATTAGCCTTCAAGGACCTTAGTGCTTTCTTGTTGTGATAAACAATTTTGTTGCCCGTTGCGTAGTAGGATTGGAACGACGGCCTGTCTTAATTGTGTTTCCGTCTATTCGCCAAAGCGTTTGGATTGTAAAACATTCTCGAATCCGGCAAGAAATTCCGTGGGTCTGCACGTAACACTGGCAGCTGGTTTGTGAAAAACAGGAAAGGGTGAAGGAATGCTTTAATACTCACAGCAGAAACAGGTTTGTAACAGAATCAGATCCAATGTACATACGCTTTCCAGCGGACGACGGATGGCAAATAGCCGTTGTCAAAACGGCTAACTGGCAGATCATAGAAGCAGAGACTGAGGACGGCAAAATGGTGAGGCGTCACACGGATCAGGTTCGGCCAAGACCGCCAACATCCGATTCAACTTGTAAGCCAAATTTTCCAGTATTGGACGACATGCGAGCGAATAACTCACCGCCTGAAGTAAAAGCGCCGCTGCCCAGATCAACCCAGTACCGTCGACCGGTTGAGCGTTTCCAAGCTGCATATTTGCAACTAGAGGGGAAAGAAGTGATGCGTCCCCCGCCAGTGTTCCGAGTGTACGCGCGTGTGTGTTTCGTCCTTACGCTCATTGGCCAAGTCCATCCTTGTCTCATCGAACACTGGACACAGCACTAATGTTACTTGCTTGCTTGCTGTGTGCTTTTATACGTTTCCTGTATGCACCGTTGCTTAGGATATACTTTCACTGCCCCGGCATTGTTCTGATTCATCTGGGTGTAACAATTCCGTATCAAAAATCCCAGTGGTGCCATACTCTTTTAGCTGGTTAACTGTGCTGTCCTGCCTATACTTTTATCGGATATGCAAATGGTATTCAAATACGTAGTTTTGTTATATTTGCAAGGTTTCTTATGAACAACATGAAGGGTACAGTTGAAATTTACGTTGCTAAAACTGGCAATAAGCCTCTATTGGGACGTAACTTCATGGTTTCATTGAAGGTGTCTCACCGTGTCTCACCCGAATGACTATTGCCAGCATCAACCTTAATTTGTCAGGGTTCAGTTACGCAAATCACTTTCTTGCGGATATTGGTAGCGTCCAAAAAAACGCACTATATTTGTTTGAGTGCGGAGTACAAGCCGTTCAGCATTTCACAACCTAGGCTTGTACATCTGGTCAAACGAGAGGCTTTGTCTCAAGCATTGAAACAAATGGTCACTGAAGACATGATGTTCTTAATGGGTCCATCCACTAGGTGGCGTTCAAAAAAATGGATTTATCCGAGACGTTGCGGATATGACACAACACTAAACAAAGTCATTGCTTCATGCTTTTCCGGAGGATCTTATCCCGTTCATGAAAGTCAGCCCCTTCGAAAATTTTATTTGATTCTTTCCTATGTTGGCAAATTCCCCGAACAAAACCACAAATGCAGAATAGCAGTAACAAAATCAATCAAAATGATTACGTACGTATACCCATACATATGCACAACATAAATACAGTATATCTGGTCAACAATTATCGATCATACGAGAACGTATTACTATGATAATGTCTTTTTAGGTGTGTCGTGCATTGTCGAGAATAAAACCTTTTATTTATTTGTATGCATCTATCTTCGAGCGCTTAATCAGCATATAATTGTGGACAAATTCCCTCTGCCTTCTGTCGACGAGTGATGGTTAGGCTTTCAAACCCCAATATTGGATATTCGCAGTGCATATTACCACAGCCACTGAATCCAAATTGCCGAGATTTGACTAGTTTGCTCTGGCACTCAGTTAGCAAAATGATTATGAGGCGCATGTCAATGCTTATCTTTGAGGAGCGATGTCCTTATCACAAATTTGGCCCACTCTGGATTTGTCGACTAATAAGAAACCTCACTCTTCTCTACAGTATAATATATCCGCGAGTCCTCAATCAATACAAAAGGGCTCAACATATCCTATTCATAATGAGAAATATAAACTATCCGTCGTTCAATTTGCTTGATCTAACATCACTGCTTCTGCTGAACATATTCAGGCTGGCGTTAAAATCTAGCGCTTTTCCGGATAAGTGAAAAAGGTCACTTATTACCCCTCGTCATAAAAAGAGGCCCAAACAGAATGTCGCTAAGTATCGGCCTATCTAATAGAGACGTAAGCGGAGCTGAATTTGGGAAGCGTCTGCCTCAGTGCGGTCGATCGAGTAGGCCAGTGAGTTTTAAAAAACCCCAGCTAATTTTACTTTTACTTATACTTGTGAATAGAACGGTTGTGTGCAGAGCGGTGTGTTCTTTCCCTTGACGCGGTTGGGAGTGGCAGAGAGGGAGCAGAGGTAAAGAAGAAGCGTTTGCAACACTGTTCATCACATTCAGTAGGGTAGAAATAACATTTACCGCCCGGGGCGGTAGTAAACGTTTCGCACTCTCCCTGGCAGTTGCAACTCCATGAACCCTCGAAATCGGCTCAGGGTAGAGTGCACATTGGTTTTCGATGAGATGGATGATCGTTTGGGACACCGAATTAAATGTGGTGAAAGCGACCACGATGGGACAAGGGAATCGCTGGTAAGAACGTTTGCACAGATGTGACACATGGCGCACAGGTCTTGTTGGTCATACAGAGTAACATAAAAATATTCGAAACAATTAGTTCCCGAGGAAACTTTTGGCAGAAAAGTTAACACAAGAGTGCCGCACGATATAATTCCAGAAAATTTTCTCTGCATATTTTCAAGTGTGTACTACAGACGTGTGAATTTATACCATCATGAAAGGAGCGCAGTTAAAATGGCAAATTGACCAAACTGTACACACCTACATTCATGTGTGCCCACGGTACCGAAGTTGAAGCTAATCCTGCAACTGCCATTCAAGGGCGACGACGAATGCCAGATTTTTAACGCCGACTGAAACCCGCAGTGGCGCGCGTATACCCTGCGGTGGAACCAGTACTCATCTACACAACGAATCGTATCCCTACTCCATCGGTTAAACCCATGCTGTTGCTGTCTAGCCGTTCACACATCCTTTACCAATTTACATGTATTTGGAAGGCCGAATACGTGGGCATAACAGAACGACAATTGAGGGTGAGGGTCGCGGAGCACATACCCGCGTGGGTGAGTAAACACGTATCGCAGCTGGCCACGTCCACCACCTCGAATGCGCAACCAATGAAGCGAAATGAAGTTTTATACAAACAACCAGCTTCATCAATTGCCCGCCACCTATTGGCTGACATCCACTGTGCGTGTGTTCCGTGTTATCTATGCATCTATGATCCCCCTAACTTTACGATAAGCTGAGGCCGTGGCTGTCAAACAACTTGGCCCAACTCTGTGTGTGCAAAAAGACGCATTTGTGACCCTGGCCCTGCCGTGGTAGCAGGCTGGGAACAGATGACAAGGTGACATGAATGTATGTGTGTTCAGTTTGGTCAATTTGCCATTTTAACTGCGCTCCTTTCATGATGCTATAAATTCACAAGTCTGTAGTACGCATTTGAAAATATGCAGTGAAAATTTTCCGGAATTAAATCGTGTGGCACTTTTGTGTTAACTTTTATGATAAAAATATCGAACCCTCAGATTATCTGGAAAGTTTGTATATTATATTTGGCATGGAAGACCTAACGATACTAAAAATACCACCCCTATCACATGTTGCCCGAAGCGGACCACCCGCCTCCCTATGCTACGCCTCTGATCACACTCCTATCATTGGTAGATTGCTCAAGAAATAAAAGAAAAATGGAATCTGAAACAATTAGATCCCTCTGGTAATTTGAATAAAGCCGTAAGAAGACGAACACTGGCAGATGTCAACATTTCGTATTGTCTCTTCAGTGCCAACACAATAACATGAAAATATATAAGACGACAAGTAAGGTGAGACCGGAACAAGTTAGAACAGCGTAGGGAGCAGACGTGACACCCATAAGCCCAGGGCAGCCGGAGGTTTACGAACACAAAGAGAGTGCAGGTTTGACACGACTGATCGCGACTGCCTTTGCGAAATGTAGGAAACGGGCGTTAGCATGTGTTAACACGAGTGTAAACATTCTGGCCGGATCAAACTGATAACAGGTGGCCAGCCAATTTCTACCTATGGATGAAGCAGGTGGCTTACGTGAACAGGTGGTATGAGCAACCGACGACTGGGTGATTTGATGCTGCAACCATTTAGGTACATGTTTCCTTATTCTGGAGTTCAACGATCTATTGGTACGGCCGATGTAGTGTATACCACAACTACAAGTAAATTGGTAAATACATAGGTATACATTTGCTGGCCACCTGTCATCAGTTTGATATGGCCAAAATGTACACAACCGTGTTAAGACATGCTAACGCCCATTTCCTACGTTTCGCAGAGGCAGTCGCGACCAGCCGTGTCAAACCCGCACTCTGCTTGCAGAAACAGTTGTTCGTAAGCCTACGGTTGCCCTGGACGCAGGGATGTCACGTCTGCCCCCTATCCTGTTCTAACTTGTTCCGGTCTCACCCTACCTGTCCTCTTATATATTTTCATGTTATTGTGTTGGCACTGAAGAGACAATACGAAATGTTGACATCTGCCAGGGTTCGTCTTCTTACGACTTTATTCAAAAATGGAATTATTGGCTTTATCTAGCATGGACTGCATAACAAACCCCAGCGTGGGTTCCTCAAGAAACACTCCTCTATAACTTGTCAGTTGCACTAGCTGAAATATACCATAAAATATAACGACTTCAACTAGGCAGTTTCTGGATTTGTAAAAAGCGTTCGATCAAGTGTCCCACAAGCGGGTACTGAAAAAATCGAATCATTTAGGATCAGAAACCAACTACTGGGTTGATTGACAGCATACCTAAATGGGCGTCACCAGATAATCACTTATCCACGTCCAATCAGTGGTGATTTCACCCTAGGGGGCGTATTTTGTCCTTCCCTTTTCCTACTCTATATCAATGATATCATGATGTTCATCAAACATGGCAAGCCATTTTTGTTCGCAGATGACATTAAGAGTGTTTAGAAATTTCGACGAGACGAACTCCAAAGCGCAATGTTGTTCGTTCAATAAAAGAGATTCACTTGAGAAATGGTGTGACATATGCCGGACGGAGTCTTAAACTAGTAACTCATAAATCATGCTCTACAGATGTTTGGTCCCTGAAGAGTCAGTTAAACGGAATAATTAACGCATCTATGTGAAACAAACCGTTCTAGGCATACGACGATTTTCAAAGTTCAATTTCTCAGAGCAGAATGAGTATCAAATGACACGCGCCAAACGATCTATGCCTAATGTATGCTATAAAAATTGTAGTCCCTGTCAAAATCTAATCTTGCAAAATACTCACACGCCCTGTCCTTGAATACTGTAAGAGCATTTTTGGGAACATGCGTTTGGGTGACAGGAAAGCTCTGAAAAATCTGCAGAGATCATTCAGGTTGAGTAATGTAGAAAACTTGCATGTGCAAATACCGACAAACTCAGACCGTCTCTGATGCTGTGCATAGAAAACGTTGGATTCCATTGCCAACAAACCGCATACCGGCAAATCGATGAAGCAGCTATGGGCCATCCGTTAAGCCCCGTGCTAGCCGATTTCGTATGATAATGCTAGAAACGCGTCTAAGTGAAGATATCTCTCAAGTCGATGACATTCTCGTGCTCGGTCCTTGGAGAATGAAAATTGTACGCTTGCTGAATCCGATTAATAGCGTATATGTTAAAGTAAAAGTCACTAATGAATTCGAGTTGAGTGTGTGCCTGCTGTACTTGGACATTCTCATCAGTGGAAGGGTTACCGGGCTCGTTAAGCCGTCCGTCGACCGGAAACCAACAGGGTGTGATCAATAGATACACTTCACCAGTTTCACACTGATGAGTCAAAAGCGTGCACTGGTGAAGATCTTGTTCACTCGTGCCAGGCGTATTTGCATAAGCAATTGTCTGGTTGAGGAAATGGAGACAATAAGCATAACGTTCATGGAGAATGGTATTCCAAATGCTTCATCCACAAGCATAGCCAGGTCAGACCGCCAAAAGAAGGGGTTTAAAACAGTTAGTCCCCTTCAGTAGTTTGAACAACGAAATGAGAAGACGAATATTGGTGGATGCTAGCATTTCGTATTATCTCATCCGTACCAATACAATAACAGGGAAATCCTTTTATACGTCTTACAGGGCACAGTCAAGCCAATCAAATTTATGGTTGTGGTCATTGTTGTTGGGATTAGATCCACGGCAACCGCAGGTTGACAACTAATTGCTTTTGGACCTGCGGTTGCCGCTGACCTAATCCCAACAACAATGACCATAAACATAAATTTGATTGGCTTGACTGTGCCCTGTAAGACACAAAAGGATTTCCCTGTTATTGTATTGGTACTGATGAGATAATACGAAATGCTGGCATCTGCCAATATTCGTCTTCTCATTTCGTTGTTCAAAAGAAGGGGTGTTGACAGCATCCAAGAAAAATGTATACCTAGAGCTCCCATTGAAGCGTAACGCCGAGACAAAGATGAAACCTAGCACTTATTATCTGCCATTCAGAGTACCTACTGTGCTGCAGATGCAGTGGTGAACAAGAGAACTCGGAAACTATCGCTAACTTCAGTAAAAGAAGAGGAACCCATCGGCGCCAAATCACACTGTGTGTACCAATCTAAGTGTAGCTGTGGGGTCAGGTACATAGGCAGGACCGATAGGATTTTGAATTCTGGAATGAAGGAGCACATACCCAACCAGTTACAGAGTGAGGTCAATCAAAGAGACGACAGCCAACCTTTGCAAAATATTCCGTGTTCACGCGGGCAGCCAGTGTCATGAATAGCAGGCAAATTTTGGTGACCCGTCATCGGACGGCCCTCGGCTCTGCGTTTCGGATATAAGTATGATTGAAACACACTAGACAAACATCTGAGGTGCCATACACAACTCTGCAACCCAGGTCTGTGGCTTCATCAGTAGTCCTGTCAACCACTAGATCACTGCACGAACCTTCCAACTTCTCGGAGCCCATCGAGCAATTTCTGCTAGCGTTAAACAGCATTAACTACACAAGACTACTAACGTTGAGTTCAAACAGCTTCTCCGGGACGCAGCGGATCATTGAGATGGAGCAAGCGGCTACCTCGTGGAATTTCCCTCTGATCCGATTTACTGGCGGCAAAAGGTTGACTGTAAGCGAAGTTTGATGTGAAACCAATGGCAAGCTAAGCCAGTGCCAAAAGTCGGCGACTCGAGCGTTGGGCCGAGCAATTTGAGCAGCAGCTTACTTGGCCAGCAACACCAAGGAGTTTCCAAGGTGGAGTCCAGAGGGCTCCCTGGTGTGTAGACGCTTCACCACCATCCGAGGCTGAGGTGGCCTACGAGCTTCGCCTCTTAAAGCGCTACAAAGCCCCTGGTCCTGATGAACTACCTCCGGCTCTTTTCAAAGATGGCGGCCCATCATTTGTTAAGGAGTTGACTTCTCTCCTCCAAGAGAACTGGGTCACTGAATTTATCCCATGTGATTGGGGCTTAGCGAATATCGTGCGCGTCTCCAAAAAGGGTACCCGAACTAACTGCGCCAACCACAGAGGGATTAGTCTCACCTGTGTTGCTTCCAAAGTGTTCGCAGCTCTGCTTCTAAGAAGGCTCAGCCTGGCACGCGAACAGAGCATAGGTGAAGAGCAAGCTGGATTCCGCTCAGGTGTGAGTTGCACCAATCACATCTTTACACTCCGTCAAATACTTGAGCTTCGTCAAAAATTTGGCGAGTCAACGATCGTTGTCTTCTTAGATATACGAGTCGCGTTTGATTCAATCGACAGAGCTGCTCTCTGGAGTTGTCCACTGAGAAGAGGAGTGCCCGAGAAGTATGTCATCTTACTTCAAGCCATCTACTCTCAAACCTCAGGCCGAGTGCGGGTGTGCGACGGACTTTCGCCCCCCTTTGGTATCACCAGTGGCGTGAGACAGGGCTGCCTAGCATCCCCTTCTTGTTCAATTTCGCTGTAGGCGAAATATTGGAGAGTGCTCTGGGGAAGTGCGAACGCAGCGGCGTCGAGCTGTTTCCGGGGGACCGACTTCTGGATTTGGAGTACGCAGGCGACATCGCTGTAACCTGCGCTTCCTCACAGGCCGCAAAAAATGTCCTGTGTAGGTTCCAGATGTCTGTCTCCCACTTTGGTATGACCTTCGCACCATGGAAATGCAAGGGTTTCCTGCAGGACTGGATAGGCGTTGCTCCTAACCTTACCCTTCTAGGTCATTCATTGGGAGCCGTGAACAAGTTCGTTTACCTCGGAAGCTGCCTTAGCGCTAATGGTTAAATGGGTAAGGTCTCTTTGTGCATCTCCAAGGCTCGGATTACTTTTGTCAATCTCCGCCATCTCTGGCGTCGAGGTGATCTGAGTCTGAAGGGTCTAGTTTACATTGCCATAATGAGCACAGTTTTGCTCTATGACTGCAAGACTTGGCCTGTTCGTGCAAAGGATGTTGAGTGGCCGTCTGGTTTTGATCACCGCTGTCTTCGGAGCATTGCTGGTATACAATGGCAACAACACACTAGGAATGAAGATATTCGACAAAGGATTTTCAAATCAGACAGACTTAACTGCCCACTGAGCAGTATGATTTCTCTGCGCAGACTTCAGTGGCTTGGGCATGTTCTTCGCATGCCTACTCATCGCTAGTCTCGCTGTGGCCTCTTCGCGCAAGCAGAAGTCGGCTGGAAGCGAAAGCAAGGTAGCCAACCTATGACTTGGGTCAAAAACATGAAGGAGCTAACGTCAAAGTTAGCCGTGGTTGAGCGCTCTCGGCTCCCTGGCTGGAGTGTGAAGGATCCGGTACACACATGACTGGAAACACACTCGGATATGACAAGAAATCGCGCACAATGGCAGACTTGTTGTGACTCACTATTCCCAGTAACAGTGATTTTTTCTAACTATCTTTGTATATTTATTGTCTTTTTCATGAGTGGTGGCACTATGCCAATTGTACTATTGGCCGTGTTGAATATATATATATATATATATATATATATATATATATATATATATATATATATATATATGTATATATATATATATGCATTAAAAACTCATGGTGGACGGAGAAGCCGAAGCAGATGGAATGCGACGCCGAATGTCGCCAACACAAGGAATTCTTTGACTCCTTGAAGGCGGTGTATGGACCGAGATTGGAGCCGCTGAGGACGCTGACCGATGGTAGTTCATGCGCCACCTGCACACAGACTGCAGACATAATGCAGATCTGGCGGAAACACTTCGACTGTCTCTTGAACAACCGTTCAGAGATTGACTGGCCTACATTGAACGGCCTCAAGCAGCACGATGCAAAGACGAGTCTGGCGGACACACCGACACTGCATGAGACGCAGAGAGCACCTGCTCAGCTGCGAAACGGCAAGTGTGCTGGGGATGACGGGATCCCGCCTGAAGTATTGAAACACGACAGACCCGCGTTGTTGACTGCGCTGCACCACTTGGTGAGACGCGTATAGATTGAGGAGGAGGTGGCTGGTGAGCTGAAGGGTGGCCTTGTGCTACCACTGTACAAGGGCAAAGGTCGCCAAAGCAGAAATAAGACATAGGTTGCGATATGTCAACATTTCCATTGTTCTCATCAGTCGCAAACACAATACAAGCAGAAGCACAGTCTAAGTTGGTGATAGACGTAAGTTCCTGAGAGATACGACACCGGAGAATAACATCTTGGTGGAGAAGCAGGTAGCAAGGAAACTCCAGATACTCTTGCTACATGGATACATCACTGAGTCGCAGTACAGGCAACTGAAACCGACTGGGACACAGACATCAAGAATGAGGGGCGCACCCAGAATGCACAAACCAGGTAACCCACTGTGTCCGATTATGTGTATGACTAACTCGCCCTATCATAATGTTGCTCGGTGGATGGCGAAACTCTTAGATCCAGTGCGTAAACTCCTGACTACGCACTGCCTGAAAGACTCTTTCGAACTGGCGGAGACACTGGAACAATCCTCACTGGGCTCGGAGCTCATGTACTCTATAGACGTGGATTCACTATTCACAAACGTGCCCCTTCATGAAACAGCTGACGATTTGTGTCATTTCATTCGGAGTCAAAACATGCATGTGGGCCTCTCTGTGGAATATTTGAGAGATCTGATTCTACTCTGCACAGAAAATATACGGTTTGAGTTTGAGGGGACGCCATACAAGCAGATCGACGGGTCGCCATGGGCAGCCCATTGGGACCAGTTTTAGCAAATATCTTTCTTGGCTTGATTGAAAGACAAGTTGCTGCCAGTATCGGTGGGGCGAAACTGTACAAACGGTACGTGGATGACATTTTGGTATTTACTAGAAGCGACTGTTAACCACGTTGGGTTCAATTCACCCCAACCTATCGGTGTCTCACGAGATAGTACAAAATGGCAGCCTGCCATGTTTAGATATTCTCATCAAGAGACGGGATGGAGGTATACTGCAGCGCACCGTTTACCGCAAGGCGACCTGGAGTGGGCAGTACCTTCACTTTTCCAGTTTCGCCCCGGGTTCCATACAAATGCGGTCTAGTGAAGACACTTTTCTACGGGGCTAGACGAATTTGGAGTCCGGAATTGTTGGAAGCTGAAGAAAAGTTGCTGTATAGGACCTTAGTATCGAATGGTTATCCCGAAAAGTTCCCAAAAGTGCACAGCAAAACCCCCAAGAAGAAACTGCCAGTGCAAACGGCAGAGAAAAAGGCTGTTTATTTGGTTTTGCCGTTTAAAGGGGACTATGTGGCAAATGATATCGGACACAAGCTCAGGTCCTAAATAAATCGCACATACATGACTGTCCAGTTGCGCCTCATGCACACTACCCGTAAACTGGTTCTTCAGGACCGTCAGTTACCCTTCGGCTAGTTCGGCCTCTCATGTGGTTTATCAATTCATCTGCAGTTGCGGTGATGTTTACATAGGCAAGACTAACCGTCGGTTGGCTCAGAGGGTAGCTGAGCACTTGCCAAAGTGGGTTGAACAAATGATAGCGCAACAGAACGGAACGCCCCACAGAACGAATCGGAGTCCGTCATCATCTATCGCCAAACACCTCTTGACAACTGGTCACTATGTGAACCCCAATAATGCGTTCAAGGTGTTATTACGTAACAGGAACCCGAAAAAATTGGCAACCAGTGAGGCGTTGCTAATCAGCGCTTATCAACCTGTGTTATGTGCACAGAAACTCTTGATGCAATCAATCAGACTGCCTTGGTCTTGATTTTGACAGCTTCATTGGCGTGCCAATATTTCCCCATGTATATAAATGTGTCTGTGTTTTTGCTTGTATTGTGTTTGCGACTGATGAGAACAAACGAAATACTGACATATCGCAACCTATGTCTTCTTTCTGCTTTGACGAAATGGATGAAGGCGAACAAATGTTTTACGTTTCTAAAAAGGGCAAAGTTAGCAAGCAATGTTGCAAGTACGGTGATTGACGGAAGATGGCGCACTGCCTTTCTTAATGAGGACGAGAACATTCCAGGTTTCACGGAATATTGGAAGAATGTCCTCTCCAGACCTTCTGCTAATGATGACTTGGTGAAGCCAATTGTCCTGGAGGAGATGCAAAGTGTTCTCAAACAGATGCGGGGTTCGGCTCCCGGTGTAGACCGCATCAAGCCAGCCGATATTTCAAGGATGGATCCCTACTTTGTAACTTCTTTTCTCAACTGTCTCCTTGTTTCCTACCCACTTCCCATCTACATGAACACTGCTCGGATCACCTTCGTACCAAAAGTTTCCCAGCCCATCTCCCCTGACCAATTCCGTCCAATCGCAGTTTCATCTGTCTTCACACGTTTTCTTCATCGTATCCTCTTTGATCGTTGGGTTCCGACTTTCCCTGCCGACCGCCTTCAATTTGGTTTTCTTCGTAAAGATGGCACTTTCGAAGCCCCATCCATACTCCATGCTGCTCTTCGCCATTCTCATTCTTCTCGTACCCCCCTTTCATTTGCGGCAGTGGATATCTCGAAGGCGTTCGATTCTATTTCTCATCACTCCTTACTTCGAGCAGCAGCTGCTTTCGGAGCCCCCCACTATTATTAGATTACTTGGCATGGTATTACAGCTCCGCGTCCTCAATCTTTAATGATGTCAAGCTTCATCCTGATAGAGGGGTCCGGCAAGGAGATCCGCTTTCCCCTTTGCTCTTCACAATGTCCCTAGATGGAGTTTTACACGGAGTCGCCACTTCGCCTTGGATATCACCGGCTGGCCCGATTGAGTACCTCGCTTACGCGGACGACGTGATCACCTTTGCTCAAGACCGCATTTCCCTGGGAGATCACCTTCAGCGATTCCATCAACGACTGCAGTGCGTCGGCCTCAACATCAACCATCTAAAATCTTTCTCCGTAAATATAATTGTTGATGACGCTCGCAAACGAACCATACTGGATACGAATGCTTTGGACTGTGGTCCTATTTTTATTCCCTCCATTCAGCCCGATGAAAAATTCAAGATGTTAGGCCTGCCTTTTAACTGGAAGGGTAAGCCCCCTCTAACAGTAATCGACGATATTACTGTGCAACTTAACGAAGTTACCAAGGCACCGCTTAAACCACAACAACGACTTGAGATTCTGAGGACCTATCTGCTCCCCAAGCATGTTCATCAGTTAGCTCTGGCAGTGGTTCACCGGAATACATTGAAGCGGTTGAATCGCATTGCCAGATCACACGTCAGAAAATGGCTACACTTGCCGTCAGACACATCCATTGCATATCTTCACGCTCCCATTGCGAGCTTTGGTTTGGGTATTTCGTGTCTGTCAACGAGTATTCCCCTGCTACGGAAGGAGAGGCTGGAACGACACCTAGCCAACTGCCATCCAGTGACCAGTTGGGCGATCCGAGACCCTGCAGCCGCTGCCATCCATCGTCTAGCGCGCTCCACTGTTACCATCGGTAATCGCGTCGTCATGGATAAAAGCTCAGCTGCGGAAGCCTGGAGAGATGCTATTTTTGCTTCCGTGGATGGCTCTCCCTTGCGAAATGTGGTCACGTCACCTTCCGCTCACCACTGGCTGAGAGATCCCACCAGGATTTTTCCACGTCTTTTCATACGGGGTGTCTAACTACGGGAGGTGTTCTTTCTACCAAAACGCGACGGAGCAGAGGCAGATCTACAAATGACACGGCTTCTCTCAACTGCCGCGGGAGCTGCGGACAAAAAGAGAATCTGTCACATGTTCTTCAGGCGTGCTGCATCACGCATGATGTCCGCTGTAAACGTCATAATGAAATTGCCCAACAGATTGCCAGGCAATTGCGGCGCCGAAGCATTAACATTGTTATGGAGCCGAGGATTACGACAGCCACCTCCTTCATCAAGCCAGACCTGCTTGCGGTGAGAAATTCTACGGTTCACTTTGTGGACGTGGCCATCTGTGACGCGTACCGAATGGATTGTACTTATAAACTGAAAGTGGATAAGTACGGATCAGAGGAGAATGCCGCAGCCATATCGCGATACATATGTGAACAGTTTCCTGAGACGACAAATATTGTTCACCACCCCGTCGTTATCAATAATCGAGGGACGATATATTCCACCTCAGCCAAACATGTTACCGCACTCGGGATGACATCACCTGATATTCCGGACCTCTGTGTTTCTACTCCTCGTCTGACTCTGAAGGTCTACGACACCTACATGCGTGGTGCATCATCACGCCTTACATAACATGCACCCAATCCCACACGGTGACAATTGACGCGGTTCCGACCACTGTTTGAAGTTTTTTTATTTCAATCAGTGTTTCCCATTCTGCCGGGACATTCGTCCTCTCTTGGCATATTGCTGTACAGCTCATCCCTCGAGCCATGCATGCAAATGTCAAAAATAAATGTTAATAGCATGAACTTGCTGAGTTGTGTGGTCAAGGTGATTGCCCGAATCCTGCTCTACCGTCTCGTCGGTCAAGCTGTGTAACCCAAAGTGCCGGAAGAGCAGTGTGGATTCCGCTCGGGTAGCAGCACTATAGATATGGTGTTTGCCGATCGTCAGTTGCAGGAGAAGTGCAGAGAACGACACCAGCCATTGTACTCGCTTTTTGTTGATTTCACCAAGGCATTTGATACGGTGAACCGCGAGGCATTATGGCTGGTGTTGGGTACGTTTGGTTGTCCCCGTAATTTTGTAAGTTTAATTGAATGTCTGCACAGTGGTATGCGAGCGAGGGTGCAGCTGAGTGGAGAGACCTCGGATGGCTTTGCAGTTGTCTCTGGTGTGAAGCAAGGCTGTGTCTTAGCTCCTGCCCTGTTTAATATATATCTTCATGCAATGTTGTCCTGTGCTTATAATGCCACTTGTGCTTACGGTGTTCGTGTGGAGCACCGTATTGATGGTGGGTTGTTGAACATCCGTCGTTTCGGTGCGAGAACTCTAGTCCGTGAGACAACTATCCGTAGGTTGCCGTTTGCTGACGACTGTGCGTTGTTTGCACACAGCGCGGATGAGTTGCAGCACATGACTAGTGCTCTGGCTTCGACAGCGGCCCAATTCAGGCTCACCATCAACACAAGCAAAACTGCCTGTCTCTTTCAGCCTTCACCGGAGGTGCAATCTTCAATATTGCCGCGAATCAGCATTGATGCTGAAGTATTGGAAACCACATCCCGCTTCTGCTACCTTGGGAGTGTGATGTCGACTGATCAGCAGCTGCACAGTGAGCTGCGTATCCGCGTGTCGAAGGCAGCGACGGCATTCGGGAAGCTAGAGTACCGAGTGTGGAACAACCATCAGCTTACCATTGGCACGAAGCTGATGGTGTACAAATCCATGGTGCTGTCCGTTCTTCTATACGGCAGTGAAACGTGGACGATGTACTGGCGGGATGTGCGATATCTCGAGCGGTTCCATCAGCAGTGTTTGCGACGGAGTTTGCGCATCGGTTGGGGAGACAGAGTTGCGGACACGGAAGCGTTGTGACAAAGTGGGATGTATGCTGTGGACTGCATGCTTTTACTGAGACACCTGAGGTGGCTCGGTCACGTGAGTCGTATGGATTCAACGCGGATACCGAAACAACTCTTATATGGTCAGCTGAGTATAGAGAAGCGGCATGTGGGGAAACAAAAGTTACGTTACCAGGACATGATCAAAGTGAGGCTCTCCCGTTCTAATCTTGATTGCAGGTCATGGAAATCGAAGGCGGTTAATCGGTGTGCATGGCGCGATCTAATCCGCATATATATCTAACCGGATATATATATATATATATATATATATATATATATATGTATATGGTTGGCGGCATCCGGTTTCGGATTTGCCTGTCACTGTGGTCAGCCACAGGGCGCCTGCGCCTACAGAGGGACCATGGATGGCATACGCTGCACCAGCCACAGTTCCATCAACACACCTCATATAAAGTGTAAACCCGAAAGAATAAGACCGGGAGGCATATGGATGAGAACCACGTTTCATCTACGGAGCCGGCCCGAACACCTTCACAGGCAAACACAAGCACGCAGTATTTGGGAAATCAAGCGCACACAAGGCGGTGGCTGGACCGTGGTCCGCTCCACTCAGAGTGCATGGAACCACTCTTCGAGCCTAGCACGGCCACAAGGACCGTGCACCCCGTCCTCTCTACAACGACCAACTGTCTCCTGGAGCCAGTATGGACGAGGTTGTGGGTAATAGACAGGTAGACACCTTGTCAACATGCACATCAAGCGCAGCCACACCAGGGAGATAATGCAACAGCCAATCACTTGTGTGAAATATATATATATATATATATATATATATGTATATATATATATATATATATATATATATATATGGCTAAATTTCATTCCAGTTCATTTGGTTTGCTTTGCCTATCTGGATAGTCTTCTTTTAGCTGGCCACGTTGTTTATGCTAATTGCGCTGATCTTCGGTAATTTTGTTGCGTTTGTAGCCTTTTTGAGTAACTTGTGGACATTTCTTACTTATCACGGATTTGTTGCTAACCAAATTACTTCATATGGTAATTTAGCGAAGAGGTATGCCACCGTATCTGTATGCATTATTGGATTTATTTTATTTCATTTTGTCGTTTCAAGTGATTGGCTGTTGGTTGATAACCCCGATGTGGCTGCGCTTGATGTGCATGTTGACAAGGTGCCTACCTGTCTATGACCCATTACCTCGTCCATACTGGCTTCAGGAGACAGTTGGTCGTTGCTGGAGTGGACGGGGTGCACGGTTCCTGTGGCCGTGCTAGGCTCGAAGAGTGGTTCCATGCACTCAGTGTGGAGCGGACTACGGTCCAGCCACCGCCTTGTGTGCGTTTGATTTCCCAAATACTGCGTGCTTGTGTTTGCCTGTGAAGGAGTGTGGGCCTGCTCCGTTGGTGAAACGTGGCTCCCATCCACATACCTCCCGGTCTTATTCCTTCGGGTTTACACTGGATATGGGGGGTGGTTGGAGCTGTGGGTGGTGCAGCGCAAGCTAGCCATGGTCCCTCTGTAGGCGCAGGCGTCCTGTGTCTGGCCACAGTGACAGGCAAATCCGAAACCGGATGCCGCCAACCATATATGAGCGTCACATTCAATGCAGAAACGGTGCTGGAAAGCTGTAATCCTTGTGTACACACAGTTCCTCTAGAGCGGATGACTTTGACCCAAAAATACTGCAGGTAGCTGCTATGCAACGTACCGAACCACTTGCGGGATTGTTTCAGCGGTCTGGACTAGAACAGTTCGATCAAAATGGAAAAAGGGCATTATAACCCCTATTCACAAAGGAGGAAGTCGATCTGAGCCAGTCAATTACATCCCCGTAACGCTGCTCCCGGTGTTCTGCAAGGTCATAGAAGCGGCCGTTGCAGACGTACTGATGAGCTACTTGGAAAAGTACGGTATCATCGGCGCGGAGCAGCTCGGGTTTCATGAACATCGAGTATATACCGCGAACTCGGTGATTGTATGCGACAACTGGATGACGGTAGGGCAGAAACCAATACCATGTAAATGAACTTAACAAAAGTGTTCGATTGCTTTCACTTTGTGGTCTCAATTTTTATCACCCACCCGTCGGTTTCCTTCCATAACAAAATTGGTGCCTGAGTACGGCGCACCTGCCTATTGGGGTGGTTTGCCGAACAACCTCCTCGTGGTGCAAGCTGAGTTGTTCGGGATTATCCCGTTCAAGCGAATGGTTCGGCGGCAGTGTTCCAGGAAGTGTTAGGTTTACGCCTGGCAAGCGTTCTCCCTATAAAAGCCACATATGTCCGTTTAACAACACTGTGACGTGGTGGATGTAACTCACCTGTAAATAAAGTCACTGCCCCTTGCCTCTATCTGAGTGGCATTGTAATTCAAGGGTGTGTTGGGCCCCTGGTCCTATGCGGTCCTAAAGGCGTATGAACCACTTGTTTGGTCACCGGTTCCCAAAGGGTTACGATAACTTCATACCGCCCTGCTGCCTTGTAGGTTACATCCTTGATAAACGCTCGGGGTGGGGCCCCTTAAGACAACCTACTTCGGCCTGGGCAACCGGGTAGTATCTCGCCCAGTGACGAACCATGGACTTACAACCACAACCATTCACCCGCTCTCTTGCTGCTACGATGCTATTCACTCATGTTACTATACCAACTTCACAAGCACACGCCACCATTTTACCTACCCTTCCCTTGTACCATTCACATCCATTTTTACCTGATTCCTCTATGACGATCAACCCCACCTACACCGATGAACCTGTTCCCGTGACATCTGCCAACTCAACCACACAGTGCTCAACAGAGAGCTGCCAGTCCCAAAGTCTCCCATCTTCGCTCCTGCAACCCGGAACGCAGTTCAAATTTGCAGCCTTCAATGTACGCACATTACTGCAGATTGGTCAGCAAGCTGGACTTGTACGCACGCTAGAGACCCTTGGAATTGATATCTGCTACCTGAATGAAACACGACTCCAGAACTCTAACTCGGTCTACCAGCTGGTGTCACCGCTCCACCCACGCATCCGCTTCCATCTCAGCCTCTCTGGTGACACCGAGTCTGCCGCATCTGGGCAAGCTGGTGTTAGAATCGCCCTCAGTGCTAGAATTGAGACGGCATTGATTGATTGGATTCCGATCAATAGTCGCCTTTGTGCGATGAGGCTCCATTACTCTTGTAAAGTTATCAGACGTCAAGTCGAAAAGCGTGCTCTCTTCGTGATCTCTGCCTACGCACCTACTGACTGTAGCTCGGACATAGTCAAAGACCAGTTCTACCAGAACCTTCATGAGCTACTTCTAAGGACTCCTAAAACATACACCATTGTTTTGGCAGGAAAATTCAAAGCGCGTGTCGGTCGTCTGCTGCCATGTGAGCGCCACCTCGGGGGACCGCATGTATATAATGATGTTCGCTCAGATAACGGAGAGAAACTGCTCAGTCTGTGTGCTGATCATCAACTATTCCTCTCCAGCATCAGCTTTCGCATCCTGGACGCCACTTGACGCTCACCATCATCAACCCAGTGCTGGTCACAGATTGACCACATAGCTATAAGTCGCAGGTGGCGCGGCAGCATCCGCGACTGCCGATCATTTTGGTCAACATGCTTCAATACCGATCATGCACTGGTATATGCGACCGTTTGCATGCGTTTCGGTGGTTCGCCTAGGTCAAAACACACCCGACTGAACAATTACAAGTGGGAAGACCCAATGGTGAAGAAGGAGTATCAACAAAGCTTCGTAAAAATCTCGCTCTCTCTCACTCTGGATGTTGATCAACACTGGTCAAGTCTGCAACAAGCCATGCTGTCGGCCGGTTTGTCCAACTGTGGCCTCGATCGTTCCACTCCCAGAAGCCGGATCTCGGGAAGATCTTCGGAACTGCTGAATCGCCGAAGGGCGGTGCCTGCTGGCACAGAGTACAACAAACACCGCCGGTCTATTAGGCAACAGCTGAAAGCAAGCCTTCGCTCTGTTTGTGAATTTTGGTGGTCAAAACAAGCTGATGAGATGGAAGCCGCTGCATCAGCTGGCAACTTCCGCCGTCTATTTTACATCACCGGTTGTAATTTCTACGCTATCAGAAAGAGGATTTGCAAATCAGACGGCATGAAGATCACCAACCTTCACAGGCGATTGGGTCGCTGGGCAGAGCATTTCGCTCTTCAATTCAACCACCCAACACAGCCTCCTGTGACACCTCCAGCCCCAAAAGATGATGCTTGGCCTGTCTCCACAGCCCCCCACCCCAAATGAAGCAGAGATCCGAAATGCAATCCAATCTTTGAAACGCCACAAGGCTTCGGGTCCCGACATTCTATCACCGGCTCTATTCAAAGATGGCGGGAGTGTAGTTGTCAGCGAAATCCTAACGCTGTTCACGAAAGTTTGGACTGAGGAGAAGATGCCGAACGCATGGAGAAAATCGGTCATTGTTTCGATTCACAAGAAGGGCTCGCGCGACGATTGTTGCAACTATGGCGAAATCTCGTTAACTGTCGCATCCAAAATTTTCGTATCGGTCCTAGTTCGCAGGTTTTCAACGAGTAAAGAGGAGTTTTACCGAAAAGAACAAGCCGGATTCCGTCCAGGCCGCGTTTGCATATACCAAATCTTTACGCATCGCCAACTTCTCGAACTTCGTCACATCCACCGGCGGCCAACAATCGTAGTGTTTTTGGACATCCGAGCGGCATTTGATTCAGTAGTTACTTTAGGCTATTACCGCTCTTCCCCACGTTCAATCACCAGTGGAGTCATTCAACGGAGGGTGCTCCGCCCCTTACTCTTTTTACTTTACATCAATGAGATCACCACATCTGTAAAACATGGTACATCATTTTTATTTGCTGACGATATCAAGCTAGTCTGTAAGTTTCGGCGTGACGACCTTCACGGGGCATAACTGCTCATTTAAGATGCTTTACATTCCCTTGAGTCATGGTGCCGCACATGGGTGATGAAGCTCTCGGCTAAGAAATCAAGCATCATCTCTTATGGCTGCTGCATCCTCGAAAAATCTATCACCCTAAACAATGAACGCGTCCCTACACAGTTGTCTAGGCGAGAACTTGGCATTAGGTACTCGTCTACTTTTAATTTCTCCGAACAAGCCCAATACCAAGTAGCACGCGCCAGACAGTCTATGTTCAATATATCAAACAAAATACACACAACTCGTGGTAGAGTTGAGCATTTCAAGCTACTCACTTGCCCCATCCTCGAATACTGCAGCATAATATAAGGAAATATGAGAAAGAGTGGCAGAATTGCTGTGGAGAACCTGCAGAGGTCATTTACTAAACATCTGATTGGTAAACGCTCTGCTATGAGTTATCGAGAACGTTACAATGAACATCTCGAACCACTTTGGATTCGACGATTGAAGCACAACTTGTTGCTGCTTTTCAACATGTTACACAAAAAGACCTATCCCAAACTGCCTACACTCAATTTACAACATTCCACAACTCGAGCGCATCGCAACACAGAGTTTACATTGAATATACCGAAGGCTAGAACGAACGTCCGTTCTAATTTCTTCCTGATCAGATATAGCTATCTGTGGTATAAACTACCAATAACACTCAGGTCATGTGACAATGTGGCAACATTTAGTAGCAGACTCGTCAATTACCTTAATCCATCTACCCTAGGCTCTATATTCACTTGGGAAAAATCCAAGAGGGACCCAAAAACATATAAACACCAATGTTTTCATGACTAGGCTTTGGCCTCAACCACCCGCCAGAATGTTAATACATGAAAAGTATAGCCCAATACTCCATATATGCATGTCACCCATGTAAGAGCATGGATTCTTTTGTACAAATTGATCTGTGTCGCTATAAACACAGTTTCTCTAATCAAGAGAAATATAACCATTATTATTATTATAGATATGCGTTGTGGAACTGTTTACTGAAGAAAGGTGTGCCCGACAAGTTTATAAGCATACAGAAAGAACTTTACAGTCACACATCGGGCAAAGTCAGGGCTTACGGCACGTTCTCTTCTTGCTGTGACCAGTGGTGTTCGCCAAAGTTGCCCTATTTCACCTTTCCTCTTTAATTTTGCCATCGAAGATGTTGCCCAAAGAGCACTGGAAGGTGTTTAGGACTGCGGTGTTGAGCTCCTTCCTGGAGACGGAGTCACGGACTTGGACAACGCCGATGATATCGCCTTGCTGGGGGACGACCCACAAACCGTCCAGAGCGCTTTGGACCGCTTAGCGATGGAGGCATCTAAGTACGGCTTATGTTTCACTCTGGGAAAATGTAAAACGATGCTCCAGGACAGGCAGGTGTCTGAACCCGCGCTCACCATTGCTGGACATGTTCTGGAGCAAGTCCCTTGCTTTACTTATCTAGGGAGTTGCATCACGGTTGGTGGCGGTGTTAGAGATGAAGTCTCACAACGGATTGCAAAGGCCCGCCTTGCATTCACCAAACTGAGACACCTATGGCGTCGTCGTGATGTCAGTCTCAAGCTCAAGGGCAGGGTGTACAATGCTTCCGTCCGCGCAGTACTCTTGTACGGCTGTGAGACGGCCTATTCGCTCAGAAGACATGAAGCGACTGTCAGTCTTCGACAATCGCTGTCTACGAAGGATTGCTCGGGTGTGATGGCAACACCACGTAAGCAACGCATAGGTGCGAGACCGCGTGTTTGGAGCGAACAGTGCCAGTCTTCAGGATGTTATTCTTCGACATCACATGCGTTGGCTCGGGCACGTTTTGCGCATGCTAGCCCATCGGCTTCCACGTCAAGTGTTATTTACACTCCCAGGGAGCGACTGGAAAAAGTGCTGCGGTGGACAGCCAATGACGTGATGAAGGAACATGAAGAAGGTAACCCCAAGTTTGGCGGCAGTCGGACCAGTACGTCTCTCAGGTTGCGGATCACGAAATGCTGAACCGCAGTGGTTGGAAACATTGGACGCCATGGCCCGCACCAGACATCAGTGGCGTCAATGTTGTTCAGCCATTATATCCCCCTTTTAATACACACAAAAACACAAAACAAAAACAAAATGGCGTGTGTAAAACCAAAAAAAAAATCGTTTCCCATTTTTAATCGAAGTTCCTGTTCCTATCTTATCCACTTTTGTTCTTCTGCCATGGTTCTGACGGCACAATGTCTGTGAACAGACTGTGAATAAATATATATAAATATATCCGCTTATTGCCCGATCACAATAGGTGCGGTGCAGAGAATGGAACGGGTCCAGCATGTAGCTACCTGGCTCATCCCCTGTTTACGGGGTATGTAGTACGAGAACCGATGTAGGAAACTAGGGCCTTATACCCTGGCGTATCGTCGGATTCGAATTGATCTCATTATGACGCACTGAATACTGTACCCGGGCCACTTACCTATGTTGAAGCCGCTGTTGCACGTTCGAGCAACAAGCAGCAGACGTGTTGTAGCGGAGGTAAGAATACTCCACCGCTCCCCGTTATTTTGTGAGTTTGGCCCCACTCACCATGCCCTCTTTTCCGGTTTCTCGCACACGTTCACTTTTGCCTCACATTTGTGATTAGCTTGTATGGACACTGAATCTTACGCTTATTAGCTTTGCTCTTACTTCGTGTATTTCGTTCGTTCGTGAGGCAACTTATCGATCCCCCGATTTTTGAACTGACCAGCCTTGACTGATCGAATGCCAGCCTTTCCGCATAGCCTGTGATATTCCCTAAGGAGCACCTATCACGCTGGTTGCGTCGAGGCGGTACTGGGGCTATAACTAGCTCTGTTATGGCTCATCGTGTTGATAGTGGGCATGAGGTTGACCCTGTTGGGGTTTTGTTGCTTCCAAAACCCATGATAAACACATTACCCATCTTCGCATACTGTTTCAACGTCTACAAGATCATTGAGTAGTACTTAAGGTTCAGAAATGCGAATTTGGTGTTTCCTCTTTAAATTTTCTCGGACATACGATTAATCAGCATGGTATTACTCCCGCACAACCTAAGCTAGACGCTATCACCTCATTTCCGTGTCCCACTTCTCTTCGTCAACTGAAGCGTTTTCTTGGAATGGTTAATTATTATCGTCGTTTCATTCCTCATGCAGCCGCTATGTTGATGCCTTTGACTGACCTGTTGAGAGAAACTCACTGATTTCCATTTTTCTGAACAAGCTCAACAAGCATTTGAGAAAGCCAAATGTACCTTAGCGAAACAATGTACCTTGTTTCATGTGCGCCAAGGTGCCCCCTTGTCTCTCCACGTCGATGCATCTAACACTGCAGTAGGGGCTGTTCTTCATCAAACCGTTGACCAACAGAAACAACCGCTTGGTTTCTTCTCCAAGAGACTTCAGCCAACGGAGCCGCGGTATAGTGTATTTGGTCGAGAACTTTTGGCCATATATCTAGCTGTGCGTTACTTCCGACATCTTTTGGAAGGCCGTGAATTTTGCATCTATTCAGACCATAAAGCTCTTGCTTCAGCCTTTTCTGCTAATCCTGACAAATATTCGCCCCGAGAGATTCGCCAACTTGATTACATCTCTTAGTTTTCCACTGATATCCGGCATGTTGCCGGCAACCAAAACGTAGTTGCAGATACTCTGTCTCGTCCTGGTGTTGACTGTGTTTCCGCAATCGATTTACACCAGATGGCGAAGGCTCAGAAGACAGAATCATCCGAATCATTCTCATTACCCTCTGAGAAATTTTCACTTGTGTTAAAACCACTCCCTCTCTATACACATCCTGGAACAATCGAATGTGATGTTTCGACGCATGTACCACGTCCATTGGTACCACCATCTATGCGCCGACAGGTTTTTGGAACTTTTCACAATGTTTCACATCCAGGAATCCGCCAATACATCCGTCTCATCTCTGAACGATACGTATGGCCAAACATGAACAGAGACATCCAGGAATGGGCTGCAAATTGCCTTTCCTGTCAAAGTTCTAAAGTCATCCGCCATACACGCTCACCTTTCGGAACGTTTAGCAATCCCGATGCCCGTTTTGCTCATGTTCATTTGGACATCGTCGGTCCTCTTCCTGTGTCAAATAGCAACGCGTATATCCTCACTTGCATCGATTGCTTTACGCGTTGGCCAGTCGCTATTCCTATACCTGACACTCACACGGAAACGATCGCTCGTAATTTCATTAACCATTGGGTCGCGACATTTGGTGTTCCAGCCACCATTACGACTGATCGCGGTTCCCAGTTTGAATCCACTCTTTTCTCAAACATTACCAACATTCTTGGATGCCAACGCATCCGTACCACAGCATATCACCCGCAAGCAAACGGCTTAGTGGAACGTTTGCATCGCCATATCAAAACAGCTCTAATGGCTCACAACAACCCATCTCAATGGTGTGATTTACTACCACTTGTGTTGTTACAGCTACGTACAATGGTTCGACAATCATTGCAATGCTTACCTGCAGAACTTGTTTTTGGAACCACTTTACGCTTGCCCGGCGAATATTTCTGTCCGTCTATTACAGAACATCCACAACCACCTAATTTTGCAACAGAGTTGAAATTACACATGTCAAAACTCTGTTACGCACCTCCACTCTCAACCAGTACAAGTTCTTACGTTCCCTCTGACCTAATGCATTGCGCTTATGTTTTCATACGTTCAGATCGTGTGCGCAAACCTCTTCAACCACCGCACGATGGATCCTACCGAGTCATTTCTCGCGGTGCTAAGCATTTCACTGTTCAACTCCCAAGTCGGACCGACACAGTTAGTATAGACCGTCTCAAGCCCGCACACATCGAAGCTGCAGTCAATCCCTCGAATCACGCCCCTACTACGAAATCGCAATCACCAGTCCCCTCTCCGAAGTACGTCACACGTTTCGGTCGTAAAGTTACGAGACCCCACCGATTCAGACCACTTTGACTCTATGCAAGAGAGGAGTATATGTAACATCCGCACGCACGCACGCGCAGACGGGACGTGCAAGCTTGGCCGATACAAGGTCACTTGACCTTATCGACTCATGTGAGACTTGAAAAGACACACAACATAAGCATCACGGGCACCACGGCCGAAAAACGTCAACAGGGCTGACTACATGCTTTGCGATTGAACAGCGCCTTGTGCCCTACCGTGATACATTGTTAAATTGTGGCAATCTATTGCACTTTTGACAATCTATTTTCCTACCTAATCTCGGAGTTTTCACTATTCTTTGTTGGGTCGTTAATTACGTAATAATACGCAACCGTATTTTCCTACAAAACCCCAACAACCCAATCGGTGTCTTTCGAATACTATGCAGGGTCCCTAAACTCCAGTCGAAAGGCCTGCGCCTCTGCACCCTTGCTACTGCCGAGGCGATCAGCATTCGGTTGTACCAACCGTTTGTGTGTGAACAAAAGAAGCTGATCGAAGCTGTTAGGCTACCTTGGCCAGCCAAAACGGATCATTCTGAGAGCAAGTGCAATTGTGCAACTGCACCTCTGTCCTAGTTTGCTGTTTGTTACTGGTTCATGCCTTTGGTCGGCACGTGATCAATATCATTTGAACTGATCGTTAATCCTCTTTTACGCTCATTGCTATTTCACTCTTAGGATTGTACGAGTCTGAAGATGAATCAACGAAAACAATTGCTTCCCTTCGGTCCTTTATTCTTGGGAATTTGAATATTGTGATGGAGTTGCACAGACAGACGCTTGGTGGCAGATTTGGCGTGCTGCGTGAACATTGTTTGTTGCCCGGTCGTTGTTGAACAACCACGCCTATTTCATTCGATCAGTTGCTGTCCCTCCTTCAGCAGAAGCAGTTTCAGTTTGAAAAATCACAGCAGCAATTATATGAACTGCTGTCACAAACGCTCAACCTTTAGGTGGAATGGCGGCCGGAACGGAGGCAGACCTCACAGGAAATTGCAGCAGGATGTCACAGGCTGCTTAGTTTGAACAGTGATCCAAAAATTGTTGAACTTTCAGACCCCAGAAGTGAAACCCAGTTCTGTCACGCAGCTATTAATGGCCAAAATATAAATCCAGATGTGCCGGGTCAGAAGCTCCCGACTACGTCTTGGGACGAAAGTGAGAGGCTGTGACAATTGTACAAACAATACTCAGTGATTGTTTATTGTTATTCTTTTCACCTTTTTTGATGTAGAATACACACCCGCGAAATTCGAATTCCAATTCTGGTGTTCTTATTCCGAGTCGTGACTAGTTTGGGTGGAGTTCAATTATTTCCCGATTCAGAACATCATAATTGGCGTCGCAGTCAGCGTTTATTTCCAAATGAATACAACCATCGAATTCTTAAACGTAAATGCATCTCCCCGGGAGTTACAAGAATACATGGAGAGATTCGAGTTATGGTGGCTCACAAAAGATGACCTTCGAGAAGATCTTAAATCTGCCCACTTTTTAACTGTTATTGGACGAGAGGCGTATACGCTTCTAAAAAATCTGGCTTACCCACAGCTCCATCGAAATTTATCACATGACAAGTTGCGGGACCTCCTTTTATCTCACTTACTACCGGGAAATTTCGTGGTTGCCGAAAGAGTAAAATTCAACTTGCTGATCCGTCTACCTAATCAGTCTATTCGTGATTTTATTCTCCAACTTCAATCTCAAGCTTCATTTTGTGCATTTGGAGAAAAACTTGACGAATGCCTCAGAGATCGCCTAAGTGGAATAAATAATCCCGATTTATATCGTCTGCTCCTATCACTTCCATCTGTTTGCATTATCAGGATGTTTCTGATATTACAAGAAGCCAGGTCGACTGTTGATCATCAAGTAATGTTTGGCTCGCCAGTCGCCGAGTTCATGCCGAGAAGAGAAAACCGTGGCAAATCAACTCTTTCAAACCACACGGAATTAGTCTATCTCATGCACCGAGAAATTCAGACAGTTTAAAAGTGTGATCAAGCTGATAGAAAGATTGGACAATGTGTCTCTTGTGGAAAGTTGCATTACGGTATACCTGCCCGCATCGGAATTCCAAAGTCATCATTGTGGGAAAGTTGGACATATTCGTAGTGTTTGTCGCCAGTTCAGACGTTGCAATGTTGTGAAACAAGTTGATGATTCCACAGAGAACTTGGCCCGATGATTTTCATTCGCTGACATTGGCTGTGAATACGAGTGGCCATTTATACAACACTTTACGTTTCGGAAATGGTATGTCACATCGTTTCATTGTTGACACCGGTAGCGTAGAGTCTCTTATTTCTAAAAGAGTGTCGATCATCTGTACCCTGACGCTCAGCTTGATTCTACACTCATCACTATTAAAGGTATTACTGGTCATACCATTCCCGTGATAGGATGTTGTACCTTACCAGTGCTAGATAAGCATTTGAAACCTGTCGAGTGTAAATTTGTTGTCGTTCGTCAAGCCCGTCCATACTCGGTCTTAAAGTTATGCAGGCACTTAAAATAAGTGTCAATTTTCTGTCACATACTGATACGACACCCAAATTCGTGATTTATTACACGATTGTTCGGTTACCTCTGGTGGAATGAGAATTCCGCCTGTTAAGTTGGAAGTGGCCGGTGATCCAGTTTTCGTAAACGACGTGTACTTCCATTTGGACTTAGAGAACCTGTTCGAAAGGTACTTATGTCTCTTTGTGAATCTGGAATTCTCGTCCCAGTACAAAGTTCACGATGGGCCACAACCTATTGTCACACCGTTAAAGCCGGATGGACAGACACCGAGATGTTTGGGTGATTACCGTTTCACTCTTATATGAAGCTGCTGCAGCGTAGTAGGTGTCACGGAAGAACCTGATTCTATTCTCTCGCGTCTACACGGATCCAAGATTTTCTCGAGGCTAGACTTAAAAGATGCATATCTGCAGATACCCACTGACTGATGAGCCTAGTGAACTGACCACAATCAATACCCTTTTGGGTTGTATCGCTATAGATTTCTTCCCTTTGGTCTTAAAGTGTCGCCAGCCATATTCCAAGATGTGATGAAACTCCATTGTGAAAGATCTGAAGGGTATTGAGGTCTATCAGACGATGGTTTTGTACATTAGTTATTAACAAACCGACATATGACTACCGTATTACTGGCACTTTTTGACTCGCTTCAAGGATGCTAATGTGAATATCAATCCTAAGAAGTGCTTTAATTGGTGTCCATGAAATCAGTTGTCTTGGTTATCAGGTTAACATCTGAAGGATTCAAACCAGATCCTGATCGGATAAAACCAATTGGTTGATGTGAAGTCCCCACCAATGTTCATGAGCTTCGATCACTGATGGGCGCTTCTACAGTACTATTCCAAATTCATTCCTGGTTTTGCATCCATTGCTGATCCTTATTCACCTTGTTGAATGACAAGAGTTTTGTTTGGTTAGGACAGACATGAACATGTTCTTCGGAAGCTTGTAAAATTCTTGCATCTGGTTGTGTTCTTCACACCTTTTCTCCTAAATTACCTACCGTGCTTTTCACAGACGCTTCACCCACTGGTATGAGGCTGTGTTAGAGCAGAATGGACACCCCGTTCTGTTGTATTTCCCGTCGACTAAGCAATGCTGAAAAAGGATATGCTCAGACTCATCGAGAAGTTTTGGCTGTATACTGGGCAGTCACTAGACTTCACTAATAACTTGTTTGGCTCAGATTTACCATTGTGACAGGATCATGAAGCTCTGAAGTTCATTTACAATCCTTCCAGTTCTTTAGCTAAGTCTTCAGCAGCCATGGTCCAAAGGTGGAGTGTTGCCCTTAGTGCGTATAACTAGGTGGTCGAGCACAGAAGTGCGAAGCTCATTCCTCACGTCGACTACTTATCACGTACTGCAAATCACGTACTGAAATCGATTCTGAAATGAGTTGTTTACTCACCCAGCCGCTTCCAATCTCTCGTTCTGCCCTTATCAATGATACTAGAAGGTATTATGGGTCATTGATTTCTGCTGTCAAACGTGGTTGGTCGGTTTCTCTCAAACGGAAGTTCCCACAATTTTATGTGCGTCGTGATGAATTGTGTGTTACACCTGATGGATTACTATGTGTAAATGACCGCATTGTTATCCCGCCGACTTCGAGATCAGCTATTCTAACGGATTTACATTCCAATCATCTTGGTGTTGAAAAGATGAAGTCTTTAGCTCGATGCTTGTGCTGGTGGCCTGAATTAAATGCAGATATTCGACGAACTGCTTCTGACTGCCCGAACTGTAAACACAAAATTTTACGGCAACCGTCAAAGTGGACACCATGGCCGATGACATGCGAGCCCTGGCAAAGGGTACATATGGATTATTGTGGACCATTTCTGCAGAAGTACCATGCTCTTGTGGTAGTGGATTCTTATTCAAAGTGGCCGGAGGTATTCCTGACTGATAAACCAAATTCTGCTTTTACTGTCCTTGCCTTGAGAAAAGTGTTTAGTAGAGAAGGAGTCCCATTAGCTGTGGTAAGTGACAATGGTTCGCACTTTTCGGCTTCAGAGGTTACTAATTGGCTACAGAGCCTTGGGTGTCGCCACCTTTTTACCGCTCCACGACATCCATGTTCTAATGGCCTAGCGGAAAACTTTGTTGCAACCTTAAAACGTTCTATTACTTCCTGTGCTCCTATTTCTTTGGATGAACTTGATCGTTGTGTTGATAACTTCCTTCTTCAATACCGTAATTGCGTGCATTCCTCTACTGGAGATACACCTGCCAAACTTTGTAAATCCAGACCATTGAGGTCAAACATGCTAGGCTTGTGGACTGCTGAAGTATCTTATTTCAGAGGCAATGATTTACGTCCCTCATCTGGTATCATTGTTAACAACATTGGAAACCGCATGGTTAGAATTTTGGATCTCGATGATTGTTCTGTAAACAGACGGCATGTTGACCAGATACGATACAAGGATTCCGGTCAGTTGTCATTCGATTCAGTGTGCACTGAAAATACTAATGTCGATTCAGTTTCAGATCCTCATGAGTATACTGAGCAAAATCAGCCTCCAAGAAGATCTGCCAGATTGCAACAGAAACCTGGAGTTGCATTCAAGCTGCGGAGGATGTCACAACTGTACAAACAATACTCAGTGATTGTTTATTGTTATTCTTTTCACCTTTTTCGATGTAGAATACACACCCGCGAAATTCGAATTCCAATGCTGGTGTTCTTATTCCGAGTCGTGACTAGTTTGGGTGGAGTTCAATTATTTCCCGATTCAGAACATCATAGAGGCATTCTAGAGAAATTTCGTTCACAAAATTCCTCCTTGTCAAAACGCGCACAAATTCATATGCAAGCATACTGCAAGATTGCACGCGAGTTCCAAGTTCCAAAGAAACTGGTTTCGCGGCGCAGCAAGGCAGGCGACTTCTGCAGTATTTCGCACAGAATTTCCAGGGAAGAGAAAATACCTTACAGTGAAACGCAGCAATGTGCCGGTGTCGCTACAACCAGAAAGAGTGCATACAATCAGGACCATTTCTCGAGTAACCAGGCCAAGAGCTGGCATAGTATTAGTCAAAACTATGATTCTAATGGTTCAAAATGTTTCAGGAGAACCTCAGCAGTTGAAAGAAAGAATCACCTGGGAACGCAGGCTCAAGGGTCTGTAATTCGATGGAACTATCTACCCAACCTTTGGTACGGATAATAATCGGCCCGGAACCGATTGCAATGCTAAGTTAAAGTTACCCAAAGAATCCAAAAGTAACGGTGGCTGTTCTAAATGCTCGTGTGGTTACAAGTCATTTGTACGGACATTGCTGTCTTTGCCGGAACACAAACCGCCATGGTCGAGGATGCAAGTGGATCCAGGTGGATCCCATCCACGTGACCACCAGGTTACCCATCTTTCAATGAGGAAGAGGTGTTATAGCGGAGGTAAGAATACTCCACCGCTCCCCGTTATTTTGTGAGTTTGGCCCCACTCACCATGCCCTCTTTTCCGGTTTCTCGCACACGTTCACTTTTGCCTCACATTTGTGATTAGCTTGTATGGACACTGAATCTTACGCTTATTAGCTTTGCTCTTACTTCGTGTATTTCGTTCGTTCGTGTGGCAACTTATCGATCCCCCGATTTTTGAACTGACCAGCCTTGACTGATCGACTGCCAGCCTTTCCGAATAGCCTGCGATATGCCCTAATTTGGGTATTGTGATGGAGTTGTACAGACAGACGCTTGGTGGCCGGTTTGGCGTGCTGCGTGAACACTGTTTGTTTCTCGGTCGTTGGTGTTCTCACTACCGTTAATGAGTGGAAGCAGTCGTGGGGCTGTAGTGTTCATAGCTTTTTCATCTTTTGCGCTTTTCTCATTTGCTTTTTATATGCGTCTTGTACAGTTGTTTTAATTGATCGCTTTTTTATACACACAATTCTCGACCTCGAACGGCGCGTTCTGCTTTCCTGCGGCGGCGTGTTGAGATTTTGTTTGTGTGCTTGGAAAGTCTGAGCTTCGCGGAACCAACTCTGGAATATCGTATCAGGGAGTGTGCAATATCAGTGGAGTTAGTCCAACCGTCACTACTGAAGGTCAGCGTGTTGATACTTTTATCTGACACTAATTCTTTCCTTCCGGTGCGGTAGTCTAAGACTAGTTTTCACTCCACTACATATTTGGTGACCCCTGTTTTTCCTTTTTTCCTACTGGAACTTTTTTCGCTTGCGTTATGTCGTCCAGTACCACTCCACACATTGACTCCTCTGAAAATTTTGTCGGTTTTTCCTTACCTGCTTTTGACGTTAAGAATGCACACGTCTGGTTTTTACAGTTAGAAGCTCTTTACCGTTGCCGTAGAATCACTTCTCAAAGTTCTATGTTTTCGTACGTCGTTGCCCATCTTCCCACGCACATAGCCGTCGATGTGGTTGACCTACTCGACCCTGTTCCTACTGATTCCCCCTACGATAAGCTTAAGGCTGCCGTTTTGAAACGCCTTACAGCTTCTGATGAGAGTAGATTTCATCAACTTCTCTCCGGAGTTGAACTGGGTGATCCTTCACCTTCACAGCTTCTCCGTTATATGCGCTCTCTCGTAGGTTCCTCTAAACTCGACGACAGTGCCTTACGTCAATTGTGAATAAGATGTCTTCCATCCAACACTACGGCGATTCTCGCTGTATCCGCTGACGATTTGTCACTGGACAAAGTAGCAGAAACGGCCGACAAAGTTCATGAGTGTTTTTTTCAACGCCCAGTTTGTCACGCTGTTGTCACCCCACCTGAGACTTCCTCGTCATCAGATCCCATTGAGTCCATTTGCCAGCGACTGTCCATATTAGAAACTCGCCGTTAAGAGAGGACGTCGCCCCCGCAGTCGAAGTTTTAGGCCCACTTCGAGAAGCAGAAACAGATACGCTAGGAACACTTCATCATCATCATCATCATCAATGCCCGAAGAAGAAAGCGATAACGCAGGTTTGTTAAATTGCCTTGCAAAGTGTTCGGCCCAACGCTCCAAGCGTTTTGACAAGCTGTGGATCGGCTGCCCACTCTCGTCGCGCATGGTCTCGCTAACACCAGGTCTCCTGCTGCCTGTTTCCCGTACCAGACGGAATAACTTATGATGATTACCAACGGCAGCGGCTGTTTCCATCTCAGAGGCACGATGAGACCATCAGGTTTCGCGGTCCTTCTTCAGGCTAGCCCGTAGTTTTGCCCTGAGATTTTTGCGAGCCTCATTGTATTCGCTTCCAGCCGGAATACGTCGGCGAGCATCCATAAGTTCCATAGACTATGTAGGGACCCAGTGTCCGGTTTGGCAATTTGCTTTACCACATGAAGACACGCCTGCGGACAGTAACGTTTGACGAATATGCAACCAGTGATCTTCAACGGTGTTTAGTGGGCGCTTACCCAGCCCAGATGTCAGCGCACTATGGTATACATTCAGAACATCTGGCTTCGCCAACGGGCTGGTGTCAATCCGTTCATCTCGACGTTGCGGACGTCCACCGAAACGCATCCGGAGGTCGGCACAGACAAGTGCGTGGTCAGAGTCCACGCTCGTGCTCCAAATTGAGCGACAATTCTGGACACAGCCCCTCCAGCGGTAACTGATCGCGATATGATCGATTTGTGTCCATGGTTGGCCCGAGGCTGATGGCCGCCAAGTCACGCTTCTGCGGGTGCTGTGTCGGAAGTTAGTGCTCGCGAGAAAGAGGCGAGCACCTTCACACAGATGTAGCAATCGTTCACCATTATCATTACGGGAGCCTACACCATGTTGGCCGCCCAGATGAAGCTCATCAGAGGACAATATTCCGACTTGGGCGTTTAGATCACCAGCCAACACCACAGTATCCGTGCTTCTTCTGTAACGAAGGAGCTCGTGAAGTTGCTGATAGAAATTATCTTTTACCGAATCAGTGCTACAGTTTGTAGGGGCGTAAGCCGCAATGACAAACAGGCACCGTTTGTCCCCGCGCGACTTCGTAGCACGGAAGGAACCAGCTAATCTAACGGCACACATCCTACTGTTTACTGGGATCCAATCAATCAGGGCAGCTTCAACCCGGGGACTCAAAACAATGCCGACGCCAGCTTGAGCGGCATTTGAAGCTGCATCATCGTCAGATAAGCGCAATGAGAATGTGCCGCCAGTGTCGCATGTGGGGGATCTCAGGGTGAGTACGGAGCTCGAATCTTGCAGACGGGTTTCTGATAAACAGCAAATATCGATCGATAGGGTCTCTAGTGTGCGGGCAAGTGCTGCCTGTTGGCCAATCTGCAGCAGTGCGCATGTTGAAGCATGCCAGTCTTAGCGAGACGCGAGGACTCCAAAGGGAAACGGATGAACTGACGTTGTCCGCTTGCTTGAACATGGACTTGTCAACTGGATTGGGGCGAGGCCCTGGGATTGTGTGCGATTTGAAATTAGAAGACAAGCGACTACTGAAGAAAGCTGGGGGAGGGCCAAGAATTGGGGGATTGAAAATGGGGGGTATATAAGTAAAGTTGGAGCGGGACGATAAGGATGAAGAAGCGCAAGAAGGGGTATAAGAAGACGGGAAGGCCTGAGCAGTAGCATCCATACCCCTATCCACCCTGCTCGATGCAGCAGATAGGGCGCCGTTGATTATCCTCTGCGACGGCCAGAGCATCAAGAAATTGTTGTAGGAAAGTTTCATTGTATTGCGTGGGCAGAATACTGTCAGGTTGCCCAGGCCTAGACAGGAGAACGATTAGGGTTCTCAACCAAAACCTTTGGTTCAAAAACCTTACCGCAAGGCAGCGGGTTTTGGCACTGGACTGAGGAGCCCGTTTTATGAAATGGGGAGCCACTCCCATTCCAACCCCCAACCTGGAGGACCAGGAGGCTGAGTTTGTCTGGCCTCTAACAATTGACCAATCTGGTATGAGTGGCTCTGAAGGTGCAAAAGCACCACCCAGCATAGCTCAATGGATCTCTGAGGCACGAAAACCATCGCACCACGGTAAGGTCCAGCCTCATTGCGATACCAAGACGGAGCATGTGCTCAAACTCGGCTTTGGCGTTGGCGAGTTTATCGGGTGGTAGTCGGCGAGGTCGAGACGTGACCGGTGGTCCACGAGTAACAATGTGGTGCACAATCTCGTGTTTAGGTGCGGGACAACTATGGGACGGCAGATGCAACGCGGGGAACTGTTGGAGTAACTCGGTGAACACAGTGTTAGTAGGTAGAGTCATGCGAAGTCCGATCGAGCTGATCGAAGTGGCTCTGCCCGGAGTGGTGAGGGAGGTGATACTATCACGAAGTTCCCTGTTATGTAAGTCGACAATAAGACCAAATTGGGTGAGGAAATCGACACCGAGGATGGGACGTTGCACATCTGCGATCAGGAAAACGAAAGAAAATGAGGAACACTGGACAGCATATTTGCTATTATCATCGACGTTTTGGTGATGCCGCTAAAAATTGTCGTCCTGGTTGCTCGCATCCGAAAGCCTTCCCCAAAGCTCAACAAGGAAACGCCCCAGCCAGCCAGTAATGGCGACGACTTCGGCTGGCACATCTTCTAGTCGCCTGCTTTTTGTCCGTGATTCCACAACCAACCTCTCATTCTTGGTTGACACTGGAGCCGAGGTCAGCGTTCTGCCTCGTGGAATGGAAAAACGCTACCTCATTCCCACAGGACCCACTCTCCAGGCGGCTAATAACACGAGAATCCAGACCTACGGTCAGAAATTGCTTACTCTCGATCTTGGTCTTCGACGAACATTTTCTTTCGTTTTCCTGATCGCAGATGTACAACGTCCCATCCTCGGTGTCGATTTCCTCACCCAATTTGGTCTTATTGTCGACTTACATAACAGGGAACTTCGTGATAGTATCACCTCCCTCACCACTCCGGGCAGAGCCACTTCGATCAGCTCGATCGGACTTCGCATGACTCTACCTACTAACACTGTGTTCACCGAGTTACTCCAACAGTTCCCCGCGTTGCATCTGCCGTCCCATAGTTGTCCCGCACCTAAACACGAGATTGTGCACCACATTGTTACTCGTGGACCACCGGTCACGTCTCGACCTCGCCGACTACCACCCGATAAACACGCCAACGCCAAAGCCGAGTTTGAGCACATGCTCCGTCGTGGTATCGTCCGGCATTCTAATAGCCCATGGTCTTCACCTTTGCACATGGTCCCCAAAAAGTCTCTTGGAGATTGGCGACCTTGTGGTGATTACCGTCAGCTTAAATAATGTCACCGTCCCTGACAGGTATCCGGTACCACATATTCACGACTTTTCTATGTGTCTAGACGGCAAAGCAATTTTCTCTAAGATTGACTTGGTCCGGGCATATTACCAAATTCCTGTCGTCCCTGATGACATTCCCAAGACAGCTATAACCACCCCCTTCGGTCTTTTTGAATTTGTCCGTATGCCTTTTGGACTACGAAACGCCGCACAAACATTTCAACGATTCATTGACCAGGTTCTCCGCGGACTTGATTTCGTTTTTGCTTATATCGATGACATTATCGTGGCCAGCTCTAACCACAAAGAACATCTCTCTCATCTTCGCCAAATCTTTGAGCGTTTTGATCACTATGGCGTTACCATCAACGTGGACAAATGTGTCTTTGGCCAGTCCAGTGTTGATTTTCTCGGTTATCGAATCGATCGCACCGGAATCAGTACACTCACGAAGAAAACAATCACAGAGTATCCGATGCCGCAGTCCTACAAAAGCCTGCGCCGTTTCCTCGGTATGGTGAATTATTACGGCCGCTTTATACCTGATTGCTCTAAACTGATTCAACCTTTAACGGACTTGCTTAGAAGAAAGACTCGAAAATTCAAACCCACGGACGAAGCAATAGACGCTTTCGACAAGATTATACGTGCTTTGTCTAACCTCACAGCGTTGAGCCATTTACGGACTGATGTTAATATACCTCTCCTTCTTAAAACCGATGCGTCACAAACCGCAGTTAGAGCCGTCCTGCAGCAACTCATCAATGGTCATCCCGAACCACTATCCTTTTTTTCCCGTAAACTACAACCCGCACAGACTAGATATAGTACCTTCGGAAGAGAACTTTTGGCTATCTATCTCGCCATTAAACACTTTCGACACCTCCTTGAAGGTCGTTCATTTACCATTCTGACTGATCACAAGCCACTAGTTTTTGCCTTTCGTGGTTCTTCGGACCGTTTTTCCCCTCGTGAAACCCGACATCTTGATTACATATCGCAGTTCTCTACGGACATCCGTCATGTACACGCCACCGACAACGTGGTAGCCGACGCAATGTCCCGTATTGGAATTCAGGAACTTTCACGTCCGACCTTTGATCTAGAGGAAATCGCTGCTCATCGGGAGGGACATTCTGAGTTTATGCAAATGAAATCAAACCCTTCGATCAAACTTACCCTTCTGCCGCTTCTTAACTCTGACTCCAAAGTTCATTGTGACATGTCTACGGGTAAGTCCAGACCCAACGTTCCCCAACGTTACCGCCGAGTCGTTTTCGACCATTTCCACGGGCTCTCGCACCCAGGCATTCGAGCTACTGTTAAGTTGATCACAGATCGCTTTGTCTGGCCCAATACGCGCTCTGACATCCAACAGTGGGCAAAGCACTGTGTTACATGTTAGACCAGCAAAATCCATCGCCATACAATCACCATCCTTGGCACCTTTTCATCACCGGATGCTCGCTTCAGGCATGTCCATTTGGATATCGTTGGTCCTTTGCCCCCTTCCAACGGTTTTCAAAACTTGCTGACATGTGTTGATAGATTTACACGTTGGCCGCATGCAGTGCCATTACGCGACGTTTCCACTGAAACAGTAGCGCGAACCTTCATCGAAACGTGGATTTCCTTCTTTGGCGCACCTGCTACTATCACGACAGACAGAGGTCCGCAGTTCACTTATTCGTTGTTTCGTGACCTAAGTCGTTTGCTCGGTTGTTCTAACATACGCACAACCTCTTACCATCCCGCTGCCAATGGTTTGGTCGAACGCTTCCATCGCCAACTGAAAGCTTCGATTACCGCTTCTCAGTCGAGCACGCAATGGTCGGAGCGTTTGCCAATAATCCTACTTGGCATACGTAACACGGTCAAGGAAGACATAGGCTGTTGCCCTGCTGAGTTAGTTTTTGGCACGCCACTTAGACTTCCTGGAGAGATGGTGTTGGATTCAAGGGTCACTGGAAAAATGGACCCTACATCCTATGTCACACGCCTCAGGAGTCACTTCAGCTCGGTACGCCCAACACCTCCACGACTCACGCCTCGAAACCCACAGGTCCATCCTGACCTCCGCGATTGTCACTACGTTCTTGTGCGCATCGATACTGTTCGTAAACTTCTGACGCCACTCTACGAGGGTCCTTACAAGGTTATCGACCGCAAGTACAAATACTTTGTGTTGGACCGAAATGGCTGTAAAGACTCTGTAAGCATCGATCGTTTGAAACCTGCTTACATCGAACTTCTTCCGTCTCAGCAATCTTCAGACGCATCTGTTCCCGAAGATGATCCATCGCCGAGCACTCCTACACAGCCTATGTGTGATCCCAGTGTCCTTCCTTCGCAACCCCCTCTGCAACCACTCACACACACAAACGCACACGTTTTGGTCGTACGGTGGTTCTCCCTTCTAAACTAGCGTTTTACAATCAGTGAGGCGTACATTTCGAGCATTCGCTTGTCCACTCACGCTTTAGGGGGGGAGTCCTGTAGTGTTCATAGCTTTTTCATCTTTTGCACTGTTCTCATTTGCTTTTTATATGCGTCTTGTACAGTTGTTTTAATTGATCGCTTTTTTATACATACAATTCTCGAATTCGAACGGCGCGTTCTGCTTTCCTGCGGCGGCCTGTTGAGATTTTGTTTGTGTGCTTGGAAAGTCTGAGCTTCGCGGAACCAACTCTGGAATATCGTATCAGGCAGTGTGCAATATAAGTGGAATTAGTCCAACCGTCACTACTGAAGGTCAGCGTGTTGATACTTTTATCCGACACTAATTCTTTCCGTCCGGTGCGGTAGTCTAAGACTAGTTTTCACTCCACTGCAGGGCTCCGACACAACAACACGCGGACACCGGTACAAAACTAGTGGTACTGGTTTAGAAGCACACGGTTCATTCTCTATGCTTCGAGCGTCGAGTGATGAAATATTGGAACAAATTGCCGGAGACGCTAGTTGAGGCGAAATCGGTGTCCGAATTTAAGTGATTCCTTGATGCCCAGTTTGCGGACTACAGGTATAGGGAGCGTATCGCAACCGGATAAAATGTAGTGCAGCTGCAACATGCTGCCACCGCGCAGGAATCAGCGACGTGATTCTGCGCATGTGCCCGATCCATCTACGATGGAGCAACACAGATTTTTATCTCGATCTCTATTCAGTATATAGTATTCAACGAAAATTGAAAAGCGTTTGTTTGTTAGCCGTGATAAATCTATCGCACCGCTGTTCTAAACACTTTAATGCAATTGTTGTGTAAAAACGCCGCGTATTATGACGCCGTTAGTCAATAATTTTGTCTTTTGAAGCTAACTGGACGAAAGATGCGCCCGTCAGAAGAAATTGTAGTGGTTGTGATTACACTGTATTTTAGTTGCATTTTTATCAGTTCTGTTACCGGTCATTTTGTACCATTTGTTTAAATTCGCAAATTTTGAATACAACAATTTCTACGAGCTCGCGTCGTGCTGTTTTCATTTTGCTGCTGCCTCTGCTTGTGCCGCTGCCACGTCTATCCACCAGTCGGATTTATATCTTCGAATCTCTAGTCGGCATCGGGCTAACATCGACTGAAGAAGGAATTATAACACAAGTGTATTGAATTTTCTTCTATTTTGTGTTTGCCTAAGATTGCACTTTGCCCCCGCAATCGAACTCATTAGGTAACGGTACTCTTCAAGATCACAGACTATCTCTGCGACTTGATCAAACTGCACCGCATCAACATCGGTGTTCCAAATGACCGATTGGAGCAACGAATACTAGCATAGTGTCTTTTGCATTCTCTTTTGTGCTCTTGTAATCGTGTTGATAATTTGCTACCTGTTTGGCAAACAAATTTCCCAGCTCGGCGAACGAACGATCAACTAAATTATCAACCCGAGCTACCAGTTTTCCGAAACATTTAAAATAATCATGGACGTTCAACGCACCGCACAGCTCGCCGTTGGAAGGGCTACGCTTGTAGACAAGCCTTTACAAGGCAACAGCTCTTCTTCATAAATGCTTGAGAAAAGACATTCTTCCCCCGCAGTATTAGCTACAAGCCGCCGATTGTTTATCAACAAGGGTGGGCAGCCGCTCGGCAATTTGACAGGCGTATGCTACGACTGATGATCACCGACGCTCACAATCGACTCAAGAAATATGAACGATATCTGGACGAACATCGGTCTACCTGTCTTCAAATTATTGGACAACAACTAACAGAACAACTTGACGCTGCTATAGAACGTCGGGCAACAAACACTAGGACAAAGAAACATACTGCACTTCCCGATAAGTTATCAAAACTGACCTCTGCTAAAGACAGAGCTACTAGTGATAGCTGGATCAGAAATGTGTCTGAACGACAAATTAACGAATCGGAACAGCAAGTCCCCATCAAGGGATCAAACTATAACTTCAGAGATGCAGCAACTACAGATTTTCTGGCAGCATTCGAAAGCGCTCTACAATCCAATGGAATTGAGGAAGAGACTCAAAAGCAAATAAGACACACTATTGTTCCAGCCATAATGCGCAACAAGCAATACAATATCCTAAGCAGACAAGAAAAGCAGGCAATAAAACCTTGAAGTCTGACGAAACGATCATCATCCTGACGACAGACAAGGGACAGATGACTGTTATAATGGATAAAGCGGATTACACTGCGAAAGCTTTACGTCTCTTGAACGACACGACGACCTACAAGTGCATTGACACCGATCCAACCTCACAGATGACAAACAAATTAAACAGAACATTGAAACAACTTCAAGAAAAGAATTAAATCACGAAGGAGGAGAGCGAATGAATGAGAGCCCATGACTTGAGCATCGCGCAATTCTATGGACTCCCAAAGGTACACAAAGATGATGCACCATTACGACCGATCGTGTCACTACCAGGAACACCCACCTACAACTTGACGAAAGAAATGTGGAGACGACTAAAACATCTGACCTGTGGGTCGCAATATTCCATTAATAATGCCCAGCAATTTCTACAAAAGCTCAAAGACCTGCAAATAGATGATGATGAAACAATGATATCTTTCGACGTGACTGCTCTCTTAACATCTGTAAATTTACAAATGGCAACAACAGTCATCACAGAACGCCTAAATAGCAGTGAACAACCAATCGGGAACCTAATGACCGAAACCGTATGCAAGCTACTGCAGCTGTGTCTGTCAACCTACTTCTATTGCAACGGCAAGATCTACGAGCAATTGAAAGACGCGCCAATGGGATCACCTATATCGGAACTCATCGCGGAGATGGAGGGAGATGTACTTCCACTCATTAATTCGAAACTGCGGGTCCGACAGGCTGACGACACTTTTGTGATCACCAAGCACAATCAAGTTACAGTCGCACAGCAGCTATTGAACAACGCCATTGAAGACATCCGGTTTACGATGGAAATGGAGAAGGAAAACCAACTGCCTTTCCTGGATGTATTAGTAACCAGAACCATAGAAGGGAGGCTGCAAACATCAGTTTACAGAAAATGGACACATACGGACAAAATTCTGAAATTTAACAGGAACCACCCGAAATGTCACAAAGTAAGCTGTGTGCGGACACTATTTGGTAGAGTGCAAATACACTGCAGTACCGTGGACGCAAAGCAAAAAGAAGAGAAGCATCTATTTAAATGTTTCCAACTCAACGGATACCCGCGAAGCATCATCCGAAGGTGGCTGAACCACAACAAACCAAACAGACAGTCTACACCAACGACGGAGAGACGCGTTGTTTTACCTTATTTGAAGAATATATCCGAAATGGCAGCAAGACTATTCGAACAACATCACCTCATCGTAGCACACAAACCAACTGCTACATTGGGGAAAAGTCAGTCGAAACCGAAAGAGAAACTGGAAGCTCATGAACAAAGTAATGTTGTATATAGACTAAGTTTTAGAAACTGCGAAAAGGACTAGGTTGGCCAAACAGGTAGAAAATTATCAACACGATTACAAGAGCACAAAAGAGAATGCAAAAGACACTATGCATCATCGCTAGTCTCAGCACACGCGGATGAAAAAGAACACAGCCTTGATTGGGCCAAAACAGAAGTCCTGGCACGTGGTGAAACAAGAAGAGCAATGGAGTTCCTGGAAGCGTGGTTCTCAACAAAAGACTCGATCAACATGCATATCGAGATTGACGAAGTTTACCAACCCTTCCGACGGAAAGAACTTAGAGAAATTATGAGACGCCGCTTGAATAGGAACAACCCGAGCGACGACCTCCGCCTCGGGGAAATGGGTAAAGATCACGAGGCACAGATCGAGGCCGTCACTTTCGAAAAGTCACGTGCACGCCGATCACGGATCGACAATTCAATCCGCGAGATTACACTCCACATCCCAACGCACTGATGATGCCGCCTCGCATGGCGGTGAAACGTTTGCAAATTTCCCAGCTCGGGGAACAAATGAGCAACTGCACCCGAAGGCTTTTCAACGCCAACGTAAAAACTTACTTTGCAGCTGATCTCCGTGTCAGCTTCACTTCTAAGCCTATTGTGAGCCAACAACTCAACCGTCCGTACCGTTTTTCTTGGTTGTGTCCAACAAGTTATATTCGGAAGACAATCAGGCGACTGTCTGGGAGTGTCCGGGAGCAATGCCTGGTGTGGCCCTATATCGGTGTGAGAAAGAGAGCAGCAAGCGCGGTTGTGGTATTTGGCTGACTCAGAATACGAAATCAACGCGCGAAGAGCCTTATAGCCTACCGGACATCTTTGAGACTCACACGAGCACTCCGATGTCGCGACATCGGAGGTGATCGATATTCGGCTCCAAAACTCCAACTTATGGGTCTATAGAAGTCAGTCCATGCTCCTCACTAACCTTGGTCTCAAGCAGCACCATGTAACGACGACGCGTACACCGCCAGATCTGTCAAAGGTTGAAATAGAGTACTGCGATGCTAAGTCACCTACTTATTGGAAATTCGTTAAGCAAATCGAATACTTTGTCGAAAGCCGGGTGTTCAAGAGTGGATAATGAGTATTTTAATTGTGATGTGAATTTTGCGTTCGCATCAAAGAGGCCATCAGAGTGTATGATATTACCACTTGCCGAGGCCAATGACAGAGAAAGAGATGTTTTGCGCGAGTTATCAGGGGAAAGTCATGTAGTGGCTAGATCATTAACCGAGGGTCAAATAACCAAGGAGATTTGTCTAAGTTGTCTCTGAAAATAGAAAATAGCTACACTGCTCACTCATAGAAAAATTTCAGTATTGAGTCGAATGTCATTGCAACCATTGAGCAGATAGTTCGCGTGTTACCAACAGCTCTGCAGACCAGATTGGTAAGAGTAGCCAACTCCATCACTCATGATGGAAGGGAGGTAGATTTCAAATATTTGGCGGATTCCGTTGTAGCGAGGACTTGAGTTGCAAGAAGTAAAGTCGGCCAAATCGCCTCCACAAATGTACTTCGACAACAGTCCGTAGAAGATAAACGAAATGATCGTAGAATTATCCTCTATATCAGTTAATGTGACCATCGAGAATAGTATATTTGGCATGTGCTAGTGAACATGTCATGGCCTTGTGCCTGGTTTCTGGCTTCAGAAATTCCAAGTAGATGAAAGTTTATAAAATGCGAAGAGGGATGCTACATTTATCTGAAGGTAGGTCACATACCTATCAACTGTAGAGACGGCGAAGGATGCGAGGTGTCCGCCTCTAGGAGGTGACATGCGCTGATGCTCCACTCAGAACGCAGACATATTGCTTCCTGACCAGGCAAGACATTAGCGTTGATACATCCAGTGCGCAGTAGCGAGTGTGTTTATGAGTGTTGCCTGTATGTCTAGAATGCCGGTTGTGATCGCTTGAAATCTACGCCGTAAATAACAAATAAATAACGTGTCAGCTGTACGCCGTAACGGCGCTTCGCTGCCGCGCAACCACCACCAGTAGCGCGCGGACTGAGTATACCGCGAGGACGCCCACCCCTACGCGGATTCGAACCGGTGACCTTATGGTTGCAAAGCAAACGTGCAGACCACTCGGCATTGTTCTCACAAGAAGCAGCGTGTGTAGACTTCATCATCGTCGCTTAATGGCATAGATCCGACGTATGTTAAGCATACTTACTGTTGGTCATACCTTGGGACCTGTTGTAACTCCCGTGAGGAAAGCAGTGCGCCAGCGGCCACACATGATGGATGTGTCGTTTGAAGAAAGTAAGAACAGTCGTGTCCGAATCCTGACAGGCGCTAACGTGACGGAAGCACACTGGCATTTGGAACAACATCTGTCGGTATTTCCTGCACAGCCAGTGGTTCAAGCGCCAGTAACAGTTATCACTGAGATCATGGTTCTCTGTTGTCACATTGACCAAGTTTTACGGATACCTAAAAAAGCTAGTCACTAAAAAGCATCTTTCATCTGCGTATTCTATCATGGTGCTTCCCGACTGTTTGTTTCCTGAAGTAAGTGTGTAGTCATGGTTCTAGGCCGGACATGCTTAATCTCCTGGTCCTCCAGTTACGGTGTTGGAGGCATTCATCGGCAAAGCAAGGGTTTAAATATCAGTGTCATGGAATTTGTAGATACCGTTATCTTTCTGCACCCAGTTTCGTCTCCCCTTGCAACCGCGATCCTACCACCGAATTATAGTGGAAAACACGGTATAATTATAACTTAATTTGCCACTTATACATTGTTTGCCATAAGTTATGCTAAAATCACACGGTAAAAACAGATTCTCGGTGCCCACTTGATTCTCTGAGCTATATCGGACATTGACTATCGCGTAGCAACGTACAGAAAGATGAGGCTATCCATGTCAGCACCATTATTAGCCAGTGATTATGCGAAATGAATTTCACGCGTTTTGCCTAGCATCTCACCATTCGATTAGTAGGAAGCACCGCTTACCAACCTCAAGTAACTCAATGCAAGTGGATGCGATTTACAGGACAGGTACTGTTTATTCTCAAAAATCCAGATGATTTCGGCGGGGCGCGCAGTGTTGAGAAATCGTACGACGCCCGTGCGGACACTGAGACCACAACAACTATGGGTATACCACAAAAACGAATCAAGTTTCAAGTTTCAGACGTCTACCCAAACACCTCACAGTTGGTGACGACGAAGCCGTGAAAGCTAAGAAGTGGCGCGCACCCTCTGTAGCTACGTACGGCAATTATCCGGATTTCTCGCTCGCTCACTTGGCAAAAGGTTATCTGCTGCACGAAAGCCTTGCAGCGGATGTACCTGTAACCAACAAGGAAACTTGTAGGCGTGTAATGCATTGGGCCATGCCTAGGTGTTGCACTTCTCCGAAGTGCTGAACAGCACCGCATGATGTGATTCCGTTTGATTCCGTATGTGCTGGCACCTTGCTGATGTCAATCCTATCAGATCTAGGATTAACCAGGCAGTACATAGCCCGAGTCAATTACATCACCAAATCAAAGGCTTGCAGGGAAACGATTTCACATATTTCCGAGCATAGTTTTTTCACCAGAAGTGCATGCGTTGCAAAAATAGCAGGAAGATTTGTAGAAAAGGATATTGACTATCGTAGGTATGTGTTTTCCGAATGCAATAAAAATGGCGGCTCTAATTGAGGCTACGTGTCGCAGTTCATCAAAAAGCGGGTAAGATAAAATACATAAACGACAGATTGACACGAGACAGCATCTAACTGAGATTACGTGAGCACAACCATCAATTAAAGACGGAAAAGGAGCCTTACTGACCACTGCTAACAGATGCCTCTGGTCACCGTAATGTCCCCGGAATCGCAGTGGCCACATCACAGTACACAACACGACCTAACAGAGATGGTACACAAAGGTGACTCATAAACTGCTTAAACACACCCCGGGATCGTCTGATTAAGCGTTTCAGTCAAGGAGGACACACTCCACTCATCACCGCATCACCCATGTTCCCCGATTATGGCACTGGAAGCAAACTGAGACGATCGATATTTCAGGCAGGATTAAAAAGAGGTTTAAGAACGTATAACCAGCTCACCCGCAGATCCGAGTGCAATCGTCAGATGTGTGTGAGGTATTCAAATTGCCGGTAAATCATGCGATTGACAACCCCCTCTGACTAACAGCTTGTATGCTTCCATGAATTCAAGCGATGTAGAAGCCGTAGCTTAACAAGCAGGGAAGCGTAGAGTGCAAATGATTCCACTAATCCAACTTGGTGTGCTTGCGGGTTTTCACTCCACATAAACAAAGAAATACAGAGATTTTGTACCCGTGTGACGAACCGTGGTCAACCTGAATTGTGATAAGTGGATCGGAAATCAGTGTGGCAGAAAACGTACCTGCATCAGAAATCTCATAGCCCGAAAGGCCGCACTGGTGGCGCCCGATGCGATGCTACGTTCCGCCAAGTGACTGTACGAAACACATGAAGGAATGTGAAAATCACAGGTCATCGATAACAACATGAGCACAAACGTCGACGTCTACTCGCTCGCAGTTGAAACTTTGTGGCAGAACCACATCGGCAAAGGTTGAAAGAGGAAGTACGCTAATCCAACCACGAACGACCAGTTGCTCTTCGACTACAGTAAATGCCCAAGTCAGATACGGTCATATTGCAGGATTTCCTTTGGCGCTCAACGATCATAGATGAGGGGAGGACTAGACAGAAAAAGAAAACAGGAAGACTTCTGTTAGTACGAGCGTTCAAGTGGGACGGAACAGTTGGAGAATGCCATGGATGTTCCATTGCGAAATTGCCGTTGATCCGGGGGAGGTTTCGGTGAATAGATTTGTCTTCTGAGATGTACAATCGGCACGCATGTATCTCACCGCGGCCAACCAATTGATATCCACGTATCCTGCAAAAACCATCCCCACTGGACCGGACACATGGAACAAAATGAACAAGAAAGAAAGGAAGGAGAGGAAGAAGAAACCGTAATAAAACAGCAGAGAAAGTTAACTAAGCATAAAAGTCAAGAAAAGAGAAGAGATCTGTAAAATCGCAACAAAGGCTAAAACGTGAAGCAGAAGTTGTAGTTGTAAATTGAGGGTATCAAAACGGTGTTCAAACTCCTTAACCGTCGGTGCCAATACTACATCCTCAGGCGGGGCATTCCAAGAGTCAATCGCGCTATGCGATAACCGGATATCGGCACCCACCCGATGGGACCGAGGTTTGTGTAGTTTATTGGGTATCCTCAAAGAGTCTGAAATCGAGCCGGAAGAGAAAGTTGAGATAAGTACGGACCAATCAGACCCGACAAGATGCGATAGGTAAGGATTAAATCGCCCAGGTGACACCGAAAGTGTGACAAAAAAGATGCTACTTAAACAATCACTCGGGATTTGGTACACGTATCAGCCCACGCACCAACTTGGTGTCCATCTTCAAAATCCGCTCCACTGTCATTCTGTCCCGCGCTAAATAAAGGGGCAAGCTTTGGCGCAGTATTCCAAGTGGGGTCTGATGAAAGTCTGCAAACTTTAACAAACATTTCCCCTTTTAGGGTTCTAAATACACTATTCTGTATCCCTTGTGCGCAGTTTCTGTCCAATTTCAGCTCAACTTAAGGTTCGATGACATCGTGACATCTAAGTCCGCCTGTTCGGATACGCGTATTGAATACTGTATTGTGGGAGAAAGCAGAAATTTGAACCTGTACAACTCCATCAAACTATGATTCAAAACTTGTCAATACGCTGATCGTTTTCACGTTCCCAATTAGTCATTAAAAATCCTTTAACCCACCGTAGATAAGGTCTCAAAAATGCGAGATGCCTGTGCGCACTCGTTCACGAAATCTAATATCTGAGAAATGCACATCCAATGATCGTTTGAATAACAGCACTGAGTTCGCTTTATGTTCCGGCAAAACGTTCCAGACATTTATCACTCACCGTCCCAAGCACAGGTGATGGAGAACTTACTTCAGAGTTGGAACCACAAGGTTGTATTGATGTCTGCGTGTGCTGCAAGACGGTCGCAAGTGGAGTAATGGCCTAAGCGTGGGGAAGTCGCGTACAGCTAGAATCCGGTAGGTAATGATGAGGTCGACACGTAACCGACGGTATGCTAGGGTGAACAGTCCCAGTCTCTCGCATCTGTCCTCGTACGGCAAGCATCGCAAACTCGGGATGAGCTTAGTAGCCCGTTCAATCTTCTACATCTCAACGCGTGGTCGGGCAATAGGCGGGCGAGCGGTACTCTAGCACTGGTCTGATGATGGAGCAGAAGAGGCAAGTGGCAATCTCCAGACCACATGCAGAGATTACGTTTGAGTGCACAGAGTATGCGTAGTCCGTTACGATTTAGCTCGTTCGTGTTGGCTACGGACTTCAAGTCGTAACGTGAGAGTACTTCTAGGTCCTTCACAGAAAGTGTGGGGTAGAGTAGCTGACCGGCAGGAGCGTAAGTACCGCCGCTACCACACTTCATCAGGCTCATGAATGCCGACATGGATGCGTTGATCGGGAGGCGGACTTCTGCATACCACACGGAAAGACGGTTTAGGTCTTGTTGTAGTAAGTCGCAGTCGTCGGGTCTGCTTATCACTCTCCATATCATCAGGTCGTCTGCAAACTGAGCACACGGCGGCCGAAGAAGCTGAGGTAGGTCGTTGATATAAATCAGGAACAATGTAAGCCCCAGCACTGTGCCTTGGGGTACGCCACTGGTCGAAGGATACCAATCTGTCAGGTGGCTATCGACTTGTACCCTCCCCTTTCGTCCAACGAGAAAGTCCTGGATCAACGGGTGCAGATGCACTAACACTACACACTCTCAGCTTTAGAAGCAGCTCATGGTTCACCTTGTCGAACGCTTTGTTGAAATTGATGTAGATCACATCGGCAGACTTCCCTTCATTACCCCCAAGAAAGTAACGTGTTGATGGACCGCTATTCACAAGATGCGAAACTGAGCAACTGGAAAGATTTATGGGTAGTAGTCACAAAGTAGACCAATCACAGGCTGCAGAAATTGGGAGTCGTCTGGGTAACTGGCAGTGCCTTAAACCTCAAAATCATTTGCAAACACGAGGGACGACACACCCAGAGCCCCAAACAAGTCATTAACATACGGAATACCACTGAGAACCAGCTGTTGAAGAGAGAAGCTCCAGCACGCCCGAGCGCATATACTCCTACCTTCTAGAAATGTCCTTTTGCATGAAGATGCCTACCTGGAAAAACCATACGGCCAGAGCTTACACAACAGGCGTGAATGTGGGGCGGTATGGAACGCTTTGGCAAAGTCAATGAAAAGAACATCCATTGTCTCACTCCGATCTATTGCGTTAGCCCAGCATTCCCAAGCAGAAATAGCCTATACGAAAGCCGTGCTAAGATGCAACGATCAAGTCGAACGTCCCCAACTAGGCTTCCAAGGCATCGCTTACCAGTTTCTCCGGTAATATGACTGGTACACCAGTCAAACTGATCGGTCTATAGTTCTCAGGAAGGTGTTTGTCACGTTGCTTAAAAATGGGGCATACTATCGGTCCTTCTCAGCCAAAAGATAAGGAGCAGTACAGAAGGGACTTCTCAAAGAAGCGCGTGATTGTTACCCAAAGATTACCTGAAAGTTCATAATAATAATACTAAATACAAAGGAGACCGATCGCCTCACGATACGCCAAGATCAAGTTCAAGTGGGATTAAAAGGTTAGGAGAGTGTTCCTTTTTGAACAGATAGTTGAGACAGGAAGTTATGAGGTGCTACGAAGTGTTGATAAATCTAAAAGAAAACGGCAGATTCTGATCGCCTGGGTTTCACTATGCGTTGAGTGATAACCGTTGCAATCGTGTTTTCTCATTTTAGCCCATCAGATGTACTTCCGTCCCTACTAGAATCATTTCAGGATACACGTCTTCTGTTTGTCGTTGGTTAATCAGACTAGAGATAATTTTCCCTGAAACGCGATTTCACGGCAAATATCTTCAGGTTCCACTACTTCCGGTGCGGGAATTATGTTCACCAGGGAGGCTGCCAGTCAAAATGGGTACTGGTAAATGTAGCATCAGGCATGTTGCGGACAGTATCGGAAGCAATACTAGTGGCAATCGGTGGTTCGATATGCTCAGTTAAGTCCACAACATCGTCATTTCATATCCACTCTGACGTCACCTGGGCATGGTAAGCGGAGGCTCACAAGCTGCTAACAAATAATAGACTAAAAATAACGCAACCACCTCTGGAAACGCGCGCCTGTTACACTTGACAGCGTAACTACGTTGATTTTTACAAATCAAGCGTTACACATTAGATCTGAAACAGCCAGCTCGACACTTAAGACCAAGACCAAAGTAATGCTAACAACGACATTGGAATTTCTTATGGCATCTTAAAAATTGGTTGCCAACTCATAAAATGCATTTATTTTCGACAGACTGATTTAAATCCGGAAACGGAGAGAAATCGGATTGGTGACCGTAGGGTTATCAGAGTGACAGGAGTTGATTTGAGTATTCACAAGAATTCAGGGAACGACATATCCCACCCAGCACACCCGATGAAAAATCGCTCCTTATCGTCAGCAAATCAACATACTATGACGACTGACAAAAATCAATCCAAGTTCAAATTCCCATGGGTGTTCCTAGAGTAATGCGGCATTGAACGAAGATTCAGTTAAAAATGGAACTGGAAAGATAGTAAAGTAAATTGAGTGTTTCCTCTTGAGCGCATCGCTAATCTAGGAAATGACAACCTGCTACGAGCTACGATCGAAAAGGAAACACCCAAACCACAACCTGGTCAACCAATTACTGCCCACATTCCCTGCATTAGCAGTCCCTCCTGTGTAGCTCACGTGAAGTGAAAGACGTAAGAAGAAAATGGGACAAAAACGAAGAAGTCTCACTTAAATAAAGGATAACACCAAAGAATAAAGAGAATGACAGAATATGAACTCAAACTTAGAAGATGAATATAAACAGGAGAAGGGAAAGGTTTCGAGTTGCCACCAAGAGCGTCTAACTGGCGCTCGAAACCCTTAATCCTAGGTTCACTGACTACACTTTCTGGAAACTAGTTCCAGCACTCGATGACGCACGCGATAACCGAGTTTCCGCTCTGATCCGGTCGGAAGGCGACTTGTGCAGCTTCATGGAATGACCACGATGACAAGGTAACCTAGCCGGGCTAAATATCCAGCTCAAGTCCAGTCCAACCTTCTCTGTTAAAATGCGGTAAGTAAGGATTAGGTCTCCTCGAAGCCGTCGGTAGTGCGTTGAACACATACCCAAGCTAAGTAGACGCTCGGGGTACGATTGCCCTCGTAACCCCTCGACCAATTTGGTACCTACTCTCAAAACCCTCTCAAGCTCCATTTTGTCCCGAACAAGGCAGGGCGCGCAAGCCTGGACGCAGTATTCCAGATGGCGCCGAACGAATGCTGAGAACAGCTTCACAATTATGTCGGCAATTAAGACCCCGAAAGGACGGCGTACTAACGGCAACATTCTGAAACCCCTACTTGCGGCGTTCTTCCAGTTGTCAACAGAATGCAGAGACGAGGAATGAACGACGCTTAGGTTTACCCGGTTGGAGACAAGGGGGAGTTCGACCCCACCGAGCACGTATCTCGAAGGTGGGAAAGTTGCTCTTATACGAAGGACCGAACACTAACCAGATTAATGGGTAGTAGCCATAAAGTAGACCAGTCCTAGAGTCTGTCCAGGGCATGCTGTATGACCTCAGAATCTCAGGGACATTTACCACATTCCATAGCTTAAGGTCATCAGCAAACAATGAGGATGATACCCCAAGCTCTCCAGGGAGATCGTTTACGTAGATGGACATCATCGGTCCAAGAACCGAGCCCTGTGGGATATCGTTAAGGACCGCTTCGCTAAAGGATAAGATACGACCCACACGTACACACTGCTCTTCCCTACAAGAATGCAGAAACACAGTGAAGGTCGCTGCCTGGTACGCCGCATGAGCTCAGCTTTTGTGATAGCCTCAAGTGGGGTATGTCGAGAAGTCGACGAAGAGCACAACCACTACGTGCCCATTGTCCACTGCCTCTGCTCAAGCTTCACAAGCGATCAACAAATTTGTCAGATACAAAAACTCCTTCCGAAATCCGGGTTGCGTGCTACTGAGCAGATTAAATTTATTCAAAGGACTTTCTAACGAACCTCTCACCAGGTTTTCAAACAGTTTGACCATGACGCTAGTCAGACTGACTGGACTATAATTGCCTAACAGAGTCCTGTCGCCAACTTTTAAGATAGGACAGATGACAGTGTCCTACTATTCAGATGGAACAGCTGTCAGGTAACTTCTGAAACATCATCGTTAGCGGTCCACTTAGTTCCAACGCCAAGTCATGCAGAAGTTTCGGATGAATTGAATCAGTCCCAGCTGACGTGCCAGGTTTAGGGGCACCAACCACAAGACAGACCATTCCCAGAGTCTATCCAGAGCCTGTGGAGGAGCCACAGGACCTCCAGGAATATCAACAATATTACAGAGCTTTAGATCATCAGCAAATAATAGCTACGGTAACTCAAGCTACCCTAGCAAGTCATTCACGTAGACTGAGAACAGCAGCGGACCGAGGACAGAGCCTTGCGGAAAGTACAGCTTGTCGAAACGAAAGACTGCTTCCCACACGAATACACTGTTTTAGTCCATCCAAAAAAGCTGCCAAGCACTGGAGAGCGGGACCAGATATTCCATAAAACCTCAACTTCAGTGAGAGTCGCGAATGGGGGACAGTGTCAAAGACCTTGGCGAAGTCAATGAACACCACATCCACCGCATGTCCACAATCTACGGCTTCAGCCCAGCTCTCACGAGCTACCAGCAAGTTCGTCTGACATGAAAATCCTTTGCGAAAACCATGTTGCTCGACGCTAAGCAAGTTAAACATATTTAAATGGTTTTCCACTGTATCATGTACTAATTTTTCAAGTAACTTAACGACCATGCTAGTCAAGCTGACTGGCCTATAATTGGCCGGTAGGACTTTGTCACCGCACCTGAAAATCGCGTAGACAACAGCCTCCTTCCATCCGGTAGATAAGACAGCTGTTGAATGACTTCTGAAACACACAAGTCAGTGGTCCACTGAGTTTCTGTGCCCATTTGTGCAACAATTCTTGAGAAAAAGAAGCTGGCCCGGAAGCCATAGCTGGGCTTACCCCTCTAAGCAACCGGAGAACTTGAGACACCGTAACATAAATTTTATCAGAAAGAGTTCTAAAAACCTTTTGAAGCTAGTCCTCTGCACGGCGTATTTGTATCGCGGACAAAGACGTGTGAGTACTGCTCATCAAGCACGCATGCCTTGTCATAGTCGCTATAGGCATGGGTCCCATCTCCTCGAAGCAATGGTGGTATGGGCGAGTTTGCACCACAGCGTCGTTTAACGTAAGCGAAGAATTTCTTGGGATTTTTCGAGGCAGTATCAGCTAAGCCCTTTTCAGGCTGAAGCCGGGCCAATCTAAGATGTAGCTTGCACTCATTTCGGACCAACCGATACTTGTCAAACGTGCTGTTCGACGAAGCTGTTCGATATGCTCGCCAGCATCTAGACCGCTACTTAAGCAGGCCCCTCCCCACGGAATCTATCCACGAAGGCCGCGCTCTCGATTCCCTTCTTTGCACCAGTGGAATATGCGGTGCAGAAATGTCGACGAGGTGAGCCTTAAATTTTTCCAGGCTATGTGAACAGTGTCGGTCTCAGATATCACACAAGGCGATGACCTAGCTTTATCCCGCATCGCTTGGAAGTCCGCGACCGAAATGTTCGGATACCAACAAGTAGTAGCTTGGCAATGCCTGATAAGGGTACACTGGAAAGATAAGCAAATGTGATCGCTAGCACCAAGAGGCGAGTCGTATGTAATGTCACTTCCAAAGTCAAGTGACTTAGCAAAAACAAGATCTAAAATGGACGGCTGTTGATTTCTCATGTACCTAGTGGGGAGGTCCACGAACTGGTGTAGTGGTACCTGCAGCGTTAAGTAAAGCAGTGCTGTACCGAACGATTCCAGAGCCGAACTGCATGATAGATTATCACAACAAACCTCTAGGAGGTTGAAGTCTCCCAGTACCAGACACTTGTTCGCAGATTGAGTGCGTGCAAGCTCAATGATTCCATTGGAGGTGCTCATAGGGCTTCTACACACTAACACGACCGCAACCTGAACCGAGGCAGCGCAAATCAAGACTGCGAGAACCTCAACAGCTTTGTCGAAAGACAACAAACACTGGTCCTCAATACGTCGATGTGATAACTCACACAAATAGCTACACCACCCCCTTGACAACCAATGGAGCGGTCAGCGCGGAACAGTGCGTAGCCAGGCAGATATAGTTCGCTATCTGATTTCCGCAGACAGCCACATTTCAGTAAAAGCAAGTATATCTAGATGAGATTTGTCTACGAGCAGACCCACCTCGCACATCTTGTTCCTCAGGTTATGCACGTTACTAAGTACTACTTGGAAGACTTCGGCACGACCAGCCCTGGGTCGTGCGCAAGTAGAATAGGTTCTGGCAGGGCGGAAAAGGACCGCCGGCTGACCACCTGGAAACCCACCAATCGGAGACCTTGCTCGCCAGCTGCACGCTGGGCTTTTAAGTCTCTGATGGCTTCCTTTAAGTTTAACCTATCCGCTAACAGAAGGTCTGGTTGCACACTAACGGTGGTACCTTTGAGCTTGAAGGCAAATCTCAGTAAGGCCTTGCGCTCTTCTTGGGTGGAGAACCACCCTAAGCAGGCAAGGTCGAGGATTTGGTTGACCAACCGGAACGTTTCCCAATCTGATGAGCTTTTTTATAGTAATGCCAGAGAAACCTGTTGATAAAAGCCTGGTCACGCAAAATTTAAGCCAACGAAGATCACCAAGCATGCGCACCGTAGGAAGAGCGGCAGTGGATTCAGTGACGTTTCTGAAAATCACACTACTATCCGTGTAAGAATCGTCCCGATGAGTTGTATGTACTCTACATGCTCTAGTATTCACGTCACATGGTTGTTTGACAGGAATCGGTGGGACCGAAAACGATGGCATCATGTCTCATTGAGGGAATTACAGCACCAGGTGGCGTTTCCGGCTCAGGCGCTTGTCTCTTGAGCGTTTTATCACCTCCCGGTTTGGGAGCGGAGGGTTTGCGCGCTTTCCTTGCCCCCTTACGCTTAATTTTTTCTGGCCCAGGAGCCCGTGACTCGCCTTCCATTTGGGGAGGGTCAACAATGCCGTCCGAGGCATCTGTCAGTTATCTCCATGTGAACTGGAGCGTCCGGTAGGATGAACGCCTCATCAACGGATGGACTGTCAGCAGCGGGACAGTCCATTACAGCGTCCACATTCGCAATATTCAGGGATTTCATAATCAAATCCACTTTAGAGTCGAGCGAGGCAAGAGAGGCTAACGCCTTCTCAACAACTGTGAACATGGATGCTAGTGCTTTGAATTCAGCACAGGTGAAAGCCGGGAGCTTCACTTTCTGAGCGCAACAATCAGCACATCTAAACAGAAAGTTTTCACTGGATGATAGCATATTGTACAGATTCGCTCGGAGGCCGGTACGACTTTGGTGATACCAGCGGGAGTAAACATCACACTGCATCAGCATTCATCATTATACACGTTAGCTAGAGGAGGGAAAGACCTCAGCTACTCTGCCGCAATACATAAAGGAAAAGGTAAATAAATACAACAGTTGCATTCCAGCTGAGCTACAAGCAACGGATAGGCATCGTTCCAGTAAGCTACCAGCAGGATACTAGGCAAAACGAAAAATTATTATTTAAAATTATATTACGCTACGAAATGAGACCGTGGTCGGAGGGGAAAATAAAGGGGATGGGAAGAGACAAAGAAACAAAACAGGAACGCCACTGAGACCCGCTCCTTGCCATTTCAGCAAGTGTATCCAGCCAAACGTGTTCATCGTCTTTTGGACCCCAACCAGGGAGTCATGACGCTCCAACCGAGGCCAACTCCGAAGTGAGGGCCTTCATTCCTCTTGAGCAAGTCATCACTTGGCCACCTCTCCTCTTCTTCCATCCACACCCCAGGTGAGCAAACAACGCACGTCGCGGAAGTCGGTGGGCTGACATGCGCAACACGTGGCCCAGCCATCGGAGCCTGGTGCGTGAAATGACGGTGCTGAGCGATTCAGTTCCTTTTTCTGTGCCGTAAACAAGGCGTCGAACACGCTCGTTACTCACGCGGTGTTCCCACTGCATACCACCAGATGAATCCGCGACTGGCCTTGAACAGGCAGAATTGCTGCAAGCTGCATTTGACTCATCAAACGAGGACGCAAGGGGTTCACCCGCCTCGGTTTTTCGCGAGCCGACCATGTTTAAGTGGAAAACATGGCAGAATTTAAAAACACACAACCGTAAAACGACCACAATAAAAAGGCAAAACAGGGTGTAAAAAGGGGTTAAGAAGGAGGATAACCGTAAAAATTATCAGTAAGCGTCAGGGAGACGCTAGGTCCATTACACTGTAATCGATCAAAGATATATTGGATCAGAGGAAATCTGATGTAATAAGTTCCGTAGAGCAGGTTTGTGGTACCGACAAGATTTCCGGACCGTATGCGAATAGTAAGCGAAGCTCAACAACTGAATCGTAAACGCATATAGGACGACGATGCTTCGATGAGCCGAATACCAGAACGAACGAACGAAGCGGAAATACGTGTATTCGGCGACACGACAGGAGCAAGTATTAACTGGTACAAGCGTACATAAACCAGTGGTTTTGTTAAAGATAGACGTAGTGATAGTGTTACCAGTTGCTTCGTCATTAATACGATATACATAAAGATAGGAAAGGGAATAAAACGGGCACTAAAAGTAACGTCTGGTTTAAACGAACCAGTGTGGTTTCACTTGCGCTAAACTCCCTCCTCCTCCGATAAGCACAGTCCTCAGTGCCCAAGAACAGATGCGGTCGCTGCCAAGGTAAGTGCATCACCCGAAGCTTCTGCATGAGTTGGCGTTGGAACTAAGTGGACCACTCACGATGGTGTTTCAGAAGGAGGCTGTCATCTGTCCTATCTTGAAAGATGGCGACAGGACTCTGTTAGGCAATTATAGTCCAGTCAGTCTGACTAGCGTCGTGGTCAAACTGTTTGAAAACCTGGTGAGAGGTTCGTTGGAAGGTCATTTGAATAAATTCAATCTACTCCATAGTACACAACCCGGATTTCGGAAGGGGTTTTCGTATCTGACAAATTTGTTGATCGCTTGTGAAGCTTGAGCAGAGTCAGTGGACAATGGGCACCTAGTGGTTGTGCTCTTCGTCGACTTCTCGACATACCCCACTTGAGGCTATCACAAAAGCTGAGCTCATGCGGCGTACCAGGCAGCGACCTTCGCTGGGTTTCTGCATTCTTGTAGGGAAGAGAGCAGTGTGTACGTGTGGGTCGTAGCTTATCCTTTAGCGAAGCGGTCCTTAACGATATCTCACAGGGTTCGGTTCTTGGACCGATGATGTCCATCTACGTAAACGATCTCCCTGGAGAGCTTGGGGTATCATCCTCATTGTTTGCTGATGACCTTAAGCTATGGAATGTGGTAAATGTCCCTGAGATTCTGAGGCCATACAGCATGCCCTAGACAGACTCTAGGACTGGTCTACTTTATGGCTACTACCCATTAATCTGGCTAGTGTTCGGTCCTTCGTATAGGAGCAACTTTCCCACCTTCGAGATACGTGCTCGGTGGGGTCGAACTCCCCCTTGTCTCCAACCGGGTAAACCTAAGCGTCGTCCATTCCTCGTCTCTGCATTCTGTTGACAACTGGAAGAAGGCCGCAAGTAGGGGTTTCAGAATGTTGCCGTTAGTACGCCGTCCTTTCGGGGTCTTAATTGCCGACATAATTGTGAAGCTGTTCTCAGCATTCGTTCGGCGCCATCTGGAATACTGCGTCCAGGCTTGCCCATCTTTCCTTGTTCGGGACAAAATGGAGCTCGAGAGGGTTTTGAGCTTAGGTACCAAATTGGTCGAGGGGTTACGAGGGCAATCGTACCCCGAGTGTCTACTTAGCTTGGGTATGTGTTCAACGCACTACCGACGGCTTCGAGGAGACCTAATCCTTACTTACCGCATTTTAACAGAGAAGGTTGGACTGGACTTGAGCTGGATATTTAGCCCGGCTAGGTTACCTTATCATCGTGGTCATTCCATGAAGCTACACAAGCCGCCTTCCGACCGGATCAGAGCGGGAACTCGGTTATCGCGTGCGTCATCGAGTGCTGGAATTAGTTTCCAGAAAGTGTAGTCAGTGAACCTAGGATTAAGGGTTTCGAGCGCCAGTTAGACGCTCTTGGTGGCAACTCGAAACCTTTCCCTTCTCCTGTTTATATTCATCTTCTAAGTTTGAGTTCATATTCTGTCATTCTCTTTATTCTTTGGCGTTATCCTTTATTTAGGTGAGGCTACTTTGTTTCTGTCCCATTTTTTGGCTTCCTTACTTCACGTGAACTACACAGGGGGACTGCTAATGCAGGGAATGTGGGCAGTAATTGGTTGACCAGGTTGTGGTTCGGGTATTGCATTTTAGATCCATCAAGACCGCCTATCATTTTATCATTTCCTGGCTCAGCGATCTGCTCAAGAAGGAACACTCAAGGGATTTTCTGATCGTTCCAGTCCAATCCGAATCTGAATTTCATGTGAGCAGAAGTCCGCATAGTGTGGTGCAGGTACGTGCAGCATTGGAATGGGGAGCGAGCTATGCAACGTCCGGTGCGAAAATCCAACGAACGGACCGGACATTTTGAAAAACGAAAAGTTAAAGCGTGCAGTATCTAGGGGGGGGGGGGCAAAACTTGTCGTAGAAAACGCATTGTGACGAAAATCAATAAGATCTGCAACAAATAATGCCAAGCAATGTGACAGGAGTTGAAGCTTAGTTAGAAAATTACCCGAACAGAAAGCTGGTGGTCTGTGCGAAATATCAACTTCACCGAACGGTACAGAAGGGGGTAACAGTTTTACCGTCGTCTCCACCGCGTAGACAACTGTTTGCCTGCACATTACTCTATGGACCAAGTTGAAATTGACCCCGAGGTAGTCACTAAGCTACTCCTCGAACTGGACCGGAACTCCTCCCCGGGCCCTGACGGATTGCATCCCAGCTTCCTCAAAACGATAGCTGAGTACGTCGCCGGCTCTCTCTGCCAAGTATTTCGGCAATCCCTCGAAGTTGGCTGCATACCCAAAGGCTGGAAAGCAGGTGCCGTCCTGCCCAAATACAAGGGGGAAACCAACAAGACCCAGCGAACTATTTGCCAATATGTCTGACATCAGTCGTATGCAAAACCTTGGAACAAATAGTCAAGTGCGCCCTCCAGCTACACTGTGTGAATCTAAACCTCATCACACCTGCTTAACGTGGCTTCCGGAGAGCACGCTCATGCATCTCTAATTTACTCATCGCCAGGGAAACATGGGCAGAAGCCATAGATGCTCGAAAACAGGTTCATGTAATATTCATTTACTTCAGTAAAGCCTCTGATAAGGTTCCACAAGTACGACTGCTACATAAACTTCAGGGGATTGACATTACGGGAAATCTCTCCTGGATTGCCGATTTCTTAAGAGGTAAGGCGATGCGCGTACAAGTAAACCAAGGTTTCTCTGCTCCAGTGCCTATGACTAGTGGCATTCCCAAAGGATTAGTGCTTGGCCCGGAGCACTTCAAAGTGTACATTGACGATCTGCCGAATGCACTTCAAACGGACTGCTTGATCTACGCCGATGATCTCAAGCTATGGTCAACAGTATCCAGCCTTGAGGATGCGGAGAGATTACAAGGGGATATAGATCAGCTACACGAATGGTCCATCAAGTGGGAATTGCCAGTAAACCGAGATAAACGCGCGGTTCTCCTAATGAATAGCACTGAATTGTACGGTGCATACCACATTGGTGGGTTTCTCCTCAGGAATACCATACACGAGAGAAATCTCGGGGTTATCGTGACTTCTGACCTTAAATAATAAATAAAAGTAATGTCAGCAGTACGCCTTAGCTGCGCTTCGTTGCCACACGACCACCACCAGTCGCGCGCGGGTGCTGAGTATACCGCGAGGACGCCCACCCCTACGCGGATTCGAACCGGTGACCTTATGGTTGCAAAGCAAACGCGCAGACCACTCGGCCACCGGCCGACTTCCGACCTTAGAACGACGCAGGACACGTTGAAGAAGTTGGCCGCTGGAAGGAGACTGGTCGATGCCTTAATATGATTCGCTCGAATGACTCCTGAAGGCATGACACGCCTAATCGTGGCCTACTTGAGAACTTCATACTGGTTTTCGGTCTGAGAAATGGTAACGTCTCGAACCTGCATTGATATCTCCTTGGAGAGATAGGACATGAGATTGCTATACTTCGCGTAGTTGGAAGTGATTCTGTGGTCATAAAACTCAGCCTCAATGTGAGCGAACCAAAAAGATATGCGTCGCAAAAAGGTGGCACAGAGAGTACAACGCTAGGGAGGGACTCTACCTTAGGGTCTATAGATTCTATGGTTTTAAAAAAATTTCGCAGTAGGCTACCGTATGTAAAAATAAACCGGAAAAAAATGAAAAATAAAAAGAACGAATTCACACGAGCAAAGTTTGGTATATCCGGCTTTAAATTTCTTCCAGAGTCGGAGTCCAATTTAGTTAGTAGCCTGCAGCAGGAGTTCAATTTTAAGTTCCGTTGGGACTGGAACGATAAAATCCCGCGCTTGTTCCATCTTCAGTGGATCGCTGAGCCAGGAATTGATGAAGTGCACAGAGTTCTTGATGGATCTAAAACGAAACACCCGCATCGCACCCTGGCCAATCAGTTAATACCCACGTTTCCTGCCTTAGCAGTGCCTACTGTGGCAGTCACGGGAAGTAAGCGAAGGATAGGAAGAGAAATCGTAGGTACGGAATAAGAAAGTACAGTTGAAATAATAAAATAATATCAATAAGTGAAAAGTGGAGAAAAGAAAATCGAGACATGAAGATGCGAGTTAGTAGGGTAGAGGGAAAGGTTTCGTGTTGCCACCCAAGAACGTCAAGTTGCTGCTCAAACCCCTTAACCGTCGATTCCATGATAACACTTTCCGGAAGCATGTGCCAGCGCTCGATGACTGCGTGACAACCGGCGCGATAACAGTGTCTCCGCTCTAACTCGATCGGACCGCGGTTTGTCCAGCCTTATACAATGCCCGCGGAGACCAGATACTCTAGCAGGACTAAATAGCATGGATAAATCAGGGCCAACCTTCCCAGTCAAAATACGGTGGGTTAGGATTAGGTCCCCTCTAATCCTTCGATAGTGCATTGACTGCGTCCTCAAACTAAGTAGGCGTTCGGGGTACGTTTGTCCTCGTAATCCCTTGACCAACCTAGTACCGACACGCAACACCCTTTCTAGTGCCATTTTGTCCCGGACAAGGCATGGTGGACAGGCCTGGACGCAATATTCTAGGTGGGGTCGCACAAACGCTGAGAAGAGCTTCACAAACACATCAGCGGTTAGGGTCCGAAAGAACGACGGATAAACCACAACATCCGGAACCCTTTACTAGCCGCCTTCTTCCAGTTGTCTCCAGAGTGTAGTGTGGAACAGTGGACGACACCTAGATCAACCTGATGAGTCACGTGAGGAAGTTCACTCCCATCGAGCACATAACTTGTGGAGGAAGCAGACGCTCCGATACGCAGCACTGAACACTTTGCCCGGTTTATGGGCAGCAACCACAAGACAGACCATTCCCAGAGTCTATCCAGAGCCCGTTGAAGAGCCACAGGATCTCCAGGGATATCAACAATATTCCAGAGCTTTAGGTCATCAGCAAATAAGAGCGACGGCACCTCAAGCTCCCTCGGCAAGTCATTCACGTAGACTGCGAAGAGCAGCGGACCTAGGACAGAGCCTTGCGGAACGCCGCTAAGTACAGCTTGTCGAAACGAAAGACTGCTTCCCACACGAATACACTGTTCCCGTCCATCCAGAAAAGCTGACACCCACTGGAGAGCGCGACCAGATATTCCATACGACCTCAACTTCAGTGAGAGTCGCGAATGGGGGACAGTGTCAAAGGCCTTGGCGAAGTCAATGAACACCACATCCACCGCATGTCCACTGTCTACGGCTTCAGCCCAGCTCTCACGAGCTACCAGCAAGTTCGTCTGACAAGAAAATCCTTTGCGAAAACCATGTTGCTCGACGCTAAGCAGGTTAAACATATTTAAATGGTTCTCCACTATATCTCGTACTAATTTTTCAAGTAACTTAACGACCACGCTAGTCAAGCTGACAGGCCTGTAATTAGCCGGTAGGTCTTTGTCACCGCACTTGAAAATCGGGCAGACAACAGCCTCCTTCCATTCGGTAGGCAAGACACAGCTGTTGAGTGACTTCTGAAACACACAAGTCAGAGGTCCACTGAGTTCCACTGCCAATTCGTGCAACAATTTTGGATGAACAGAATCTGGCCCGGAAGCCTTAGTTGGGTTTACCTCTCTTAGCAACCGGAGAACTTGGACTCAGTTACAGGAATTTCATCCAGACAACAGTCCTCAGAGACTCTTGAAGCTAACTCTTTGCATGGCGTATTTGTTTCGCGGACAAAGACGCTTGAGTACTGCTCACCAAGCACGCATGCCTTGTCATAGTCGCTATAGGCATGGGTCCCATCTCCTCGAAGCAATGGTGGTATGGGCGAGTTTGCACCACAGCGTCGTTTAACGTAAGCGAAGAATTTCTTGGGATTTTTCGAGGCAGTATCAGCTAAGCCCTTTTCATACTGAAGCCGGGCCAACCTAAGATGTAGCTTGCACTCATTTCGAACCAACCGATACTTGTCAAACGTGCTGTTCGACGGAGCTGTTCGGTACGCTCGCCAGCATCTAGACCGCTTCTTTAGCAGGCCCTTCCCCGCGGAATCTATCCACGGAGGCTGCGCTCTCGATTCCCTTCTTTTTACCAGTGGGATGTGAGGTGCAGAAATGTCGACGAGGTGAGCCTTAAGTTTTTCCCAGGCTATGTGAACAGTGTCGGTCTCAGATATCACACAAGGCGATGACCTAGCTTTATCCCGCATCGCTTGGAAGTCCGCGGCCCAAATGTTCGGATACCAACTGGTAGTAGCTTGGCAAGGCCTGATAAGGGTACACTGGAAAGACAAGCAAACGTGATCGCTAGCGCCAAGAGGCGAGTCGTAATTAATGTCATTTACAAAGTCAAGTGACTTAGCAAAAACAAGATCTAAAATGGACGGCTGCTGATTGCTCATGTACCTAGTGGGGAGGTCCACGAACTGGTGTAGTGGTACCTGCAGCGTTAAGTCCAGCAGTTCTGTACCGAACGATTCCAGAGCCGAACTGCAAGATAGATCATCCCAACAAACCTCTGGGAGGTTGAAGTCTCCCAGCACCAGACACTTGTTCGCAGAGTGAGTGCGTATAAACTCAATGATTCCATTGGAGGTGCTCATAGGGCTTCTATACACTAACACGACCGTAACCTGAACCGAGGAAGCGCAAATCAAGACTGCGAGAGCCTCAACAGATTTGTCGAGAGACTGAAAAACGCTGGTCCTCAATACGTCGATGTGATAACTCACATAAAGAGCTACACCACCCCTTGACGGCCAATGGAGCGGTCAGCGCGGAACAGTGCGTAGCCAGGCAGATATACTTCGCCATCTGTGATTTCCTCAGACAGCCACGTTTCAGTGAAAGCAAGTATATCTGGACGAGATTTGTCTACGAGCAGACCCACCTCGCACATCTTGTTCCTCAGGCTACGCACGTTACTAAGTACTACTTGGAGGGCTTCGGCACGACCAGCCCTGGGTCGTGCGCAAGTAGAATAGGTTCTGGCAGGGCGGAAAAGGACCGCCGGCTGACCACCTGAAAACCCACCAATCGGAGACCTTGCTCGCCAGCTGCACGCCGGGCTTTTAGGTCTCTGATGGCTTCCTTTAACTTTAACCTATCCGCTAACGGAAGGTCTGGTTGCACACTAACGTTGGTACCTTTGAGCTTGAAGGCAAATCTCAGTAAGGCCCTGCGCTCTTCTGGGGTGGAGAGGACCACCCTAAGCAGACGGGGTCGAGGATTTGGTTGACCAACCGGAACGTTCCCCAATCTGATGAGCTTCCTGACAGTAACGCCAGGGAAACCTGGTGGTAAAAGCCTGGTCACGCAAACTTTAAGCCAACCAAGATCATCAAGCATGCGCTCGGTGGGAAGAGCGGCAGTGGATTCAGTGACGTTTCTGAAAATCACACTGCTATCTGTGTAAGAATCGCCTCGACGAGGTGTATTTACTCCACATGCTCTACCATCCACGCCACATGGTTGTTTGACAGGAATCGGTGGGACCGAAGGCGACGGCACCTCTTGTCTCACTGAGGGAATTGCAACACCAGGTGGTGTTTCCAACTCAGGCGCTTGTTTCTTGAGCATTTTATCACCTTCCGGTTTGGGGGCGGAGGGTTTGCGCGCTTTCCTTGCCCTCTTACGCTTATTCTTCAATGGCCCAGGAGCCCGTGACTCGCCTTCCATTTGGGGCGGGTCAACAATGCCGTCCGAGGCATCTGTGTCAGTTATATCCACGTGAACTGGAGCGTCCGGTAGGATGAACGCCTCGTCAACGGTTGGACTGTCAGCAGAAGGACAGTCCGTTACAGCGTCCATATTCGCAATATTCAGGGATTTCATAATCAAATCCACTTTAGAGTTGAGCGAGGCAAGAGAGGCAAGCTCGGATAACGCCTTCTCAACAACTGTGAATCTGGATGCTAGTGCTTTGAATTCAGCACAGGTGAAAGCCGGGAGCTTCTCTTTTTCAGCACAACAACCAGCACATCTAAACAAAACGTTTTCACTGGATGATAGCATATTCTACTGATTCGTTCGGAGGCCAGTACAACTTTTGTGATCCCAACGAGAGCAAACATCACACTAATAATAATGTGTCAGCTGTACGCCGAAACGGCATTACGCTACCGAGCGGCCACCACAAGTCGCGCGCGGGCTGAGTATGCCGCCAAGACGCCCACCCCTAGGCGGATTCGAACCGGTAACCATATGATTGCAAAGCAAACGTGCAGACCACTCGGCCACCGGCCGACTAAACATCACACTGCATACCACCAGATGAGTCCGTAACCGGCCTTGAACAGGCAGAATTGCGGCAAGCTGCATTTGGCTCATCAAACGAGGACGCAAGTTCATCCGCCTCGGTTTTTCGCGAGACGACCATGTTTAAGTGAAAAACAGCAGAATTTAAAAACATGTATACAACCATAAAACGACCACAATAAAAAGGCAAAACAGGGTGTAAAACGGGATTAAAAAAGGGTACAACCGCAGAATTACCAGTAACGTCAGGGGAACGCTTTGGCCAGTAGCACTCTAGTCGATCCAAGATATCTCGGATCGGAGGAAGTTTGACAATAGCCAAATTCCGTTTCAAGTATTTATTCAAACACTGTTTTCCACGTTATTTCAGCTAAAAAGCTCGATCAGTATGGCACGCCAAAAAATTGAGTTACCGCGTAGTATTTGGATCATTGGATTGTAGAGAGCAGAAGGAAAGTCCTTTGTCAGCTCCTTCACTTCCCGATCATTGCGTGGATGCCGTGAGTCGCTACGAGACGGTATTCCACAAGGGGCCGTAACAGCTACATTGGAAGAAGCAGGGTCCCAGCTTACTCATCAAGTGAGAATCCAAAAATCGCTTGAAACATTCCTCAGTCTGCGCGTCGACCACATGTTTCGGCAAGTCGTTCCAGTCATTGACAATGCGGGTTGATAGAGCGAGAGTGGAGCGAACTCTGAGTCTTCTGGGTTTATATAGTTTCCAGTTGTGCCCCCGAGTGGAACTATTAGTGTTGACTTGAAAGAACGCTTGTAGCTCCATCCCCATTTCCCCCATCAGAATTCGCCTAGTAAAAATCAGATCACCTCTACGTCGGCGATATTCCAGGGAGAACAGGTGCATCCGCTGTAGTCGAAGAGGGTAAGGCAAGTCCCTTAACTCCAGTATGGATTTCGAGGCACGCCGCTGTACCTTCTCAATCATGTTACACTCGAACCTGGTAAGAGGACAGATGGCGGGTAGTCCGTATTCAAGGATCGGGCGCACATGAGAAGTAAACAGGATTCTGAAGATATCCGGAGTCAGTCGCGAGAAGGCTCTCCGTATGGCATGGGACATCCTGTTGGCAGCGGCAACCCTCCGTAGTGTGTCTTCTGCGGTCCGTAAATCATGTGAGACAAGCACACCGAGATCTTTTTCAAGAATGGTGGTTCTGAGTAACACCCCACCAATATGGTATATCCCGAACGGTTCGAGGGCGCCTATGGGGAGAACTGAGCATTTTTCACAATTTATGGGCAATTGCCAGTTGACTGACCAGTCGTGTAGAATGTCCAATGATGCCTGCAATCTGTCAGCATCCTCAAGACAGGATACCTCCATCCACAGCTTCATGTCATCGGCGTAAATCAGGCAATCCATCTGAAGCTCCGATGGGAGGTCATTGATGAATATCTTGAACAGTTCTGGACCAAGTACTGACCCTTGCGGAACACCGCTAGTCATCAGCACAGGAGTGGAGTAGGCTTCATTCACCTTGACTCGCATGGTCCGGCCAATCAAAAATCAGCGATCCAAGAGAGGACATTCCCAGAGACACCGGTACCTCGGAGTTTAAGAAGGAGCCTTTCATGGGGGACCTTGTCAAACGCCTTGCTGAAGTCTACAAAAACCACATCCAATCGTTTCCCAGCGTCTAACGACCTCGCCCAGTTTTCCCTAGCAACAAGCAGGTTCGAGGTACATGAGCGTGCCCGCCGAAAGCCATGCTGGGCACAGGAGATGATGTTAAGGTTCTCGAAGTGAAGCTGCAGGGCGCGCTTGAGAATCCTTTCCATTAACTTGCACAGTACGGACGTTAGGCAGATAGGTCGATAGTTTGCAGGATCTTGACGATCCCCTCCCTTGTATATAGGTTTAACGGTCCCCAATTTCCAAGCAACCGGGAGTCGTCCAGCTTCCAGAGAGTGACGAAATATCTGACAGACGGGAGCAGCAATGTAGTCCGCCACGGTCTTGAGGAACAGCGGGTGCAGTCCATCAGGACCCGGCGAGGAGTTCGGATCTAATTCACGAAGGCCTTTGGCCACGTCAGCCACACTCATTTCTATGTGCTGCAACGAAGAGGGGTGGATTGGCGCAGTGTCATCGGGTAACGGCGTCTCGATCGAGTAAACAGATGAATATTGCAGGGCCAGTAAACTGGCTTTCGTCCCATCGTCGTCAAGTAAACCGCCCTGCTCTGCAGAAAACAGGGCAGGAATGCCACTGCCAGCTTTGGTACTTCTTTTCAAGTAAGAGTAGAGTGCCTTCGGTGTCGTCCTGGATTGCACAGCCAAACTGCGTTCATACTGATGCCGTTTCTGACGTTTTTCAAGATGCAGTCGTTTCTGATCAATTTGTACTCCGAATAGTCAAGCGCGCAGTGAGTAAGCTTGAATCGGTCCCATAATTTACGTCTTTTGGACATTAAGCACCTCAATTCTCGGTCTATCCATGGAGGGCCTCTGGTAAACGTTCGCCTTTTGCAAATAGGAACAACCTGCTCAACAAGGGAAATCAGCTTGGAGTACAAAAGGTTCCACTCCTCATCTGGGTCCGAGGATAGAGGGATATTCCAGTCCACACCGCTAGCGGCCGCTTGCAGGCGGATTGGATCGGCACGCCAGAAATTCCTGCGGAAACTATCTTGGTTGTGAAGAGTGAGGCGTCGAGTCCAGAGGAATGAAACCATACAGTGATCACTATTACCAATAGGCGGAAGAGTGGTAATGTCTGCGACATCTGATTGCGCCGGGGAAAGCACAAGATCGAGAATATGGGGGTTTGTCCGACACATATACGGGTAGGCACAGTAACATGTTGAAATAGGTTACACTCGAGAACGGTTTCCAAAAAGTCCGCAGCGAAAACGTCTGAAGAAGTAGCACAGTGCAGCAAATCCCAGTCGACACTTGGGGTATTGAAGTCTCCCAATAGTACACAGTCCTTTCCCCCACCATGCATTTTAATTGAATCCAGCAGCCGAGCTCCGGAACCCAATGGAGCTCTGTAGACAACCCCGACCATCAGGGATCTGCATCCATCATGAACCCGGCACCACAGGGCTTCGAAACCACCATTACCATCACAAGTAGCTTCAACTAGATGAGCCTTGAGGTCTGCATTCCAGTACAGGATCACACCGCCACCAGATCTCCCTCCTTTGCGGTCAGCCCGGCAGAGGTGATACCCGGGGATCTGCACCACGGAGTCCAGGATATCCGCGGACAACCAGGTCTCGGTGAAAGCCATTATGTCAGGATGATTCGCTGAGGCAAAAGATTGAATTTCATCGAGTTTGTTTCGAATACTGCGCACATTAGCGGAAATTACGCGCAATCCGTTCTTCACCTCTAACGCCTGGGTATGACAAGAAGTGGTTTCCAGCGAATTTTGGTAGCTTTCCGGACTACGCGAAAATTCACAATATGTAAATCTGTCTCACCATTGTCTCGACGGGATGTGAATTCGTCAACCGCTTGTTTCATTCTCACTCGATCCTCAGGGGAAAGATCTCGCAATACATAAAATGATTCACCTTTATGTCGCGGAGCTCGTCGAAGAATGCGACGAGCCTCGTCATCGTTTTGACATACAATTTTAAGTGGACGAACCTTTGAGGAGTGTGTAGTGACCTGGAGATTCTCCTGTTTGGCTGCCGCATGCTGCGTAAAATATTACAAAATCACAAAATTATATTTTCTCGATGTACATAGCAAATTAGCCGCTCGCATGTTTGAACGTTACTCGCGTTTGTTTGAGTCAATATAGCATCCGCCTTCGAACGGCGCGACGCTCATCGGCTCCGTGGCCATCTTTTCTCTCCGCGCACGCGACCACACCTTTCCCCTAGCTAGCTATCTTCCGGTGCCTTACTTTTAGCACTAGATAGCGTTTCGCCCCACTTAATAAATTTTTCCTAGCGTTACTTTTGGTGTTCTCCACTCATCGGAGGTTGGCCTTATATTCACGTATTGGTTCTAAAGCGTACCGATCCTGCTTCTCGCTTTAAGTCCTCCTGTTTTTTGCCGAGGCGGAAAGCAGAAACAATGTTGACTCCTTGTTCTCCTTCATCGAACAGCAAAGATCATCCGTCGTAGGAACTCCTGATCATCTACAATCTTTTCAGCTGAAGTAGCCTTGGTGGACTCGGCTGCATTCACGATGATAAGGCAGCGGTCGGGAGATAGCCATGTGGCATTTTCATGAATCTTCGGCTTCAGAACAGCGGGGCCGTCCTTAAGCAGTTTCTCCAGTGGACTGACTCGATCGAGAACCAAATTCAGCTGCGACTGAGATGATGACGACTTGGATTTTAGCCTTGCTCCTGTCTTGCAAAGAACTATGTTCTCGTTCAGAAAACGCTGAAAGTATTCAACTACTGGTTGGACTAGGTGCATGGCTGTTACCTTCAGTGCTTTAGGGTGAACGTTCTACGCTCCAAAAGAGCTGTGTATACGCAAGGCTAGTAACATTTCTGCACCGTTTGCGCTGTGAATGTGACGCTGTATAAAACTACTGGAGAAGTGAGAGAACAATGAGTAATCTTCGATGCTTCTTCACTTTGGAAAACAAATGAGTATTGGGCTTGGAAAGCCTTGGCCTCCTCTTCCGCTGTGTGTATACCCACCAACCGTAGCGATTGGTGTGATTCCGCGCTGCAGCTTGTGGCATCTATTCACCTGTTTGTAAAGAAGCGTGTAGTTCGAACAGAGTTATTTCGCTAGCTCCTGCTGGTGTGTTACCTTGTCATCACGAGCTAACAGCACAGGTTAATTTCGTTCAGCTAGTACGCTGGCCAATTTTAGTGCCTAAGACTGCTTTTGCAGGCGCGCCATATCTGATCCCTCATGGCCATAAATGTTCGTTTTCGGATTCTCAGAATAGATTTTGGTTTGTGGGTACGATGGAAAACTTTTGATTCTAATGCTTCTGCGGTCAGTGGCTAGAAGACTTTTACGGATGTTTTCCAAGCCACTTCTGGTGTGCACTCAGTTATGAATGTTCAACTAGCGTTTTCAACCAAAACGGTTAAAACGTGGTAATGTGTAATCTCTTACTTACTCTCGAATTCTGCTTCGGGGTGTTCGGCATAGTTAATCTAATCGAACTGCAGATTCACGTGATTACTGCGACTGCGTCCATCTAGATCGTCGCCTGTGAGCACTAGATTTAACATTGACGACTTATTCGCCGTTCTGAACATGGCGGGAGTAATGACGCGGCCGTACATGGGCGTGCTAGAGATTAGCTCTCGCAAATAGGCTTTGAACTGTCCTCTCTGTGAGGCGAGGCACAAAAGATCGAACGGGTCCAACACGTTTCTACCAGGCTCATCCAAATTTTACATAACTTCGGGTATGAAAACCTGTGCGAGAAACTAGGACTCTGCACCTTGTCCTACCGTCGGGTGCGAGTCGTCCTCATTATGACCTACCGTATTCTGCATCTCGGTGACTTCCCCATGCTGAGGCCAATACTGCACTTACGATGGCTATGCAGCACACGCGGACACAGATACAAACTTGTCGTGCCGGATGTGAAACGAGTTCCCCACCCACTGGGCTTCGAACGGAGAATGATAAATATCTGGAACAGTTTGCATGAACATGTGATGGAGGCCACATCTGTGCAGCCGTTCAAAGCGTTGTCAGATTTATATTTTACCACTATTCGATTCAGAAAACGATTACACACTTACGAGGACATCTCACATTTGTGAATCCTGCAATATCGTGAGTCAGAAATTTTAAATGTTACATAAATGAACGATAACGATATTCACGGCTGACAAGTTTATAACGTTTTTCACCATATTTTGAAAGAATTGTACAGAATTCCTTTCTACTTGCTCTATAATGCAGTATTCAATATTCTCAGTTGAAAGTTTCCAACTTATAGATGCTGAAACCCCCTATATTGAAGATTTGGCTAGATTTCTTAAATACCACAATACAAGAAGCCGATAGTAGTCTGTGGTCTATTTCCGGAGTGAATTTTAACGGTCAGTAAACTAAGGACACAAGGCATATGTCGTCAAACTTCACCCACAGCTTGCACTACAGGAGATTAATGATATACGTTTGGGGATCATCTTTGAGTTCCGTACGAAGATTTGTGTTGTTATAAACGATCACTTCTTCTCTGCTACGTGTTCTATCGTTCTGGAGAAGCGACATACCAGAAAGAACGATGTCAACCTCGGTACCGTCACAGTCCAGCTCTGAGGTTTTCCGATAACTTAGTTCGACGAACTTACTAATAAGGACTTGTGCATTAGTATGCAAGCATGACAGTTTCCAGGTAACCAAACGTGAGTTGGCCCATATTGAACTAAGATTGAAGATTGTGTAGGCCGTTGAAGGGTCGGCCACTAGCCGCTTTTGGGGATTTCTTGTACTTTGAAATTCGTTTGGCCTATGCGACTGCTCACAACTCTCTATGTCCTGACGGTCCCCCGTATTCACTTGTATTCCATCGCATGCTGGGGTTGCCATTAGATAAAACACTTCACAGAGCTGTATGGAGGATTCGCCAATTCGACCTTCTCCAGTTAGAAGTCAGCTACCCGTATCTATGTACCCACTGCCTTTAACCAAATCTCAGTAGGCATCCTCTTGCGGAATTTAGACCAGTTTTCCTACATTAGCGGTGTCATTAACTGTGACTGAAATACAACTTTCATCAGCCTGGGATCGTTTCCCTTGTAGTTGGGTGATACTGAAATACTTAGCAACCGCTTTGCAATGATACTGTCTATGAAGGGTTCCTGGCGGATGTAACTCCATTGCCCTCAGTCTTGTTAAAGCTCAGCAACTCCGTAAACTATGATCGTCCGTATTTCCTCAAATTTTCAAACTTCATCACTGTTGATAATCTCTTTCGGACGTTCGTTCCACACTGTGTCCGGAATTATGCTCACCTCATGTAATGAGTTACAGAGCCCAATCGAAGGCAGTAGCACGGCCTCTGTGTTGTCAGCAACAATCAATTCGCGCGAAGTAGTCCAGGTTTCCCGTAACGCACTGGATTTTGGTAACCTGAGACCGGTCGCAATGTCGTGGATTCAACCGAAATACCGTTCGCACCACAAATGGACATCCACTGATTTCAGTTATCCATCAGCTCCCCCCTTGTCGCAATAGACAGCGATTATGAAACATTTGTGCACACAACAGTTAAAGCACCATGATTTCTTCGGTTCACTGCAGGTATGAGGGTATCGATTGCTACCGTATTAAACGGTTTGGTTGGTTTTGAAGGCTGCGTCATCTTAAGTTAACTCGGTACCGCTACCGGGGTCATGGAGGCAGCTGATGTGTACGATGCCCGGCTTTTCTATGCTAGACGGAAATTGGCTCACAGCTACACTCATTGCCACTGACGTAATGAAGCTGCACCGCTGAAATGCTCGGAAGTAGGCATGCTTGAATATTGTTCACTTATGGGAGTGGGATGATCCAAAAGATTTGGAAACAGACGATGTAGGCGCTTGAAGCGTCTGGGCCTCTTCTTTGAACTGGAAGCTTAGATTGATTTGGCTGACTGAGGTGTGAACGTGGTCCTATTCACTTCCGACGGCGCGATGTTAGTATTCATTGAATGCACGATTGTCTCCGCCAACCTATCACACCTCTTTATGAGCACTTGACATTTTTGACAAAACCAGAATGCGTCGGCTGCTTTGTTTACCTACCTCATTTCTTAAACGGACCTTTCTATAACCTTAGAATAGAACGATCTAATGCAGTTTGGACACGTTCATTGAGTTGTAGAGAGCAAAAAGCAAAACACTTGTCAGCCCCATCGATTCCGTATCATACTGGATTTGATACGTGTCGTTGCGTCACGACATTTCTCGAGAGTTCTACGCAATTGCAGTGAAAGCTCTTAAGATTCCAGTATTCTCAGCGAATGTTTTTCTAACAGCCACTTGAAACTTTTCTCGGATGGCGCATCTGCAATCTCTTCCGGTAGGCCGTTCCAATCATTTACCACTCTAGTGCATAGGGTGACGTCCATGCGAATTCTGTGTCTTCTCTGCTGAAAAAGTTTCCATGTGTGACCTCGTGTGGACAGTCAGTGTTGGGCCGGAAGAATTGTTGTAACTCACTTGCAGTTTCCCCTCGGAGGATGCGCCTAGTGTAGATGAGATCACCCGGCGACGGCCGAACTCCAGGATCAGATTTAGCTGCTGGAGTCGAATGGGGTACGGGAGATCACGACGCCCCAGAACAGCTTTCGATACGCGTCTCTTAGCCTTTTCCCGGATAGCGTACTCAAACTTTGAAAGCGGGTGGATAGATGGTAGGCCATATTCTAAGACTGGACGGACGTACGAAATGAACGAAGTCGCAAAATCATTCCAGAGAATAATCTTCTTATGGCACCCACCAGTCTTCTTCCAGTGGCCACCTTCTTCAACGTGCCCTGCGTTGTTCTAAGGTCAGAAGTCACGATAACCCCGAGATCTCTCTCGTGAGTGGTCTTCCGGAAGAGAAACCCACCAATGTGGCATGCAGCGTACGGTTCCGAACTACACATTGAGAGAACATCGCATTTATCTCGGTTTCCTGGCAATTCCCACTTGATCGACCATTCGTGCAGCTGGTCTAGAGCCCCTTGTAATTTGTCCGCTTCCTCAAGTCTGGATACTGTTGACCATAGGTTGAAGTCCCATTTTAAGGACTTTACTGCAATTTTCGGAAGAGCACATGCAACGCTGCATCATGTTTGAAATGCTGGCTACGCTTTCCTATTTGCTTACAGATTATGAGCCTCATTCATATTCTGTGATCAGCACAGAGACAATCTTTGCTGTCGTTCATGCGTTGGTCGTCTATACACGTGTGCACACGATTGTTGGGTCAGATTATTCGGTAGCAGCGACGCCGGCATACCTGGAAAATAAGCGTGATGTGCGTGAAGCTAAATGTGAATGCTGGGCAAGCAGTGGATTATAAATTGTCCCGTAGATGCTTTGGAAAATATTGTCTGTATTTCAATCCGGGTTTATCAGACGGTTCAAAATTGCTATTCGAACACAGTGAGACATTTGGTTACGTAGCCAAAGTACCATAACGCTGTATACCTGGACAGCCGTTAAAACAGCCACAGTTGCTGGAACCGTGACTCGTAGGAAATAAATCTGGGAACTAAGACTCAGACGATAAATCAAATTATTGTGATCCGAATGAGTGTAAGCTGATTGCACTGTCGAAAGATGAAGAACAAAAACTGCACACTAACGAGGAGCGCAAAATCGATGCGTCCACACGGCAGTTGTTGATAATTGGGTGTGTATACGCGCTAGATCACAACTATTCGCTGAATGATCTCGACTGCACCCAATCCTCTTGGGCCAGCGGTTCTTGACACATACAGAGTAAGGTGATAAACATGTGGGGTGCGTACTAGGGGTTTCTCCAAAGGATGCGACGGCTGTCGGACTCCATCCCAATACGCGGTTGCTGTCTGCTTAAGTGAGGCTGAGACAACCCACTTCCATGTGTTAAATTCATTTCCTAAACGCGTTACATACTTCGTCCTATCCATGCAACAAACCCTTGTCCTTAACTTTCAAGCTATCACGTCCTCTCTTTATTCCGCATAATTAAATGGTGTACCACTAGTCTTGCTTCTGTTCCAACGATCGGAACGCAATGCAATTTTCTAGCTACATCTGCTTTGTGTTATTTTCTTGACAGCTTGTCATTCTTCTCATCGTACTGTAGTTAACCTTTCGAGTCGCGTCTCGTACATCGTACTACGACGGAACCGGGACGCAACGCTGGTTTCGTCAATCAGTATTAACACACAACGCCATGGTTCGTCCTCAAGCACAGATATAAGAGCACATGAGTCGAACACTTGTTCTTTTTCGCACTCTGTTATTCGGCTATGGAGACATGAGCGTCTTTCTTAATCGTCTAAGTTCGTCTGCAGATTAATCACATGCGGCCACTCAATTTTGACGGCGGGAACTATGTGACAGTCGACACGGTTGTGCAAAACTTCGTCTGATAAGCATTTTCTTACACAATTATACTACTCAAGAGTAGTACATAATTCGGCCCTTTAGCTCTGGCTTCCGTGTTAGTTTTTCCCAAGGAGTCACCGACGTATTTTTGTAGTGGTTTTCGAAATAGAGACAAAAAATCATTATCAGCTATACTTAAGCTTTTGACATATCGCAGTGACGCTTCCCTTGAGATGGTTGATTCTTGCGCCATTCTGTATTGTCCCCAGACTCAAGATAGCAGCAAGCTGAAGAAGGACTAGCCCGATCTCAAAAGGGTAGACACAGGCCTTCAGCATCCGACACTTCAACTTGTTTGTGTATCGACGCATGACGCCTTCTTCGCTACTCCACGGATGTATTCTGTCAAACCTCTAAATATGACCTGCGCTTGAGATTTTCCACCTGGCACAGCGGATTTAGGCATTTCTAGATAAATTAACAAGGAACGTTGTATGGTCTTTGTGGGTCCTTTTCTCTGCTTTTTAAAAGTGGTCACTCAAACGTATCCTTGAACCTTTCCATTTGTCTATCAGATTGGGGAAAGCCTCAAGGCCGCCGGCAGTGACTGATGCGTTCCGCTGGTAGCAAACACTAAATTTATCGGATAAAATTATGTGCCTTTATCGGAATAGATAGCGTCCAGTGCACCAGACTGTGTAAACAGCGGCTGTTATTTTCGTAACTTGTTCGCTGTTTTGTTCCTGTTCATCAAGTACACGTCCTGCCACTTGGTGTACGCAATGTGCCGGTGAAATTGCCGGGACTTATCTTCTACGATTTAGGTGAGTGGCATCCCGGTTTTGAGGACTTTGCTTGGGAGTTTCGCTTCTGACGCACAACTGCTACACGTGACGACGCTGTTAAATGGCATTGTGAATGAAGGCCTAACATACGTAGGTTCCGGATAAAGCTCTGATCTGCAACATTCCGAAATGAAGTACACCTAAATATCGTAATACGTCTGCCGTGAGGACTTGGGACAAACAACACGTTGAGTCATATCGATAATTGATGCAGGTGCTTTTCGGTGAACAGGGTCGTCGACCTTCTACTCGAAAATGAGGTAGGCTGGTGGCCGAAACCATTGTCCACTTGTCTTGTAGTCTTTGTGTCACTGGCTGAAACCGCGTAAACACATGCGACTTCTCGGTTTGTCCAACCCACGTGCCATCGGTGGCGATGGCTAGTAGAGGAGTGTCTGCATGGTGTGCCGCCGTATCGCCGATACCGTTTTTGTTCGAATCTGAATAACGTTTTACAATACAGCAACGCTTGTGGTGTGCGCCTCGATGTCCACGGGAGAAATGGGATAGGTCATGATTGCGTCACATAGAAGCTGTTTCAAGTCTGAATCCGGTGCAACTGGTGCGATCACCTGGTCCTCTTCTATGCTGAGCCGTTTTGCGATGGTTAAAGTCGGGCACGGCGAGCGGGAATTAACTCTACCTTTGATCGTGGTACCTGCGTAAAGACCAAATCTCTTGGGCATAAATTGGATCCGATATTTCCCAGAAACACTGCAGATTAATGAGGTCGTGATCAATGGCAGCAGTCTAAACGATCTATTGAGCCAATTTTCTTTTTTATTCGAAAATAAGTTGGGAAAATGAAGAATTTCAAAGCTTTCATCAATCTACGGGAGAACACCAATGCCAACTTTTACAAAGCACGAACATTCCTGTACGCTGTGTGTCCAAAAGTTGAAGTAAAACTACAACGGCTACAATCCGAAGGCGTAATCATGCCCATACAACACTCGGATTGGGGTACCCCAATTGTTCCTGTACTCAAACCCGACAGTACTGTTCGTATCTGTGGAGACTATAGGTTAAATGTCAATCAAGCTACCAAGGTGGAAAGGTATCCTTTGCCCCGCATCCAGGCTTTGTACGTTACGTTATCCGGTGGTCAAACAATTTCTAAGCTTTATCTTAGTCACGCATATTCACAAGTTGAACTTGATAAGGACTCATGCGAATTAACCACCATAACTACACATCTTGGACTGTTTCAGTATACTCGTCTTCCTTTCGGAATATGCTCCGCCCCCAACATTTTCCAGCGGATTATGGATGACATAGTGAAGGATATACCCTTTACTTGTGCTTATTTGGATGATATCCTGGTTTCTGGCCGAAGTGATGCTGAACATTTAAAAACACTTCGGACAGTGTTGGAACGTTTGGGATCGAATGGATTGAAGCTGACGAAATCTAAATGTGAGTTTTGGTCCGGATATGTACGTTATCCTGGCTACAAACTTGATAAGACAGATCTGCATGTTTTCCAGCATAAATATCCCCAATTATACAGGCACCACAGCCTAAGAATGTTGATGAACTCCGATCATTCTCTGGAATGTTATCACACTATCGTCGTTATATTTTTTACCTTGGATATCAATTCTTTTAGCTCCTTTGAACGCACTGCTGCATAAAACACCCCGTGGGTGTTGAATGATGAGCATCAGTCCGCTTTCATTCGTGCTAAAAACTATTTGACATTACCGCCAGTTTTAGTTCACTAAGATGGAAAAAGCCTCTTATCATTTAGTGTGATGCTTCTCCATACGGAATTGGAGCAGTTTTGTGTCATAAAATGCCGAATGTTGCAATTCATTCGATTACTTTCGCTTAACGTACCTTACAACTGGCTGAAAAATATTGCTCTCAGCTTGATCGAGAGTCCCTATCAGTTGTCTTTGGTGTAAAGAAATTTCACCAGTATATTTGGGGCAGTCATTTTGAGATCCGAACTGATCACAAACCGTAGATGTCCTTATTGGGTGCATCCAAGGGGATCCATCAAGTCTTTTCACCTAGAATGCAATGATGGGTCCTAATCCTGAGTGCGTATGAATACAAAATCTCTTACATCCCAGGCTCTAACAATTGTACGACGGATGCCCTGAGTCGGTTACCGCACGCGACCCCCACAGGGCCAATAGATGAACCGGTGGAGTTCGTTCAGTTGATGCACTACCTCGACACTGCCCCTTTGACAAGTGACGTCATACGTCGATGGATCGATCGGGATCCCAAACTAGCCTCTATGATACGTTTCACGCAACTGGGCCGGCCTAGTAGAATTCCGTCTGAGTTGAAACCTTTTGGGCTTCCGAAAAATGAGTTGAAAATACACAATGGTTGCTTGTTTTGGGGCTCACGTTTGATTCCATCGTCGAAAGCGCGCTCCTTTATACTATATGAACTTCACAATGGACATGAAGGTGTTGTGCGAATGAAGGCCCTCGCACGCGGCTATTTCTGGTGGCCCGGCTTAGATGCTGAAATTAAAAACTACCTGAAAACATGTGATCTCTGCCAACAATATCAGTCGAATAAACCTCCAGGTCCAATACTTCCTCGGCTTCGGCCTGAAAAGGCTTGACGGCGTATCCATGAAGACTATTTTGTCCTTTGAACGGAACATTTTTCCTGTTGCTAGTTGATGCCTATTCGAAATGGATCGATGTGTATCCAGTGTCTCATACCACTGGTGAAACAACCATTTCAAAGATGGGATCATCGTTTTCGAAATACGTAAAACTATTTGCACCGATAATGGGTCCTGTTTTACCAGTATGGAGTTTGAAAGCTTTATGCTGAGTAATGGCATTCAACACTTGCGTACAGCCCTACGTCATTCTGCGTCAAATGGATTAGCCGAAAGGGCGGTACAGACGGTAAAAATACGCCTGCTAAAGCAGTTATCGGGAACTGTACAAATGCGATTAGATCGATTGTTTTTTGCCTACGGAATAACTCCGACAGAAGCCATGGGTAAATCCCCCCAGAACTGATGTTCTATAGAACACTTCGCACTTCCTATTTCCTAATCGTCGCGCACAAATGGAAGCGAAACAAAACAAGACAGCTACGTTAGACAAGGGTCACGATGTTGTTTTCCAACCGGGAGATCCCGTGTATACACGGCTTCCTCACGAAAAGTCATGGCAGCCCACAACCGTGGTCACAAGTGATGGCAACCAGGCTGACTTAGAGGTAAATGGTCGCGGCTCGAGGCGGCATTCAGATCACATACGTCTGCGTCGGGTAGAAACAAAAGAAAATGAGGGAAATATATCTGACTCAGTCCAGCCGACGGTGGGACAAACCACTCAGGATATTGCGCAAACAACAAATTGCCCACTCAACGTGTACCTAAACCCGTTGAACATTTCGTTCCCGGTTTATGACTTTCTCCAAGAGAGGAGGGGATGTTATATCCGTATGTGATGTTGATTAGTTTGTTCAGCCACACCGCGTCCTTATTGGTTTTCCTCGCATTGACCAATCAATAGTTCCTCACTCATGCTTTAACTCGTGTGTCATGTGAGCCAAGTTGCATTGCTTCGCCCGATACACTTTGTTTCGTACTGTGTCTTGTTTGTGCCCATCTTCGGTTTGGAGGCATGCTTTGCCTGAATTCGATAAAACGTATTAGTAGGTAAAATGCATCTGTCTAACCGAACTCTACCGTGGCCTGTGAGATATGGTAAAATTATATCCGCGCAACAATGCTGCGAAACACTGGAAGCAACTCGATGTTTGCACCGTTATGCCTTCCTTGGCATCGGAAATGGCTAATACTCTATTATCAGTCTCCAGTACAAAGTCACAACCATGCAACAAGCGATGAAACGTTCTGACAAAAAAGCTAAGGCTGGTGCCTCTTTTCTCTACCTGTGAGTAGTTTGTTTCAGAAGTCGTTAGAACACGTGATTCGTAGGCAACCGACCTCAAGGTGTTACGATCGTGATGTTGACGGGCAACTGCTCTAAAACCATGCATTTGCACAAACGATGAGATTTGCTTTTGAATCCTAATATGTTAGCATTGTTAGATACCCAAGGTTTCCTAACCAGTATAAAACGCTCACATTAGGATGACCAAAACCAGTAGCGACTTTTGACTAGCAAATTATTTATTTGCCCGTGAAACCGATCTATATCAAGAATGAATCACTGTAGGGACGTAGCATGGCCAAGAACAATCACGATGTAGGTGTTGCTCTATGATGTACAAGTCGGTGGTATGTCCACTTGCATTGTATTCATTGGTCATTGGAGAGTTCTTGTTGCGGGCCCGTCAAAAATCCCCGCAAAAAACGCGCCAGTAACTCCGGCATAATGGCTGTGGGAAGCGGAGTCCAATTTCTCCCCACAGCGCAACAGTGTTCAGCCACTCCGAGGCGCGTCCCAACTGCGAACCTTTTGACAATGCTCATTTGCAATCTACCACCTCTGCGTGGGGACTGTTTTTCCTAACTTAATAACCCATAGCACCGACTGTGATCGCCCTTTGTCGGTCGTAAAAGAGCCTACAGAGGACCACTTGTCTTTTCTTTCTCTTCGCCTCAGTTGGGAGTCCCTACGAGGAGTACGTGATCAAAGCCCTAGCGTCTGTGGCGCAAACACGATATTCATGCACTTGAAGCTCCAAAACATATAACGACGAAATTCCTTAGGGGGCGTATTCCACGTTCCTTACAAACAGACTGTAAGCCCTGAGATGGTAAAGCGGTGAATATCGGCGTCAGCGAGGAGACCTCACTATTGTTTACCAACTGCTGACAAAACCAAATCACGCCTGCCACGATCTGCTGCAACTCAGCGACGATACCAGCTTGGGAGACTACAAGCACGAACTGGCTACGCACTACAGTCGACTTGGATGTGGACAAAACATTTTCTCACATCCGCTATCCAGAACATGAAAGACCCTTCCAACTCATGTCATTTTGGTCCCAAGATTAACGGTATCCAAAAAACGCCTTGACGATACGCTACCCTAATTGCGTCACGTGATATAATTCGTCTCATTTAGAGGACGAAATTACTCAAATCAAACTACATACTCATCAGTATTCATGTGAATAGCCTTGTGAGTCAATTAAAACTCGAGTTTCCTCCTTTTCCCATTTTACTTTTTACTTCTGGTTTCATAATCTGCAGTCTGGTTGTCCTACGGTACTTATCAAGCAATCGCCTTTTGTACGTGATAAAGCATGGTCCATCGGACATAGTCGGTGCAGCGTTCACTCCGAGCGGTAGGCAGTTGTTCCGATACAGGTCACGGTGAGTGTTAATGGTGAGAAGGTGTCATAAATCATAGTCGACTATCTTGAACGCAGAAATCGGATAGCCCAATCTTCGCACAAATTCTCCTATCTTTGGTCTGTTGTTAACGTCCTCCATTATTGGCAGCAGACATTGATATCGGTCCAATACTGCATTCAGGCCAGTTGAGAAATCACCGTAAAGCCGAACGATTCCGTTTACGTTTTACTAATACTAATACTGCTAATAAAAATGCCTTTGCTAATACTACGAGTGCTCCCAGTCAGAGTAACACAAATTGGATATCACCCAGCACTGTTCAAAACGATTCATTTCATCGTTAACCAAATAACGAGAAGCATAAGTCACAGGATTTCTCGATCCGAAGATAGTTTTAGCGCCATCCTTTAAATATAGAGTAGGGTGGAACACTTCTGGAAACTGCTTCCTATATCGTTCACCAGTACAGACTTCTGCGTCACGTATCATTGTGATATACCCTGATTTGCGAAGTTTTCCTGGTTTACTAGGTTACATCACCAGCAGATTCGTGAGGAAAACTACGGGTTCAACTCGGTGGTCCAAGGATATTTAATCCTTTATGTGCCGAACATAGAAATACCGGTAGACTCATTGTTTCTGTATGTATGTTAACAAAAATATTGCTTACGAAGCTGTAAGATATTGTTTGCGCACTTCTTGTGGCATTTTTGTGCTTCGCGTACCATCGGTCTGCTGCTCATCGACCATGTCGGTCTGGAGAGGATGATAACCTCAGATGCAGTACTCAGCTGCAGACGGACTGAGTGACCATTACTAATGACGGTGATCAACCTTCAAGGCGCAGTTGCCTAAATAATGTTCCGTTGCCCTTTTATTCCGTGTTGTTAAGGCGCTTTGGATTGGTCACCAGAATAAGGACGTCGTGTGGTGGATCGGCGGAGTATATTTCTATAGCCCTGTTCGTGAACTACAATGCACTGGTGACAAATGAACGGGTACTCTTTCTGACAAATTGCCACTCACCCCAGTCCGAACAAACACGTGGACCTTTCTGTCTCACTGTTTTATCGATTTCTGTCAGTGCTCGGTCGCTCTATCTGACTTTAGTTATCGCGACTGTATCATTTGTGACGCTTTTTAATTTGACCAGATACTAGCATTGCAGTTACCTCCTAGATGGTGAATTGTGAAGCTGATTCAAGCAATAAACTTGCCGTGGTTCCTGTCTCACCGGTAAAACTTAGCCACGATACCAAGCTCAGTGACTTAAGCTGATCGTTTGTAAATTGTTTGAGTTTGGTACGTTCGCACGAATAATTAACCTTATAAGAAACTTCGTTTTTCTTTTGGTTGTTAACGAGTTTGAATTTTGACAACGTATACTGACAACTGATGACCGTTCACAAAGTTAAGTCAAGATGAGCGTTATACACACATGCAGGAGCATCTTACAGCAACACGGGGGATCTGATACAACACGGTGTGTCAGAAAAATACAAAGTGACGAACGAAACTAAAACTACACGTCTTCATTCAAGCAAACGGTCTCGCAACCTGTACATTATTGCTTTGGGTCGACTAAAAATTGCGGGAGATCGAGTTACGATGCAACGAATTACGATACATGAAACTTTAAAATTTTGCCGCATGGAAACAATAGATACTGTACTAACTGAAACAACCGAATGGTGGTTTTATATTGTTACAAAGCTTAGCAACTGCTGTACGATGGTCATGGGGAATTTTGTAAAATATGGAAAAATTATCAGCAAAATTTCATACCGGTGGCCTCACTGCGGGTATACGTGTTATTAATTGTAAATCCACTGTACGTTCATAAGGAATGATGACAAATGAAAGTTGGTAAAAATGGTGACGCCTCCTGGTAAAGACACACAGAAGGTGTAACAGCTAGAACGTGTTCCGGGGGCTGACCGGTAGGGAAATCCTTAAAACACTTGTGTTCGGCTATGAGCATTGAGTCATGCAAGATGGTGCAACAAAGTAATTTGCACAGTCAACTGGGGGTTTTGAACTCTACCCATGTGGGACCACAGATGAACGATTCCCATAGGGCATTCCACGCTTGCCAAACACGCAAGGAGAAGGCATTCCGACGGCATTCCAAAGGTCTGTACTGCTCTGCCAGCTTGAGATGGTGGCCACCCAAATTACTGTTGTGACTGAGCGCTAGAGTATGGAGACACGTATCGTTGGGATCTGTCAAAATCTGGTTTGTCAAAATGAGGTCCTCACGTAATCGCCGATACTGTCCGCTGAAAGCCCTAAGCACTTGCAACCTTCGTTCATACGGCAAATTACACAGACCCTTGACGTTTTTGCTGGCCCTGCATTGGGGTATCTCAAGGTCGGTGAGATCTCTCATCAGCCATGCTTGCCAGAATTATGTTTCGTATTCCGCATGTGGAGGTACGCGTGCACCTAGATGCTTCCGGAAAATTGGTGAGTGGAATCACCAGAATGCACACCTTAAGGGTGTCAAGTGTTCGATGCCCTTTCTTGATACCCTTTCAGTCTGATTCGAACATCCAAGGTCGGCTTGGATCATAATTTCCATATCCTTTACACCGGAAGAGATTTGAACATCTTGTTTTCCCTGTTTAAAGCAGCGCGTTGACTGATTTCGTAAGTGCAACACTCCACAGCTTTCCACCTTGAACCGAAGCAGATTCTGTATTGATGTTCCGTAAACCCTATCCAGATCGGCTTGAAATATTGTACTATCTTCGGATGTGTCGATTGTCGTCTTCAGGTTGATGTCGTCTACATAAAGTAGGTAGTTCGAGCTGATATCGTGACACTAAGAACAACCGTGCCTCTCTTTGTGAATTGACATACTCTTACACCCAAGCGCCAGTGGAGAGTGGATTCTGATCTACCGTAGGTGATGATCACCATTGCCGAAACCCTCTAGTTTTGAAAGAGGGATGTCTTAGAGAAGTCGAGAAAAATTCCTCAAGTCTTTTGCCAGTGTCCAGCTGGATCGTGTTTGCAGTGTATGCATGGCACGGTCGATTTCATCGGAATCCAAGCTATTATGGTACATATAGCCCGTTAGCGCATCTGCAATAATGGCTACCATGACCTTTGAAAGCATCGGTAGAACCGTAGTTCGTTGAGTCGGAACGACTGACTCCCATATGTGTTGGAGTTATCATCACGTGCTTCCACATGTCAGATCCATATATTTTGTCAAAACGGTGTTGAAATAATCGAACCAAAGGCTCAGCTAACCTCTTTCTTATCGTTGTAAGTGACTTCGGGTGAATATTGTCAACTCCAGGAGAGCTGTGCTTACACTTACCTAGCAGTGCTTTCAGTACCTGTTCCATCATAACGAATATATAAGTGATTTTTGGGGTCAGATAACCCTTGTCATAGGATTAGGTGGCCACTGATCGTGCAGAATCTTTAGGGCATATTGCACGCGCAGGGTATTCGTCGCATCCTTCGGGGTCCTTGTCAGTCCGTCCGGTATTTGAAGGGGATGGATTCTCCGGTTCATCTTATGTAGCCTGTTTACACGTTGATATAACGGCTTGTGATTTGAGACCGTACGCATCGCTTACTTCTGATGACATGCAATTTTATCTCTGCGAACAATTTGATTACAGTGTTTACGTTGGGTCACATAGGCCATGCAAATCTCGGTGCTCGGAAAAATCTTATACCGGGTCCGATTCCGCGCCGCTATACAGTTGTGTGGCCTGCTTCGAACAAACGTGACTACATTTCTCGAGTAGCCAACCTTAGTTTCTGCAACTCGAGTATTAACTTGGCTGATGAATTGTTGCCATACATTAGCTGGTGCATCTTCTATCAGAAAAGTGCAGTTGATTGTCCCACCAAGTCGATCTAATTTGTTGCTCTCAGTGCACCTGTAATTTCCACGGGATATTCCATGTAATGGATACACTCGAAGACATAATTGCGGCGACCCAAAGGTACGTCAACCATCGTTCGTCTTTCGATCATGAGTTCTCCGTTGGTGAAAATGTGAACCAGTATAGAGGGCCTATCTGTGGGTGTTGTTGTGGACATAAAGCGGGAACCTGGAGACTATCTTTTCAAGATCTGCTTTGAAATATTCTCCAGGGGCAGCCTAAGATTCTAAGGTATTGATGATGAAATCGCCAGTGATAAGAATGTAACTGTACTTTTTGCTTATCGTCCGCTTCAGCGTGCATGCTAGTAGGAAATCCATCTTGGTGTGGAGGAGGGACGGCTTTTGACGACCGTCACCAGGCTGGTGTTGTTGCTTGTTAAATGTATACGGCACCACAGAGAATCCTGAATAGTATTGAGCCGATCCTCTATGGGGTCGCATTAGATGTCACTGCACAAGTACAGAGCCACCCCTCCCATTTTGCTCGGTCGGCCTTACAGAACAACGGACTTGCTTGTCAGAGCTACCTGGATGCCATTCATGTCGGGGCCTAACTATTTCTACGTTACAGAGATGTGGTCACCAGCCTTTGCTCCTTGAGGAAATCGCAGTCCGGAGAGTTTACTAAGTAGACTTTGAAGCTTGGTATACATCCAAAACAGCTTCTTGGACGCTAGAAACGTTCAACAAATAGTGCTTGAAGGGATGAAATTAAGCTGATTGATAAAAGGCCCACACTTAACCGTTTACTGGGTGATTTACCAAACCTCACTACGAGCGTAATCCATTTTGGGTCTCACCTGCACATGCAATATGCAGTCTAACGGTACGTTCACAACAACTTCTGGTCCGAGTACACAGTATTTTGTTTCACTGTCGGAGTTGTATTGAGCCTCGGAGGGCGTTACTTTCTCGATGACAGCAAGTGGGTGTGGTTCTCTAACTGCTGTCTTCAATCGTAGTTCCGAAGAAATTGTGTAGCGCAGTAACCGCCGGCTGCGGATTAAGTTCGCCGCCATATGTTGGGACTGAACCATAATTTTCGGTATCCTCTGGCCACTACATTTGTAGTGAAACGACACAGGCAGCCTAGCAATTGACTGCAGTATGACGTCACAAGTAGAGAGCTTTTCACGGAGGTGCAACTAATTTTCCGGTTCATGGACATTGATTTCCTAGTTGTTAGTTGCCGATAACCCTTCCACACCGTGAACGAAAGTGACTCTCCTGCTAAATCTCGTGTAGTGGTTGTTTAAATTCTTTTTGTTCCGCTGACGTTCACTCCATGGAGCATCTGAAAATATGAAGCTTGCCAACAAAAGCACTGTCTCCACATCATCGGTGGGTGCCATTGTCACACTTATAAGTCTGGACTCACCGTAGTGTATCAAGTTGATCGCAAGTTAAATTCCAATGTTTCAGCTCTTCCTTTTGTCTACTTGTTAAACAGTTTGCCTTGGACTCAGAAACAAACAGGGGACAATTCAAAACCGACCTGCAAGAGCTCTTAACTAGTGCTCCATTTGACAATCAGGTCATTTTATACACCGAATAGCAAATAGATCTGGATGTTTTGTTCATCATCGAGGAACACATAAATGAAGTTCTGGTTTTAGACTGCCCATTGGGTCCCAGGGATCATGCAGTCCTCAGTTTTGTCTTCATATGCTATACGAAATATGGTCACGAGAAACCAGTACACGCTACGACAGCTTGGCGCAGCTCGTCAGTGCCACAACCTGTTCGTTCCTTGCCGAAGGTCATCCGGAAATCGTTTGGTTCGAATTCATCAGCAAATTCAAACAACTGGTAACGGATGCCTCAAAAATAATGGTTTGCAATAACTACATAACCGTTTTATTCGTCGACGGTGTGAGGCACAATCCAATTAAGTGAGCTGATTAATTTGTACCTCGGGATCGAAAAAATAGTTGATTGTTCATGTTTTGTACAGTGGGTCCTAAATGGGTTTCTGAACCGAATAGCAGTTTGCAACTATTAGAGACAGTAAGAAACCGGGGACAAGGTAGACTTAACCAAAACTTTCAGTAAATTAATACGGCCATCCATGTGATCATCCCCAGGGATCTGCTTCCATGCGGGTTATTCCCTCGATGAGTTTCACCCGCAGTTCTGTGTTCCAGCTGATTGTGTGCCGAGTGGCAAAATAGCAAAGAATTCAACAGCTGTTTGACAAATGTATTTTTTACTATACGGGCTGTTTGTTTTATCTTAGAAGCCGTAATCCGTCACCTCAACAGATCAGCGCAGTCGTCGCCAACAGTGAATAAAAGAAGAATATAAAGTATGAGGAATTGAAAGCAAAATAATATTTACATTCCTTTACTGATAGGCCAGTCAAAATGTGATGGAGAATCATGGCGAACAACGACGACCGTGCAAAGATTTCATCTTGAAAGGCGTGCTTCATCTCCGAAACAGTGCACCAAAGGAGAAGAAATTGGCATCGGTTAGACAGGAGTGAGGGAGTGATAGGAATAAGATGCTTTGTAAAAACATACTAAGTTTATCCATATGCAGACAAAAATATATTATTGAAACAATTAGGGGATATTTCAACTTTTAAGTGTATCCAGGACCTTTCCCATACAAATCCTCCAGAGTCATCTTTTGGCCAAGTGTTGACAAGATATTGGAAACAGTCAGGTGAATATTGATCATACGTTTAAATTGAACGGGCCCAAAACCGTTTCTTTCTTAAGCTGCAGAACTCGAAAAAGGGTAAGTGTATACAGCGCAGCCTGGCAAGTGTATAGATCATCACAAACGCCAGATACTTGGGACACCTACGTAGCCCAGCGTAACCCATGCACTTAGCTGCTCAAATATGACAAAGCAACATCAGCAGAACATGATGAAACTCTCAACCCTAACCACAAACTGTTGTACAAGCATGTCAGTGGCCTTCGTAAGGTGAGACGGGGAATTCCTCCACTCTATACGGCTGATGTTCCAATTAGAATATAGATAGAACCAGCAAACGCATTACGTACTCAGTATGCTCCCACGTTTCAGGGGGTTTCAACATCAGACCATCTTCCAGCATCTCGTTTACTGCCAAAGCCGTATTGCAAACATTTCTGCGCAACCACAGCTCACCGGGAGTCGACATCATTTGCTCAGAGACACACAGAGCAGCAGCAAGACAACCGGCAAAACCATTGGCCCAGTTGTTTCAGCGCTGCTTGAAGCAGAACCAGGTTCCTGCTATGTGGAAGCTCGGATTAATAACTTTGATTCACAAAGGCGAAAACATGACTGAGCCGTCAAACTACTACCCAGTATTTCTTCTCCGTGTAATGCCTAACTTAGTGGAACCCATTTTCGCCGATGCGTTGGTGTGTTGTCTAGAAATTGGAACCTTAATGCTCCCGAGCAACACGGCTTTCGGCGACAGCGATCGTACACAACGGATTTATTAATCGCACAAAATATTTGAAACGAGTCAGCTGTTGCCGTTGGTCTTATCTACTCGGATTTGTCGGGGGTATTCGATCGTTTGGATGATCTGATTCTTCTTTCCATGCTCCAATAGTACGGGATCGGTGACCCTCGCTTGAGCTGCATCGGCAACTTTCTCCTGCAACGACAATTATTGATCAGAGTCCGAAGTTCCTTGTTTGACGCCATACCAGTCGAGTCTGACGTGTCTCAGGGCTCAGTTCTGGGGCACGATTGTTTTTGGTATTCATCAATGACCTTGCACGGACAATCGCTTTAAATTTCCTACTGCCTGCTGGTGTGAAGATATGGCGTAGGATTCAGGCGGATGCCAATAAGAAATTACTTCAGTCTTACCTAGAAATATATATGAGTGGTCAACCGGAAATCTGCTACAGTTCAGCGCGGTCAAATGCAAGGTACTCTCCTTACGACACCAGAATACCTATACCTACAAGCTAGAAACGCAAGTACTGCAGCGATCATCTGTCGAACGCGACCTTTACGTGCTTGTTCAAGATAACTCGGCTTGCTCCAAGCAATTCAAAAAGACATCGAGAGCTGGTACCCAACACGTCAACCTGTTACGACGAGCGTTCGGACAAACAGACATATCTATTTTTAGACAGATGCTGAATGCGTATGCTTGCCCCCATGTCGAACATATATTCCAAGCCTGACAACCATGAGTGAAGCATGATCTCAGTGCACTGGACCAACCTCGACGTGGTGTTTCCAACTACGCCATTGAAATGCGCAATCTACCATACGAATTAATGCTGAAACGCTTGACAGTATTCAGTGGGCTGTATCGCCGACAAGGAGACAAAAATGAGAATGGCAGGCTTGATTTTACACAACCTAAATTACGTCTGCCGCTCTGTACTGCAACTCAGCAGTGAAGTCATTCCTTGAAATTAGCAGCAAATTACAGCCGTCTGGAGTGCTGCAGAAATTTCTTTTCCATTCGCATGTGTTAACCATGGAACGCTCTCTCTGAATCGGTTGTTTCTGTACCTACACAGGCCATATTTAAAACTCGGTTGGATGACACACTCTGCCACATACATTTTGTTACTTGACACTACTGTCCATCCCAGGAAATAGCTTGGATATAATATTTTCGCTTATTGAAATTATGGAGACACTCGGAGTGTATGGCTAGTGCGCTACATAGGATAAATCCATCCTCTTGACAGTAGAACCACTAACTGCATTTTTTCATTAACCTTTTCCTAGAACAAGCCAGTACTTCTTAACCAGTACTTAGTCATTGTTCTACGCTCATTGTTCGGGTGTGCGAAACTCGTAGCTCTCTCCCAAACTCAGTTGTCTGCTTTTATACTGTGAATATTTTTACGAAACGATTGGATGTTTCTCTTAGCTACCAGAACTTAGTTGCAGAAGCTGTGCTACTGCGGCAGATAATTATTGCACCCTCATGGTTGGCGGCATCCGGTTTCGGAATTGTCGGTCGATGTGGCGCTTGCGCCTATTGAGGGACCGTGAGTGGCTTGCGCTGCACCACCCACAGCTCCAACCACACCCTCCTATCCAGTGTAAACCCGAAGGAATAAGACCGGGAGGCATGTAAATGGGAGCCACGTTTCATCAACGGAGCCAGCCCACACTTCTTCACAGACAAACACAAGCACGCTGTATTTGGGGAATCAAGCGCACACAAGGCGGTGGCTGGACCGTAGTCCGCTCCAAACTGAGTGCATGGAACCGCACTTCGAGCCTAGCACGGCCACAAGGACCGTGCACCCCGTCCCCTCCAGCAACGACCAACTGTCTCCTGGAGCCAGTATAGACGAGGTAGTGGGTAATAGACAGGTAGGCACCTTGTCAACATGCACATCAAGCGCAGCCACACCGGGGATATCAAGCAGCAGACAATCACTTGAAACGACATGATGAACTAAAATAAATACAATAATGCATACAGATATCACGGCATAACTCTTCACTAAATAGGCGTATAAAACAAATTGGTTACGAACAAATTCGCGTTAAGTTCAAGAGTTCAGAATATATATCTTAAGAAAACACTACAAGCTCAAAAATGTTATCGAAATTGACTACAATTAGCTTCAGCGACGTATGCAAGTTTAGAGAATGGGGTACAGGTTGACATTAATAGGATAGAGAAAAGCATTTGGACAATATAGCAAACCAACCACCTGAAATAAAGATACCTGGCATGCAAGCGCACTGTTAGTAAATGGAATGCAGCGTGCCTAAAAACGCTGTGCCGGTTCTGTATACGTTCTCTGCAAGACCCATCATCTCTTCGGTGGTGGTCCCGAGTGGCCTCGCTCATGGCTCACTAGGCCTGCCTGACTAAGGCACTCGCGACCGCATGTGCTACAGCACCATGCGCTCGATATCGATGGAGTACAACCCATCGGTGCTTGCCGCTTCCGCACTTGCCGCTTCTTCTCTGCATGTATGAGGTCTTTCTCCCGCGCTTCGGCAACTGCCTTTGTTATCAGATTGCGCCATGCACGCCGATCAACCGCCTTCGATTCCCATGATCTGCAATCAAGATTAGAACATGAGAGGCTCACTTTGATCATGTCCTGGTAACGTAACTTTGGTTTCCCCACATGCTGCTTCTCATTACTCAGTTGACCATATAACAGTTGTTTCGGTATCCGCATTGAATTCATAAGGCTCACATGACCGAGCCACCTCAAGTGTCTCAGCAAAAGTATACAGTCCACTGCATACATTCCACTTGGACGCAACATCTTCGTGTCTGCAACTCTGTCGCCCCAACCGATGCGCAGAATTCGTCGCAAACACTGCTGATGGAACCGCATGAGATATTGCACATCACGCCAGTACATCGTCCATGTTTCCCTGTCGTTTAGAAGAACGGATAGCATCATGGTTTTGTACACCATCAGATTTGTGCCAATGGTAAGCTGATGGTTGCTCCACACTCGGTACTCTAGCTTCCCGAATGTCGCCGCTACCTTAGAGACACGGATACGCAGGGCACTGTGTAGCTGCTGATCAGTCTACATCACACTCCCAAGGTAGCAGAAGCGGGAGGTGGTTTCCAATACTTCAGCACCAATGCTGATTTGCGGCAATATTGAAAATTGCACCTCCGGTGAAGGCTGAAAGAGACAGACAGTTTTGCTTATATTGATGGTGAGCCGGAATTTGGCAGCTGTCAAAGCCAGAGCACTAATCATGTGCTGAAACGCATCCGCGCTGTGTGCAAACAACGCATAGTCGTCAGCAGACAGCAACATACGGATAGTTGTCTCAGAGACTAGAGTTATCGTACCGAAACGACAGATGTTCAGCAATACGGTGCTCCACGCGCACATCGTCATCATCATTATACACATTAGCTACAGGTGGGAAACACCTCAGCTACTGTACCGCAATACATAGGAGAAAAAAGAGAGTAAAAAATGCAACTGATGCAATCCAGCTGAGCTACCGGTAACGGATGGGCATCGTTCCGATAAGCTACTAGCCGGCTACTGTGCATCAAAAAATTACTATACAAAACTAAATAAGGCTCGATAGTGCGATCATGGTTGGAGAGTTAGGCTAAGAGGAATGGGGTGCGACACAAAAAACTCGCAGCTCAAACGCCACTGACATAGGCTCCTAGCCATATCAGCAAGTGCATCCAGCCAAACGTGTTCATCGTATTTCGGACTATAACCAGGGGGACGAGATGTTCCAACGGAGGCCAGCTCCGAAGTGAGAGCCTTCATTTCTCTCGTTTGGCCACCACTCCACTTCTTCCATCCACGTCTCTGGCGCGCAAAGTACGCATGTCGCGGGAGTCGGTGGGCTTGCATGCGTAACACGTGACCGAGCCGTCGGAGCGTGAAATAACGGTGCTGAGCGGTTCATTTCCTTCGCCTATGCCGTAAACGAAGCATCGAACACGCTTGATGCTCACCTGGTGTTTCCACCAAAGGAGAGCTAAATTGCGAAGGCACCGGTGCTCGAACGTAACTAGCCTCTTCAGGTCCGCTGCTCTAAGGGCGCACGCACACCGTAAGCACAAGCCGCATCAAAAGCACGAGATATCAATGCAGGAAAATATATATTAAGCAGGGCAGGAGCTAAGACACAGCCTTGCTTCACACCAGAGACAACTGTAAAGTCATCCGAGGTTTCTCCACTCAACTGCTCCCACGCTGGTATACCACTGTGCAGACATTCAATTAAACTTACAGACTTACGCGGGCAACCAAACTTACCCAACACCAGCTATAATGCCTGATCTCTACCCGATCCCACACATAGTGGATCTCACCGTTGTACGCGCATACAACCAAATTCCGCTAAAACTGTCGTGACGACTCCATTTGGTTTGTTCGAGTTTCTACGCATGCCATTTGGTCTAAAGAATGCCGCGCAAAGTTTTCAGCGCTTCATCGACCAAGCTTGTCGCAGTTTAGACTTCGCTTACGCTTATCTCGACGACATTTTAATCGCGAGCTCTTCACGAGAAGAGCACATTCGCCACTTACGAACGCTTGATCGTTTGTCTCAGCACGGGGTGACGATCAACGCAGCAAAGTGTTCGTTTGGTGTCGACTCAGTAAACTTCCTCGGCCATCGTATCTCCTCTGTAGGCGTCGTACCACTGCAGGATAAAATTCAAGCCATCATCGACTACCCTGAGCCTCATGCTTTCAAACAGCTCAGGCGTTTTGATGGGCTTGTCAACTTTTACCGACGGTTTATACCCAACTGCGCCTCGCTGATGCAACCCCTCACGGACCTTCTCCGAGGGAAACTCAAGAAATTCGAATTTCCAACCGTAGCACGCGCTGTTTTCAAGTCGCTGAAAGATGCTATCGCCAACATAGCTTCTACAGCACATCACGATCCGGCAGCCCTAAGGTCCCTCAGTACTTACACCTCCGACGTGGCAGTCGGCGCTGTTTTGCAGCAACGAGTAGCCGACATGTGGCAGCCTTTAGCGTTTTTCTCCAAACGCCTAAACCTACCGAATCTCGCTACAGCACGTTCGGTAGAGAACTATTAGCGATATATGTAGTGATACGTCAATTTCGACACGTCTTAGAAGGCCGCTCCTTTGCTATCTTCGCTGACCACAAACCCCTGACTTACGTACTCGGCTCAACTACCGACCGATACTCTCCTAGAGAGTCGCGCCACCTTGACTATATCGCTCAGTTTACGACAAATATACGGCATGTCTCAGGTGTGCACAACACAGTCGACGATGCACTTTCTCAAATCCAAGCTATCTCCGCTGACGCCGGCACTGCTATCGACTTGACAGTCATGGCCACAGCGCAACTCAACCACACTGAGGCTGATCTACTACGCAGGTCTCCCTCACTGGACATACGACCCGTTTCGCTGACATCATCAGACAGCACTATACTTTGCGATTTATCTCTGGGCACGCTGCGCCCAGTCGTCCCACGCGAGCTTCGGCAGACCGTTTTCGACACGTTGCACGGCTTGTCTCATCCAGGCGTTCGTGCATCGGTTAAACTCGGAACCGCACGAATTGTTTGGCGCAATGTTAACCGGGACGTCTGTACTTGGGCAGCTGCTTGCCTTCCGTGTCAACGCGCGAAGGTGCACAAGCACACGAGAAGCCGATCAGGCACGTTTTCGACGCCAGATGCACGTTTTCATCACGTGCACGTCGACCTCGTAGGTCCTCTGCCGCCTTCCAAAGACTCTGTATATCTACTGATCTGTATCGATCGATTTACTGGATAGTCTGAGGCCGTCCCTATCCCAAATTGTTCCTCGGAACCGGTAGCGAAAGCTTTTCTGGAGCGCTGGGTAGCTCAATACGGCTGTCCCGCCAACGTGACCACCGATCGAGTCACATTTCTCGTCAACATTTGCCACGTTGCTTAGGGATTTAGGCTGTCGCCAAGTTCACACGACAGCGTATCATCCGGCCGCTAACGGCATAGTGGAGCGTTGTCACGGCCAGTTGAAGGCAGCGCTACGGGCGCACGCAGATTCTTCATTGTCTGAAATACTTCCCATCGTCCTCCTAGGATTAAGAAACACTGTTAATACCGATTTCGATGCAACACCAGCGCAGCTAGTTTACGTTTGCCGCTGCGGTTGCCCGGACAGTTGGTAGCTCCAGTCCCCTCTACTTCCTCTTTTGATTACGGAAGTTACACCGATCGATTAGTCGCCAGATGCGTGAGCTGCGTCCACCCGCTCCTCGATCGCAGAAGACACCAGTGTACGTGCCTGAGAAGCTGTCTACGTGCTCACACGTCCTTCTTCGCGCAGACGGTGTTGGACAGCCTCTTCAGTCGCCGTACATAGGAGCTTTTAAAGTACTATCCCGTGCGAGTAAGACGTACACAATTGACCGCGGTGGTCGACGCGAAGTCGTCACCATTGACCGTCTAAAACCCGCCTTTATGGAAGAAACCACCTCGCCTACTTCTAGTAGTGCTTCGTGCGACGTCACAACTCACTGCAACAGCTTACAGAATCCTAGTGCAGTTTAACCAGACCACGAGCTCGGTCTACAAGCTTCAGACGTCCCGAGATCACCCGGATCTAGCCCGCCACCTCCCACAACCAAAAGCCATAGTCTGGAGGTGCGTAAGCCGATTGGTTTCTCCGACTATGTACAGTGTAACTAAGTTTGGCTCTTTTTAGCTTTGTAGATATTGTATATATTTGCCCCGTTTTTGGTCGATTGACGTTTTGAAAACAAACAAAAATATCAAAAACCTCCGAAAAGCCTTTAAAAACCTTCAAAAACCAAAAAGTTTAAACATGCAGATCATTCTTTCGTTCTTTTTTGGCGTATTCTGCACATGTCTTTCTATTGTCTCGTCTCTACATGTCCCAACCCTCCCCTTCGATCGACTGGCCCACACGAGGACTGTTTTCGAGGACCCTGACGCGAACGCTGGTCGTTTCTCCGCGGGCCTGAGTGTCGTTTCTCCGCCTGACGAGGGTCGATTCTCCGCAGGACGAGTGTTGCTTTTTTGCTGGACCAGGGTCGCTTCTGCGTGGGACGATGGTCGTTTCTCCGTGGGTCGAGGGTCGTTTTGGCGTGGGGCTGGGTGCGTCAGGGGAGAGAGACCACTCGCAAGCGCACCGTTTGGCAGCAGCGGAGGTTGAGGTCCTGTCGGCCTTTTTCTGGGCTAGCCAGTATTTTGTAGTCCGACAAGTCTGCCCCAACGGCTCGCCGAAATGCACTCTTCCCTGCAATCAATAAATCACAAAAGGCCCAGCGGACTCCGACTTCCGGCGAACCCCCATTTGACACGAACGCTCGCTCATTTTTACTCGGCACGATTTCGTCTTACGAACCTCAATTCAACAGTCCTTTTCGAAATCGAAAGCTATGTTCAGCTTTCTAGGAGGGAGCTCTGTAGCGCCCAAAAAGATAACTGCTATCTTTCCTCTACAATTTAATTGTTGACCGATTGTACATTATTCCTTCTGGTTTTAATCTTCCTTACAACCGGCTCGACACTCGTCCGCCTTATAAGTTCCCGCACTCACGTGTTCGCTCTTGCCTCGCTTCATCCATCCGCTTCTTCTTGTAGCCCAACGAATACAGTCCGCTGTGTCCGACTCCACCTGCCTTCTGATATGCGCGCTTAATTTCGCGCCCGGTCTCGGACTAGTATTAACTAGTCCTACAGAAGCAAAAAGGTTGTAACTTTGTTATGCTGCAACTTGCAGAGATGGTTGCCGCGTAGTTTGGGAGCCCTCAGTTTCTTCTTCCGAATGAGACCAAAATCTTAACCGAAAAACTGCGGTTAGATGTAAATACACACATGTAGCATTCGGCAAAAGAATATGCCGAAAACTAAGATATGGAGCAACAGTATACTCCACACAGGTTAGATCAAAGAGATGGGAAGCACTGAGTAGAGCTCCTCGAACTAGTTCGAATAAGCGCCCACAATATTGCGTGGGGATAATTCAAGTGGCCAAAGAGGTCAAAGCCAGAGAGCCGTGTTAAAGTGCGGTCGTACAGCGGGTTCAGTTCACGGAGATCTGATCACAATTCACGGAAACCTGAAGCGTTATGTTTTGTGCGATGGGACGATGATCTAGAGCGGGTGCGGTGCTTGTGGTCTAAGGTGAGCTATCCTATTTCGCGCTGAAGTAACACTGTTTTCGACGATAAGACGTCTATTGTTGACGACTTGCGTGCTGAAGGCATCCTATACCCTAGTTGCTGATCCCTTCATAGTTACTCTAGACGGACCTTGTCAGTAGGCTTGATTCGCTAGACAATGACATATTTAAGAGTCTTGTGTTTCGTTACAACAGGGAGGCGACGTATTACGTCTCTCACCAGTGAGAATACACCCTTAGGTAGCCGAGATGTAATTTGATAGCATTTAGCAAAATCTAGGGGGATTTTACGGTTGTACAAGTAGAATCCTTATGTGAAAACCATGACCAAAATTATTCCACCAAGAAAGTGGAAAGTTTACATTTATGTCATTAGCGATGCACGGGGACGGCTTATCGTCCAGAGAATTTACCACAAATGTGGACAAAAATAAACGGTAGGCGAAAAAACAGACTGACGAAAATTAATGAACAATGAACGGTGATTTATCACGGGATAAAAGTAAGTGCTTGATACGTCCCGTAGGATGGTTGGGGTGAATATTATGAAATCAAAATATATCTGGGTATTCTACTCAACCTTTGCCTAGATAAGTGCCTTTACAAATTACGTGCGTGTAAAACTAAAAAATGGAGCGTAAACGTTCAGAAATACACTACGATGCAGTGGTCGTTGCTATAAGGCGGAAGAAAAGTAAAATATAGTCACTCACTTGGTTCCATTTGATACATAAATCCAGTAGAAAAGCATGCGTGGCGTAGTCCACAATTGAGGACTTTAGGTAATAAAATCCCGGGAGCTAAGAACAACATCTAGTCGTTTTGAAAACATCCAAGGTAGGTGAGGATACAACTGAGTCTGGGAGTGCGTTCCAGCGTTGGCAAACCCAAAGGGAAAAGTAATTCCGTCGACACTCTAGACGGCTATATTGTTCCTTCAACTTTAAGCAGTTACCCCTGAGCTGCGTGTTGTGGCCGAGTTTCACTAACTTGCGGCATGCATGGTTGGGGTCACTCAATATCTTATACGCTCATATGAGATCACCGCGCAGCCTTCGGTAGCGTCCACTGAAAATGCCCAGCAACTTCAGTCTTTGGTGGTAAGAGTGATAGCGCAGGCCCTTTACATTCTTTGTTGCTCTACCTTGTGGTGCTTCTAACGTCTCTTGGTCGCGCTGCAACCAAGGTTGCCACGCTTGGATTGCGTATTCAACATGCGGACGCACGTAGGAAATGTGCATCATTGGGAAGATTGATGGGTCAAATCTACCAAATGTCGTACGCAGCATGCCGACGTGCTGATTGCCTCTTTTCGCAGCTACCTCACCCTGTTTTGAACAGTTGAGGTCGCTCTGTACGATCACATCAAGGTCACGTTCCTGGGAGCTGGTCTGCAATCCGTGTGTCCAAAGCAAATAGGTGTAGTTATGTCTATGGCGTAATTGCGAGACGCGACATTTGTCTAGGCTTAATGATAGGACGTTTTGAACTGACCAGTTCGACATAGTGTTAAGATCGCACTGGGGCCGTTCGTGGTCATCTGGTCCTCTGCTCCTTTGTCATATCTTGATATCATCAGCGAAAAATAGGAAATCGGAAGCAATTGATCTCGAGAAATTGTTAAAAAACACCAAAAATAGACGAGATCCAAGCACCCAGCCTTGTGGTGCTCCACATGCCACATCGATTGCATCAGGCAGTGATTCTCGGACTCTCACCACTAGCCGTCGTTCTTGTAGAAAAATGCTAATCTAACTCAGGATCGGGTCGCCAATGCCGTAGTTCTGAAGCGTCTGAAGGAGAACTCGAGGGTCTAAGAGATCAAACGCTTTTGAAAAGTCCAGGTAGATGACATCGACTCCTATGCCATCATCAACAGCTTCAGTCTAGCTATTACGTGCAATTAATAGGTAAGTATTACACGAATGCTTTTGACGAAAGCCATGTTGCTCTGGGGCTGTAAAATTGTGGTTTTCCAAATACTGCATCAGCGCATCTGCGATGAGTCATTCCATAATTTTGGATAGCAAAGTAAGTAGGGTTATTAGACAGTAGTTGGTAGAGTCAGTGCGTTTACCTCCATTGTTAATAAGAATGATGATCCCTCGCTTCCATACTGGTGGAATATGGTTTTCCTCCAGACATCGCTGATAGAAAACAGCCAGTGGTTCTGCTAGATCACTAGCTACTGCCTGCAGAGCCTTTGGTCGGATGTTGTCGACTCCAGGAGAACTGGATATGCAAGGATAACAACTGCCTCAACACAGCTTCCGCAGTGGTGATGTTTTCTAAACCAGACGGTGGAGTAATAGAAATGAGGAAAATGTTTGGGCTCGTTGCATGCTGCAAACTTTGGGAGTAATGAAACCGTAGGAGATCAGCTGCTTTCACTGCTGATCGCGTGCACTCATCAGCCGTGACTAGTGCTAGACTCCCCCGCTTCACCTTTCGAAGTCTGTTACAGTGCCTGTACTGAAATTCGCGGTTCGTGCAGAATCGCTTAATTAACTCCTGCTGATAAGTGACCTTGTCTTCGCAGATCAGTTTCACACAGAATTTACGATGCGTCATGTATGCATTCCAGGTTTCTGCATTCGAGCAGTCCTTAGGAGCTCGTCATGCCTAATCCCTCTGGGACATGCATTTACGTGTTCTGCTCCTCAGAAATGTTTTATGCTTGTTTTTGCGTTGAAAGGACTTTTGTTCCAATGCGTTTGTAACTAGTTTACTAAACGTCCTTGTAAAGGTTTCCCAGGCCACATCTGGGGAGAATTCGGTTAAGAAAGTCCAAGATGTATCTTTAACAAGCATAGATAACATGTTATAGTGCGTGCAGGTATGCACTTTAGCAACCTCCTTTTCAGGGTACTCCGCATGGCATATATAGTCAAAGAGTAGAGTAACATGGTCATTACGACCCAGTGGTGTGCTTGTAACTGTCACGTCAACCATGAGTTCTTCGTTAGCGAGCACAAGATCCAGTATCGACGACTTATTAGCAATTGGAAATCTGCTGAGAGAGGTTACGTGGTTGTACAAAGGCTGGCTAGCAATTAGCTCTTACGAGCAGGCTTTAAACTGGGTACCGTCGGTTGCTGGCGTTTCTATATCGTGCACGTTAAAATCTGCAACGATAAGAATGTGGGTGTATGACTTGTTTAAAGTAAACTGAAAAACGTGGTTCAGTTTGGAGTCCATTTCCGAAGTTGAGTTTAGCGGGCGGTAAATCACTGCCAGTAGACATTTGTCTTTGTTTCGCAACCATGGCACCAAAGCGAATCAGGAGCGCGGATTTCCGGGTGATCGATAACTACACATCGGAGCTTTGTATTGCAAGAAAGAATCACACCACCACATCTTCCGGTTCTATCGTTCCGAAGCAACATCATACCAAGTAAATTGATCTCAGAATCGTTTATCTCAAGGTTTAACCAATTTTCTGTAATCATGACGAGGTCCCCCGGTTGTGAGGCATGGAGTTTTCTAACCTCGGCTAACTTACTTAGAAGGCCTTGGGTGATTGTGTACATACAAGATAGTGTTTCTGTTGTTAGGACTGCGTCGATGGATGCTAAATTTGTGTGTGTTTTTGAGCCGACCGTTGGGTGGTCGACCATTAATCGTTTTTCGGTTTATGAATTTCAGTCAAGTTTCATGCCATTATTGAGTATTCTTGAACAGACGTCTCACTCGTACTGCGCTCTGTCCTGTTGTGTGCCTTGGGGCTGTTGTGTCGGCCTCTCCGCAGGACTGTGCAGATAAAGAATTTACAGCGTTTGCAAGTTCCACCGAATTGCTTACGACTTTTGGCCGTTCGCTTGCTGCCTTTAGCCGGATCTCTGTTGGCAACCTGGCTCGAAACTTTGACCAGTTACCCAACAGAACTTGCATCATTCCCTCGGAGGGTAATATTACTTTCAGTAGTTTCGGACCGCAGCCCTTGTAGTTAGGTGATGATGTAACTCATGTAAAGGATTTGAAAATAACATGGTCCATAGGGAGTGCTTCGCGGATGTAGCACCACTGCTCTGGGTCGTGTGTTTGCGCATCGTGATCAGAAGAATGCAGAAGCTCGCGAACACCATGAACAAATATTGTTTCCTTGCCATCGCTATTAGGAATGTGGCATTGGTCACCTGCTCTTTTTGGGTTATGTTTCCAAAGGACATCGGGTAATAAGCGCACTGCGCTCGGTGAGTTGCGAAGACGAACTGCTGAGAGCAGGCCAGCCTCTGTCTCTTCTGCTGAGTCTAGTGTAACTGGAAGAATTCGAGGTTCACCAGAATGCACTGACGTCGGGTGACGCGATACGTGTCGCAGCATTGCAGGCTCAACGTGAATACCAATCCCATCGCAGATGGAACTCCACTTGTTGCGATCGTCTTGCAACTTGCATTTTACCAGATTTGAATTCAGGAACATTGGTGCTCACGAGAGTTAACACAGCGTGGTTTTGCCTAGCGAGTGTAGGCTTTATAGTTTTGTCGGCAATTGGGGTTGTTTAGATGGCACCACTGCAGTTGACGGTGAGAGCTGCGTTGCGCCACGCGTGCTCGGACCTACGTGTGTCGCTTCCGGTGTGTTTGTCGTGGCAGTCGATGCGTACCTTACCTTCTTGTTATCTGCACCGGATTGCCTTCGGCTCTGAGCTGTCGGTGTCATGGCTGAATCTCCAAGTGAAGTGTCTATGGTTGGAGAAGTGGAAACAGGCATGTTTGAGGCTTGTCCACTTATGGGAGTGAGGTGACCCAGTGGATTTAGAATCACAGACGCTGCGGTGCGGTCGGAGCGTCTGGCACCCTTTTTCAGCTTAGGGTCAGCGCTTACTTTGGCTGGTTGAGGTATTATCGTGGTCATATTTACCTCCGTGGGAGCGATCTTAGTATTTGCAAAATGCGCGATCATTTCAGTCATCCTACCGCATTTTTTCATGAGCAAAGATATACAGTTGACAACTAGAATGACTTGACATGTTGGGCAAAAAAACAAATTTTCAGCAACTTGGTATGTCTGTCTCACTTCTTGGACGGATTTCCTTACACATTGCGGACAGTACGAGCTAATGCAGCTAGAACAAGTTACACTGATCGTAAGGACTATTGCAATTGTCTGCGCAACATAGGCGACGTTGAAACATTGGAATGCTGGTTGTCTTACGGTTTACAGCAAGAGCTATCTGAGCGCTCACCATGATGAGTGTTCTTTGCGCCAGGCGTGACGCACGAATAGGTCAGAACACGCACACGAATTGATAGTTGTTTACCCTTACCAAAGTCGGGCGGTGGAGGCAGATGGAAGTCATATCTCGCAGTCTGTCGGGTTCAGCGACCAATCGACTCGCAATTGAACACACACCCACACAAAGCGTCAGCATGTGTTAATCGGCCTGTCTTAAGCGACGATGCAGGTGGAGCGCTGATAAGCGTCCCTAGAGCTGCTCAGTTGATGAGCGAATCAAAATGGCTGCAACTTTGTTATGATGCAACTTGTAGGGATGGTTGCCACGTAGTTTGGGAGCCCACAGCTTCTTCTTCCGAATGAGACCAAACTTTTTTTTCGAAAAACCGGTTTGATGCATTTACACAAGTGGAACTCGGAAAGAATATGCCGAAAACTGGGAACTGAGGCAAAAGTATAATCCACCCAGGTGAAATCCAAGAGTTGGGAAGCACTGAGTAGAGCTCGTCGAACAGTTTCGAACGAGCGCACGCACAATATTTTGTGGGGAGATTTGGAGTGGCCACAGAGGGCAAAACGAGAGCCGAGTTAAAGTGCGGCCGCACGGTGTGATGCCATTCATGCATGACAAAGTAACAGGAACAATGGAACAATGGTTTATTACGGGTAAAATAGCATCGCTTAACAAGTCCCGTGGGATGGAAATTATTGCGAAAATCAATTGCATGATAAAGTGAAAAGCCTTGTGATGGACTCACCATAGACTTATGTGGAATAGCGGAGATGTTCGGGTATTAAACGTATAGATCCATCTATTCATTGGTTAGCCGTTTGGCAAGACACCGTTTGGTTGCGTTTTGTAGCCCCTGGCTAACAAGTCATAAAATTAAATGTAAGTGAGACAATGCATCGTCAACACGTTTTTTAAATATCGCCAGATTGGGAGCAGAGACGACATAATTAGGGAGGGCGTTCCAAGGCTGGCACACGCGGAGAGAAAAGAAATTTCTACGGCATTCAAGCCGGCTATAATGAATTGTCAGTTTCAGAGGGTGACCTCTTAGTTTAGTGTTGTGGTTCAATTCCAGCAGCGGACGGCAAAGGAGATTTCAAACTCGTTGGTGGCTTTTTCCGAACCGGTGTCGCCAATTGTTTGTTGGAGCTTCAGATACTTGTTAATAGTGTTACAACCTAAGAAACGTGGGTTTGTATAATTTGCCGCATGAGCGAATGCTTCGAGTGCTCGGAGTCTTCAGCGGACAGTATCGGCGAATGCGCGGGGAACTAATTTTGACTTACGAGATTTTGTGAAATCCCGCGATTTGCTAGAACTCATTCCCAACATAACTGGAGAGGCCACCATCTCAATCTAGGAGAGCAGTACTGGTGTTGTCGGAATTTCTTTTCCTTGCGTGTTTGCCAAACGTGGAATGTCCTACCGGAATCTGTCATCTATGCTTCCACGTGCGCAGAGTTCAAAACCCGAGTTTACCGTGCACTCATTTCGCTGCACCATATTACATGAACACATGGGTCCGGTGAACTCTCAGAATGGGTTTTACCATTTTGACCTACCTTATGTTTGCACTGGAATCCGATACGATTTGTTACCCATGCCTATTTGTCCTCATTCCTCATGGATTATAATACTGGATTCACAGTTTACACTATGTATACGGTGGTGAGTCCACTGGTGTAAACCTAATTTTGCTGATAATTCTTCCATATTTTTAGCTTTCACCATGACCATCCAATGGGACCTGTTCAGCTTTAGCTTTTTTACCCGTATAAAACCATTATTTAAAATATGGAATAGTAGCGAATATAGAGGCAGCTGGACCCAACGTATAATGAACAGGCTATGAGGAATGGAGAGGGCGTCAGCAAGGGTGAGGAATGTGTAGTACTGGACTCACCAGAGTAAAAGCGAAGGCGGATGTACACGCACTTAAATAAGTGTGCTTTCAGAGGGTGGAAACAACAATAAAACTCAGTGTTGTAAAATAGTAAACGTATGTATGTTTTGAAGCCTACTACTTCATGTTGATGCATGGTCCATCGTTGCCGCTGGATATAATCTAGCTGTTGTTCAACAATTGAGTTAGATTTGAATGATTGTCCATCTCCTTCACCGGTGTTATGTCTGCAGATTGATGACATACCAACACGTGATAGCAAAGCGTACACTGTATGAACAGCGTATTGACCAAACGTCAAATCAACATGACACAGGCAAGACAGCGGATCAAATAAAGTGGGTTGATGTGTCACACAAACCACGCCATACGACGGGCGGCCTAAATCACATAGATTACCACTGAGTCATGCGGGTGAGCGTAGTTCATGGTCAGCGCGATGCAGGGAAGTTGAACGTGTCGGATTGGAATCGATAAATGCTACAGGCAACATAGAAGCCCATATCGTCGCACACAGCGACCACTTTTCAGTCCCCTTCATGGTAGCTAGTTGATCATTGTTAGCTGGGGAATCCCCTTTGTCACCTGGATGAATTGCGTCGAATAACTCAGCAGACTGGCAGCAAAACCATCGAGGGCTACGATCCAAAGCTCGAGCAATTCAGGGCATTTAGTACGAGGAAGAAGTGCAGAGATATTGCCATACTTAACCCAACTTGGCTAACAAAGTATACATCTATAAACATTCACTTCCGGTACGCCCACATAACTAAGCTGAACTATTGCAAAGCGATTCAATGCAACAACCGAACTTGATGAAACAAATCTGCTAGAGTCTCGGACCTGTTCGCTGACGTAACAGCCCGTTCTACAGCTCAGAATTCCTGCAACGCAGCATATTAATAGATGCAGATATACAAGGAGCGCCTAGTACTTTTCGGCGGCAATTCACTTTTGCAAACCAGTTCTAAGCAACATCCTGTGTACTTTATTCCACAGTACGGCTCCTTTATTAGGATGATTATGATACACGAATCAGTCCCCTTTTACCGCCACAGCTCGCTTGTTACTAACAGCATCCGCCTATAAGCTATGAAAGTAGCTACCTCGAGCCTTTGCTTTTCCAAAGATTCCTCGATGCACTGTAGGTTCACATTATGCAGTAAGTCATAATATTGGTAACTCGGGTTGGGTGCTGAGATGTTAGTTCGATAGCCGAGCTGAGCCATTCGATTGCCGACGCTTTGTCACCAATCGAGGTGGCATCCTAACTACATAGTATTGGTATTAGTTATTACAGTATTAGGAATGAACTTGGTACCACGAGCTGAGCTTCACATAAACCCGGGTTGGATCATACCGGTGGGCATCATGATATTTATGTGCATTTCAGACTTCATTGCTCAAACTCCATCTGCATTGGCTGCCGGATGTTGTACTCAGTAACGCTTGGGTGATTTCCATTGCTTAAAGGTTGTTGCGAATTGGGATGGATTCTTGCAAGCTCACTAGTGCAAAGTTCCCACTGGCCGTGGGCACATCTCCAGAGGCAGTTCTATTGCTTTCTGCCGTTTTAAGCGTACGTTTTCAATTAGCTTGATGTTCTTTCTCTCGAAGTTGTTGGTGGAGATCAGTGTCTTTACAAGCCTTAGAAGCTTGTATTAGTCAATCCTTCTCTGGATTATGTAAGTCATCTCCTCCTTTAATGAGATTTGGAAGTGTGAGTCTGTAGTATGTCGTTCAGTCTACTAGACGTTCAATGCAGCGTGCTACAAGTCATAGTATTAGTACCAAGCCTATGGCTGCTCTTTTTGAGCAGTCTTATAAGGGTTGGTCACCCCACTCGTTTACTGTTTTCTGATCACATCAGGATCTGGATTGCTGTCAATACAACAAGTAATCAGGAACCGTGGCAAACTGGACCTCGATAAGGGTTACGAGCATTCAACCCAGAACACACTTCACTCTGCTGCTGAGAGCTTTAAACTTCTGAGCCCCAGCTGGAATATCTCCTATTGTAGTGCGCTTCTCACGTTTCTAATCACCAGATGACTATACACTATGATCTTGGCTTGCTGAAGAAAGTCAACACTTTGCTCTCCTGAAATGGGCGTTCGTGAGATTCGACTTTACGCTCTATTGCCCAGCGGTTAACGCCACCATGAGTTCGTAAGTGGTATGCTCCACTCACGTTAGGTAGCTGTTAGAATCACGTTCTTATTGCACCGGAAATCCCATAGCGGGAGATAGTTAAATATGTGGAGTCTGTTTTAATTCTCCTATTAACTTTGACTGGAAGCCATTGGAGTGGAGTATAGTAAACTTCGACGACCAGCTCCTCAAGTACCCAATTTTCGTTCACTGTCTGATTCATAGCCGCAGCAACAGTCAGAGAACAAGGTTGGAGTTGACTGCGCTATACAACCGTATGGAAGGGCTCAGAACTTGTTTCTCCCTTTAAGTGTACCAAACATGGAACACCCCGCTTGTAGGTCTTATTTCATCCTCTGCCTGTTCAGTACACAGAAAAAAGACCCGATATTCCACCAACCAACCTACACCGCGTGATGTACCTTTACCCA